>CM046724.1:56029649-57229649 GCA_025584915.1 Monochamus saltuarius
GTCGGATATACAAGCCCCTATCATTACACTGTCTCGATCGCGTTAGTGTATGTACGTGTCGCAAAAGTGCTCCGGCATTAAAGTCCAATTTGAACCGTGCCGAGTTATTTTTGGGATACAAATAGTGTGAGTTTTGGTGGTGCAGGAAAGGGGCAAGCAGTCGAATAAGAAAATTTGGAAATAACAGAGTAAAAGTAAAAGAAAGACAGAAATTTTTCGGAGGTTAGTGAAAGTAGGTCATCAATAAGGTTCAGTGTTGCTTACAAAGATTGACAGAGAGTCTCCGATCGGTCGACGAGGATACGCGCGTTAGGTAGGCAACCAGTAGTGCAAAGGCGTATTGCAGAAGGAAATAACTGGGGTAGTTTAGCGAACTGGTGTCAAGCGAGATAGGCAACCAGTAGTGTCGGAAATGTTAAGGAAAACTGAAAAACCGGTGGTCAGTAAAAGGGTAACAAGGACACCCGAGCGAAGAAAGGAAGAAATTGAAATAGAAACCGAAAGTGATGCCAGTGGAACAGATGAGGGAAAGAAAAAGAGAAGTATGGAAGAAGTAGCGGAGGTATTCAGTTGCAGCAAAAACTAGCACGTTCGCCAGTAAAGAAAGGGGATATGGAGTACAACATGGAAAACATGCTGAGAATGTTGAAAAGTTTAACACAGGACGTAAAAGAGGTGAGAAGAGAAGAGAAAGAGTATAGAGAGGAGATAAGACAACTCAGAGGAGAAATTGAGGACATGAGGCAGGAAAATAAGGCGCTTAGGGATAAGATGAGAGAGGTAGAAGAAAGAGTAGAGAGTATAGATAAAGAGAAAAGGGAGAAAAATATAGTGGTGCAAGGCCTACAAATTAGAGAAAATTTAGATCAAAATGAGCTAAAGGGACAGATAGAAGAGTTTATAAGAAAGTCAATGCATATGGAGATTGGTACAGAAGGGGTAACGAAAATAGGAGTTAATGTATTTTTAGTAGAATTAAAAAACTTCGAGGACAAGATAAGGATAATGAAAAATAAAAGTAAATTAAAGGAGATAGGAGCTGCCAAAGTCTATATTAACGATGATATGAGCAAAAAAGAAAGGGAAATTCAAAGGAAACTAAGAATAAAAGCCAAAGAAGTGAGAATGGAAGGAAAGGTAGCAAAAGTAGGATATCAAAAACTCGTAATTGATAATGAGGTTTGGAAGTGGAATAATGATGCAAGCAGGCTAGATCACTTGGCATAAAAGAAAGATCGCTGGCAATGGACACGGTTATGAGAAAAGGAAACGACATAAATAGAACCAGGAACAGAAAGCAAAAATACAGAACGAAGCTAGAAGGACGGAGAGGGGAAGACAGAAAAGACGGAAAGCAAGAAGACACAAATCAAGAAGAGGAATGAGAATGGGAACATGGAATGTAAGAGGGTTAAATGAGGAAGGATCATTAAAAATCCTAGAAAGAGAGGCAAATAGATTCAAAATGGACATAATAGCGATACAGGAGACGCATATAAAGGAGACGGACACATGGGAATTAGAAAATTATTTATTCTTTACGAGCGGAGGCGAAACAAGGCGATACGGAACAGCATTTTTAGTAAATAAAAATTTTAGGATAAAATTTCTAAATTTGAAGCAATTTCAGATAGGTTATGTATGATTAAAATCAGAGAAGAAATAAACATAGAGATATTAAATATATATGCGCCAACAGAAGAAAAAACAGAAGAAGAAAAAGATGAGTTTTATGAGAAGCTAGAAGAAAATTACGGAAAGCTGAATAAAAACACAGTAAGAATGGTGGTAGGGGATGCAAACGCAAAAATAGGGAGAGAAAGGATGTATGAAAGTATAGTAGGGACAGAAAGTAAACACCTAGAGCAATGACAATGGGCGTAGATTGATTGAATTTGCAGAAGAACAAAAAATGAAAATAATGAGCACATTCTTTAAGAGAAAAGACATACATAAGGGGACCTGGACCTCTCCGGATGGAGCATATTCGAATCAAATTGATCATGTTTGCATAGATGAGAATCACAGAAGCTTAATAAAAAATGTTAGGTCATGCAGAGGGGCAGATATAGACTCGGATCACTATCTAGTAAGGATAGATTTGAAGATAAAAAACCTATTAAAAGAAAAGGATTACAAAGGAAAAAAGACAACTAGATATGGCGACATTACAAAATGAGAGAACCCAAAGAAGTATGAAGAAGAGGTAAGGAAAGGTTTGCAAGAAAACATACGGATATTGGAAGCAAATATAAATGAAGAGTGGATAAAGATCGAAAATGTCATACAAACAGCAAGTGAGAAAGTAATACCAAAAGAGTGTGCAGGGAGGAAAGATGGTGGGATGAGAGTGTATAAGAGAGACGGAGAAGAGAAATAAGCTAAGAATTAAAGCACTTCAGTCACTACAAGAGGAAGATAAGGAAAAATACAGGGAACAAAGACAAAAGGCAAAGAAAGTGTTTAGACAAAAGAAGAGAGCAGAGCAGGTTAAGAAAATAGAGGAAATAGAGCAACATTACAAGAGGAAAGAAATACGTAACTTCTACAGAGAGATAAAAAGGAAAAAAAGATAAAGAAGGAAGTAATATATGTGAGAGATGAAAGTGGCAATCTAATTGGAGAGGAAACAGAAGTGAGAGAAAGATGGAGGCAATACTTTGCAGATATGTTGAATGAAGAGAATGTAAGGGAAGAAGAGGTGCACGAGGAGATGATACCGGGAAGAGAAGAGGAAGGGAAAGTAGAAGAACCTACAAAAGGAAATAGATATAATTATAGAAGCTTTAAAGAATAACAAAAGTCCAGGGAAAAACGGAATAACAGCAGAGAACATTAAGTACGCAGGAGAGGATTTAAGACAAAGAATATACGAAATGATACGAATGATCTGGAGAAGAGAATGTATGCCTGAAGATTGGAGAGATGCTATGATTATACCAATCTTAAAAAAGGGAGATGCAACGGACTGCAGAAACTACAGGGTTAGATATAGGGTATAAAATTATGGCAACGTTAATAAAGCAGAGAATAGAACCTATAGCAGAACGGCAAATAGGGGAGTATCAAGCAGGTTTTAGAAAGGGAAGGTCAACAACGGACCAAATCTTCATGGTGAAGGAAATGCTGACTACATGCTATGAGTATGGGATCAAAGCAATGGTTTTATTTGTGGACTTCAGGAAAGCATATGATTCGATCAAAAGGAATAAACTAAGTAAAATTCTGGAACAATTTGGGATACCAACTAAACTGATTAGGCTATTGAAAATGACCTTAGAAAATACTAAAGCCAAAGTACGAATTAATTATTGATACAGGACTGAGACAAGGAGACCCACTCTCAACGCTTCTTTTTAATTTAGTACTAGAAAAGGTCATAAGAGATAGTGAGTTGAACAGAGAAGGACACATATTGTTTAAAAGTCACCAAATAGTAAGTTATGCAGATGATGTGGCCATTATTGCTAGAGATAGTAGGGAATTAGAAGAAGTAACGAGAAAACTTGTGGAGGAAGCAAGTAAAGTGGGATTGCAGATAAATCAAGAGAAAAGTAAGCTGCTGAGAATAGGAGAACAAAAAGGATACAAATTTTAAATTGAGAACAGAGCATGGAGAGATGGAGTTTGAAGAAGTTCAAGAATATGTGTATTTGGGGGCGCTAATAACAGCTAACTGTGATGAGGAACAAGAAATAAATAGGAGAATAATAAAAGCAAACAGAAGTTCGGCAGCAGTCAACCACTTATTGAAATCAAATTTGTCCAGACAGTAAAATTTAGAATGTATAAAACAATTTTGAGACCGACAGCGCTGTATGGTAGTGAAACCTGGGTTCTCAATAAGAAGTCAAGAGAAAACCTTTTAAGGTGGGAAAGGAAGATCTTAAGAAGAATTCTAGGTGGTGAGAGGACAGAGGAAGGCTATGTAAGGAGAAATAATGAGGAAATATATGGAATGTACCAGGCACCAACAATAGACGAAGTTGTAAAAGCCAGGAGAGTGCAGTGGCTAGGGCATCTAGAACGTATGGAGGATGAAAGGGCAGTTAAGAAAATAGTAGGGAGTAAACCTAACTACAAGAAAAAAGAGGTAGACCGAGGAAGCGATGGAGAGAGGCAGTGGCAATAGATCTAAGGGAGAAAAATGTAACGGATTGGAAAAGAAAGGCGAAGGACAGAATGGAGTGGAGGAGAATAACACAGCTCTGGGCCTAAAAGGCCTGTAAACAGCTTTATATATATACAAGCCCCTTTAGTATCGCCATTTATAGTCTGGACACCGTGTACATATTTCTATAGTATCGCCATTAATTCACAATTATTAATTTTTAAAATATTGCAGTTAAATAACTACCTAAGTTAGTACAGATGAATACATTGACAACAATAAAAGTAATCTGGCACTAATATTTACGCGAGTGTTCCACTGTTTTTCCTATATTCCAGTTTAATAACGTAACAATTAAAATATCGTTAGATGAATTTAATTAATTATTAGATATGGTTTAATATAATAATTATATAAAAAAGTTATTGCAGGTATATATTAATAATTTTAAAATAAAACTTATTGAACTGTTATGAAATAATAATTTGATATGTATTGCAGAGATTAAACATTATTAACTGCAAAGTTCAAACAGTTATTGTAATATAATCTATTATTCATGATATAACAATATATTTTGACATTGCCCATATTATATAATATAATGCAAGTACCTACACATATTCGTGTTCCAAAATAACCAGGCCTGAGGTGGGAAGAATGAATATCTGTGTACTGTTATAAAATCAAATCAGAAATATATCGATTGCAATCAATGCATCTATACATAAATAATTGTTAGGGTCCTGATTAAAAAAAAACAAACAAGGGCCAACTTACTATTATTTCCTGTTCCGATGAATTTAATTGTATTGTTTTTTTTTTCTTAATGAAATGTAATCGCACAAATTAAAAACATATAAACAATAAATAGTTTTATGTGGTTTCATAAAAACAGTTGGAGGTCAGTTAAGCAGTAGTATGTGGTCACTGGTCAGTGCCTATCTATTGGTTGGAAATAGAATGGTTGACGTATTACAAGAAAATAACGACGACAAAATATTACAATTAATGTATTTGGAACAGAACAATGCGGATGTACAATCGTTTGCAATAATAATGACACTCTCTTAAAACAGTTTTTGAACTTCTGGAAGCTCTGAATAGAAATTTCATTAAATGTCTCTTGGTAAGTGAAACAACTAATAACTAATGTTAAAAATTTAAAGCAGATTTCAATATGAATACGCCAGAAGTTCATAAGATATCGCAAAATTCATTTTAGTGAGTGTCATTAATATTGCAAACGATAGTACATCACATCCTCTGTTTAAACAAAGACGTGAAGATGGCTGTTTTACTTTCAGTCGCTTGGAAAGAAACGGGTAGGTACACAACAGAAATAACAAAATATATAGGGTGACATTAATAATGGTACATAACTTAAGGGCAAATTGTTAACGTCAAAATAAAGCGACTGAGCCCATGCCTTATTCAATTGTTGCTCCTTTCCATTCTACTGTGTGTGTTCTATGTTTTATGATTTATATGGTATGGTACATAAACACTAACAGCAGTAGATTGCGGCAGTATTGCCAGATGTGGCTACTTATAGCCAATTGGGCTACAAAAACATTTGATTTGGCGAGATAAATTTGTTTCCGGCTACTGGCTACAAATTTGGCTACTGAAGCCGTCAACGGAGAAGCCTGCTCAAATTCGTTCAATATTCCCTATCAGTTGATTGGGCTGACTCTCGAAATATTTACTAGCTGAACGCCTTTCATTGGTCCGATCATTCGCTGAATGCTTTTCATTGGTTCGATCATTCGCTGAACGCAACCTAGATTTGGCCCGTTTTGTTTGGCTACATTTTACGGATATATTGGCGACTATGATCTATAAAAATCTGGCAACACTGGATTGCGGTGGCTGTAATACGACTGCCGCATGGAAGGAACCATCATACCTTTCAGTAAGCATGGTATAATGTTTTACTACTTTCTCAATTTTTTTTTTATTACAGCAGTTATTGGAAATGAAAAGAGGGCGCCTTACCTTAATCCGGATCTCTCAAATTGGTTTTGTATCAAATAAAAATGTCTACTTCGTTGAAAGATATTTTACGTCTAAAGAAAATACGGAAACTGCGTAGGTTTTAGAAAGCAACATTGTTGACTGTCAAGTGAAAAAATGTTTTCCCTAAATAAATTTTCCTAAAAAACCGAGTAAATGTTTCAGGGCAGTGATATTATTAAATGCACTTATATAAAATCAAAAAAAAGTATGAGAAGTCATTTACCACATTTTGTCGGCTTTTATTTACGCTATTTTATTATTTAGACACCTATTTTTCAAGACACTCTTGCATATTTGTTAAACTTTAAAAAATATTTTTATTAATAACTTTCTCTGCTTTTCAAAATACCTACTAATTTAATTGAAATTTTCTGCAATACTTAGTGCAAATTAAATTTTAAAAATCTAACCGAAGGAAAATTAATAGCAGAATGATTCTTTCTTTTCCTGATAAATATTGTTCCTCTTGCTTTGTTTTGGACACAAAGAACAAAGGGTATATATTAATTAAACATTTTCGCAATTGCATTGACTACAGTTGTTTTTAAATAAATACTACAGTCTATGCCATACTTTAAGTGCGTTACATTTTTTTTATTTTAATATAGTATAGAAATTCATAATTCTTGAAAAACATTATAAAGCAATGAAAATAATTACACAATATCAGAAGGCCGCCAGAGACCCCGTATATACTATGTTGTAACATATAACTTCAGAGTGGTAATAGAATCGCCACTATACCACACATTTACACCCTTGGGTTTTATAATAACGAATAAAAGTGTATAAATGTCGATACCCCTCGATAACTTACGCCCGAGTGTCATTTAATGCGATCATGCACTTTAGCTATTAATGTTTATGGACCGTTATAACCCTAAGTTCGAAACTAAACTATTATTTTATTACGCACTGCACATTAATATAAATGTTTGGTAGACGGCTTCAGGTTACCTACTTTTACAGAAGTAGCAAAAAGCCTAGATTTTCTTTACTATTTTACATATGAGCTTCATTCAAGTGATTAAAATAAGGTTATTTGGAGAAAGATTTGGATAACATACTTGATTCCTATATTTAACATAGTGTAGTAGTCATACAGTGTTGTAATATCCTTAAGTAACTTTTAAGGCATGCAATTTAATAACGAGATAATCAAATCTTAAACAACTACCATTGCAGCTGTATTTAGATCTAAGTTTATTAAGCATTTGATATCTTTCTTAAGGCTGGTCTGTATGTAACGTTGTATCGTCAGTGTTGCATATGGAAGACTGGTACAAATCATTCAGTCATTGCGTAACCATCAGAGGAAGAGGTGTTAGTGACGATAATTGCACTCTGCCCAAAAATTGAAGAAAAAAATTAGCTTTGCTGTTGTCTACTAGCTCTAGTCGAAGACGTACCTAGAGTTTTGGGTCCTTTTTCTGATCTATATGACCTGAAACTAAATTCGAGTCTTCTTTAACAGTAGGCTTACTTATTCCACGAACTTCTTCCAGTTCAATTTGTTGGAACTGCCGGTCGACGTTTATTTCTAGTGTTTGTAGCTCTATAAATCTATCATTTACATGGTGGAACGTTTCCCACCTTGGCTTCATCTCGAACGTCAATCGTCTAAACATATCAACAACATGACTGTAAGAGCGATCATTTTCAAACATGACTACAGCTTTAGTGGCATCAGCTGGTGCTAGATCACCCATTATGGACTAAGATAAGGAGAGTGAACCAAAAAAGAAAAATTAAATATAATTAATTATCAAAAAACAATTCTAATTTAGAGAAAATGCAATTAAATGCAACTAACAGACAAATTAAAGACACTTCAGTTTGTGACATCACTAAACAATGATGCATCAAATATGAGGCTTTGCATTATATATGCTAATTGTAACGTCTTAACTGTTTTTTGTATTTGATCGATACCCCATATATTTCACCTTTTGACTAGCAGAGCAAAAAATATAATAGTATAAATGACCTCCGATACATTTTCCGTAAAAGGACACTCTGTTTAATTATAAGGGTGGATTTGTAGCAAGTAATCGAATTAGTTTCAAGCAGCAGCGGGTCTCGCCTCTTCAGTCTGGAATTGAAACCTCTCAGCACATTTATCTTCATCTGTCTGGTAACTAAATTTGATGCGATGTCATGATTTTTTACATTTATATCTCATCTACTTCGGTGTTTATGACACGATGTACAATAAATTGGTTCAAGTATCTCGGACGAGGAGACATAAGCGGGCAGTAAATTATTCTCCAACGGAGTCATTTCAGAGCTATTGTCTCCAAGACGTTTATTTATTATTTAAACGGTTAAGAAGTAGGAAAATAATATGGGGTATAAATCATCGTGGAAAGATGCAATGGACTGTCGGAAGAAATTAGCGGCGCTTCGTTAATTTTATTTTAACCGCATACAGAGTGTTTCATTAAAACTTAGATATCGCGGATTCTGAGGTCAAAACATGCCTTAATGAAATGTTATTCCTTTTCAATTTATAGGGTATTGTCGTGATTTTGACGTTTAAGATGAAAATTTCAAACGTTTTTGCGACAATAAACACACAATGTTGCATTGGAACTCATGCAAGTACATCTTTTTGAGGGTTCTGTGTTCTCCAAGAGAAGGAATTTAGATGAGATTGCAAATAAATTTCTAAAATTAAATTGTTTTGGCGTAATAGCAGCTTTGGAAGTCAACTCCAATGGTTTGTTAACTCTGCCATAGCTGATAGTGTGCTGGAAAGAGTAAAGATGACAACCTTTCGAATCAGAAATAATAATGAGTGGAGAGTCGCACTTTGCAGTAAAGGAAACTCTAAGATGAATGCATTATTGTCAGAGTCAATCCTGGAGATTACAGAATGATGCAAACTTCAACTCCCATAAACTGTTCAAAACTCGATAAGGGAATCGAGAGGAATTGAAGTTAAGGACACACTGAAATGATGGAGCATGGTTATGGTTTGCGGATAGTTCCAAAACAGACAGTAGAACTGGAATAATATGAATAAGATCCATGTGGCAGAAAAACTGTAACATGGGAGGAGCCTTCCAGGCTGAAATTTTCGCAATAATTTACTTAAAACCTAAGGAGAGACAAAACACGTAAGCTCATATATTCTCAAATAGCCATGCTGCAATAAAAGACTTAAACTCAAACAAAGTATACCCAAGACTGGTTTAGGATTGTTTACAACTGACCTGGAGAGGTCGATTCAAAAGGAACATTGGAGCATTGTGTAGACTGGGATTCGAGAGAAGACAGGCAGAAATAAGCAAATGAAATGCTGAGTATACGTATGGTCAAGCTGTGACAAATCCCAGGACTGTTAACAAGACACTGTCCAGTCAAAAGACAGTATATAATCAAATTAACCGGGATTGAAAAAGAGACCGTGTTGCATTTACTGGGCAAATGTGAGAGTTTGAAACGCCTGAGATGCAATGTCTTTGGCAAACATTTCTTGGATGCCGCGATGCTTCAGGATTCTTTGGAAAGGAAAGGCTAGTATTTAGCCCACACCAGGAATCTAATTTAACCTATCAACTTCCCGAAGGATTCCTTGGATGGATTGGAAATAAGACGCAATTGAAATAAGGAATATTATTGACGCTTGAATGCACACTTCCTAAGAACTTCAACTTGTGACTTGCATTTTATATAAATAGATAATATTAATTTTAATATGTTTAGGTACATTTAGTTTATGTTGAAATTACTATCACTGTGTGCTGAAAAGCATTTCTCAGTAGCTACACAACAATGTCCCATAGTTAGGGACTCGCCATTTAATATTTTTTTGTTCAGGCCTCCGGGGTTTGCAGAGGATGAGGCAAAATGTAATTTATCGCGTCATTTAAATTCCTCTCTTCTACACAATGCTTTTGAGTAGATTTTCGTATCTCCTCTAGTGCCGAAGATATGGCCCCACTGAAACATTTGAGAAGTGTCGCATGTATGTTTACGCCAACATCAAACTTGTAATATGGAAGATTTGTGGAACAACATATAGGCACTATGATTTCAGAATTGTAACATCAAATAAACTTTGACAATTATTAGAATAAAAAAGTGAGGTTAAGGCCTACTTTGATGTTTTGTTTGATTTTAGATTTTTCCTCAATTTTCAAGTATCTGATCTAACATAGAAAATGCACTACTAACGAGAAAAATAAGACACATATTTTCAACACTTACTTAATTTTACAACTTATTTCACAAACAATGCTGAATTTCAGAAAACTATTTTCTAACAGAATAATATTTAATCTTTTACAAAAGTCGTTTTACTTATCGGAAACACAATGCACACAGCAGGTACCTCGCAGGGATCAAATCTTTGTCCCTTTTATTTTTGGTTAATGACCTGTTCTTTAATTTACACTACTCTTAAGTATTTATATAGAGGATCAATTTACAAAATATGTAATAAACATAATCTAAATATTGCAATGCATCTGAAGTCACGTTTTTGGGATTAAAGGCTGTTGTAACTCCGTTTAACTTAAAATAACAACAATTATGTATAGAATATAAATTTTGAAGAACAACATTAGCTTTCTTTTGAGATATTAAGCGTGTTTCTATTATTTACCGTTCTGGAGTTATGGCTCCATATGTCAGCTTTTTGGCCAAAAATTTGGATTTTTTCAAACTTTGAGCGACGAACGGCACGGGTTAACGTCGTCTAATCGAGCTCAAATTTCGGCTATCTCAAAATCTGGAAAGGGGAATCGTTTTGTGGGGCCCAGACGAACAAAATTCCGACATCGATTTTTTGCGGTCACCCTAATGGCGATAATCAAAAAAAGATGCATATCGATCAATTTAAGCTTACCTTTCTCTTATACCAAAAATCTAACACTTTTTTTTACTGCAGGAAAATACACATAAAGGATGAACTTGGAAGGGTTTGTGTACATTTTTCTTAGTTTGGATTTTAAATGTGAAATATTAATTGTTGAACTTTATGTAAAAATTCCATAAAAAGAACCATTTTCAATAAATATTCTAAGTATAAAATCGCTACATTTTGGCAATATAAATACTAACATTACCTAAGTTAAACTTTCTAGTATTCAGAAATGTATAATTCTTTTTGGTAACTAACAGGGTTTAAAATTCCTAACTTTAAAATTACATCTACATTTCACTATCTTGGGCCACAAATACGGTCACTTTAAATTATTATATACATTAAAATATTTTACTACATATATTGTACGCTACTGCAAACAATTGTTCAGCCCTCGCTTGAAGTATAATATTTATTTTATTTTTATGTCAGTATTGATACCAAAAACAGAAGCAAAACTTAGTTGACCGAAAGTGTTTCTTCATTATAAGGCGTCCACTTCAAGTGGAATCTTTTCTAGAGTACCTCATATTCAAACTTTATATGCACATTTACTCCCATCGCACTGTAACTTTCTGGCACTGCAAATCTGTTTAGAAATATAAATTAAGCAGGCACTACCATCAATTTCATGGTCTGTTAAGTTGTCCAGAGCGAGGGTGGGATGACAAAATTCCCTAATACATCACTGACTACAGTCGAAATTTCATTCGGCTTACATGGACCCCACCCACCGAAACGAAACCGCAGAGATATAGCTCTGTTTGCTGGATTTTACATGACGTATGTTTTTTATGTGCTGAAGGTGAGAATTGTTCTAGACAAACGTTTCAAGAGTGGTAAATTGTTTCCTGGCGCATACCTACTAGACTTTGAAATATATTCTCTGAAATGCAAAAGGATGAAGTACAGGGTGTTCGCTGTTGGAGAGGCAGTGAAGCTTTATGTGAATGAACAGCTACTAGAAGCTAAAGCAAACACGACAATGCATTTAGTTGAAATAGACATTTTTTCTGTTTCTAGCAGTGTCAAATTCTAGTAAAAAATCTTTGAAATATTGACATTAATCATTAAAATATCGTAAAATGATAATTGTGTTTTTATATGACAAATTAATTCATATCGCCATGTATTTATTGGCGTTTAAAACACTTCATGTACCTCCCACCAAATAGAAAAAATCACAATGGTTAAGGTCCAGTGACCTCGATGGTCAGGAAATTCGTCCGCTGCGATTATGCACTTATTCGGAAAAGTGTTCTCATGAACCATTATCTGAATTTCAATGTGGAATTCTGTAGTATGCTGTAGTGTGGCGACGTCAATGTTAGTATTTGGAAACATACACATCATGCTATAAATGTCCGAAATTGACATATCTTTTAATACTTATTTAATTTGGTTTGCAAACATGTACGTATTTTTTATTTACTATTTTAAAACATTAAAATACGCGGCACTGATACCGTTCCAATACTTCATACAAAGCTTTCGTGTCTAAATATTTTATATTTTTCATAAAACTGGATACTTACGTATTAATAATGGACTGCTACTCCTGCATTTTCACCATAAAAACACAATATTTACTATTTTAGGTTGCATCAATTTATAAATTTAAAAATGAGATGTAAACAGAAACTTACACCTTAATAGATATTTGACATTTGTCATAATTTCTATGAAACAATTGACGACTATGTCCGCCTACGTCATTTATGCTGGAGTATGCTGCCGCGCGCGGAGTCACTGCAAACGGGCAAAGCAACAGAGTAGGAAAAGTACGGCTGCTGCGATTTAGCCGACGATGCATGTACCTCTAAAATGGACAGAGATCCCATCTTACGTAAAAACATCATATTCTGCCACATATTTAATGGTATTCTATCTAATAGTGTAAGGAAGTGGCTTTGAAGAAAATATAAATGCAATATGTTTCACACCCTTCCTTAGTTCTATGTTATTTCGAAATCTCCTCAAAATTATCTCTCCATTTACGTATATTCTTAGTTTTCGTATAGTTCTCCGTGATATTTACGTAAATTCCGTTTCCCTAGCATGTTGAACAAGATTAATAAAACTGACGTTGTGATAGCATTCTTCGTATAAACGAGAAGCAACAGCCGCATTTTGACGACATTAGGTGTGACTGTAAGAGTGTGCCATTGGAAAGTTTCAAATAAGTGTGACCAAAATTTAAAAAATATACAGGATAGGTCAAACGACTGGTGAGACAAAAAATTTTTGTGTTGAAAAATATCCTTCTGGGATTCAGCTCTGATAAAATGTATTTCGAAATGAAAAACTGAACAATTTCAATGTTCTACGCTTAGTCTGATTTTTTTCTAAATTTTAATATTATGGAACATATCCGGGGCCACCTGTATATTTTTTAAGTTTTGGTTACAGCCATCTGAAACCCTCCTAAATCTAGTAACACATGTAGATTTGAAATGAAAATATGGCTAATATATATAATTTTATTTTTGCGGCTGAAAAAAAAATCGAAATAAGTCGTGAAAATTTAATTTTTATTCTGAAATTTGGCACCGGAGTTATTGAAGCTTTATCATTGAAAACATAAAATCGATCTACAAATAAAACTTTTAGAGAGGTGCCCGGCTTTCAAATGGGTCACTGCACAGCAAATAAACTTTCAAGACTGGCTCCTTCACAAAATTTACCAAAATATTCAGCAAAAATAATTTTCAAACGAGATTTTAGGGAAGGTGAACACTGATTAAAATATTTTAGTTGGAGCAAACTCTATACTTCTAGATATGTTGAATTATAAATTCTACTGACACCACCTTTTACTTTTACTCATAAATATGAATTATGAATTAAGACTACCTAACAAACAACAGGCTTTAGATTGCGCAAGCACATTTTCCAGATATCGTTTAAAATACGAGCTCCGCTTGTGCATATGAATTTATTTGTCAGCGTACGAATCCATGAATTTATGCGATGGTGAAAATGACCGGCAAAACACCTTCAAGTTAAATTCGAAAAGTAATTTGTCGTTTGACTACTTTAAATAAATTAAATTGATTTTAGTTAATGAATAGTATGTTGCAAAAGCATATTTGAAAATAACATCCTTTACTTTTTGACGAAAGAAGTTTTTTTTTCGAGATATTATTCAGTTAAATAAAATAATTAAAATCAACCTTGAGTGAGTGCTCTTCAATGTCTTTGCTATTGGTTGACAAATTTTTGTTTCAATTTAATGAATGGTTGCTTTTAATTATATCATTGCTTCATATTTCATCATTTTCAGCCAAACATCTTGAGATATACTTAAATAAAAGTGGTACACGTATACATTAGTATCAAGATTAATACACTTACATATTCGATCAATAGCTTAGTTTCACTATTCCTCAAGTACAATAAAACTTTAATAAGATTGACTCATTCTTGTATAATTAATATACTTATTATATAAAGATTAAGACAATAAAGTAAACAATAACATTACATACATAACAAAAAAATAAAAATGTAGGTACATAATTAGCATTTTTACTTTAAATATAATTCTAGAGTAAAATTAAATTATTTATATAATATGGGTCACAGTAAACAGTCTATAATATAAATATGTGTAACCATCTGAAAAACTTATAGCAAACTGCCAAAGACAGTCATTAGTGGCACACCAGACATACACTGCTTTAGAGATTGTTAGCGCTCCTCAGTATACCATAGGTGAGGCAACCAACGATCCGAGAGAACTGAACCTGTCGACATGATGCAGCACATAGCTACATCTTGTGACCACATGCTGAACCTGACAAAAAATCACGTTTTTTATTTTTGCACACGACCACCAGCACACACTAATTTAATGCAATTTATAGTAAATATTACTACAATTGTGTCTCTATAGTTTTGTTAATGATTATCATGTTTTGTATGAATACCATCTATAAATATTATTTTGCACTGTAGCAACAGTTCAACAACAAGTCTTTAAACCTATAATTTAAGTAAAATAATCAATTAATATAAAAATAATCAATTATCCTCTATATTTATTTTTAATCAACTCGAAGAATAACTAACAATAGAAAGAAAGCTTAGGAAACACCCTTTATAACGTCGTTTTAAATTATTGTAAAGCTCGCTCGACATCTTACAAAGAGCAGTGCCAATTCGTCCTATAATGGGGAAAAAGTTGCAAGTAACAAAACTCTTATTTCCCCTTATTTTATGCTATATGGTGCGGAACACCATTAGCCGATAATATTTCAAAACAGTGACATTTTACTATGAGGAGCTTTATCTTCGTTTCACTGCAGACATTTCGGCATGTAATGAAATCGTTGATACAGTACGTGCTACATGCGAACAAAGACATTACTTTTATTAACTGTATCCACTGAAATGCGGTAATTTCAGTGTGAGGATAGTCGCACATTTTTATACCTAATGGAAATGTAAATAAAAGTGCAAAATTAAATCTAACGGGGTCACCCTTTAATATATAAAAATTGTGCTATAATAAAATTCTTTATATATTGTTTGAAATATCTATTCAGTTTGTCTGATTGCAGTTTGGTTTCGCCTCAGAAATTTAAAATTTTTATCGAAAGAAATTATAATTATTATTTTAATATTAAAAAAGTTTTTATTTGACGTATGTACATACTTAAATTTTTATACAGGGTATCTTGGAAGTCGTTACAATAATTTTAGGTGATATAATATGTGATTTTGAGTCGCCTGAAACAAACATCTATATATCAAATGTTATAATATTTGTGATAATTAATTTTTTAATATTTTTTAATTTGACCCTGCTTTTCTACAATTATTGAAGTGTAGAAGAAAAACAAACCTTTTTGTAACAAATATTTCTATACTATTTTATTAGAAGTGAATGAATTTAAATGATTTAACCAATAAAATTCAAAGTGGCTTCGTTACTTACCTAGAACTTCATAAATATGGTTTTTCTACTTTGTAAAAGTGAAGAGTAAAATTTAAACGTGGACTTTATTTAAACCTTTGTGTGTAGGTGTATTCAGATATTATTAAAAATTTACCTAAGCAATGCTCTTTCAGTGCTTAGGAAAAGTTTCTTGATATTTGCTGACAAGTACGCAACCTTTAGAAAATATTGAAGTTATTAAAATACCGGAGAATATTTATTTCAATTGTTCAAATCTTAAATGTGCTAATTTAGAGTTACGGCGTAAACAGGAAAAGCAATGTTTGTATTAAATAACTTGGTAGATATGCCATGAGAAAACAATTGTCCTTAGTTTCCATAGCAATCGTAAATGTAGATCAACTGTCAAACTGTACGTTCGAATCTCAGTGAAAGTTAAAGTAAAGTGCAAATATCTTCATTTCTTAAACCATTTTTATTACATTCTAAACTGTTTTGACGAATGCCCTCCTTGCATACTTAAACAGGTTAAGATCAATTTCCTTAATTTTTAGAATGTTTATCAAGAAACTTTTCCTAAGAACTGAAAGAGCATTGCTTAGGTAAGTTTTTAATAATATCTGAATAAACCTGCACATAAAGTTTTAAACAAAGTCCGCGTCTTGCCTCTTTGCTTTAAACAAAATAGAAAAATCATGTTTATGAAGTTCTAGGTAAGTAACGAAGCCATTTTGGATTTTATTGGTTAAATAATTTAAATAATCCATTCATTCCTAATAAAAAGTATAGAAATATTTGTTATAAAAAGGTTTGTTTTTTTTCTACACTTTAATAATTGAAGAAAAGCACGGTTAAATAAAAAAATTTAAAAATTCATTATCACAAATATTGTAACACTTGGTACGTTTGCTTCAATCGACTCAAAATGAAGTATTCTATCAGCTCCTAAAATTATTGTAACTACTTGCACGACACCCTGTATACTTACAGGGTAATTTTGAAAATAGAGTATCTATTAATTTTAGCTGATGACAGTAGGTATTAAAATAAGAGAGAGATAACTAAGTTTAGAGTCTTACAGCCGGATTCATGAAACGGGCGTAGCGCTAGTCCGACTAACGAGTTTACGCCCGTGTAAAGCGCGTTAGTTGGCCTAACCAGCTTTGCGCTCATTCACGAAACATGCGTTGCTAGGTAGCGAAGCATGCGTTGCTAGGTAGGCTGTTTATTTGCGTCCATATTTGCGCCAAAAGTTAGACCCAGTATTGTACCTGTCTAAAAATCGCGTAACTTCGGCCTCTAGTTCCTTGCGTTTCCCATTGTATATTTAGTATTTATATTCAAAAACTGTACTTTTCAGTACTACGGATTAGTTAACATATCATAAAGTAAGTATTATACATAGTAGTGAATAGGAGTATGCTTTTTATTTAAATTAGTGCAACAGATGCGTAAATTTTTCGCGTAACCTCCGCTAGTCTGACTAACGTTACGCCTTGTTGATGAATCCGTATGGTAGAGTTTAACTAAGAGTTACCATTTATTATTCTTATTCCTTCATAATTATTATCCTTACATTTGTACCATTGTAGATTTACATTAAATAGCCTCTTTACTCTTACTTTTTCCATCTAAAAATATAAGAAAATTTATTTTAACTGAAACCTTACAAATGTCTACCGTATTACACATTATTTTACATTAATTGATGGGATATTTAAATAGATAGAATTTGTTTTATTGGAAACGCAATCGGCTGGAACTTTTATTGTTTTACGTAAGTACGTTGCAAGATAGGCAAAGGCCGCTTCCAAATTAAGTAAATTCAACAACAAAGACGCAAAATAATAGTATTTGCTCTTTGCTTTAGATCTAAAGTAACTTTTAATTAGACAATAAGCATCTGAAGAATAAAATGTCTCTTGGAAATTATGCAATCAATTTCAGAAGTAATGTTCTAAATATCTAGAGGTAAGTAAATAGAAAACAGTTTCTATGAACATAAACCCAAAAAGAAATTAAAAATTATCATCATATCATTGGTTTCGGTTACACATTACATTAATATATTTGACAATTTGGCGTATTTAGACATGATTGCTTAAGTGAAGGCATCTAATGTCAATTTTATTTATCCGAGTTGCTTTTTTATTTTCAATTTTATAAATTTGGATTATATTTTTTCATTAATGCTGAATCGCTTTCTAATCAGTATAAAGAAAATGTTTCACTAAGTATTTTATAATTTTGTGGTAGATATCCATGATTATATTTTATTCTTCAAATAGAGACCAGTCCAGTTATTAACTCGCCGAAATTCCGCAATGTGCGTTGTGTGGGAAAGCATTTTGGTTTTATTTAAAAATAATAGCTTCTGAACGTTTCATCCTATAAGCTTTTTATGAGCTTTATAAAATATTTCGAGCAAATTCAAGGCATCTTTTAAGTTTATACATAAATTCTTTCGTGTAATGTAATAACTAAGTTAAGCTGGTTGTTTTACTCGAACTTTTTTGCTGGTGGTATTACGTCTAGAAATTCTTTGTAAAAGTCTGTGAAAGCTGAGGCTTATTACTAAACTCTAATTTACTTATCTACCGCATATTAAGTCTATATTATTTGCAAAGTAACGAAACAAAGCATGGAATGAAAAAGTTTTTCCTTCAGGTTTACTAATGCCTAACGAGGACACCAAATCTTTGAAGATTTGACAGATCCAATTATTTAGATTTTTATGGATTTATTGTTTCTTTGAAGAGTTTTTGTCCAGAATAGTATTTCTGTCACCATAGTCATGGTTTCGCTCCAAGTCTCATTGTTTGTAAGTAAGTATACATTAAATGGCAATTGCGTTCGTTTCAACCTGATGCTATCGTATATTCTTGTTCATCTAATGTATACCACATGCACATGGGATGCTGGATGCACCAGGACTTGGAACATATTGCTCTATTACCAGATTGGTACTGATGGCAGGCTTCATTAGCAGTTTTAAGTATAGACAGTAGTAACATTAACGTATAGCTTCATTACATCTTAAGAAATAATATATATGTATAACATGATGTCCATAGTTCATAAGTTTGCACAGTCGTGTCAATTGGATCATATACACTTTCTGGACTGTTTTGCCATGATAGGCTTACTTACATCTGTAGTTAAGCACCGACCACGGCAAAATAGCTCAAAAAGTGTACATCATTCAAATTATGTCCATAACTTATTTTGAAAATTTTATGAACTTCATTTCTCTATTCATGTATGGAATTATAAACATTAATTTCAATTGAGATGCATATCAATGGGTTTATTTCTTCTCAGAACAATGCTATAATGGAGTTGCCATTTCCAATTGTTATCCTATGTCATTAGCAAAATATATATCTCATATTCATCAGATATTTCTGTCAACTTGTCCATTCGGCATTATTTGGTGCCATATTAAATTAATATATTTGTATTCGACTTGAATTCTTAACTAATTTTTAATTTGTCCCTTACTTCAGCACCACAGAATATTAAGTCTATAAAAGTAATGTCTGACGCCTGGCATCAATTAGAAGATCGTACGTTTGAATAAATGCTCCTTTATTTAAAACTAACTCGTTTCGAAGTACCCTGAATTGTCACTGCCTTCAGTAATATGTCAAAGCATTTATTATGCTCAGATGCTGAGCGCTTTGAAATCCTAGAAACGTGGCAGTTGTATACACTGCCAAGTATTTGAACTATATGGCATCACCTCTCATTGTTCGATTTTCAGTTACAAAGAGCTCACCTTGAATTGAAAATATGAAGAATTGTTCATTGTCATGCATTGGGAATGTATCGGACACATTATTATATACAAGCTGACAAAAGGTAATGACTTGCGTCTGTTTATTTATATACTGAGCGAAGTGATACATATGTCTTTTGGATTGTATAATTTTTCCAAATATGTGTAGGAGAAAGAGAAAATAAGCCCTAAAATGGTTATTATGTGATTATTGCCGCCAAATACATGTTCCGACCTTTCATTATGTTTGAAAGATTACCCTGGAATGCATTTCCAACCAATATAAAATTCTCCATTTTACTGTACATGATGTTGTATTATAATTTCTAAGGTTTGCTATGTTTTTCTACATATTACGAGTTGAATTTAGTTAATAGAAAATGCTTTGCTAATATTCATTTCGTTTGTATAAGCGGTTAGATAACCTCAAATCAATTACAATTTACATGAGATTGGAGAACAGTTTTTATCACACAGTATCTCTTATACGGTTTTTAATTAATTCAACCATTTCGGTTTATCAAACTGCAACAGCCTGTATATTTTAGTATGAGTAATGGATTTCATTCAAATAGAATTGTCAAATATCCCCAAAGACCGATTCCGGGATAGGTGCATATTTAAGCTGTAAGTGAAATGACATTGTCTCGCGATGCAATTCCCAAGATAGGAATTGATGCTTAGAGACACAAGGGCGCAGCGGTGAATTTTAAATAAAACTTCAGTCAGTAAACTGCAATACGTTTTACAGTTTACTCTCTGGTGAAAACTCTTTCTTGCGGCTATTCCCATGCACACATTTGATGTATTAAACATCATAGACCGGAAAGTTTATGCTTGGAAATATGAAATATGTAGGTATATAGAAACATTGATGTTGTTATATAACCATGTATACAGATATATGTTAGTTATCTCTATTGAATGGATTACATACATATTATTAGTTGTTGCTCTTCATTTATTTATTTAATTATTTATTCCAGTACGAATCCAACAGATCCTAAACCCAATAAAAGGATAGGTTAGACAAAAATATTAACGAATACATATAATTAAAATGGAAAGAAAAGAAAAAAAGATACCAGTATTACAATAACATATACAAAACATATGTACATAATTTAACAAAAATAATAAAAAGTTAACATTAATAAAAATCGGCTGTAATACATATTGCAATAAAGTAGAACATGATAAAATTTAATAAGGTTATATGGGTAGATTAATACTACTTGTGCATAATACGTTTTACATCTGAGATGAAAAAACATGACAATATGTATATATATGTCAGTTCTAGCTGTGGGTAGGTAACAGTTATTTATGTAAATGAAAAGTGATACATTATTGCCCGAGAGTGACTGACCAATAAAGTAGCCGATCTGCAAATGATACTGCAGGAAACAACTACTCCGCGGACTAATGCCCCGACCGGCATTGAATTACTCCTGCAGTATCTGTGTGAACAGCCAAGAACCCTTGTCGGACACACCACCAGACATAGACCGGTTTCGGGCTTGTTTGCCCTAATCAGTATGCCATAGGTGAGATGATCGACAATTGAACTGGCTGTTCCTTCATTATGTATGTTCACATATAAATTGAGTGCAGGTGAGATATACAGGGTGAGTCAGTCATAATGTCATTAATTTTAAGAGGAGATAGGGAATAATGAGTATAATGCGAATACGTGATTAAAAAAATCTAAATGCATATTTACGCCGAAAATATTTTCAAATCATTATTTAAACCCCCTTTTCAGACTGTCACTGACCGGTCACAGCCTTGGTCGGTTACAGCTGACAGTTCAACTCGATATCGTCTGATGCAACGTTGTCAAGTTGTAATATTTTTCTATATAGTACGTACTCACCTAGGTTTTAGACATCACAAATAAACGGTTGTACTGACTATTTTAGAATATCATTTTTACTTGCTCAGTTCAACTTCAGCCAATAATAATTTAAAATGTTAATACCCAATAAAATCAAATAATAATAATAATCAAATAATTCTATTAAAAATTGCAAGTAACGCGGTCCACTCAGGTTTTCCCGTAGAAAATACGGCCCAATCAAACGATACCCGTACACTCGCGTGTCGATTTTTCTCTGAGCAAATGTAGCCGTTATGACTGCAACAAAACTCCAACGTGTCTAATAATAAACTGAGTAATAAACCATTTACGTACATTACATAAAAAACCTATACCCAATGGGTAAATTATTGAGAAGCTGAAAAGTGTTTAAATACTAAGTACTTAATAAAAACCATCGTGTTGTCGACAGAAAACTGTCCAAGACCGAAATGGCACGCCGCTAATCGAGTTAATCTTGACCTTGACCTTATACGGTCAATAACCTGTTACCTAGTTTTGTACTGTTATTTAACGACAAGGAGTAAAACTATTTTTTAATCTAGATACATGAATGAATTTTCCTTAAATATTGATTTATTTGTTAATAAAAACAAATGTAGATAATAAATAAATGTTTTCGAATGCTAGGCTATTACAGTTTAATAATTTTGATATTACTTTTTCACTACGTTTTACAAATAAATATGAATTTTAGTATTACTCGTAAGTACAATTAACCGCACACATAACCAAATGTACAATTTGTAGTTACGTACAATGGTCGTCAGCTTAAAGTCACCACTTCCATGTTTTGTCCCTTTCTAGCACCGTGTATAATAAATGGCACTAGAAAAGAATAGACCATGGAACTGGTGACTTTAAGCTGACGACCATTGTACATCTAGCCTAGAAATTTAATGTTTTTTAAGTAGTATGGTACTAACCCGTTTATAGCCCACATAAGTATAACTGCATTATTTATCCGTCCATAGCACTTTATTAATAAAATTCAGTCGCATTTCGTAAACATTCTCCGTATAACACTACCATTTCCACATAATCGGAATTTGTAAAATTATGCGTTGTGAATTTACGCCAAATACGTGAGGTTAGACCGAAATAAACAAACTACTGCTTGTATTATCTAAATCCCCCCTCCAATGTGTGGCATGATCTACAAATTTGAGAGGGAAGAAATGCGGGAAATGCAGTGCTAAATGGAGGTAAATTTGAATAACACGCTGATGTGTTAGATGATATTATGTATGTAAATGTGGCATCCATGGTTAATACGGCAAGTCTGTGACATTAGAATTTCGTCGGGTGCGCCATCGTAGCGTACCAGGAGCGTCGTGTTACTGATTTTTATAGGGTGATTTGTTTATTTTTTTAAAGGTCGAGTAAAAATTTTTTCGATTTTCTGCCTTTATTAGGCCTCCCGAATACGTGGTTAAAATTAATGACATTATGACTGACTCACCCTGTAGAATAGTAGCCGATGTTCGGCGAAAGCAATGCCCTGTGTATAAATGACACTGGTAGGTTAAGATAATTAGCAATAATGTTTGGCATTTTAGCAATAACATTCGTTCCTATCACTTGATTAACACTTGCTTTATTAAATTTTAAGAAAAATCGTATTAATATATTTTCGCTTCTAGGTCTCAAGGCTACATACTTCCTATAGAATGACAAAAAGTTGATAGAATTATGTTGCATGTTATTTGTGACAAGTTCGAGTTCTTCTTGTCTTTGAATCAGGAATGGTAATTAGCAAAATGGATTATTTGTCCTCGACATTTTTAACATTCATTGTTACTAATCCGTCACATCTGTAGGCACTCGAAATTCCAATATTCAAAACTATCTATAATAAGATATTTCTATTAAGTTACAGCCAATATGTACAGAATTTACATTTTTTATTTTATCATCGGCTTTGCGCAAAAATCTATATATCTCCGCTTGCGAAAACGTTTCTTAGGCTATCCAACTCCTTGCTTCTTTAAAAATGCCGTCAATTTGTTGAACTTGCCTAAGTCAATATCATTCTTAGTAGATAATGTGCATCAAGTAAAACGACCACAATGATGACGATTTTAGTGTCTTTGCTTTCTCACAAAAATAGGTGAGGAGTACGTTTACTGAATGTTTATAAATTTCCTTCGACTTACACCATGTAACAAATAGGTTATATTGCTCCTCGTATAACTTTTCTAGCAACCTAAAGTTATAGTTTCTGCAGCATTTCTAATCTCTGGAGGTGTATTCGGGATAGCCCTGTCACTATTTTCAATTTCCATAATTTTTTCAACTAAAATTATCTGAACTAAACTGAGTAAATTTTACAAAATTTCACAATTGTTAAATTTCCTACTTAAAAAGGACACTGTTTATTTGGTTGCTATTGACGATGAGCGTTTGTTAGATTTTATCGCTCAGCAAGCAATAAAGTGACACTCATGTGAGACTCCTCAATAAACGTCAACTTTTCATTGTCACTGTCAAGCAAAAAACCATACTTTAATTAGTGATTGTAGACAAAGTATATTATTTTGACTGATGCTCGTCGTTTTTATATGAAGGCAGTTAAGAATATTTGTACAATAATACTACCTGAATTAGAAAAATTTTTTCGGATAGCAACGGAAAATCGAAACGTGCCAATAATAGTTCATGTGGAAATCCAACTGATGGGTCGATACCATCAACCAATAATGACGCCGATTTTGCAAAACGTCTTTGAACTATTTCCAAAAAGCGATATAAATTAGCATATATTGGATTCCAGACAACAGACGCACATTATAATTTAGATCGAATAAGTGAAATAAATAGCCAAGGAAGAGTAGCAGTGCCAGCAAATGCTTTGGAGTTCCTAATAATAAAACCTAAATTTTTATAAGCCGCTGATGTAACCGTTTCTATGTGTTTTGAAAACGATGGCTTTAAACATGTTACTCCGAGATTCTTGATAAAATCAGGTCTATATAAAGTAGTTTCATTCAGTAGGTATAGGCCCAAATATTGAACCCTGTGGAATCCAAAAATGTGTAATGTATATGGATAGTTTTTCATTCTAGCCACAAGTCCTTTTTGTAACCCATTTGTCAGTCTATTTTAGACCCACAGTATAAATTTATACAATTTCAAAGATAATTTAAAAATTCTTCATTACTTTCTTCTTATATTAATCAGCAGTACTTTTAAATGAGCTTTTGTTAAGATACAAAATATTGGAAAATTTATCGAGAGGAAAAAAATACGAAAATTATTACTCTCGGTTTAGAAATAGCATTAATTAGTAAGCTCTCCTTGTCAGGTCGTTGCTAAGCAACAATTTTCATTTACTCAAATCAAGGAAAGTTCAGATAATAACTGCGCGTTAATCAGAGTCGAGTTACGAATACGTTCAGATATAATTAACAAAGGGATTGGAACTCCAAACAAAATTTCCCTTACGTGCCACTTAATAAATAGTTCGCATTGCAACTAATTAAAGTTTATTAATAAATCATGGAAGCTGAATCAACTAAGACAGCGTTAGTTACAAATACAGGAATAATGGATCTTCATAGAATGGAGAATGTAATGAAGTGCAGGAGGTGCATTATTCTCTGAACGACAATGTATTAATGAACTTGCCAAACTATTGACGTGCCGTTTTCTGAAAGGCAGATGTACATATAGATACCTGTTTTCACATTTGACAGGAGATGCTGCTATTATTATAGTTACAAAGGCACATGAAGATTTATTACATGATATTTGGCAGCTGTGTGATGGTGATGTACCTTTTCAAATTTATTTCAGAAGAGGTTAGTTTAATTACACCACAAAAAAGTGGTCTGACCGACGGACTAGATTCTTATATAATTTTACTTGCTGAGTCGAATGTGGGGCTCATTTAACCCCTATGCCCTAGGTTCAAGATTAAAGCGGAAGATAGATATGCAAGTGGACCAAACTATTGTATGTTTATTTCTTTGGGGTCGTTGAATCCCAATCTAGGGTCATTTGAATCTATCGTCCTAGGTTCAAGGTCATTCCAAGGTCAAAGCGAAAGATAGATATGCAAGTGAACCAGACTATCGTATATTGATGTTTTTGGGATCGCTGAATTTTAATCCAGATTTTATTTGACCCTACTTCAACTTCAAGCTCATTCCAAGGCCAAATCGAAAGATAGATATGCGGATCGGGAAAATCGTCATACATTTATATTTCTGAGGTGTAGGAGATTTTACATCGTCATTGAAAAATATTGCTTAAAATGCGAGTAGAATCAAATCTTTCCTTTATCGTCACTGAATCAGTGAATATTTTTCGGAAGATGATGCACTTGCCCTACTCTACTGATAGGTAGCGATTAATAAATAAACTCAAACCTGGATGATACATGCCTAATAAATGGAGATTGTCCATAGATTCATCGAATAGAAGCCTAAAAGCCGTCCTTGTTCAATCCAACAACGCATTCAGTTATTGGAAAGAAGAGTGTACGAGCATGAAGTTAGTTCCTGAAAAAAATAACTACAAACATGGATTGAAAATTTATGGGGATTTGAAATTTTATTGAGACGTCAACCAGGTTTCGCAAAATATCCGCGCCTCTTATGTGAATGGGATTGTAGAGATAGAAAAAAACTACTTCATTTTAAGCAGGTACAAAGAACATCAATAAAGAAACATTAGTTGCTCCTCCTAAAGTCTCCCTCTTCACACCAAGTTAAGAAGTTATGAAATGATGAGTGAATGTTTTCATGAAAAGAAATTTTCAATGGATCGATCGCAGATTCGTAAAATAATGAGAGACGACACTTTTGTCATGAGAAAAGACGAAAAAGCGGAATGACTGTGTTTCAAATGGTTTATCCACAATTTCCTGGGAAACCAAAAAAAGTCTAGATTACAGAGAAAATGGTCAAAAACTATAGTAAACTGAATTGCTTGATTACTATAAAATTACATTTCATGGATTCCCATATTTACTTACCACAAAGTGTGGGCACTTTCAATAAGGAACAAGGTGAAATATTTCATCAGGACCTGAAGAATGCAGAGCGATATTACCAAGGTAGATGGGATAACTATAGGCTGGGTGATTATTGCTGGATACTCGGAAGAGATATATCAGAAAGAGAACGAAAACATGAAAGACATCCGTGCAGACAACACCACCTAAATGTCTTTTAGGTGGTGTTGGTGCAGATCCCTTGAGTATAAGAGAAGTAGATACCATGAAAGAAACAGAAAGAATAACACAAGTTATAAACCTACAAGACAAAAATCGTTCAAACTTACGAGTATTGCAGCTGTATAAAATTCCTTATTATCAAGGTTTTTTTTTAGCTCTTATATGTATCGGTTACAGGCGTATTAGTTTTGAGGTTGTCAGGTTAAGCTGAGCTAAATGAATGCGTCTTCGTCTCCTGTCACACAATGACATTTACAGCTACTTTATATCTTATTAGAGATGAGTGTGGGCAAAAGAAAATGCTAATAACTATTGCCATCAGTTAAAAACCCTATTTGCAAGTTTTATGGCGCCACTTTTGATTTCAGTGCATTTTTTTAAATTTCTTGCCACTACGCTAATAAATAAATATCGATCATTCATATCAGTAATTTTCAAATGGATGAAGGTGATCCTTTATTTTTACACCCCAACAAGAAGGAAGGCACTGGATAATGGATATAAAATAGAAAATATAACGCCATATCAATAACTTGAATAGGGGCGTGCATCTTTTCACAAAACAAATAAATAAACTACGTGATCTTATACTTCCAGTATTTCTCATTTTCTTCGCAGATGGTGCCCCTTTTCTGAAACTTGTCATTTTATGTCATACAACATTTTGTATTATTGCCGTCGCGCTGTTTCCAGAAGTATATTCTTAATATCAAGTTTTAAGGGAAACGGCGATATTTCATGTGACTTAAAGAAAAATACATACATCCAAACATATACTTACACTTCTATGTTGGTACACTTTAAAATATAGTTATAGGAATTATCTTCGCAACTAAATTAAAACGCATTTAAAAATATGGTCTTAAATTCGAACAGTATTTTTCAGTTTCGTTTAAAATGGCAAAGTGTATTCCCTCTTTTGGTTCATTTATAACAGAAAAACTTATCAACTCTTCACTGTGGTGATATTTTTATCCGGAAGCGTTGGATATCAAAATGTTCCTTAGCATATCTAGATATTCGGTATCAAAGAACATACATATGACTTCATTAATAGGAATTTTAGAAAACTTATTTATATTAGTTTAAATACCTAATACATTGAAAAATCTTGATGATTGTTGTTAATAAGGCGATAAAATTCAAATTTATTTATATAATCATAAAATATCTTGTACAAGTGAAAATTATCTGAAAAGAACAATATTTTTAACGTTTTTGTTCAGTCAAATTCAGAACAGTAGCATGTTTGCCAATAGATTTTTTCAGAGGACTAGCAATAGCTTGCACGTCTTACGCTTTCTTCGTTTGATTTACCGGCAGACACTTGACTTTTTGTCAAAAATAGACTCCGTGTTCTCCATGTATGAATTCAAGATGAAAAAGCCTTAAACTGACTTAGGTACTACGCTGTCAACAATTGTTAACAAAATCTCCGAAGTTTATTATTCCAGATAAAAATGTCATCACACTGAATAGTTCATTAGTTTTTTCTGTTATTAATGAAAGAAACAACATAGGCAGATAATACATTTTGTCTGACCCTGTACAGAAAATTATTAGCGATTCAAAATTGGCTAAAGGGGAAACATTTCGCATTTATGAGGTTTCTTACCTTTTCACAAATGGTGTTGTAGTAATAATAATAATAAATAAAAATCTGTTGAAATAATTTGGCATTCAAACTGAACAAAAAACACATATGCTCCAGTTTACGTCAGCTTTTTGTCAATATGTGGAGAGTTTATCGGATCATTTCATTCCACCCAATAACAGGGAAAGGCAATACATTTACTGCGAAATGTATATAACTGTCCGTCGTCAAACTCAAAATCTATTAATTAGTTCTCTGTTAATGGAACGATTGATGGATAGTCAGATTGAAGCCTCTTAATTGAAATGGAAAAACGTGGGATCTGGTGCAGATGCCGAATGAAAGAAAAGTCAAGCTTTATCATTTTGGTCTCGAGGGTCCAAACAATTATATGCCGAAGTGAAATTTGTTGTACAGCCGAAGTGCTAACGCCTGAAGGTATGCCTGTACTGAATTACAGTACAGATCGAAATTAGAATCGTAGTACGGGGTGTTCAAAAATGTTTTCGCGATTTAAAAAAAAACAATTCACTAAGGTTTATTGACAATGTCATATTTTTTAATTTAACTACAAAGTATGCCGCTGAGATGCTGTCCTCCCATGCGCACTGTCTCCTCCAAGCGATCATTGAAATTAGCGAACATGCGGAGACAGAACTTTTGTGGAATTGCTCAAATGTCATCGCTAGTTCTTTGCTTTAATTGATCCAAATTTGCAGGAATTTGGATGTAGTCATTTGATTAGATAAAACTTCATACAAAAATTCATAGGAGTTAAGTTAAGGATATAATTGACGTTTCCATATTTCGATATGATTTCTTCCAACGGCTGCCTGGAAAGATTTACAGTGTGGGGAGTTACCCCATCTTGCTGAAACAAAGTGTTTCTGTTGATTCCACCAAAACGTTCCAATTCTGGTTCAAGAAAATGTACATGCCCTAGTGATTCTGCGGTGATTCAATAATTCCATATGCAAACATTGCCGCAGAAAATTCCCAAACTAAACATACCGTGGAAAAGTGCTAGTGCTTTTTATCGGGTACCCAGAATTATGGGGAGGGTAGCATAAAGAGTTTTGCACCTTCTCTCCTTTTAGCTCCGTTAACTAACGTATTAAAGAGAAAGATGTACTGGCACTGCGCAGGGGAATGGATTCTCTTGTTGACGAGACAACGATGTGACCACATGTACATGAAATACTGTCTGGATTTCCTATTCACAACCCCTACAAACAAGTGTTCATACTTCCTTATATAGTAAAGGTGGTTCCTTAGCCAACAGTGTCTAGTTTGAATACCTGCCACCAAGCGGATTTGCCCTAGACATGACCAGGTACTTATTGGCAAGGATACTATAGAAAATTTGTTTCTTCCCACCGTTTACTAAAAATTTGGTGGGTGTTCTCCTTAATAATTTCAACAACTGCTGACAACATAAGTATACTAGGATCGGGTCCAATGCACTCCTGGCTAGCTTCTCAGTTTCTTTATTGCTCGTATGTCTACGGGCAATTTTTTTGGCAGCTATGGTTATGTCTCCTGCAGTTATTTAACAAACAAAGTTTTGTTTTTAATGAATGAAGCTTCCTTCAACAGTAAAGAAAATGGAAACTGGAATCGTAGAAGACGAAGATTTTCCCGAAAAGTTTTACAACGAACTATTGCATGCATTTTCATTACTTAAAACTAAATCGAAATAGTCTACACTAATTGAAAGAAAAACGAAATAGTACGGCAAAGAGAATATTTAGAAAAAATAATGCAGGCGTATATCGAAAAAGAATATTTATCATCTTGGAGAAGAACAACGAATGCGGGACCTAGATTACAGGAGTATTAGAACCATCCGTCATAGCTTTATATAACAGTGATGGCATCAGTGTCAGTGATAGTGGTAGTAGTTTCGGCATGGAAGTATAGTTACAATACAGATCAGAACTGGAATCCACGTACTTAAATATTCATTAAAAAAATTGCTTACGCATATATCTATTTAAAAAAAGTATTTCAATTATAGCGTCTTTCTAAATTGAATACAAACTTTTCCTTACACATATTACTTTTTTCAACATAAGACTCCACATTATTATTACAGTGTGACAGGAAAATAACCTATCAGAAGCAGATATGCAAGAAACCTAATTCAATTTCCATATAAAGCACCTACAAGTAATTTTTTTCAGGATGTTCAGTTTAAAACTTCCCTGCTCTATATCACATCATTATTATATTAAAGTTTATGTAAAAAGTATTGAGTAATAATTTTGATTTGCCGAGTCGCATTATACAATTTATGACCATGCATATTAGAACTACTGGTAGCTACTAAATATTCATTAATAAAGTAAATAATTTAAATATTGTATATTGCAACGATGCAATAGTTCGTAGCAATCAGTGTTATAAATATACGGAAGTTCTTTAAACGTAGTACTATTGTAATTGCATAGTCTTCAAACTTATAAATTTATGCAGACATTTTGTATTTGCAAAAGAAAATATACGGACATTTATTTTTGAGTTCAATAGAGAAATTAAGACACCGGATGTCCTAGAACTGTTTGTGCTGTTCACAAACATAACATCTTGGAGAAAGCACAGTACAAAAATGTTTTTCTCATTTCAAAAAGAGCCATTCTCTCAAAAGCGATTCTCTACATTCAGGACGACCATTTGAATGATTTGGATCATCATGTTCCACTTTAATTGGATAATTAGTTTCCATAATGGATTGTAGTCAGTACAGTCAGTAGTACACTGTTTGTATTACATAGAAAGTTCAAAATTGGGGTATGGGTGATACATGTTTCGAGCGAAAACAATAAATACCATATTATCAACATTTGGCCTTCTTTGTTGGCTTGTCATTCTGTAGCACGTCAACAGCATCAGCCGTGTTCGTCTAAGATTGTTATTGATGGTAAAAAATAGTACCTTTGCAACACCATGAAGAAAAAATAACAATGCAACTTCCCAATGAAAGGGAACTAAGCAGATGCTGTTCCTCTGGCGATCTGGTGAAATGAAGAAGGCATTCGTCTACTATTGAAGTTTATTTCCAACAGTATGGTACGTAAAAAATGGGAAGACGTCGTTGAGTAATTTTGCAGCAAGATAACAACGCCCAGCTTCTCACTATTAACATCACAAAAAAGAGCTCAGTTGCGAGGTTATTCAACATCCACCCCATTTTCCTGATCATGCTTCATTAGATTTCTATATTTTCAACTTTTTATCGACAACATTCGAGAAATATCCTTTAATGACGTTATCGCATTTCAAAATTCAGTTTGATAAATTTTGATGGGGAATAGCAAAGCTAGTACATCGTTGAAATGAGATCTTAAACACTGGAGGAGAGTATATATTTGATTAACTTATGTATTTTGTAATTATTAGTATTAATAGTGCATTATGCGTATAGAAAAGAAATACATTTTGAATTCAATAAAAGCGCAACTATTTTATGCATCAACCTAATAAATTTATTCTTATGCGACTATTGGCACTACCAATTTAATAATGGCAAATAGTTTATACAAAATTTGAGCTAGTACTCGTATCTCTATTTCATAAAATAAAAAGAAACATCATTATATATTTAGTTACGTAACAGTAAGAAACCAACTACCAAGCTTTAAAATCTTACCATCTGGAAATAGTCGATTGTGGAAGTAGCTGAATGTAAGTGAGGCGTAGAGTGTTTCTGTTAACATAATTCAGAGGGATATTCCTACTTAAATTTACCCACTCAACTATACTCTGAATTTGCTTCTACCCAAGTTTTAGGGGATTCCGAAATAAACCCGACCGACTGTTTTAGAGATATCAACTATGTGTTATTTAGGAGTCCCGGATAATTTAGATTAAATACGGAAGCAGACAAAATTACAGACATATTTTTATCAAAAGAATTAACATAATAATTTTTGAATTGCTAATACTCAACTGTTTTTAATAAAATTGTTATATTGTAACGTAAGTATAATAATTTAAGTTAAAATCTAATTCACAGTACAAATATTACCAGATTTACAACATTTGATATTTTCAAAACCTAGTTCTTCTTACCTTATACAAACATGTTCCTGCAATCAATAGAATTACTAATTTTACGAAAAAGTTTTAAATCATCTGCATAAAAAATGGCTACATTGTAGAAATGAAAATATAAGCCATTAATATAAAAAATAATCAACAGTGGTCCCATGCTACATCCTTGCGGTACATATTTTGACAAGGTGTAGTTTCTTATGGGAAGAGAAAACAAAATTTCGATTACTTGATACATTTTTTATAAATTGTTCTTGTTTAACATGAAGTCATACGTAAGGTAGCAAGCTTTATCATTCTCTAGCTTATCTCTCAATAAATACCCTTTTCAATTTCAATTAATGTGGACCGGTGTTAGCAGACACATTAAGCACAAACTGGACATAATGTATATTTGTCTCCCAAAACGTAACTTAGCAGATGTTTTTAGCACTGTGAGAAAAACCTTTCAAGTAAAATATGTTGCTAAAAAATAATTACTAAAATATAGATTGTCACAACTTATCACTGTGATAATAATACGTTTAGTATTAGTACTGTGTCTAAACGTGTCCAAAGTATCCATTTTAAAGCATCATTTCAATTCAGCATTGTGTGATTATGCTGTAAACAGTACATCTTATGTATTTTGTGTAGCTTTAATAACTGGAATAACATTGGACAAACATTATAGCACCAGTAAGGCCCAACTCTAAACATTCAAATGAAGACTGAAAAGACAATATTAAAAATCGATAACTAATAATGCCTTCTGTATTATTTTATAAAGTTAAATTTATTTGACGACATGACATTAATTCTAATTATATTTCATAAAAGAATTGTTCTATAACGAATTAAGAACTGAAAATTATGATCAGTATGTTTCCATCACTAAAGAATTTTATTATAACGAGTTATGTTGTGGTTATAGAACACATTTTCAGTTTGTTAGTTTCATAGTTCATTCTACATATAAAGTGTTATGTTCTTATATTTTTAATGTAAAATAAACGATTATGTATTAATTGTTCTATCTTTTTGCACACATACGTGTTTTCTTGTGATTTGAATAGTTGAGTAACATGCAAGAACATTGTTGAACATTTCAAGATTATGACCTATAATGTAATTTGATACATGGTGATTTTCCGGGTTGTTATGCCGTGACCTCGGTAACTGGTAGCTGCCAGAAACAGAGTTAAAATGCACATCCCTAGCATTAGCTGGGATTCTTTTACCTGCCCTGGTTGTTCTCGGGCTAGGGTCTGTGGGCTCTGCTCTGCTCCCACAGAGCCTAGCCCGAGATTTCGCTGGGGCAAGTATATTTTTACTAGTGAGCATAATCGGCAAATTTCATATTCGAAATCTCCCGATCCGGTTATTTTAATAAGCGGATTAAACAATCGAGTCAGAGAGCTCATTATGTAAATTATGAATAATAAATTGTGAATTGAAAACGTTGTAAACAAACAAAAGCCAGGACAGGCAAGTCTATTCCATTTAAAAATTATTTACTGTACTAAAGACTACGCATTTCTTTAAATGCTGTCTTAGGTATTTTCTTTAAAATACATGGATGCGACACTGAAAATAAATCAACTTTTATTGTTTTTATAAAAAATATAAATTAACATGTGATAATAATATTTAAGGTGCCTTCTTTGGCAGCTACCACTTGACTGTGTCGTGGACCCACACGTGCCGGCCGCGCCCGTATCGCTTCAGATTATTTTGCCGACTTGACATATTTATGGTTTCCAAATCATCAATCCTTAACACTAGATAGAGTCTTATTAACATGAAGATCCAAAGATTTATTAACAATATTTGTTTTTGTTTGTTTTATATCATTACAAGAGTTTTGCATAAATTAAATTTGTTCTAATTCACTGAAATATTGTAAAAGTTGACCTATTTCTAACAATTTTGAATGACTATTGAAAATATATGTACATATATGAATTAAGAACTTAATTATTATTAATTATATCTATGGAGTTCGGTAAGTACTAAGTAAGAGATATAAAAGTTATATTTTTTATTTAATGACCACAATTATTTAAGAAATATAAGCACAGATGAACTCATTTGTACAACCCTTCCCTAAATGTAGGTTTTATAAGGATCATTATAATGAGACTTGATTATTGAAATGTAATTTCATATGACATAGAGTACCACGGGTTGCATATACCACTGTAACGCCACATAGTTTTACAAAAACCAATAATCGGATAAAAGGTAAATTTTAATTCCAGTTGGCCCATCAGGACAGATTTCTGTTAGTTTCACTCTCGAACTTGAGCTTCAACTCACGGCGGTTACTATATAATATATTTCGGCACAACTCAATTAGATATGAGCAGCAGCATAAAGACGACCTTAATAAATCGTCCCAGTGCAGAATAAAATTTTCCTCGGCCTATTCATTTTGGAAATAACCTGCCACAGAGAACGCGGATTTATAGCATGGGCTCTATCGCGCTTTCTTTTGTAAATTTTTTCCTGCCACATAAATTAAAATCCTTCCGGGATAGCCGTGATGAGTGAATATACGAGTATTCTCACATCAAGGCGGCCTATGCGTGTTCAAGTGCAGATCGCCGAAGCCCCATTGTGACCCGCCACACAAAAGAGAAACTGAAACAAAGGACACGCGATTCCGATTTCCGGCAAATGGGGTTGCGATGATGCTTGCTTATCAAAAGCGACAGTCGCTGCATTCTGTAACATGACGCCCTTATTATATTACGAAAATTCTTTTCTCGCTATTCTCGGCGGAAAAGCTTTGTAGCGAAAGTGATTCTTACCCGTACGCTTGACATATTGGTGATTGATGTCTGAATGGAGCGCAGGAAGAGCAGTCTGTGATCCCGTGAGTGATTTTTGCAATGCGTCCATAAGGCGGGCGCGGGCTAACATAATGTATGCAGGAAAGTGCTTAGTAAGCGTCATTAAGTTCACCTCCCCTGGTAGAATGCATGGTTTAATTAGATATTGCCACCTTCAATATGAAGGACTAATTGATTGAGAAGCCAGCATAATGAATCTCGTATAAAGGGTAATTTTTTAAGGTTCATTAAGTCTGGCGATATGCAGCATCAGCAATTTTTAAAAATAACCTAAATAAACACGAGTAATATTTAATAATTCACCAGTTAAGTAGTATTAAAAACTTTTGGGTGTTTTAAACTTTCATTAAAAGGAACATCATTAGGAAAAGGTACAATGGAAAGAGTATTCATATAAAGTTACACACTTTAGACAAAGTATTTTAGAAAGATCACTTGGAAAAAAATATTTCGGAAGCCGTAGAAATAATCATTTTTATAATTTTTTGTCCCTGAAACAGACCTGACTATTACTCGAATACACTGTATTCATGAGTAGTTTGCAATAAAATATTTGTGTAATCAGTATTCAACTATAGAATACATTTATTTGATGGTATTCAGTATTTATATTCATAAGTAGTGAAAGTGAATTTAGGGTATACATGAATATCCAAGTACCTACTCACGAATTAGTCCTTCCCAAAAGTTGAGAATTGACTAAATTGTCATTATGTTTTGGCACTATTTTCATGCTTTATAATTCCGAGGAAACTTGCTTTAGACGATGTAAAATATGTTTATCAAACATCAGGCTAAATATCAGGTTTTTAATTTCACTTCCTTTTATAGTTATCTAACTTACACTTTAAAAATTTTAAAATACGCAAGAAACAATACATAGGTTACAAAATCTTATACCACAAGTAAACAAAAACGTTGAAAAAAAATGAAAAGGCTGGAATTTATTTTATATACACACAATTTACCCCTTGATTATGGACACGGGCAGATTAAACAGAGCTCAAACCGCGTAGTATGCGTTGTCCCACCGACTTTTGCTGATGCCCGACGCTAAGTACGATTCGGCGTTTTTCACATGCGATTTACAAGTTAAATTAATCGGACATTACAAATTTAACATTTCCTTTTTAATGTATTTCATAGAGCTAATCTATTTATCTAAACAACATTGTATCGTTTAATTGGATATTGCCACCTTTAATATGAAGGACAAATTGATTGAGATTGCATAATGACTCTCGTAATTTTTAAGGTTCATTAAGTCGATATGCGGCATCAGCAAAGTGGTTTTTAAATATGACCTAAATGAACATAAGTAATATTTAATAATTCACCACTGTTAAGTAGTATTAAAAACTTTTGGGTGTTTTAAACTTTCATTATCCTCTTTTTTTAATAAAGAAGTAAAGTATATTGGAGCGTATTAAGAGGAGAACCATTAGGAAGAAGTACAAAGGAAAGAGTATTCGCATAACGTCTCACACTTTAGACTGTCGTTTCCAAAGTTAGTTTTTTTTTTAAAAGTCACTTGGAAAGCGTAGAAATGATTTAGATTTTTGTCCCCTGTATTTGATAGTATCGATTAGTCCATTGCAATGGTATAAAAACAAACCTTGGTATTACTCAAATACATTGTATTCATAAGTAGTGTTCAATACAATATTTGTGTAATCAGTACTCAAGTACAGAATACTTTTATCTGACGGTATCCTAAATTAAGGCTGTAATGTTCGCAATTTTACAAAAGCCATTTTTAGACGTCCACACGCTTTCATATTTCTCCCCAATGGAAATTCTTATTAATATGGAGCAAGTTTTAATCAACTAATAAAAGTCTATTTTACTAGACAGCAGAGCCATATTTAAAAAAAAAGATCTGAACAATATTTCGGCCGCAATATTGCCCACATTTAGGACTGCGGTGAGACGTTGTTAGGCACTATTATAAAAAAAGAACGCTGTAGGCTAATAAATCAAGTCTTCATATAACAGACAATTGCCTCAGATTTCAATTTATTGCATTTATATTCATGAAATCTGTCCGCCAAGAAGACATGTTTTGCTGAATTTCTGCATACAATTGCCTAACTTACAGGGGCACAAAGTTAAATTTGCCGTTGAAGGTGCTGATGGGCGGAACCTGATGAAAGCTACACTGTTTGGCCGAACATTATACCCTTAATGAGTAGTGAAAGTATTTTATGAATTTAGAGTATCCTTGAATATCCAAGTACTCATCAGTTAGTCCTTATCCAAAAGTTTTTATCAGGTTTCTATTTCCGAAGAAATACGAGTATGTTTTAAATCCCATGTTGTAAATATGATTATCAAATAATATTTCTATTACTGCATCTGAAAACGCAAAAGAAACAATACGTAGGTTACAAAATCTTACACCACAAGTAAACAAATACGTTGAATAAGATAGATAAGCTAGGATTTAATTTATATACACACAATGCACTCGGGCATGGGCAGACTAAACAGAGCCCAAATCGCGTAATCTGCGTTAACCTACTGCGCCTTATGCTGATGTCCGAAGCTAACCATGATTCGGCGTTTTTTACATGAGGTTTACAAGTTCAATTAAGTAGACTTTCCAAATTTAACATTTCCTTTTTAATGTATTTCATAGGGCTAATCTATGTATTTATCTAGATAATGTTCTAAACTAAATTTTAAATTAATTTTTTTATGAAAATTTTCCAGGGGGTGGCGCTCCAGAGCCCTTATGCCGCCACTGGTACTGTGATTTGTGTTTTCTAGTCCCATAATATTACTTTTTAATGCATTCAGCATTGAATTCATACCTAATATGAATATTAAAATACCTAGATGTATTCAGGATTCTAGTCCTCTTTCAATGTGTTATTCAGGATGCAATCCATCATGAATACTTACGATTCACGAATCCCTAAAACTCGTGAAGGCTCCGGTATTCATGAATCGTCAGCATTCATGAATGCCCTAAATTCATAACATATTTTCACTAGGCATGAATACTATTTTTGAGTATTGAATCCTGAATACATTTCTAAACGTAATAAATACGAAGACTGAATACGGTCAATATTCAATACTTGAATACTGATTACACAAATATTGTAATGGAATTCGAATAATATCTAGCTCTGGCCAGGATTCAAGTACTCTTTGAATGTTGTATTCAGGATCCAATTAATTGTGAATACTTTTTTTAACAGAGTACTCAGTAACCAAGGACTTATTACTATTCTTGTGTTAATATCCAGCTCTGTAGCAGATAAAATTTATTTGAACGTTTGCAATTGTATTTAATAATTTCAATATTTTAGGTTAGTTGGACTTTTGGATAGTTATTTGGTTATCAGACGTAACTTCATTTGATAATTAAGAAATTTGTTTAGTACTAATTATACGTTTATAAAGTGAGGTAAAAGGTTCAGTTTTAAACTTTCCAATAACTTATATGCTGTCATAACTGAAATATTATCATTTCATTTAGAAAGTAATGCCAATTGAGAAGATACAAAAAACAAGAAACATAAATGATGTGTAATGTCACGAAAAATTCTTAGTACGTCAGTGTAACACTAACAATTTGATGGCATCGTAATTTTTCATCGTAATTAAAACTCGGAAAGATTGAATGCTAGTCTACTTAGCAGAATATTTTTGTCTTTTTCTGGTTTCCAGACCTCGGTTCGGTCTGGAATAAAACTAACCGAAAATTTATTTTCTCAATTAATTCTACTACTCCAGTGTTTAAGGAGCCATTGCACTAGATTTATTGTTAATAGAGTAGTAGTAATATATTGCAAAGGATTTTCTATTGGTTTTTTTATTACTTCGTTAAGTTTTAAGGGTGGAAATATAAAAATTCCGGTGCATAATCTTAAATAAGCCGTAAAAGCTTATTAAGAGATACTTATGGAAATATGCCTACATATACAGGATGTTCTGGTGTAAGCGCATACAAGGATCCTAAAGCTCATGATGTTTGTTTTTCTATTGCGCATGCCTACTGAGAGACAGACCGTTAGATTTAGAAAATATGTATTTATTATTATTTTTAGCCATATCCTTGAAAGAAGGTGAATTCATTTTTGTTGGTGATGTATATCTATTATTTTACAAGAACGTTGATGTCGTGACATTTTTTTAATATAATTGGGAATCTTTGGACAGCTTACATTGGCACATGTTATTTCTTTGCATCTTTTTCTCGTATTTTCACAATTGAAGTAGTTTTTCTTATTCAACGATCATTAGTGATTATGAGGAAACTAGGTGTTCATATTTCATGATCATAGAGTACATTGTTTTCGAGAAAATTGCAGTAGAAACTCTGACTGCTAAATTATTTAAGAAAAACTATCTCAAATAAATGTCCCAATTTTTGTCTGAATATCAATTATGTCAATGGTAACGCCTTGGAGCCTGAAAGAAAAATTATACTATTCAATCACTATTCATTATTCAAACGAAGAGAGAAAGAATATATTTTCACAAATGATTCCTACGGAATAATGATAATAATGCACATTTTCATCTGAAAGTTTTGTCGAGGGGTGAATGTTTATAAAGAATGGTATAAATAATTTATACTTCTATCTATAACTTATGCTATTTTGCTCATTGGTGGAATGATGCATTGAAGCAAATGGGCAACATTACAACCTTTCCCGCAATAAGTAACATTTAGTTTTTTTATTAATTTTTAAATTAAATATTATTAATTCTCCATTAATATTTTTCTCGTACTAATATAATAATTGAATATCGCCCGCCATTTCTTATTATATTATTATTATGAAATTGACAAAAATCGGAGGCACTGGTGACTAGTCACTTATGGTTGATATTTATTTCTAAATAATAAAAACTACTTCATATTGCGAAGATATTGAAAGAACTAAAAGTTACGAAGAAATAATGGCATCCTATTTAAAAACGCCGGTGGTAAATTTAGATGATAATACGTTAGAGTGATGGCAATCTCATTAAATAACATTTCCCAAATTAGCAGTATGGCAACATTTGCACTAACTGATATACTTTTCTCTAAAGCTGGGCTGACTATTACACAAAGAAGAAATAGATTGGAGGAGGGAGATAATTCTTAAACATTTTATTTCTTCAATCTGTATCGAAGGAATTTTGGGGTATGTCTTAGCATGGAACATAATATAATCACATATCAACTATATATAAACCAGCAGTATCACAGAATATATTTTAATTATGTGCCAGTATTTTAAATATAATTATCTATTTATTGCTGATGGAATTTATTGATCAACCATCGATGTTATCAAAACATCGATGTCTTCTGATCAATGTTTTATGAACATCGATGCAGTTCGATGGTAATATCAATGGTCAATATCGATGTCCCATCACTAGTACACAGAACTGTTTTGTTTTAGTTAGACAATTGTTGTTCTCAAATTAAAATGACTTTCTTTATTTGCACTTTTAAGTGATGAAAGAGTTACTACAAATATTTAAAATAATATTAAATAATTTTTAATAAAGTAAATAATAACATTGCATTGAGAAAAAATTAACTACATTTACAAAAGTACATAATTAGTATTTTTATTTTAACTAAAGTATATATTATAATATGTATAGTTTATTTATATAAGGTGGGTCACATAAAACAGATATCTATAAAGATTTGTAAACACCTGAACGACTTATAGTCACTGCCACATTCATTAGAGGCACATCAGACATATACCGCTTTAGAGCTTATTAGCTCTCGGTATGCCATAGGTGAGGCAACCGACCACTTATCCGACAGAAGGGAACCTGAGTAGACGTGTTTCAGCATCTTGTGGCTAAATACTATTAATATACTTAAATACAGATTAGACTCTGACGTTGGATAAAATGTCACATGACTTTATTAATCTACACCTCAGCCACAAATAAATTTGATCTCTCGGAGGATTACAAAGGAAAGGCTAAACATATTATTTTCTTTAAATTAACGCCCTGTATTCGAGTAGGTGTGCATGATAGAAAAAAAATCATAGCTTTTATACTATTTTGGCCGGACTGAAAACCAGCAAATTTTTGTACGTATCACGGAAAAACTTTGTATACAACAAATTTATTTTTAATCACTTGATGTTATGAAACATACCTACACCCAATTTAAAATAAAAAATAAATAAAATATTCGACACTTGAAAACTGTGGTGGATACGAGTTATATGAAAAGAGTGGATGGGAAAATTGTAATGGTATATCCAAAATTGTGCAACAACAAAATAGGTATTTGAAACGACATATTTATTAATGAACGTCAAATCAAATTTTCCACTTCATCGCATATAAATTGACTTTCACAGAGCTTTTAGAAATATCTAAAATCAAATGGATTTATGAACATAACCAACATTTAAGATCCTATACGGACTTTAGTATATGTCATAAGTACCTAATATATTTTTTAACATATATACAGTACGTCCCATTTACAGGCTAACCACCCCCGTATGTTTGTTATTTATTGATCAATATTAGCTAATTTTACGATTTACTAAAATATCCCTGCGACTAATTTTTAAAGTAATTTTTTAATTCAGAAGTCATAGGTAAGAGGTGCAATAGAAAATAAGATGAGAGATATATAGATTCCAAATAACAAGTTAATTTTCAGTTTTAAATTCTCACGAAATGTTTTCTTTCATCGATATTGATAATTAAAAAACTAGAGTGTTAAAGAGAAAATTTTGACGGGAATTTACACCAAATATAATTAACTTAAATTATAAAATATTAAAAAATATATACATATATAAACAAATTTTCTGTATTCTAGTCGATTTCAGTTCATTTTCAGGAAATTACTTTTATAAATTTATATGTATCCATTTTTTTACTTGATCATTCAAGTTTGAATTATTCTTTGCATTATATTCGATTATACGTTAATGACTTATACATTGAATGAGAGCTGGGCAATAATTAATTACTCAGTAATTTAATTACTAATTAAATAAATAAAATTAATTTAAAAAATTAAATAATTATATATCTAATCACTAATTAAATTACATTTCTAGTAAAAGTAATTGTAATTGAATTACTTTTTTAAAACCAGTAATTGTAATTTTCTAATTTATCAGTTGCAGTCAGTGCTGTGCTGTTAGATTTGGTACATTTTGTTAGAAACAATACATTGGTACAGCACAGTAATTTTTCGTACAAAATGCAATAGACTGAGACTCTTTTACTTTTGTTCTGCCTGGAAATTTAAAAAAAAAATGTAGAAAGATATATACAAGATGAAAATTTTATCCGATTTGGCTTGTGTTCTCTTGGTTCTACTAACTAATTTGATATATGTTTTATGTCAAGTTGGTATGTAATATTATTTGCATCTGGCTATTTGTATTGAGTTGTTAATTGTGTTTTAAAATTGTAGATATGCTAAATAGTTACACATTGGTAAAAGAAATTAGAAAATACAAGTCTCAGACAAATGTCGAAAGAGTTATATACGACATATATAAACAGACAGCAACGTGCTCCTAGAGATCAGTTATTTGAACACATGGTGTATTTAAAGGCAAATATATTTAATAATTTTTTTGATAATAAATTTTATTACTGATATTTGCCTCCTAGTTATTAATTACTTTTTGAAAGTAATTTTCCCAGCTCTGATTCGAATCACCTTGTATAGTCAAGAAAATTCGACATCATTATTATAATTTGTCACACATATTTATCTGCATGATCGGTTGTAGACGATAATCCTTTTCAGAATATAATAGAATGACTATAATTGTAATTAAAAATAAAGTGTTAAGTAGAATTAGAAACGTTAATAAAATTTGTTGTTTAAGTCCAGGTACGTGCCAAACTTAACAAATTCGTTTAATGTTCTCGCTTTTCGTCGTCTGACCAATGCTGGATTAAAGGTAGATGTAGGTTCAGTGCAGCAACAAAAAAGTTACTCTTAAAGATACGTACATTGAATTACAAAAGACTCTTATCTTATTGTGGCACAGATTTTCTTGGTTCTAGCGAATCGTGCTTCGAAAACTTATTTATTTCATTTATGTAGTTTACTCGGTCTAGTAGCTGTTGACAGACGGAAACAGTAAAAGCTTAATCGCACATTCTGTTAAAGATGAACAATTATATTATTTTGTAATATTATAAATTATTTCACCGGATGTTTTTTTTTTGACACGCGAAGTAAAACATACGTTATATAGGCTTTGTTATCCTGACATGGAACGTCTGCGTTTGTCGGTTTAATTGAATAAATAATGGATTTTTGAAACCCTTATCGTTCCTGTTGGGCTTGCCTACAAATTGATCGAGTATAAACAAGTTATAAAGAACTCGAGTCACCCTCTTGAACTTGGAAGTTCCTAGAACTTCATCGGTATATCCTATTACTTTAAGGTTGGTCAATTAAGGGTACACGTAATCGCTTCAGCGCACACGACTCAAACATCGGTCAATAATAATAAAGAAAAAGTTTAATGATATGTACTTTCAATTTGTTTGTATACGCCAAGGGACTTCTCACCTATACCAGTGGGTGTATAACACAGCAGTAGTACGTAAGGTAGGGTCTAAGCAAAACATGACATGAGACAGGCTCTGTACGAATATAGAACCTAGCCATACTAACGCAGGGCCTAGTAATATAAGGGCATGACCTGCTATACTCGCATCAAGAATTCAGACGTCTTACATGGCTGACGTTACACATTTGTTTCTATTGTCAACGTATTTTTCTATATTTGGTCGCGTTAAAAACAATCATTTTTTGCAATTTAGTGCAAATATAATGCAAACTTTTAGTGCAGTACACTTTTATTACTATCAGTTGCAGTTTCTTAAATATTTTGATGAAAATATAATGAATTATTCATTTGTTCGTATGACGTAAGTCGTCTGGTAATATAGGATTAGGACTTTAGTCCAAGTCGTGACAATATTTGTTATTTTAAACGTTTATTACTGTTTCAAGTCAACTTCAGCGCCAAAACATGTAGTGAGTATTTTGTGTCACCAATTCCAGTTATGTAGTTTGTGCCATTTTTTAATATAATGGTGGTTGGTAGCAAAGAAAAAAATCTTGCTTGGCAAGCAATAAATAAAATTATTTGTTTCTAGTCCATCTTTTAGAAATTTGTTGCTAAAGCAACACCAGAGTCGACACCAAATAAACAAACAAGAGCGAATATTCTCATATGAGCTACAGCAAACTTGGGAATTTTTAGAGTATATTCGCTCTCGCTTGCTCTTACTCGCTCATTTAGTCTGAAGGCGGCATATAATCAGCAATTTTGCCAAAAGTTTTGAAATGCTCTTGTATGATTTTATATTTCATCACACAAAACACGCAACACGGTTTTTTTAGAAGCAGATCTACTATTACAAATCTCTTTTGTTTTACACGCCATTGATGGTGGATTTCAAGCTGACGAGATTTACACTGACCTGACCAAGGCATTTGACAAAATTGATCACACAATACTCTTGAATAAATTATATAATTATTTTTGTTTGTCTTACAACTTATTACATCTCTAACTTGCAAGTTTGTTGAAGTAAGAACCACCTCGAGGGTTCCTCAAGGGTCTAATTTATAACCCTTATTCTTTAGCCTATTCATTACTGACATCAATAATATTTTAATGTCATGTCTAAGTATTGTGTAATTTGCTTTATGTATGTTTTCTTGTTGTTAACTGTTTGTTTTCCTATTCTCTAACTGGGTTTTTGACCTGTTGAATAGTGTAAGTATAATAAATAAATAACATATACTAGACATTAAAGAAAAATTGAAAATATTTTATAATTCTAAACATATGAAAATTATAAATAACTTTTTTAGAGCTAACGCAACACAAAAGGTGCTTTAATGCAGTGGCGGATAAGGCGCAAGAAACATATCGCCAATTCATCTAAATGAATAGAATAGTTTTTCTTACAGTTTTGATATCAAAGCATTTTCTGTATTATAATCTATCGAAAAAATAAATTCAGAATTTGTTGCTACTATTGTAAAAGGCGCTTAAATGCTGATATTGCTTTAAATAATTTGTTACTTCTATAATTTTGGTATCAAAACAATGTGCATAATAGAATCTATAGAAAAGTAAAAAAAAAATTGTTGCTACCTTTATAAAATCGTAATAGATGTTTTTATACAGTCGTGGTTAAGACAAGGGCCGGATTAACTACCTATATATGAACCCTAGGCTAAAATTGAAGTTGATCCCCTATTTAGGTTATTTAGCACATATTACATTTATTATAGAATTTTAATCAAAAATGATATTGTAAATGTCTTTTTATTAAAAAAAGAAAATACATAATTTAATTTCAACAAAGAATGACAAAAAACATTCAATATATGTATAAGAGGAGTTGATAGGTACCCTATTCAATAAGATGCCCGTTTTTGTGTTAAAGATGCAGAGCTTTCAATATTGTTTTCAGTAGGAAATTTATTAAGTTATTTTCTAGGACCCAGAAAGAAAGATTGTTAGTTTTTTTCATTACAGAATTTTGTTTATGATTTTTTCTTTTCTAAAGTTAATGATCTATTTACACCATTTAGAAAACTAGACGTTAATTTTTTTGTCTCTTATAAACTTGTATTTTTTGGATATTGTTCCTATAGTAGGTAAATTTGCTTTCATTAGCAGCATTAAATAAAATAGTATGTATTATTGCATTCCTTTTTTTATTATTTTTAATTTATTAGTATAATATGACAAAAAGTAAACATATGTTCTATATCGTTGGTTTCATTAGGTAAATTTACTTTTTTCATTTTTTCTATAATTTTGTTTCTTAACGAAACCAAACAAAGGTCTTATCAGCATGTATAAAGGATAATCCGGCCCTGATTAAACGCAGGAAATATTCTGCTAAAGTTTTTAAAAAAATAGATGTGTTAAAAAAGTGGAAAAAAGTATTTGTTGCTACTTTTAAAACGTCACAATAAGCGCTTTTATGCAGTAACGGTAAAATTAAGGTATTAAGACAGGACCTGCAGAAATAAAGCAGTATCTGGCAGTACTGGATAAGATTTAAAATGACTGTAGTTGTACAACATTTTTAACAGTGAGAGGCTCCTCGATATACGCCATCTGCTAGAAATTGTTAGCATTGTTTTTTGGAAAAGATATCGTTTCAAATTGATTTTAAGAAATCGTCATTGAAGCAACAAGTGATTGGCTTGAGTGCACTGAAAATAGTCACGTTATTTTTAGATGTTCCATCACCTCATAAATTTTTTACGCTCATTTCTTATAGATCACTCTTTTTAGTCTTAAGAAAGCATTAATTTTACCCGTTCTTCAATGTCGACGCCCTTGACGTCACCATCAATTTGATTTCCTTCCTACGTTTCTATTTGAACGCCTAATGATTAAATTACTTGATAGCAGAATATTTTATTTTCCAGTCTGCTAGGACTAAAACACGATTTCCACTGAAAATATGATTAGTAGCATTAAAATTGTATAGCATTTACATACATTAGGTGTAAATTGAGAGTTATTTTGGATACCGATTAAAACTATAATAACCGGTAAGGTAATGGCTACGATGATTCATAAATGTTAATGCACAGGATACTATTAATAATTTCCTGACCAACCGCGATTGCCACGAATTTCGTGTTCGTAACAAAGAAGTAAATAAGTTGATGGCTGTGAGCGGTTATAATAAATTTTAATTTGATTAGTTTAAACTGCCACGAAGACTTACATATTTCATCATTTTCCCTTATACTGTTGAAGTTACTGCGAGCCAGCTGTACGCGATTATCTGCGAATAGCAATTATATGGAAAACAACCGCCTGAACCTATTTTGGAATATTAGAGGAACATAACAGTTCGATATAACCGTACTACCCCCCACTAAAAAGGGGCAAGGACGTCCCTTTGAGGCATTTCAGCGGTCATTATTAATTTCGCTAATGATATTTAGTACAGTTGTGTTCACCAAAACTTGCTTCAGTTAGGGTTACCATTGGCTTCCATCTTGTAGTTTAATAGCAGGTCGATTCTTTAGCATAGAGTCTTATTAGGTGTTTCTATTATTTTATTGTCAGAATTTCAAGGCTGAGATCAGTCATCTTGAGCAATACAAGATTCATTCAATATTAGATGCATTTGTTAAGTGGAGTTATTCTTTTTTTCATAATTGTTTTTTGTGGTGTCTCAGCAATCAGTGTATACAGGGAATATACAGGAATTACAATAGCATCTAAATTTTATTAGCATTTAATTATGGGGAACAATGAGCAATTTTAATTATAATTAAGTGCTAAATATTGATATATACTCGCGTCAAGAATTCAGACGTCTTACGTCACGGTTGACGTTACCCATTTGTTTTTATTGTCAACGTAATATTTGGTCGCGTTAATAACAGACATTTTTGCAATTTAATGCAAACTTTTAATGTGGTATATAGTTTTATTACTATCAGTTGTAGTTTCTTAAATATTTTGATGGAAATATAAGGAATTATTCATTTGTTCGTATGACGTAAGTCTGAATTCTTGTCGCGAGTATATACTGTATTTAAAACTTAAATGTTATTGCAATTGTTTCATATTTACCGAAAAGTAATTTTGATTACAGCAGCCTAGTAAGAAAAAATTACACGAAAGTTTGAAAAACATGAAAAACCAAAATACATTTCAATTTTTTGTAGATACTTATGCAGCACCATGTATGTATATCTACACCTATTAGGTACTTATAACTTTTTGGCAAAATTTATTGTATGCAGTAGATTCCTTCTGAACGCAATTATTCTATACATTCTAAATAAATATGAGAGTAGTAACCCAAAATACAAACGCAGTTTTTTTGAAATATGCACTATCACACTGAGCCGTGAGATTAAACTAAATGTAACAGTAAATTGCCTTTTTATTCAAAATGGATATACTTTTGAATTTATATGCTCTCGCAGAGGTAAGAAGGAAGCGGCAAGGACAAAAGTACCCTAACATAAATCATACTTTCTTTAATATCGCTAAAAGAATATTAGAGAAGTCGCAATAAACACGTTTGCTGGATATTAAAATTACGATTTTAACTGCCTTAAGAGAGAAGGTACACGTGAGTTTTAGGCAAATGGCCAAAAAGGCTTCATAAATATCCTTTCAGTTCTATTATGAGCATGAATTCAATAACGAGGTTGAGAAAATCAGACAAAATTTACTATTTAGTTCCAAACACATTTAAAAAGTTTTGGTTTTGAATTCCTTACACATTTGATTATAACTTGTACATAGTGTTGGAGAAAACGTTTGTTTAACGGAATATTCCAAAATAGGGCAATTAAACCAAAACTGTCTTAATAATTTTTTACTCAATGTTCAAAAAATAAAAAAGTTTAGATAACATATACAGGGTTAACTATGACTTAGTACAAATATTTTAAGAGGGGATAGGGAAAAATAAGAATTAACGGAATCACCCTTCAAAAAAATTCTAAACTTACTTATAAAGCCAAAAAAAATTGTTTTCGATATTATTTTAAATCCTTATTTAACGCCGCCAATGCTTGTTGGTTGCATACTCTACAAGCATGCAACAGTCGCTCATTAGTCAGTGTCAGTAGTGTCCTGTCATGTCATAATTGAATTGCTGTGTTTACGTTGTAATTTTGTGTTCTTCTGCAGTTTTAGTGCCTTATTATAATTTTTAATCTTTTTATAGTTATTAAATAAAGATATTTGTGTTGGGTGCAGATAATTTCCTACAATATAGTTCGCCGGTTTGGTTTTCTAGGTTATGGGACAAGACTCCCGCGAGTACGTCTATTATTCTTTTCGTTCGATTTTGTTATAATAAATAGAAATCTAATCTATCTAATTGTACCTACGGAAAGTGTCTTTTATCGGTAGTGAGTGGCTGTAATGAGCGAATATGTAGTTCTACCAGTTTATAAAGAAATAATGGAAAACGAATGCAAAATACTGGACCTAAGTGGATTAACTGTTACCTATCTATCAGGTATTATTACTACTAAAATGTTAATTTTCGTTTCTACATTTCGAAATGCTGCAAAAAAACTACGATGGTAGTAGATATTGTTGACAGCTGTTTCATATGCTATCCCGCCATAATTACACATAATCTACAAAGGCGTTTAACTCTACTTTCTCTAAATCTTTGTATCCTACATAGAACTTTGTACTCTTCCGATTACAATTTTGATTATGTCGTCCATGAGTACAATGAACAGTGTCGGACTCATGGTTCCAACTTGTCTTAAATCTTCGGTTGTTATGAACATTCTCGTATTTCTTATATTTTTCCTCTCGGTACTCTGTTGAAGACTTTTTCAAGTATGCTTTCTTTTCTTGTTCTAATACTTTTTCTGTTATCTGTCTAATGGTAAAAATATCAGCCCTCCAGAAAACCACTCCAGTGTGGGTTGAACATTTTGCCTCAAACGTTTCTCTAAAATTTCAGCCTTGTACTAAGTAGCATAACGCATCTATAATGATTACAATCTTTGTCTTTGAAAATCGGGACTCTTACTTCCCACTCCTCTAGTATTCTCTCCTTTTTATATTTTAATTAAACCATTCTAAAAGCTTGCCTCATGTATTTTAGCATCTCTGCCGTGGAGGATTTCTCATTTTTCAATTTTTTGTTCTTGTTCTATGATTTGTTAATACTCTATATTTTTGATTTCATTTTGGTATCAATTACTACCTACTGCGTCACCTTTATTTTATTCACAATTCAGCACTGACTGAAAGTACTGTTTCCAATGTTCCATTATTAGCACTTCTATTATTTTCCACTCTTCATGTTTTATTGCTACATTTGAGTGTGCCTTTTTCCTTTAAATTTAGTACTAATGCTGATCTAACTCATAGCAAAATGTTTTTATCATATTATATTCAAAGAAAAAAAAAACTAATCCTACTAGTCAGAATCCAAAATTGACTTGTATTAACGTCCTTAAAGCACTACTTGATCACATTAGCACTTTTAGCCCGGAATGGTATTGTAGCAATGATATTTTCCAGTCTACACCACCTGTCCCTATAACAGAAATATATGAAGTCGCGTGAGTTAAATTATACCGATGATGAAATGTTTCAAAGCCGTAACTTCAAATTTCACTCCATTTTGCTTTATATTCCGTACCACAGAACATGAAACGTCATATATCCAAATAGTTAGTTATGCCCCCCTTCTACACAGTTACACAAAAAACGGACATCCGGAAAATGAGAGAATGTAACCTAAAGAATCAATCTCGAAACCCTATCAGTTTCAAAATTCCTTCGCTTCCATTGGTCGCCTAAATCGAACTAGGAAAAAAAAACGAAACGTTACAAGTGCATTCCGAATTATCATAAACGACATTTATTTAATTTATATATACAACAATCTCCTGTGAAGGAATATATAGGACTTTCTTTTAAATAAATTGAGAAAGGAATTTCAGATATATGTAAGGATTTAGATGCCTTTCCACACAAATATATGTCCCTAGGTTGCTTTTTACGTATTTCTCAAAAAGAGGATACATAAAGGAAAACAAGTTCTAGTAAATGCTAATTAACAAAGGCAGTGAATATTATAATGAGAATATTGAGGGGTAATTAGGGGTTTAAATTTTATCTCAGATCACGATTTCTTTTACATGAATAACAGTTTGTTTTCAAAGAAAAACTGAACAAGTATCTGCTTTCATCTCTTTTGTTTTCTTTCTGTGTAAGCTTCCGGAAAGTCTTCCACTACTTCTCATTTTCAAACAATACATTTCAGTTTAATTCTAAGGCAGCGACAATTCAGTTAAGTACACTGACTGATGAATATACCCCTATATAGATGCCTCATCTTTCATGTATAAAACTTGAGTCATTAAAATTTATATTGAATATTCATAGTATAATTTTGCTAAAATAATTAATGTTTTGAGAAGAATTTGGTTTCGCAATAAAATGAATCGTATGTTAATTTTTCGTCTAATATAGCTAAAGTATAGCTATATATGTATACGTAAGCTAAAATATGGCACCGCTGTACGAATTATTTGCATGGACTAAATTTTGCATCTAAACTAAATTGTTAATAATTTTAGTTACTATTCTAATCTCATACACGGCGCCCATAAGTTTAACCGCGAAAACTGAGGATACAGTTCGCTTAGTTTATTAGTTCTCTGTATTCCAAAAATGAAAAGGTCTCTCGATTTTTTTCTTACGATGCACCATTTCCGAGTAAAAACATTGAAATCAATTTACTTCCTGATATAAAAATAGCAGAAATTATGCACTTAGTTTTTCTGTACCAATTTTAATAAAACAATTATTACTACTCCCTGTTAACATCGTCAGTTTAAAAACTTGTAATGCAGAATATTAAAAATTTAGCTTCCCGACAGCAAATTAAGTAAAATAATATATGTAGGTCATCGTAGATACCTACACAATTTATGAACATTTATGTCGAAGCTGCTTTTTAATAAGCATTCCAATTGTTTCTGCTTTTCCATTGTGGTTTTTCTTATGTGAAGAAATGTTCAAATTGTTAAGTCAAGTTCTGTAAAACAACATCGATGTATTACGTTATTGTATTTATGGATTTGCGTTGTGTTGTGTTTGTTTTGCAGTTTTGTTTTGAGTAACAGAACAATGTATAATATTGTTATTGTGAATTACATTAAATAAAAAATAAGAAACGTCAGGTATTTGTTCGCTCAAATTGGATACGTCACTACCAGATCTGTCTTCGCACTAATGAATATAATTTACTATAAAAACGGCAAGTTTGCACCTAATGTGTTTGTAGATATCCAAACTATCACCTTTTAAAATAACAGTAGTCTTTTTTGTAATACCTGTGTATTTTGTTTCTACAAACATCTTATCTCGGATCACACACGAAGATTCTAATAAACTGTATAAAATTATTACTTAGTGTCTACATTTATACTGATTTTGAACTACATTTGCTACGGGAATTTGGGATTGTTGTTGTAAAAAAAACACTTGTTTTAAAGCTTGTCCACTTTTCGCAAGTCTAGCCTTAATTAAACAATAATAACAACTGGCCCAAATTTCTGTAAAAAAATACAGTTCGAAATGAATTAGCGTATGAAAACCCTTGGTATTTCTTTTACAAATTTCCGTAAAATTATTCAATCTGGCAACATTGATTCGACCTCTGGATAGGCAACTGCTAGGTTCATAGCTGTCAAACGGTAAGTACCATATTGAAAACTTCGCAAAACGTTAATATAGAATTTTTTGATTTAGACTTTTTCTTTTTCCCATAATCTGTATTTAATTTGTTCTACATTAAAGATGCCCACAGTCAGTATAACATTTATTTAATATTCTTTCCTATTTATTGATAAAGTATCTCTTTCTTACCATTCTAATATATGTATTTATAGAGAAAGAACGTGACAGACTCAAAAATGTCATCAATAGGCTGGGGTTTCATATTATACGAGATTTCTCGTTGAGTCTCTAAAAAAATCTTATGCCGTATTTCACTTCCCGAATTTCTTAGTCTACATAAAATCGACCTGGCAAAGTAAGGTCAAAAGCTCTAAATTTCAATATAAATTGCTACTTTTGGCAAAGAAGTAGGTTCTTGTGTAACATTTTGGCTACATATACTTTATGGCACGTGCTAGATTTATTGCAATATACATATACATATAAATTGCGTGTTTCAAATGAAATTTACCGTCTGCACGATAGAGGAGGTGATTCGAATGTTTCCCCTCGAAGAAAGTAGATAGCGTAATAAATAATCCTTTATGTAACAAAGACTTTATCACTTAAAATATATAATATGAATTGTAAGACGAAAAAAATCATATATTTTATAACAGATATGAATTTGATGACAATGAACAACAAATTATATTACCTAAGTTTCTGTGAGTTGTCTTACTAGTTTTTTAAATGAATTCTGCGGGTTGTAATGTTTATAATAATAATAAGAATATATCTAAGTACTCCACATTCTAATTCTAATTACGAGAATTATTGCGCCCAGGAGGTAAACACTAAACACCATTCAGTGCAGGAATGAGGGAAACCTGGAAAACCTCATTAATTAGGGAGATAGTCAAATATCGGCCGGTATCAATCTCTCACATTGACCCAAACTAACATTCTTCCACCCTACCATACCGGCAGGGAAGGTGCCAATCGTCTCCACTAATATAGCTGATATACGGTCTACCGGCTACGGGGATCGAACCCACAGCGGTCTAGCCACATCAATCTAAGTACTGGCGCCTTAAACCGCGCGGCCACTGACCGATCCGATACTGCAGTATACAATGATTATAGTTCCGAATATAATTTTCTCATTTAATATTTAGGAAACTTTATGGTGAAACATAATGAGTGAAAATATTGTTTTTCTCTTTTTCTAGATGACTTGTCAGCCTATAAACTTTCAAGCCCTAGAAAAACCTTATATCGTCGTCGTTTGGTATAATCAAATTTTATCTGAATACCTATGTCAATATTATTACAGATCTAATCAATTTAAGTGTATGTTGAAAAAATCAGGTTAATTAACCAAAACCAAAGGAGATATTAATGCCTAGAGATCGCTCCACCCTCGATCAGTGCAGATGTGAAGGGTATTCTACAATATTATTATTATTATTATTAAACGAGCTGACGTACAATTTGATCTTATTATTATTATTTTTAAATCAACCATTACAGGTGCCTCTGTTCTATTAAATTTAAAAATCTATATTCTGCAATAATCATTTTGTCTGTTGTACGACCGTCAAATCCTCTTGAAATAAAACAGATTAAGGTGTACAATCTATTAAAAAATATTGCCTTTATATTCTGATTAAATGAAAGAATGCAAGATTGAATTCATTTGTTTTTGTATAGACACTTTAATGCAGTATAGAGTCTGTTATACACTGCCACAATGTCCTACTTTTCTCGTCTCTTTGCATCATAATAAAACGTGTTTCTTAGGTGTTCTTACACTTGTATTTCCACATTTTTATACTATACAATACCTAAAATTTGTCATCACTCTCATAACAACAAATTTTATACATTGACGCGCACGCGCACTGAATAACTTAGTGCTTGCAATGCGGCTGTTAGGAACTTATGACGTAGACTTAGCCACGCCCTGCTTTCAAGAAAGGCAATTTTAACGACGATTTTCTGGGAAAAGTTGAAGGTAGAAAAATCTATTTTTTTGCAAGCGAGCTTTTCTGATAAAGCACTTTCGATTACTGACATAAAAATAAATTAAAAATGACCCATTGGCACAATGAACAGATATGTTTTCCAACGCGCTTAGATTTTTTTAGAGTGCCTCTAAAAACAGCTATGAAGTTGTTGAAAGTGGGGAGTAAATATAACGTAATTTATAATTATAATATTCTTTTATACATTGTATCAGTTTTTTCGGAGCCTGATGTATCTCTAGTAAAAAGTAATCCAATTAATTTGAATACCTGCTAAATAAAATAAGGTCAATAGATGAGCAATTTGATAATTTACTGCTAAAATATCTTCATAGGAGTCTCCACTAAAGCATTTCAAAGCGACATAATTATTATTGGTAAAGGAATGCTTGGTAAGGAATTCGTTTGACGTCTAAATATTCCTAAACCATGATTTTTTATTCATACAGTAAAGTTTAACAAATCATCAGCGCATTAAAAACCTTCCCGAGTAATCTGGTCTCAGAGTCTAGAGTTTCGTCCAATTTTGTCAGCCTGTGTAATTATCAAATATAACAACTTTTAAAAGAGTTTAAAAAATTTAAAATAACAAATTAAAAATATTTTACGTCAATTATTGGAGATGAGATGAGAAAAGCAACGTAAATTGTTGACTTATTGCCTGGATACAATATTTCACCTTAACTAGTTTTACCACACTCTGCTCTTCTGATAAAATGTAGTAAAGTTTAGTGCAAATCGTTATGTATGTTCTTAGTGGTGCAAAGGCATATAATCTCTTTCGTTTATCGAGTCTGGAATAACGTGATTACGATGCTGAGGATTAAATTTACTTTAGAGTGGATCGGAATACCTATGTACGTACTATCGTTACGGTTCCACTCTCAAATTGGTTTGCTTTCTTCAAAAAAACTACGTTAATAAGATTTTAGCACACTTTCAAAGTAACAGTTTCCTTTGGAATATCCATTAATCTTATAATATGTATTTTACAGAGAAATTACTGTCAGCAGAAACTATTCAAAGCTTTTTATATTAGTATTGTGGATCCTTTACGAACAGTTTTAATTTTTGTTGACACACACACTGAAGAAACAATTCACTAGTGGTAGGTAAAAATACACTTGCCTCAGTAAAAAAACGTATAAAATAGAGGATAGATAAACAATTGAATTGTTGTAGCTAAATCAAGTTTAGCAAGACTAGTCACAAATGAACGGGTCATCTAGCTTGGCTACCTACCAACAATGATTTAACTTTCTTGCTGGAGTAAACTGAACTGTGTTGCTACAGTTATTAAAACATTTAAGTAAATATATTTCTGATAAATTAAGGACAAGTGAACTGTAGGTACATAAAAGACTAGTTACCTGTAATAATATAATAATAATAATAATATCACTACCCCTCATTCTAATCACGACGATTAGCCCAGAAGTCGAAGACTTGTGCGGGAGAGGGGCCGGCATATTATTATTAAGCAGGCCGCATTTGCGCCCAGGAACGACTTACATTGGTAGGCCCTAACCACCATTCAGTGCAGGAATGAGGGAAACCTGGAAAACCTCATTAATTAGGGGGGTAGTCAAATGTCGTCCGATATCAATCTCTCACATTGACTCAAGCCAACATTCTGCCACCCTACCATACCCGCAGAGAGGGTGCCAATCTCTCCACGAGTATAGCTTATATACGGTCTACCGGCTGCGGGGGTCGAACCCACAGCGATCCAGTCACCTCGATTCAAGTACTGACGCCTTAAACCGCGCGACCACTGACCGATCCAAATCCGTAATCCGTAATGAAATAATATTGAACATGCTATAGTAGTACTATTTTACTTATAAGTTAGCTGTATTGTAAACAATAAATTAAGTATAAATTTTGTACTTAATATAAATAATAACGACAAATGGGTTACAATTACAAAAAGTAAGCATATTAAGCAATGGATAATGCAAAATACAAGTAAGGAATGATTGAAACATATTTTTATATACAGATCACATGCCAAAATGACACTTTTTAATAGTTAATTTTCTTTGAAAACATAACAAACATGCATTTCTTTCTGACAACATGAATCTACTACATTATTGTTTAGAATCCAGAAATGTCTTTCAACATTTTATTTTGCATACTATCTAGGTAGATATCTACGCAAATAATGAGATTGGTCATAACCATTTTTGAATGAATTGATGGATGATGCAGCAGCAATAGTGTGGAATTATTAACTAACGAGTAAAAACATACTATTTTCAAAATCTTTATTTAAGTGTAATGTTTGGTATTCCATAGTTATTAAAATTACATAAAACACATAAACTAAGTATACCGCTTCGAAGTATACACCATAACCTCATAAAACTTAATGACGCCACCGAATTGGAATGATGTTATTTATGTAATAAGGTCATAGAGACGATCATTATGGTACAAGTCGTGAATGTTATTGGGCGAGGCGTAGCCGAGTCCGATAGCACCACGTGTGCCATAATGATTGTTTATGATTCGTATTACATACAAAATTTTATCTGATGGCATTTATATTAATACATTTTCGAAAAATTACAAACTGCACTTTTGGCATGTCACAATGACAACTATGTTTAAAGCAGTAAGTATATTATGTGTAGTTTACAATATTAGTAGGTTAGTGAGTTGTGCTTTGCCATTTTCTTGACAACGTCAGATTGTAACGGCAATATTTATTTATCTGCTGTCAAACACAATTGTCACGTAGAATTGAATATAATTTAAATAATAATGAGTGATTCTGAAAATGGTAGTTTACCTTCTGATTTGGAAGAAATGTGTTTTGCAAAAAAAATCACGGAGGATATATGAAATAGCGTTTAATCGGTACGAAGAATGGTGTTCTACTAAGAAAATCAAGAATATCACTCATGAAAAAGAAGTATTGTTGGCTTACTTTGAATGCTTATCTAAGGAAAGAAAACCATCTTCTCTCTGGTCGTATTATTCGATGAAAAACGTCGATATTAGTAAGTACCTACAGCTGGATGCATTACTAAAACGTAAAACATCGGGGAATATCCCAGGATTGAATATAGTAGAACTTGTCAGGCAATATGTGAAAATACGGCCGTGCAAGACAAACCATCGACGTTTTGTTTTTGTCACTTTTGTCACTTTTAAACAACCCGTTGGAATCACACCTTTGGTAAAATGCCAAGTTATTGCCACTTTTTTAATTTACCTGACCCTGAAGAATATACCGGACATTGTTTTCGGCGATCGTCTGCTTCATTTTTGGTCGATTCTGGAGCTGGTCTGTGTACCGTAAAACGCCATGGCGGATGGAAAAGCAATACTGTTGCTGAATGTTACATCGAAAACTCGAAAGAGCAGACGAAAAAATAAGCAATTTTTGGTGCCAACAACCAAAGAGGATTACAAGTTTACCAAAAAGCATCAACTACTGATGTAAAAATTCTAGAATCCATTGGAATTAATATTGCAAATTGTAGTAATTGCTCTTTTACCATTCGTAAAGCAATAAATTGTGACCGCTACTACGTAACAAATAAATTTTGATTCAAATATACATACATTAAAATCACATTTTATTCCACAAATATATATCTAAATTTTTCTCTGGGTTTTGTTTAAATCTTTAGGTCGCAAGTTAATTTAAACTCGCCGCATTCAAACTGACACAACATTTATATATCTATTGTGAAGTGTGCTAAAAACTACACAATATCCATCACGGGAAGTCCATGTTTTTGTACATTTACTCGCATTTAATGTTTCGTACACAAGTTTCAGCTTTTCTTGCATGCAAGCCAGTTCTTAGACAATACTAATGGGACACGACTAGGGTCAGGCAAAGATAAATTAAAAAACGGAATACAAACAGATGAGTAATTAATTTTCGACGGTTCTATAATGGTCTAAAACACAAATATTTAATGCAAATGGAACGTTTCGTTATTAAAACACACACAACTACAATATACATTTGAAAACCTGTTTTACATTTAACAATATTTCACCTAACAAACTATTCAAGAAACTAGCCAAGTTAAATTGTATTGAGTCCGTAAAAGAAATTGATTTCCTACTGAATATGTCTACAGTGAAACAAAGAAAAAAAATCTAGTGAATTGAGGCCAGATTTAAGACCCCTATTATTTTTTCATACTTTATCTATTCCCAAACGTAAAAACGGGGACACCCTGTAGTATATACTATTTCAATAACATATTCAAACAACAAAAATGTACCATCTAACCATGTGATTTAAAAATTCAGTTTTCCGCCATGCCACGACCACAAAAAATATTTAATAATGTACGTTTTAATTAGCGACTCGAGTTTTTTGCAGAAAGGGAGGAACACTTGCATATAAAAATTACTTTTTATATACATATAGAGCCGTTTTATTCATTCCGGAATCATGCCTGTAATTTGCAGGCACCGCAATCTGTCACAAACAGGATAAGAATAAATTTTAAAATATCAGATGGTAAAAATTTCAAATAAACGCGTCACACTAAACACACGTTTAAAGCGAGTACATTTTTAACAAACGCATGCCATGCGATAAATTGTATGTGATAATAAAACTGTAATTTAGAGGGCACAGACGCTGCTCGCCTGAAAAATTGGGTCAAAGCTGCATACGAACGGTATTATTTCAAAATGCAGTGCCGCGTATGTGATCCGCGTTTCAAGAAACTTATTGTAAGAAAATGAGCTTGGGACGAGTTGGGTGGCGCCGGGGAAACTAGTTCAAATTAAGTTGAGACTGCTGCTTTGCCAGACATTATTATGTTGGCACATTAACACATTATGGGGATTTTAAATTAATGCAAAGAAAACCGAGGAAATTAAAAAAGTTTTTCCATTACATGGTTTTATTATGTATTTAATATAAGTACATTTTAAGGGCAAATTGGAGGATAAGAAGTTTCAGTTACAGTTGCTTTACTGCCACAATTATTTTTGCAATAGATTGCAGTAAGCCCTTGCACCTACAATACCTTTTCTACTTTTTACTAGTATGTAGTTTGTTTTACAGACGTCAATTCGCAATTGCAATAGAACCCGAACGCACACTAAAAACTAAACTGTTTATTCAAATTTGACAAACAACATAACATATAAAATAAAAGCTTCAGTTAATATATTTTGTAAGCTCAACAATCAAATAATAAACAAGTAGAAGCGAAAGAAGGCAATTTGAATTTGAAAGTGCATCCTAGGATTTTTTGCGTATGGTGGCAACCATACATATCAATTAATTTTCCATAGAATTGCAGAAAACCTGCAATAAAAATCGAGCAAGACCTATATTTTGAAAGTGCAAGAATCTTTCACATACGATCATTTTTTATAAAAAAATACTATAGGCTCAAAAGCAATATGAGTATCATAAAATATATAGAGTGTCTAAAGAAAAGGATTATAAACTTTGGGACATAGTAGAGAAGATTAAGACATGAAACTACAGGATGATTCACGGTGATGGACAGTTAGAAGTTTTCATTGCTGTACTGACTATTTTTTCTGAAAATTTGATTTCTTTTGTAATCGAGTATGACCTCTTCAATGAAAATATTTGCGAGAAGCTGTCACTTCTAGTTGTACCGGAAGTGTTTACCAACCAACGTTATTTTACGTCCAGTAATATAATTTTTATTGAACTTTAGGATTCCTCAAATTATTTCAGTTAGACTTTCCTATACCCAACTCTTGTCGTTTTCGAGATACTTAAAATATTTCGGAGAATAATAAACTTTTATCGCTTTATTTGAAATTATCTAAGTTAAATACAATGGAAGTTAAAGAATTAATTTATATACATGGCGTAGTTGATTATTTCGGCTATGTAAATCCGACTTTTAAAATTTAATTTTTTTCTTTGTGATTATTATAGATTATCATTAGTTGTTTGTGCTCCAGATCATTTTTCCATGGCCGTTAGAGAGCATTTACACCAAACTTTTCCACATAGATGGGTAGGAACGCCGGACCTGTTTTATGGCCTCCAAGATCGCCTGATCTGAACCCTCTAGGGGATATTTGAACACATTAGTGTATGGTACTCCTGTAAATAGCCTGGAAAATCTGCAGCTACGGATTAATCAAAAGTGTCAAGAAATCCAAACCAACGAAATTGCTTTCGAAAGAGTTCGAATAACGTTGAGACGAAGATGTCGTGCCTGCTTGGAAATGGACGGAGGGCACTTTGAACATCTTCTGTAACTTTGTTTTTTGTTTGTTAAAAGCTTCCTTTGTCGGTTTATTCCTAATAAAATAAAATGTTTGAAAAACGAATAGTGGTCGATATCTCCGCAACCGTAACTTTGCGGACCCATGCGGACTTTTCTGCTTATTTTGGTTCATACTATCACCTCCTGAAATATTTTACACTCTTTTTTTAACGCCCCTGTATAAATAATTAAATACTATCGAGTCATATTTAATTTTTTATAGAACAGTAACTACTAGTAATTATGTACTTTCATTTTATTTTTACTTTTTCTTAATGCTTACGTTATTATTGACTATTCAAAATTTACTTTATTTAATATTATTTCAAATATTTACGCTTAATTCTTTCAAGTCATTTAAAACTTCAAAAGAAAACACAACTTTATTTTGAGAATAACAATTGTTGACTTAAGTAATTCATATTATCTAAATAAAACAAAACAATTATTTAAACAAACATAACTTTATCATCTCAGATTAAGTATAATAGTTCTCTTCAAAGTAATTTTTATTCTTAAATGAATATATTATCTTATTCTACAAGAAATAAGTTAATCTTTCAATCAAGTATTACTATTCTTGATGAATAGTGACGCTAAGCTAGCGTTGAAATAAGTATATTAATCTTGATATTAGTATAGCTTCCTTTCCGTGTACTAACTTTCTCGCACTAATGGCCCACCCTGTATATTACTCAATTAAGGGCTACCTTGCATAAATAAACAAACACTTTCAGTGGCAATTAAATAACAAATGATAATTTTACTCGTAAACACATTACTACGGAGTTATTTTTTCAGGTAGGAAAAAATCCTCATTTGTCCTTTTGAATAAAACATGGCATTCAGATGAAAGACAAAAGGGTCCCGGTGTATATATTTAAATATATTTTTCACTTAACGTGACAACCTTGTGCATTATACATATGAAACTTTATAATCTTCCTTACATTTTGCGCCCCAGCTTATGAGGACGGGAGATGGTTAATTGCGGGTTACGCTGAAGCTCAGACCGAGCCTAGGGAGACTAAAAATGCCCTAAGTGCTAGACCATGTATCACATTACTTGCTTTATTACTCATGTAGCTCTAAACTAAGGAACGGAGACAATGACAAATATTCAGTTTATTTCCTAATGCACAGTCCTGGCTAAGATAGAGTTGTACGTAGTTGAGAATAAAATATAGTGCAGTAAATACGTACCAACGCCTAAGTTCAACTAAATTAGTTACAGTTGTTGATAGAACCACGTATACCATACCTGAAAATAAAAAAATTAAAATTAGTATGTAACGGCAGATATCAATTTTCTAAAGATATTTATTTGTAGTTTAATTGGGTATTTTTTCCATACTTCTGAAAAAATAAAAATTTATTGAATGAGCCCTTGTGCCAAAAGGATCAGTCAATGATTACTTTTGAAACTAAGTTTGCCTAACCAAACATCTCACACTGAAAAAGCAGATAAGTACAAGATAACAAAAATCACATCGCGCATTTCCGTAATTTTTGACGTTTCGGAAAACTCTGTTTTCGTTCTCAAAATAGCAAATGTATTAAAAGTATGTCAAGTTTGACAGTTTAAAATTTATCTGCTTCCATAGATGTGTTATATGATTTTTATTTTATTGTCACTTCTTCTTGATACAACTGTAGCCAACAATGATCAATGTTTACTGTTTGATGCACACTTATCTCCGTTCTATAAAATAACCGCGGCTTCTTTTAATTTCCTTTCTGTTGAATTATCCTCTGCTTCTCTAAAATTTTTACCGAACCCCATTGTATCAAATGACCGTTTTCCCAAGCGTATTCGCAAATTTTCAAATTTCCCTTTTTATATAATTTTTATGTTTCTCAACTTTAACATTCATATAGGCCGAAACGTTTCTTCAACATAATGTTTATTTCATTCACAAGGTATGAAGTAGATCCAATTTTTTGAATTTGTATATCATTTTTGGACGAGTTTTTAACAAAAAAGTATTATCTAGTAGTCTGAAAAAATTCTTCTTCATCTTTCTGATAATATAGGAATTTAGACCCATTATGAAAGGGTTATCATGTTCAGTCTTAATTTTTAGATTCTTTCTCCGACTGTCATCTGTGCATAATACTACTGTATGCATACTGTATGTAGTAGGTATACTATGTACCGTCACCAAAGCTTCAAATTGTTGTCATTGATATTATGCTAAAGTAAACTATATACATTTTAAGTAAAAGTGGTCCAAGTAATGTTCCCTATGGAACACAATTTTAACATTTCTTGGACTTCTATTGTCATGCTTAAAAATTCAATATTTAGATCACGGTAAGAGTATCAAATACTTTGGAGAGATCGACATGTTCAAAGTTTAAATTTTATTACATCGTTGCATTTTTTGATCACTAGCTAATAATTTCACACGAATAATAAATCACACGCACGCAAAATACGCTAATATTTGTTGACATGAAAATTTGACACAAGCCTACTTAGAAAAGAAATTTCAACGCCTGAAAGAAAATACAAGTTGACGACCTAAACAAGAGTACATTTTTTATGAGGAATTGAACGTTCTTTTAGATTTTTAAGCATAGCTCAACAGATAAAAAAAATGGAGCAACGTTAAAATAAGCTTCAAATTCGTAATCCTCACACCAAAAAAAAAGCTAACACTACCAATTTTCAAAGTCATGAAATCAAAAACTTCTCAATTATTGAGAAATTTCAGAATAAAATTTAAACCTTGAAAACATTCCTCAAACCTGCAACATTCGTATAATGCATGATAAGCTCAAGCATAATATTTTGGTGTCTAATATCTCCAGCTTAGTGTTGACCCATTCTTTCTGACTCACCCTGTATAAGTATTTAACGAAAACGATGTGCTCAAGAATGCTATGCGGTCGCTAGATTTTAGTAAGCATTTTATTTGTATTTATTTAAAGTTTCTCAAATTTAAATTTCTAAAATCTGATGCCTTACTGCTTAAATATATTTTTGTGCAAATATGCTTACCTCTTATCCTTAACAAAAACTATTAATTTTGAATTGATAGGTCTCTTTTAAATGTTGTAATATTTGTAATAAAAATAAATAAAGACTATTCCTTTTTCGGCATTCCTTAATTATCTGTTGTTTCCTTAAAAAGCATATTAGGGCATATGTGTATAAGGTACTATTTCATATCCTGTATAATTTTTAATATTCAGAAGGGGTAAACAGCCAATTAACCAGGAAGATTTGCATTCTGCGAAATGAACATTTACAGTTAATTTGAATTTCGCTGATACATTCTCCTCCACGTATTTCCTTCCCCAGACTTCCCGGTAATTATTCAAGTTAATGATAACCGAGAGTAGGTACTACCAACCAAATAATTATTAATCAAGTTAGTCTGGAAGGTCCCAATAGAGCTGATATAAGTGACGTATGCAGAATCACCTAATACACACTTAGTCAGCAGCGCTCCCATGCCAAATATTTACATAAATTTCCTCTCAGTTTGTTTTGTTGCGAGTTATTGTTTACAGAATACTGAATATGCATAGATATCATCGTCGGCATATGAATTTAATGAAACCGCTATTTAGGCGATAATATGATGTGAATGTATTGTACCGCTTAATGAGTGAATAGTGATTGCTATATATTGACAAAATAGCGCTGCTCTTAACTGAGAATGTCAGTAAAGCAATGCATTGAAAATTGACCACAAATTCATAATAATAATAAACTGGCTTTATTTCTAAAATGGATTGCAATTTACACACAATCAGAAACGACGAAAAATTACAATTACATTACAAAAGGAACCCAAGGACTCAGCCTTGGGAGGCAGAGGACTGGAACATTTATCATCAAATATGACCATTTGACGTCTTTCTCTTAAATAAGACTTAAAAAAACTGATAGCTGTCCAGTGAAGAGATAATGTCATCAGTGACAGCTGTTAAAACCGTGGTAGTACTATTACCCTTACGAAAACCAGACTGAAGGTCAGATATAATGCCGTTATTCATAACGTACTTATACAACTGAGTTTGTATTACCTTTTCTAATATTTTTGAAATTGCAGGTATAATTGTACGAAGCCCTAGAAGGGCATGTCTACATTTTTTTAAGTTTAGACTTTAATCTCTGAATTCATATTTTTAACTCTGAATTCAGACTTTAAACTCTGAATTCATACTTTAATTTTTGAACTCAGATGTTTAATCTCTGAACTTACACTGCTAACGAAATTATGGGACAAGTCGTAGCACTCAGAGCTTTCTAGATACAGAATTGAGATTTAGAGGACATAACATACAGGGGCATATGAAACTTTACGATATTTGTCATCAACTATGAAATTTTACAACACCCTGTATAATTTTACTGTTTTTGATTTTAGAAACGATTTAAGGTGCGACTCTACTTGTTTGGGAAATTATTTAGACCATTTAATTTCCTTAGACCTGTTTTTATTTCTGGATCTAGATTACGGTGATGTGCGAAAATTCCTGATTAAATTTGATTGTACCTTTGTCACGAACAGCATTATTGAAGTACTGAATGTCTAAAGAACGTTGCGCCTTTGAATTACATCTGAAGCGCCTATAGCAAACGCAGTTAGTCGTCAGCGGTGCCACTATGTATGTACTAGTTTCGAACTGGTTAGTTTTTATCAGTATATCACAAATGAGGCCAATAACTCGCAACCTTAGCTGTTCACAATCTGTCATAATAGATAACAGAACATGGCTATTCAAAGCTGGGCCTGAAACCAGTCACAAGCAGAAAGTAATCCACTATACTGAGAGTATCTACTATTAAAAGCCCCAACCATTGCCATATTTTTAAAAGCGGAATTTTAGGAAATAACTAGTCTGTGGGCTAATGCCTTGACTATATATAGCAAGCAACCACTGTTGCTAGCTTTCATCAGTATGCCATAGGTTAAGCCAACGACGAGCAAACCTGGCTGTTCTGTTATTACCGATGGAACATATAAGTACGCGAGGCGTAGTGTCTCTATTTGGCACTCACTGATTACTCAATGTTGGGCCTCAATAAAGCTAGAAGCAGAAAGCGACCCACTACACTGTAGATACTATTGCAGGCCCTATTCGGACATTAAAGTCTAAATTTAGGATTTAAAGTATGAATTCAGAGATTAAACTTTGAATTCAGAGTTTAAAGTCTGAATCTAAAAAAAAAATGTAGACGTGGCCCTTCTACGGCTTTGTATGATTGTAATTATTGGCCTCAAGTCACTATAATTTTGTAGGTCACTTATTTTGTCTAATTATAGATAATTTCCAATCAGTAGGGATTATCTGGTATAATATTTATACTTTACTCTTTCCGACATTTTCAGGGATGACAACAACGGTGTCAAGAAATAGCAGCAGATATATCTTAAAAATAATTCAAGATATCGCATTCATCGCTTAAACTTAGAAATAGGGCATCAGAGTACCAATTTATGCAGAAATCATTTGCTACGTACTGCATAAGAGAGGAATATTTTAAAGACTTAACATTATTTCATTTTAGAATATTTTGCTGCTATGGATTGCAAAAAAATACTAAAACATTTTAAATCCATTTAAGCGATAACACAATTAAATTGTTCGAAACGGCTGATATTACAAAACATATGTAATCCATTGTATGAAATACAAAACATTTATAGAACATAAAATTCAATATTAATTCCATTTTTAAAAGGATGCCATTCGAAAAACAATTTTTAGAAAAAAAAAATATATATATATGCATACTGTAGTTGAATGTCGTGTTTAGTAGTAGACCATTACCTTTATGGTTTTCAAATTTGTTTCATAATTTTAGTATGATAGGTTTGCGTTTTCTCATTATTAAGAACTATTTGTGTTGATCAAATTTATTTCAATTATTAATTTATTAACTTATTACTTCCATAACTTCATTTGATGAGAATTTAGAAAAACTATTATAATAAAATTTACCAAGCTCTAATCTATCTATTTATTTTCAGCTGCAGTTGAATTCTATAACTGGTAAATCTGTCCAAAATAATCTGCTAGTTCTCATCCAATATTTCAAGTATTCTCTCACAGCAGGAATACACAAACATCAAAAACTTGACTAAATAGATCACTGCATTATATTAAAAGCAATGGAAGGTTTTAGTTCTAATGAATCTTTCTGCTTTTGTATTAAAAGAAGAAGCTACTTTGTTATATTAATGGATATAAATCTTACCAACATGCTGCAAGTTTGGGAGTCCTACAAGGATCCCATGTTGACCCTTTGTTTTTATTTATTTTTATCAATGATATTTTTCTCACAAAAATTTTATTTTTGCAAATGATATGAAAATCGATAATATTTCAGACTATTTTGAATATTTAAATGAGATGAAGAGTAAACCGGGTAGAACTGAAAATGTAAATTTTGTGTGAAAGTGATGTTTTGCGATATAATAGCCTTTAATTTTTTCTTATGGGGTTATCAAAAAACCAGGGTCTATGTCAATGCACCTAAAATAACTGCATATCTAATGAACAATATGAGAAGTGTAATAACTCTTGCACCAATAGATGCAATTCAACTGGCTTTATGAAAAAATTATTGAGAACTGCAATAAAAAAATTAAATGCAGCAATATTATTTACATTCTTCGTTTAATTTAATTTCAATTGAAAAGTGGGATACCCTTATTGTAAGATTGTTTATAATCATAATGAGGTCATTTGGTATAATACATTTTTTTTCTGAATGTGTCAATATTATTACAGATATAATAAGCATATATTGAAAAAATTAAATTAATTGACCCAAAAATAAAGAAGATATTAATGCCCAAAGTTCGCTCCGCCCTCAATCAATGCAGAGGGCTATGTGACGTCACATATTCCTATCTTTCTAAAATGACCCCATTCCTACTGTTATAGTTTATTTATTTAAACGTAATTTAGCTCTGTAATAACATATCCTTTGTTGACCTAGTAAAACTTATTAAAATAACGTAAAATAGTTAAAGTAAAAAGTATATAATTAAAAAATATATGTAATTGCAACTAGTATTGATATTTCCGTATAAGTTTTAAAGTCGACAGAGACGCTTTGTCTCCTAGTACCTAGCATGTTAAACATCATGCCATGTACCGGGCAAACTAGGTTACTATTGTCATGATAAATACATCTGATAATACTATGCTATTCAGTCTATCTGTACACAATATCACATTAAAAATATTTATAGATAGTTATTAAAAATAAATGATATTAGGTTATAGCAATAACCGTTGCTATTTTTATGAACATTCCTTATTAGTGAGTAATTACTACGGAGCTGGTATTTCATTTCGCAGAAATATTAGTTTCATATAGAGTCGTACAAAATCAATTTGTCTCGAAATACCATTAATCCTTCTATAAAACAAATGGCAAATTGATGTAATATATCTCGTCAGAGAGGAAACTAAAAAAATTATGAATCGTGCGTTTGTATCTTTATGTACCAACCTACTTTTCCAGTCAAATTTTAACAGTTCTTATACACGTTACAGATAATGTAGAATGGTACCTAATTAAAATTTGACAAAGAGTTAATGTTTCCTAAAATTCTTCTAGATAGATATACCAATATCACGTTTTATGTCTTCCACTCTTGTCCTGCAGGAAGCAGGTTTTCTCGAGATGGAATATTTGTCATAATTTTTATATTTATTTTGGTTGTCGCTATTAATAATTTTCTTTATGAGGTCTTCCCTTTAACTATGTCAATGAGGTATACTTTTCCATATGTTGTAAACGATGAACTCGCTTTTAAAAAACGTTTTCCATCATCTACTATTTAAAAAAAGAATAACAAAAATTAATAATTTAATAATATTTGGCTTAATAATTTCTGATATACTAGGTGTACGGAATATGAGTATTTTGCTGGATGAAAAACTGTACCAATCAAAACATATTAGACATTTTTCAACGATAATGACCAGAGCTAACAGGTCTTCAATATGTAACAACGTCGCTCACATACCATGCCAGGTTTGACAGGTATTTGTACATAGTAATTACAAATAGGTACACCTGAACATGGGTACTTACTGTGAATGGTTTTCTTGGAGCTCTCTTCACAACACAGAATAAAATGTGAAATAGTTACAAGTATTCAAAATGGCGTATGTTGCTTGCGTGTTTACTGTACAAACGTCGCGTAACCAGAGAGTTTTTTCCAGAATCCTCATAAATTAACATGTCATGCAGCTGGTCATGGTTGCTACAAATTGTTACATGTTTGTTTATGTACATTCACAAGTATCAAAGACGCACTAGAGAAAAACAAACGCGCTAGCCACAATACTGACACATTGCAATGAGAAACTTAAATTGTTTATTTCGTTAATTCTGATACAAAAAACAAATTATGTTACTGGAGCTTTTATCCTTAAACACAGATTTGCGTTTGTATATTTTTTAAATGTATTTTTAGACAAAATATTCGTTTTTTTTTTCATAATTTTGTCGTTGCTTTTATTCCAGACGCCCTATATAAATTTAAATGTTTATTTACTTTAAATTTTAAGCAGCTCTAAAAAAACAAGTTCCCTAGATTTAGCTTCCTTGAATTAGAGAAAAAGTAGTTAAGATAAGCACTTAAATTTAATAAACTGGAAAGTTTTTCGTATGTAATGATTTAGTATTGTAGAAATTTAAGAGAATGAAACTCCAAACTCGTGCTCAGGCATCTAACTCGGAGATATATTGGAATTTTTCTCCGAGTTCCATTCAGTTCTGGTGGTCTTGAGTGGTGTGATTATAAGGTTCTCTAGTTTACACCTATAAACTCTATTGGGAGGAATTCTTATGAAAAATTCTTCCATTATTCACTCTCAGCACTACTTTCCGATTCAAAATTACTTGAACCTTGTATTCTTCACGAATAAATAAAGGTAAAGTGTAATATCCCATTGAATGTATGTTTTAAATTTATTTTACATTACGCCATTTTAACAATGATGGCAGATAACTGTAATGTCTAATATAACTGTATTACATTTAAAATTACACGATACAAAGCTACGAAATAAACTACTATTAAAATTATTTGTAAATGAAAAATATCGAAATTGCATAATAAAATTAGTACAATAAATGTATGCATGCTGCATGTAGGGATGACTCCAATCACCAATAATATACAGGGTGGGTAAGAAAGAATGGGTCAACACTAAGCTGGAGATACTAGACTCCAAAATATTATGCTTGAGGTCATCATGCCTTATACGAATGTCGCTGGTTTAGGAAATACAGGATATTCAAGGTTTAAATATTATTTTGAAATTTCTCAATAACTGAGAAAGTTTTGATATACTCGCGTCCAGAATTCAGACGTCTTACGTCACGACTGACGTTACACATTTGTTTTTATTGTCAATGTAATTTTCGATATTTGGTCGCGTTAAAAACAATCATTTAGTGCAATATATAATGCAAACTTTTAGTGTAGTATATAGTTTTATTACTATCAGTTGCAGTTTCTTAAATATTTTGATGAAAATATAATGAATTATTCATTTGTTCGTATGACGTAAGTCGTCTGAATTCTTGTCGCGAGTAGACTGAAAATTGGTAGTGTTAGGTTTTTTGGTATGCGAATTACGAATTTGGAGCTTATTTTGACGTTGCTCCTAGAGGGCGCTAGATTTACCGTAATATTTAGATAAATCAAAACATATTTTTTTTCTGTTGAGCTATGCGTAAAATAAGTTGAAAATCTAAAAAAAGGTTCAATTCTACATAAAAAATGTACTCTTGTTTAGGTTGCTCAACTTTAACAGTTTCTGAGTTATTTGCATTTAAAAGTTTCAATGTATTTTGTGGTAATTTTCTTTCAGGCGCTGATATTGCTAATTCTTTTCTTAGTAGGTTTGTGCCACATTTTCATGTCAATAAATATTAGTATTTCGCATGCATGTGATTTATTATTCGTGCAATTATTGAGATATTTTAGAATAAAATTTAAACCTTGAACACCCTGTATTTTTTAAGCCAGCGACATTCGTATGATGAGCTCAAGTATAATATTTTGGTGTCTAGTTTCTCCAGCTTAGTCGACACATTATTTCTGACTCACCCTGTATATAATATACAGGATATGGTACTTAAAAATAAATTAATAATGTTAAAATCACTTTAGATGTCCCAGATATTTTTTAAATTTTAAGATAAAATTTATCTTTCTGAAAAGTCCTCGAAAGACGTGATAATCCTCATCATCTAGCAATACTGATCTACGTAAACATTCAGAGCCATGGCCTAAAAGCAAACACTACTCTAGCCTGTGCTATTGGTGGTTCATTTATAATTTTAAGTTTAATTGTTATCGGGAAAAGTGAATATAGAACTTTTACATAATATACGTTTTCATTATAAGTACTTTTAGGAAACTGCTCTTTAATTATTCTTTACCGTTAACATCACGCTTTGTATAACAAAAAAATTAAATCCGTTACTGTAGATTACTTGAGAACATAACCTTTAAACTTGGTAGGCTACAGATCGCGTTGGAGATTAGTGTCTAAAACTCTAGAATTGTTATGCCGTGGCCTAGGTAACTGGTCGCCGCCAGTCACATGACTACTATGCACTGTCCCAGCCTTAATAATAAATCTTATTATTACGTATTCGACTCATCTACATATAGCTCTCTTTTCCTACTGTTGGTTCTAAGACTGGCAGTCGTAATCGCTTTCTAGACAACGGAGGTGTTCTGCAACTGGTCACATCTAGTGTTGCCAACCGTTGCAAAAGCTGAATTGAAAAACTATAAGAAGTAGATCATAATCTTACTTCTGTCATATGACAGGCATATGCTTTTTCAATTAATTTTGAACACCTTGCAACTCTAACGTCGTTTTTTAGTTAATCTTACCTCGATCTCAAGATTAAGTTGTAAATAGGTGTATAAGGGTATTTTTTTATCTGCACTGAGTATTTTAGTCATCAGAGACAATATGTGCAGTGTCCCAATTTCGTTAAATTGCAGAGTATTTCATAAACTACAAGGATGCGGTTTTCGTAACATTGAGCCGCTTTTTCGAGAAGATAAATCTCTTAATTTTTAAAATACAGGGCGAAATTTTAAAAAAGTAACTTTTAAGGCACTACTCTATATCAGAGAGTAGCTGAGACATCGGAATGGTGTAAATTGCTTCTGATGAACTTTTTTACGTATAATTCAGTGGCGTCTTAGAAATTTCTCTAAAGGAGGTGCCTCTTTTAAAACATGACTCAAACATATATATTTTGTTAAATAGAACACCCTGTTTGTTTTTATGTATTTTAATTGCATTATCTGTTTCCTTTTTTTTTGTATAATTATATAAAAATGCATTGCCAATAACCACGCAATCAGTTACTAATTTAACGTTATTTTTTTGACAATTTCCAAAATATAAAATAGCAATTATTATAATATCATTATGAAGGAAAAAAACATAATGCAATTGAATTGCATAAAAATATATAGAATGTCCCATTAAAAAAATGTATATTTAGGCCATATTTTAAAAGATACACCCTGTAGAGAAACTGCAAGTACGTCACTGAATTCTATCAGAAGTAATTTTCACCATCCCGATATCTCAGCTATTCCTTGAGATGCGAAGAAATTTCTAAAATGCAGTGTTTTTTGCTCTGGATCTTAAAAACGAAGAGGTTTATGAAAATTCTGATTACGGCATCTTAAGCTTGTCGAAAAAGTAGTCTAGAGTTGCAAAAATCGCATAATTCTCTCTTGTAATTTCCGTGATACCCTGCAATTACAATGAAATTGGAATTCCCTGTACATTTATTTGATTATCGTCTCATCAGTAACCGGTAATAAAGTGAACTGCATTGTCGCTTGATCATGGAACATATATTTGCCATTAGCACTGAGGCGATTATACCTCAACCAAATGGAGCACCTACATCAATAAATCTGAACATAAACAGTTTTAATAATATAGAATACATGGACGATACATGTAGTTATGCGCAGCTCTGAAATATTACAAAATTTACACAACGCGACTATATAGGGATTGATGATCATATTTTTCATTGATCTCTACGTTAACACTGAAAAATTAGGCGATGATTTATGTTTTACATTGAAAATAATGATGAATCCGCTTGAAAGCAATACATTGAATACACTGGTTGGCAAGTCGTATCGTATCGATTAATCTTCTGAATAATTAAAGATAAATTTTATTATAGTTCCTCTCAGGACAAATTCCCCATCAAAGACATTAGAAAACGGACAAATGCGAAAACTTGCCAGATGACTGAACAGGGAAATCGTCATAGACGCCATGACGTCCCCTACAGCATGATTCATCTCGCTATCTTACTGGCTATTTATTTTGACATTATATAAAACGTCAAGGCTTGAGTGTAAACATAGGGGGTAATGTCCATGTACCATGTACAGGGTGATTCAGAACTTATCTATAAAAAATTAGGAATGCGTCATGAAAAATGGAGACAATATCGTAAAATAAAATTTTGAAAAATCCTTATAGTTTCCAAATAAGAAATTATTGAAGTTGTAGTATTTTCAACCTTTACATTACTGGGTTACTGTAGAGTCTAGCCAGACGATTCCGAATGTTGCAATCTATTTCTTCTAGGTAATATCGCTTTTGTGATGCGAGTCTTTACATTAATGTTTCAAGTGTAGCAACTTGGAGTTCATAGATATCGTTTTAATTTATAGCTTGTGGAAATGCTTTAGCAGAACATTTTCGTGGGAAAGATGTGCAAAATACAACTGCTTTTACCGCGGTGTGCAGTGTGCAAGTATAGTACCCACAATGCCAGGAAAATTTGAAACCGAATCGTAAGAGATGGAGGTTCAGGATATCTACGGCGTATTGCAGCAGTGAGGCTTAATTATATCCGTACGGATATGGTAAGGGATTGGACGAGGAGGACCGGTACCATGGCCGCCAGGATCTCCTGACTTTAAATCATTTCGACTTCTTTTTATGGGGATATTTAAAAAATGAAGTGTATTGCACCGAAGTGGATACCTCCTATTGATGATGTACGTAAACGTATCATAGTTGCTGCCAATAGAGTTTAAGTCGATTGTTAATTATCATGATACGTAAAACGTAGAACGTGTAATTTTCACGTTTACGTATAGTAAGATTCGTGTTTCAAAAATGAATTTAAGTAGGGTAAGTTATCATGGAATCATATTATTCAGAAACGATGATTATTACTTTAATCTACGAGTGTTGCTCCTTCTGTTCGGTTAGTCCTTTATCAATCTGTTCTGTGCATTCGGAAGTTTCGGCCACCTCTTCGGCACGTATACGTCTCTGTTTACGTTACGCAATGACCCGTGAGCCCACGTACATCCGTATAACGCAAACGTGGAAAATTCTAACTTGAGCATGCGCGAATTCTGCGTACACGTTCGCGTATCTGATTCAACTTAAACTCTCTAAAAATTTCGAGTTCAATACGGACAAGACGCATAGAAACCGAGTAAGACGGGCACAAAATTTTGTTGTAACATCAGGTATGGAGACTTGTGCGGGAGAGGGGGCGACATATTACTATTTAGCAGGTCGCATTTGCGCCCAGGAGTTACTTACATTGGTAGGCTCTAACCACCATCCAGTGCAGGAATAAAAGAAACCTGGAAAACCTTATTAATTAGGGGGGTGGTCAAACGTTGACCGGTATCAATCTCTCAAATTGACCCAAGCCAACATTCTTCCACCCTACCATACCCCCAATCCTCTCCATGAATATAGCTGATATACGGGCTACCGGCCGTGGGGATCGAACTCACAGTGGTCTGGCCACATCGATTCAAGTACTGACGCCTTAAATCGCCCGACCACTGACCGATAACTACGATAATAAAAACCACAAATTAATTCTATTAATGATTAATAACAATAACGGCAAAAGCAGTTGAATTTGCTATAACGTCTATTTATAAAACAGATATAAAATATATTTATTTCTTTCCTTGGGAATTTCTTTCCATTTTTGCATTGCACGCTTTACCTCCTTATCATGTTTCACAGTGGATCAGTTTCCAGTGCCGTACAGAAATATATTTTAAAATCATTTTCGAACTGCCCTTTTTGATTTTTTTTACAAAATTGTATTTGTAAGAGTCCCCTGTACATATATTTTTTAAAATATTTCTAAATCACCCTATACGTATACGAGTATGTAGTCAATATCCAGAGGTAGTTCATCAATACTGAAAAAGTCTAGGTATATTGAAAATATATAAATAAATGCCTGATTTCATAATAAACCTACGATATATACATTTTCTTGCCATCCATGGGCGAAAAGGTTATATTCAAGAAAAGATAATTAAAACACAGCTTTTTCAAAGAAAATCGAATCTTTCAAATCTTTATATGAACTTCTCTCTTGATTTAGGTAACACTATATAAGCAACTTTTGTAATAATGGATGATGAGTTAATAATTTGCCCGAATATTCCCAAAAGATTTGTGCTACATTTAGAAGTGATTAGAAATATTCCGGATCTGTGAGTTTGACATTTTCAGCTACCCTCAGAAAAATTGAAAAGACTTATTTAAACTCATTTTATATATTAATTTAATATTAAGTCGAAGCTCCAGGCATCTTCGCCTCGCTGATCTCGGTCGTCATGGCATTAAAATACACGGATGGTATTGGATCCCCAACCCCAAAGTTTAAATGTATGAAAATGGAATAGGCTTGTCATATTCTGAGGGAAATTCTTAATAATGCTTACCTGGTACCCCGTCAAATGATATTATTAAATGCTTTTGTCAATAAATTTATTAATAAAGTTGTCCTCATGGAATATTTAATCCCCATGCTGTAATAACGTTATAAATTCGTTATTAATGAACCATTTAAAGGAGATAATGAGGCACAATGGGAGAGAATACGTGTTTGAAGCAACAATAGCGGGAACAATGAACCTACGCAGAGGATTATTTTAAGTTAAATTAAAAGCTATTTAACTACTTCAATTATACAACAGAATACTGTATAATAATTCGCAGTGCAACAAAATCTAAATTGTCAGTCAAGAGCATATTAAGTTTTCATTAAATAAACCGCTTACCGTGAATGGAGAGTATACTCTCCATTCACTTAGCGCGTTCATGTAAACTAATGGTAATGGATTATTTGAACTATTATTCTATAATAATTTTAACCTGATAGGTAATTTATGAGTTAGGTCGGTCAACAATGTTCATGCTATAGAAATATTGTAACGAAACGGTTACTACTATAATGCAATTTGTCCAAGTATTTGAAAGACTTAGTCCTTATTGTAGAATTGAATAAAATTATTTACAGGGTGAGTCATTAGTAATGATACATAGCTTAAGGGCAGATTGTAAACGTCAACGTAAAGCGATTGAGCCCAACATGCCTTATTCAATTGTTGTTCATTTTCATTCTACAGGGTGTCAAAGCTAAAAAAATGCTTTCGATTTGTTGCTATATTTTAAGAACGTATGGACCGATTGTTTTGAAAATTTGTAATCTTATGTTTTTGAGATGGCAATTACGAATATGCAAACAGTGTTGAGGTCACTACTAGGAGGTGCTAGTTATACTGTACTGTCGATGTAAAAATATGTCTAACGATATATCGATAAACTCAACCGTTTTCGAGAAACAGACGATTTGTTTTGAGATTCGGCGGGAATTACATTAGAAAATTAGGGAGTCTTGAGATATCAAAACTGAATTAACAATAAGACGGAGACTACAATAACTAAAAATTTTATTATGCATATCTTAACAAAGTCTTCATCATAAAAAATTCTCGAAGTAACCACCAGCGGAATGCACTTTATTAGCCTCTTATTTAAATTTTGTCTGACGCTGAATAAAGTTCTATGTTGCTTGAGAACATTAACCGATTATTAAAAATGTAAATGGGTTGGTAATGGGTTTGGCACCCCATAAAAAATACAATAGATATTATTCGGTCAAATTTGGTATATGTGTATTTTGATGAGTGCTGAATGGCCTGGGCCTTTTTAACAAAAAAATGTCTAATATCATTTTCTGGGAAAACGACCCTTTTAAAAAATCATAGTAGGCCAGGCTTTTGTCACATCATTAGAATGGTTAGTACAATATAACATCCCTTCACGGTTTTAATTGTAAAAAAATTGGCTTGCGGAAATTCTACAATCTTCTCGCATTTCTAGCAGACTGGCTGATTTTAAAATTAGATAATTATACATTTTCATTATTAAATGAATGGTGTAGATTATGAATCGGATGAATTGAATGAAGGTGAATCACAGAAATTGAATGAAACGGTACATTATATACAGGGTATTTTAAGTAGCAAAAATGAGACCACAATTACTTAGATGAAAATAAATCTAACATACCTATATCCCAAGTCGTATAATAAAAAAGATACAGGGTGTCAAAGTTAAAATTTTATTTTCGATATTTGTAGATAATTTCTTTAAAAAATCCAAATATTTACATAAAATTGCGGGCGAAAAATTCATATTTGTTTACAATGTTGACGTCACAAGTAGAGGGCGCCTCTTATGGCGCATCATGTTTCTTTTAAATCGCAGAACTTTTTTGCTGCTAAGTGTATGTTGGAAAAGTTGTTCAGAATGGCAAATTATGGAGATGTGCAAAATTTCAAGAAGATCGACGAGGTTTACTGAAACCATTTTTAACAAAACACAAAGATTTTATCAAAGCAGGCCGATCTTTTTGAAACTTTGCCATATCATGTCTTGTTTCATTAAATTTCTCTGGATCACCTTCCGTCAATTCATCCGATTCATTATCTACACCATTCATTTAATAATGAAAATGTATAATTATCTAATTTTAAAATCAGCCAGTCTGCTAATACTAAGTAATATTTGGTAGGACTGCTATACTTTACACTATCAATTAATATGGACATATTAGATAATGTTACCCATGCAAAATTTTTAGGACTCTTTTTTGATATAGATTTGTCTTGGTCTAAGCACATTGAACATGTTTTAGCAAAATTACATTCTTCCTATTATGTTATTAGAAATCTTAAATCTATTGTGAACAGGAAGTACCTTCTAAATATCTACTATGCATTGGCGCACTCCCATATAAAACAGGGTTCTCAGCGTCAGGGAAAACCTGGAAATGTCAGGGAAACGTCAGGGAAAGTGCCAATAATTGTCAAAAATCAGGGAATTTTTATTGTCAGGAAAAATTTCTGAATGCTACTCATGCCGTGTCTAAATTCTTTATTTAATGAACGCACCCAGTTGCCTATTTCTGTTTGTTTTAATCACACGTACCCGCAGATTGATATAATGAAACAGATATATCCGGAGTGTATAGCTGTTTTTATACATATTCATCGCCTGTTTCAAGACATATTCAATGGTGACGTTACTTATGTAATGCACCAAGAAAATGTATAGTTTCAAAACGTAACATCATTAAATATTTGTTTCTCTTTAACATCACACTCACTTTTTGATTATTGTTTATACAATTTATTTATAACATTATAATATTTGGAAAATGTGTGAGATCTGCAACAAAAATATGGAATTGATTTTAGCAACTGTAAACCAAAACAAGTAATTACCTACATGTTCGTGTGAGTGACAGGTTTAATGAAATTTTAAGAGAAAAGTAATTGTATAATTCTTTTGTAATGTAATTAAAGATGTCTAAGAATAAGTAAATTTTTAGAGATACATACAATAATCCACAACCTACTTTTAAATAAACAAGATAAGAAATATAAAAGTATCAACCATTAAATCTGAAAATTTAAATCACACCGATTTTGAAATTTCTATCTAGCAACTGCTGCATAGACCTTAGCAAAGCATCTAAAGAGTTCAAACAGCGCTCTGTGGACGTTTTAAACACGGTTTAAAAAGCGACCTGTGTGACGTTACTGTTTCAATGCAAAAATATAGTGTTTTGAACCGATTTGAATACATTTAATGAAATAAAACAGCTAAAGCTGTTTTTTTGTATAGCTGTTTGCTCAGTAGTAAAATATATTTTTATTGGTTTTGTTGTGTTTGTTTATATATATTTCTATTAAATCTCTTAAATATATATTATTAGATTCCTTAAATATTTATATTTGTTGCAATGACTGAAATAAATATTTCTAATAAAATTAAATATCCATGTCACTTATTTGTCATCAAATGGGCTCATTTATGCCTTATCATTTGACTGCTTTTACTTTGGTTTAAGTTTTAAAAACATATTTTGTATGCTTTTGTCAGGAATTTTAAAAAAGTATGTCAGGAAAAACCTGGAAATGTCAGGGAATTTGGTTCTGAAAAATTGCTGAGAACCCTGTAATATATTTAATCGTGTATTGGGGTCAATCGACGGATATGCACAGAGTTTTTATATTGCAAAAACGAATATTACGCCTTATTTTTTCATATCAGCCACTTGAATCAAGCAGACCTTTATTCAAAACAAATAAATTATTAACTGTTGCATTTGTTTTTATATATCAAGCAGGTTTATATGTGAAGAAAAATTCAAATGCATTTGCTTGCCGTAACAGTATTCATAATCACAATACAAGATGTGCAGATGCATGGTATTTATAGATATTGATACATTTATATTATCCCTTTTTACGAAAAGCGCATATTACTCATGTAGTACTGTTTACAGCAAGCTACCACAACAAACAAAAGATTTAAACCCCACTAAATTTAAGAAAAAGCTTTTGGAGTTTCTTTATGACCGGTGATTTTATACGGGGGTAATTTTATCACCAAAATAAATATTTGTCGCCAAATGAAATCTTCTGGTTATGAAATTCAATTCCAGAAATAATTTTTTATATCAGATTAAGATAAATACCACTAAATGCATGTATCCAAATGTATACCATTTTTTATCCTAAATAAATGAATAATGGTCAGGTTAGGTTGGGTTAGGTTAATTACGTTTTAGCATATCCTTTACAAACAATATTCAACTTGTCATTGCGCCTTGGTATTTTTCCTGATGATTGGAAGAAGGCTAGCGTGTGCCCTATTTTAAAAAGTGGTGATCCATCTTGTGTACAAAACTATCGACCTATTACGCTGTTGTGTAATTTTGCAAAGGCCTTTGAAATCTCACTATATAACCGGATCTACCCTCATTTTAAAAACATAATATCGCTAGATCAGCATGGCTTCATGGAAAAACGGTCAACTAACACTAATTTGATTTGTATGACACAATTTTTGTCAAATGTATTAGATGTGCAAGGCCAAGTAGACGTTATATATACAGATTTTTCAAAGGCATTTGACCGCATAGACCATAAAATATTGCTGTACAAATTATCTGCTTACGGGTTTACTGCTGATGCAGCACAGTTATTAAAATCTTATTTATCTGATCGTTACAATTATGTTACCTACAACGGCTTCAAATATGGGGTTTATCCTATTACGTCAGGTGTCCCTCAAGGGTCTAATCTTGGGCCATTACTTTTTTCATTATTTGTCAATGATCTTAATGTCTCTGTTACTTGCAATAAGTTGATTTTTGCTGACGATCTGAAAATTTATTCGTCTATTAACACCATACATGACTGTATGGCTCTTCAGAATGAGTTAAACAAGGTTTTACAGTGGTGCAATTCTAACAACTTACAATTAAATATTTCGAAATGTAAAGTAATATCATACACACGTAAAACAAATCCCATTCTTTTTCACTACAATGTAGATACAGAAGTTTTATTACGTACTGACACGACTAGAGATTTGGGTGTATGCTTCGACAGCAAATTGAGTTTCTCTGAACACATTCAGCAAACAGTTTCTGCTTCTCTAAAGCGTTTGGGATTCGTAGTAAGACAAGGTCGTGTATTTGAAGACAACGAAGTTCTAGTAAAACTGTTCTTCAGTTTCGTCCGATCGAAACTTGAATATTGTTGCCTTGTTTGGAATCCGTGCTACAATTGCTATATCAAATTAGTTGAATCAGTTCAGAAATTTTTTTTAAAATTTCTAGCATTTCGTGTTGACGGCGTATATCCCAACAGAGGATGTGATTATAAGGAATTAATTACTCGATTCAATTTTAATTCGTTAGAGTTTAGGAGGAACTTTTGCAGTTTAAAGTTTTTACATTCACTTCTCAGTAATAATATCGATTGTCCTCAAATCTTAAATTCCGTATATTTGTTAACAAATAGAGTAGCTAGTCGTATACCACCAACTTTTTACCGCCCGATTGCTAACACTAATGTTTTATTGAAGTCTCCTGTGTATTCAATGACATGCAATTATAATAAAATATGCACCTCATGTGACATTTTTCATTGTAACTTGAAAGAATTATATACCACCTTCAGTTATATAAGCAATACATAATTTTGTATGTACTCGTGTTAGTTTGTTTTGTATTAATTTCTTAATTATTCTCAATTTTTGGTTTATTTATTTATTTACTTTGTAAACTTTGTCCTGTAATTGGTTTGTGACTGTTGGACAAATAATTATTATTATTATATTATTATTACGTTTTAGGGTGATTGTACATAAAGTTATAGTCGTTTTGAAATAGTTTAGTGTTAACAAATAATTGGTGACAGATCTATCATTTTGATAACAAATCTAAGTATTTAATGACAAATTACGTTTTCGGGTATTATACATAAATTTATAAATAAAGTTATTATTATTATACATAAATGCGTTCAATTCGATGGTAGGTAGAACTTTCGCATCCCCATGGCGATCGTTTTCAGCACGTTACATACAAGTTTAACGCTGACTATCGCAAAATAGACCAAAAGTCTAATGCGTTTCAGCAAGGCATTAGTCGAATACCTACCACTCGGCATGTAAACAGACGGTATTTGCATGCGAACGTTCGCGAATAGTCTTCGCTGAAGACAGTTTCGCCAGGCAAACATGAAAAGATCATTTTAATCCTGCTCAACTTCTTAATTGTGTTTCTGCCTAAACAATGGCTTTTAATTAAGAAGTTTGAAAGTAAATCCGGCGATATAAATTATTCCAAATATTTCAAACTCGGCTAGAAAGTCCCATTTATTATTGATGAATTTAATAGTACGAGCGTAAGTGCCGCAAATCTCCAATTCATATAGATTATATTGAATTATTAATGTTGTATACAGATTTGTATTTACGGTCGTGATTTATGCTACCTATGTGTCAGAATGTGGGCGAAGAAGGATTATTGGTATTAAAGTTCGCATACTTCGGGCAGGGACTTTGCGGAACAGCTTAAGCTTTTTGTTTCAAAGTTGCGCGGAAGTGATATCGATTGGAAAAAAAATTGTTTAAGTTTATTTTTTAATATGATCCATTATAATTAAATTAACTTCTACACAATTACAAAAATACTTGAAGATTAATAGCTATTTATGCCATCAGTTACGAAATGCTTAATTTTGTGTAATGCGTTACACAAAATTTCATTTCGTAACGTATTGCATACAAGATTTTTTCTAATTTTGAAGAAAGTAATAAAAAATAAAATTTAATATAATTGACAAAAATTTGGAAAACATAAATTTAGTTTGTTGCTGTTACTTCATGTTAGTTGTCAGTTTGACATTTTGTAAAAAAGTCTAGACGGAAGGTTTTGCGAGATTGATATATTTTTAGTTTTATTTTAAAAAATGAGTGATTCAAGTTCTGAAGAGCTACCAAGCGATATTGAAGAAGCAGCAGGTAATGCTCTATTATCAGTAATTCCCAAAAAGTCAAAGGCAGTTTATGATTTGGCATACGAAAAATTTGTTACGTGGTGTGATGAGAAGAAAATTAAACATGTTAATGAGAAAGTTTTACTTGCATATTTTGAGGGTAAGAAAGATCTAAAAGTTTCCACATTATGGACACTTTACTCAATGTTAAGGTCTGAACTAAATCTGAAAAGGAATATTGATATTAAAAAATATACAAATTTGGTAGCATATATTAAAAGGCAAGCGGACGGGTGCAGTGCTAAAAAGTCAAAAGTTTTTATTAAAGAAGATTTTGCCAAATTTTTAGTGGAAGCTGATGACAAAGAATACTTAATGGCTAAGGTTGCAATAATAAGAAGAACATTTCTTCCAGTTGAAAATGTTATAGACGAAGGAAGCCATTTTCGTGTTGATATCCCACCTTCAAAAACAAAAGTTATACGGCAGTTTGCAATTACCACTGGAGACATTGAAAATACGAATCTTGTTGAAATATTAAGAAAATATATTAAGTTGCGTCCCCAGGTTCTTAAACACAACAGATTTTTTGTAAAATATGCGAATGGAAAATGTACCAGAAATCCTGTGGGAATTAACACATTTAGCAGTCTGCCAAAAGTTATTGCACAATTTCTTGGTCTTTCAAATCTGGTTCTATATACTGGCCACTGCTTCAGAAGAAGCTCTGCCACTTTCCTAGCAGACAGTGGCGCTGATATTTTAAAATTAAAGAGGCACGGAGGTTGGAAATCTAGCTCTGTTGCGGAGGGATGTTGAAAATTCCATGAATAATAAAAAACTTATAGCGCAAGAAATATTTGGTGAAACATCTTATGCAATGTGCGCCGCTTCCCAAATAACAGCAAGTTCGAGCAATGAAAAAATATGTCGTCGGGAATTAATTTGAATAATTGCAATAATTGTGTTATCAATATTTATAATAATTAATTAATTTATAATTTATGTTTTTAACTTGTATTATAACAGTTTAATAAATAGAATAATTCTTTTGTCACTAATTTTGAAATACATTTTTCGTCACCAATTGCATAAAATGTTACTTTATGCAACTAGTTACAAAAAGTAAGACGTTTTATAACGTCAATCAGTTTTAAAAAGTGTCACTTTATATGTCAAAGTTAAAAATATATTTATTAAAATCTTAACACGGTGCGTACTAGAGACCTGCACGAGTAAAGGTACGGTTTCGCTGGTGCTACTGCAGCTGTGCGCGACTCGTCGCCGACCAATAGAGAGTCTAAATGATGCAGTTGATGAGAACATCAGACTGCCTATTGGTTGATAACGAGCCGCAGTCGCAAGCCGCGGCCGCAGCCGCACCAGCGAAACTGTACCTTAAGGGTTGACTAAAAGTTGCAACTCAACCTCCAGATAAACTGCAGTTTGAGGTTTATTAGGTTTAATTCTGAAACTGAAAATATTCACATAAATCAAAATAAACCGGGCAACTATATTATATTTATCATTAGTAGTTAATTTAATGGCTGTTTGAAGATAAACTTGAATACGACTATCTCTTGATGCAATAAAATGTATAATACTATCACTTGCAGTGCTTCATAATGTAACAGTTGATATGAATGAGCAAAATTTCAACAAAATATAAATCTTGTAAAGAAGTTCTTCAAAATATTATTAACAATAATTATAATTTTAAAAATAATTTCTTTTATATATTCTAAACCTAAGGAAACTATCATTCTCAAACAATCTATAGGTAATATTTAATTATATCTACTAGATGGCGGCAATCTGCATCAGAATAAATTCATCTCTTATTTGGGAAATCTCGGAGCTGGAGATATTGCTAACCAAAAAGTCGATTGAGCCAAATATTCCTTATCCAAATGTTGCTGGTTTCAAAAATACAGGGCGTTCAATGCTAGAATTTTATTTTGAAATATCTCAATAACTTTGAAACCTGTCGGAGTATTAAAAAAAATTGGACAATTACGTATTTTGGAACGGCAAATAAGAATTTTTATATAATTTTGACGTAACTAGTAGAGGGCGCCACTTATGGTACATCACATTTCTTTTAAATGGCAGAACTTTTTTGCAGGTTAGTGTATCCATCTGACTATAGAAACAATCAATTCTTACCTGTTGTATATGAAAATGAAATATTCAGTGCAGTGATTGAAAACTGTTATCGTTTCAGGTACTGCGACTATCTGTAACGTAACGCTAAAAATCGAATTTATCTAGAAAATGATGTATTACAAAAAGTTATAAAGAAAAATAAAATATTCTAAACAAAATTCTGCAATATGAAGTCAAAAAAAAATCATCTATAAGCGTACGTCAGAAAAAGTGGGGGGATAAAATAACCCCTTACACCCCCCCCCCCGTTTCTACGTTTGTTTTTAGGCGTCGTTTACAAAAGTACCCTTGAAAATTTGGAGGTATCTGTATAAAAGCGATACATGAAAATCTGTAGAAATTATAGCAAAAAAAAAACCATTTTAAAAGTTCAGTTTTAACACCCTGTATCTTTTACGGGAGACATTTTTGTATATTGATAAATAGAGTTAAATCGTCATATTTTTCTGCCAAATATCCGCAGGTAACGGAATGACCTGCTTTTTTGTTGCACTCTGCATAACTTTATTTGCTGGCATGAATTAAGCTCCTTAAAAATTTAAATTTGAATGTTTATAATGCTGTGAGGCTGACAATTTTTATTTAATTTCAGATATTGAAAAATAGTTAACCAATTCATTGTTTCGTGGGCAACAATCTAAATGTTTATACATGGTGTTCCCAAATAATGTGCAAAAATATTGACGGTACGACCCCTTAACAGAAGGTGATGAATTTTGAGTTTTACTTAATTTTATCCAAATATTTTGAAATTAAGTGAAATTTGGCAAGGTATTGCTGCTGCTGATCAAACTTCTGGTCCCGCATTTTTTATATTCCTGGTTCTGTCATAAGGCGTTGAGTACCCACTGTATATTATTCATTTCATTCTTTTTGGCTAACTTTTAGATAGAAAAAAATTATGCGTTAAATTTACAATTTTTTGTCTCTTGCAATTTTTTGACAAGTAGATAGTACAGTTTTATTGACAAAAAAAGTTCATGATTCTCCACGCACATATTTTCCTTTTCAATATTAAATTTAAACATATCAATAGCAGGTTTCCATCATTTAGTAAGTGATGACAGTTCATGACGATTCTTTTTGATATCAAATGTTGTTGTGTATTATACATTTGAAACTAAATAAAACTTTTTATCAACTGTCCCCGATATATGAGACATATTGTATATTATAATTTATAAAAAATATATTATTGTGTATGCACCTACCTTTATTTTTAAAAATTCTATACCTAAGTATATCAAGTAACACTTTACAGAGAAATATTATTGAAAGATCTCTGATTTCAGTCCAAAGTGCCTTTAAGTCATTCGCTTACGTTTGATAAACTGGAATTTAAGCCATGTTAACTGTTAAAGTATTTCAAATCGTTCTGAGAATTTTGAAAATATACAGGATCAGCAATTTGAAGAAAGTTACATATTATTGTAGGCGTTAATAATAAAATGTAAAACATTATTAGCTTTCCTGAGTATCAGTCTCTGAGATCAAGGATCTGTGTGTTAAATATATGTAATTCTATCACGAAAACAATTTAATCCCTCACCAAATTTAGCTACTGTGTCCAATAAGATGCCATTATCAATCTTGTTGAAAGCCTTGCTGAAGTCGGCAAAGACAGAGTCCATTTATATTTGTTTGTTCAATGAATCATGTTGTATACCTAAGTTAGAACTAATAAATAGGTTTTGTTAAATCCGTATAATTTAATAAAAAGCATTTTTTACTTTATTGTCAATCATTTTTTATAAAGGACAATAAAATGTTATCTTATAGTCGACCGGAAAAAAAAAATTTACGAGCAATTAAATCGCCAATGAATTAATTTTAGGAGACGATAATGGAATTTTTCGTCGTGTATAAAATAACGCTTTTTTCTATAGCACAAATATGAACGCGTTTAGTATGTACAAATTATTTGAAGCGATTTTAAATTAGGGAACTTTTGCATAGTTAGCATTGGTTTCTATGGAATTTGATTATTATTAAACAAGTCACCCCTTTGGGTCGTCATTGTGATGTCAACATTTATCTTTTCTTTGGTGTGGTTTTGTGGTGTTGTTAGGGGCAGAAATGTCTGAAAACGAGATAAAAGAGGAATTATAACCATCCGGCATTAGGGCTGAGGCTATATCCAAGTCATTACCATCAAGATCTCGATTGACCTATGAACAAGAATAAAAAAATCAAAACTGGAAGAACGCAAAGAACATCACGTTCAAGTTTGTGGTCGTATTATTCAGTACTTAATTTAAAAGTACCAAACTGGCGAATGAAAATATCGATATTTTGAGAAAAGGATGACCTGAGAAGCTACTTAAAATCACGTAGTATCAATTGAACTTTTGTTGGTAGATACAGCAAACTGATAGCTTTCTTAAATCAATCAAGCCAAAAAAGTCCAAAATTTTTAACCTAGAAGATGTGATAAAATTTCTACAAACTGCTGCACATAATAAACATTTCCTTGTCAAAGTAAAACTCAGAATAACCTCTAAAATAAATGTGCATATTACTCGTTTGGCCTACAGGTTGCAGCTATAATGGGTTTACATGGGGCATGCCGTTCAGATTAGTTGCACAGAATAGAAGTAACATTGATGATCGGCATCTGTAATGCTTATTTTCCTCCTCAGTCGCTTTGTATTACGAATAAATCTGGAAACTGCGTCTTGAGAATTATACGAAAATACGTCGCCCTACACCTTCAAAACGTGCCCCATAACAAATTTTGTATCAACCATCAACAGAAGAAAATGCATGTTCAACCTGTGGGTATAAATACCACCTATAAAAATTCCACAGAAAATAGCTTAGTGTTTAAAGCTGTCAAATTCAGAAATGTATATTGGGCATTGCATTCGCAGTTCCTCAGATACGATGGTCTGTTGCAGACTTGGTAACAGTAAAGCGGTTGTACGGTTGGCAGTCTTCTTCCGGAGAAGAGACATACTTTGAAGAATCAGTGCTAAACAAGATTGCTGTATCAGAATGCAGCGTGGAAAAAAGGATTTTTTCATTCCCATGCATACTTCTGGCAATGTTAATTGCAACATTTGGATTCACCAATAGTAGGTAATGGTATAAATTAGTGGTTATAAGTACTTACTTAAAAAATATAGATTTTATTTATTCTTGGAGCTAAAGTATCATTTTATTTCCTTGCGGTTCTACTACTACTTTATCTACGATATTTAGTATAACAAAGGCCATCAGCTGTAGAAAAAAGGTATTTTAGCTAATTGCAAAGTAATTCTTGTAATTCATGTCAGTGAAATCAGATCCATGTTATTTAACAACCAAATATCTAGGTAAACTAAAGAAACAACTCCATAGACAAAGAGGCAATAAATATATGAAATAGAACTTAATCTACCTCAACTTTCTGAGACAAAAAAAATGGCATAATGAACGTATTCAATGATATTCGAAACTCAAAATTCACTTTTCAACATATACGAATACGCAATAAGCTATAATACATCTGACTATCTATTACTGTATTTTAAAAATTGGTTCTCCATATGTCTCAAGAAAATCTGTGCAAACGTAATGAATAATTTCTTTGTTCATTAAATTTGCGCTACCCTTTCTTACTGTAGTGGGATTTGCAACAGAGCTCGGGCCAGCAGCACTGTAGATATTTATTTAATATATTTTTATATGATATTGTGCAGTGTTCCATTTTTTAGAGAAAGAAGCAAAAAGGACAGTAAGTGATGGAAATGATATTAGCTTCAATCTATGAAGAATATTAAACATGAATTAGTAAACAGAAGCTGGATATTTTATTCTGACTGACAGAAAACTAAGCTCGTAATATGTAAAAGTAAATAAATTGGTATCCTTTAGATCTTTTAGGAGGCAGCATTATCCTCGGCATTTTATCCTTTATCGTCGTATTTTGGACATAATGGAAGTTATTTCGGTCATTCTCGTAATAACGTATAAAAACTTTGATACACATATCTTTTATAATCGTATTAGTTATATTTTTGTCTGAAAAAAAAAAAACGTAATAGTAGCTCTTTATTATACAAATATGTCCCTAGGGCCTCTATGTGAGCTGTTGTTGAAGTTCTTATAGGTCTAAGATATGCATACTCCTCTATATTAAGTTTTGAATCTAAAATAATTCCAATATCCTTTATAAAATCAAGCATCTCGAGTAAACATTGTCTACCAAGTAATTAAATAAAATTGGGTGTAACAAATGATAAGGACATTGATTTGAATATAAGGGTAACCTATAGCTATTACACCAACTGTTGTGAAAAGAAGTCAACAATTATTTTGCAAATCGTCACAATCACTGGAGCTGTCAATTTTACAGTATAATTGACGTCGTCAGTATACAGAAGAATTTCTCTGATTTGGAGAATGTATCCCATTGTGTTATACCTGATACTTCGAAGACCTACCTAACCCTATAATTTAAAAACAGTGCTTATCTATTTTATTCACAATTCACAAAATCTGTTAATTTGGTCTATAATCTCCATTACCGATGTTGCAGTACAGTTTAGTTTCCCGCTTTACATTGCATAGATATATCGATTATGAAAAGTTGTAAACACGGATGGCGACTGTTATGATTCTAGTTGACATTAATTGCACATTACATTACCTACGTAATAGATACCTAATAATTTAAATTTTGTTTGAAATACCTATTAAAGGATTTCTATAAGTATAAAAACAAAATATTGTGTACAATATTACGAGAATTACCGATTAAATTTCTACCCCCTGCCAATCTTGCAACGTAATAGATTTTAAATAATTGTTCTGCTTAGAAATAGTTTTACGAAGATACAAAATACCTTTCTTGTTTAGAGTAAATCTGCCCATCTGAAATACATTTTTAAGTGGTAAAGTAAGAAAAAAGTTACTAGTATTAGGAGTGGCTTTATCTATCCTTTACAACTATAGGGAGAAATCTACAAATTGTTTACTAAGTACCTTCTCGATAGCAGAAAATGTCTATTTAATTTCGTTTATTTAAGCAGCTTTAATTTTCCGTAATATTTTTGTACTAAATAATTTACATGCTTTTGGAACCTTCAATTAGCATCAATTCTTCGTTTGGATTGATTATTTCATAACAATTTGAAAGTCTGAATGCGTAGTTATTAGTTCTCTATTCTTACTAAATACATTCAATTCCGTTTTAGCTTCGTTCAAAATAAGTTTATGAGCAACATATAGTCTTGAAAAATTACGCAGATCTAAATTTACTTCATCAGTAGCTGTAGTAACATCGCTATATGGAAAAGAATAATATACCTGCGTGTCATCCGTATACTGGTGTATTTTACAACTAGATAGATATGTAGAAAAATCTGCGGTATAGATTGAAAATAATAGACAGCCCAACACACTACCCTGAGGAACTCCTTTATTTGCAATTTTAAAATCTGAGGATGTACCACAACACAACATCTTTTGACGCCTGTTGTATAAATAATTTTTAAAGAATAGTTGGGGGATGTTTCCAAGACCGAAATGTTTCAGTTTTTTTGAGTAATATTTCGTGGTCCAATGTATCAAAGGTCTTGCTCAAATCTAAAAGAACCAAACAAGTACTAAGATTTGTCAAAGCCCGATTGATGCAATGGAATAATTTGATTTGCAGTAAAATAAGAGTTAAGTTGTTCGCGCACTATTTTCTCGAACACCTTAGAGAGTGAAAGTAATTTACTAATGGGTCTAAAATGAGACAGACATGTAGGATTTGAGTTTATAGGAATAGGGTTGATAAAAGCGTCTATCCAATTATCGGAAAACTCCCCTGAAATGAGACATTTATTAATAATAAAGATGAAATAATAATAATAATATAATATCTCTACCCCTCATTCTAATCACGAGGATTAGCCCAGAAGTCGAAGACTTGTGCGGGAGAGAGGGCGGCATATTATTATTAAGCTGGTCGCATTTGCGCCCAGGAACGACTTACGTTGGTAGGCCCTAACCACCATTCAGTGTAGGAATGAGGGAAACCTGGAAAACCTCAGTAATTAGGGTGTCAAATGTCAACCGGTATCAATCTCTCACATTGACCCAAGCCAGCATTCTTCCACCCTACCATGCATTCTCCACGAATATAGCTTATATACGGTCTACCGGCTGCGGGGGTCGAACCACACAGCGATCTAGTCACCTCGATTCAAGTACTGACGCCTTAAACCGCGCGACCACTGACCGATCCGAAATGCTCGGTTAATTGTGGAAAAAAATAACTCTAAAGTTTTTATATTCATACCATCTGCACCTGTAGCGTTATATTTTAATGTTCTTAGAACTGAATTAATTTGTTCCGGATTGACTAGTAAACTCAAAAAACTGATCGATATTGTTACATATGTGATCATACTTATCTAAAATTTGCACTATAGCTGGACCTGATGAAATAGGTACGTTAGGTATAGAATTTATAAAAAAATTATTTACAGTATTAGGGTCTTGATTCTGGATTGACAAACTCTGTTTTATTAAATTTAAATGCTTAAGCGCAGCCCAAAAACTTTTAGGATCGGTTTTAATTTATAACTTAGGTAAGTACTTTTTTCTGCCTTAACGGATCTATTTACTCAATTAAGTAGTTCTTTATATCCTTCCCATGCCTATTCACTTGTGATTACTGACTGGTTTTTGGAAAACTTGATTTAGCTGCTACAATTGGATTGTTTATCTGTCCTCTATTTTGTACAAGTTTTTTAGCTGGAGCAAGTGTATTTTTGCCTACCACTAGTGATTTTTTCCTAACATAAGTTTTACTTAACTCCTATGTAATAAAGTGGTGCAAACGATCTTCAGTTTTCGCATTTATTCATTTACACTTTGTATATTTTCTCCCACACTCCTCCCTTAGGTACCTATATAAAACAAATCCCCCAATTTGCTCATATTCGGCAATTTAAAATGAAAAATGTATCATGATAAAAGCTGACAAGTTAAATACCTTTCTACACTCCCACCCTAAACCTTCGACACTATCGGAGGCTATAAGAAAAACGACTGTCCTCTGAACTGAGCTTATAAAAAGGAACGTGTCCCTTTAAAGAGGAATCAGATCGTGCGTTACTTTAAACCATAAATTTACGTTGCAGTCCCAGTCTGACAGAGAAAAATACACGTCGGAGAAGTTGGGCACAACAATGTTGTTTAGACGCAGGGGAAGGAAAGTCCATTAGATAACAAATGCCCGACTTCCTGTAATTGGATATGTAGTTTAAAAAATTTTATTTGTTGAATTGCTTTAATCCAAATGTATCTACTTATAGGATTTTTCATTTCGGACACAGGCATAGGGTTATTCACAAAAATCAGAGAAAGAAAAAGTGGTGCATGTTCTAGAAATAAGCCAGATCTCCACGTAATCGATCAAAAATAGAAACAAAAATACGTGATCATGGAAAATAGTTATATCGATTCGAACATTTACTTGGGAAAGTATTGGGAGCGGCACAAAGTGCTGTTTCACAATTCATCTCCAAAAAATCGTCAAGATAGTAGTTTTTCACAGTTCGCGTACTTTTTCACGATCATGTCTCTTGACATTTGACACTAGAATTAGATAAAACGCATTGCAAAATAATAAACCTACAGTGGCAAATATTTTGGACAGTTGGACAAAAATGTAGTTTATATTTCGGTATCGATCAAAATTCACATTCTCACGTACCATTAAAACCCACTGATTTTGCGCACTTAATATAATAACTATTTTTATTTGATATTATTGCAATAGGCTGTTCATATATTACCACATACAAAAACTCTAATAAACATAACCTCTTGAACGCAGTGTTATGACGTAACTCTTTGTTGGAAGAAGAAAACAATGAAACTTTCAGGGACTAGTCAGCTCTAAGAAGCCAACAAATATTGCGGATATGATTAAAATAGAGAGAGCGGAGGGATATTTTTGTTATAACCCTGTATACTATTTTCTGCTAAAAAAATGTTCTACAAAGATTCCTACATCAACTATCATAAATGTTCCACTGTTGTTTCTGCTCAAGATTCAAAATAGTAGAAAGTAACTAATTTATAGTGCAAAGGGAAGTGGGGGTTGCATGGGACAAGATTCCATAGGCGTACCACTTGAAAAGGGTTCAAAGATCATAAAAGTAACCTTATCAATGGCATAATAATGAGAGCTAATATGCTCCAACCCGGTATATGTTGGGTAGGCTGCTGACGAGTGACTTTAGCTATTTGCTATAGGTTTTCCAGGTGTAATTCAATGCTGGTCGGGGCATTAGTCCGCAGAGTAGGTGTTTCCTGGAATTCTGTGTTAGCAAAGTATCAAGAATTTTATTTTAGTGAGTACCTTTGTATGAAATTGACAAAAATGATTTCACTGTCCATTGGGTGTTAAATTTACCCAGATGGTATTTTATGGTAAACACTAACTGCATCATACCATAAACACCCACGTTTACGGTTTTTCGATTGTTCTTTCTGATTTTACGTAATGGCGGCCAACCATCAGTTTTGAGTCACCCTGTATATATTTGTATTATACCTGGATAAATTCTGAAATGATTATTTTTATTTATAATTTATTTCATTTTAATTAATTACTTATTTTACATACTGCCAAAGTTTAAACTAACTAACTAACTAAACTAACAAAATGTCGCCAATAAAATCCGTATCCGTATGTGATTAGTGTGAAATAATATTAATAATATTAATATTATGTTTTCCAGGTGTAATTCAATGCCGGTCGGGGCATTAGTCCGCAGAGTAGGTGTTTCCTGGAATTCTGTGTTAGCAAAATAACAAGAATTTTATTTTAGTGAGTTCCTTTGTTCCATGTTTTCGATATCGAATGACGCCATAAACTTGATTATTTTCTAGCCAGAAATACAGAGACATTAAATAAATGTTTCAAACATTTAACTTAATTTGGGATTATAAATAAGACTGAATTAAATAATCTTATGAATACATACGCATTTCATCCAGTAGTTCTGATATTTTGTTAAAATTGTCATACATACTTTTCTAGAGTCAAATAATATTTGAGTACTGAATTTTATATTTATTTCATCTTCTCTATTTTTTATATAGGTATAGGTTTTTAGTAGTTGAAATAATTGAAAAAATTATTAGCTATATACAGGATGTTTCAAAACAAAGGCGAAACATTTCAGGGGGTGATTGCTTGTTGAAAATAAAAGGTAGTTTCTTATATAAACGTTGGGTCACAAGTCAACCATTAGGGAGATATCGCGTTGCAAAGATGGCGGAAAAAAGAGTGTTTTTATTGTTTTTCTCGGAAACGAAAAGCGTGGGAATGGTAAAATTTTGTGAAAGTGTTACCATGATCAAAAGACACTTGCAACATATGTTTTCACTTTTTGAAAATAATTGGAAAGGGTTGAAATAAACTACCTCTTTCAGTTCTTTTAACTATACTTTCAAAAAACTTCCTTAACGACGCAGAAAAAAAATAAATTAGGTTAAGCCGATTCATTTAGAAACTTTTCTCTCTCTTATTTTTTTGATAAAATTAACTGTTTCGACGTTAAAAAATAAAATGTAAAGTATTGCACGTCGGGAAGAAGCAGTTTTACTACACCCATTATTAGGAAAAACTAGTTGGCTGCTGCCAATATCCGGATGTTTCTATTGTTGCTTTGACAGATAGCAAATGGTTTGTACTATTTTAACATTTTGAGAGTGGTTTACGGGATAATTTGTCTTTCGTTGTGTGATGTGTTTGATGGCGGAGTACGTTGGGATTCAATACTAAGTTAATACAACAAAAATGGTTATTTTCACAAATTCAGAAATGACAGACATGCACTTTATGTACGGCCGGGCAAATGGAAATTCCTTACATGCTTGTCGCCTTTATGCAGAAGCGTATCCTAATCGTAGAATTCCTCATCACAGTATATTTGCTAAGCTTCATCGAAGGCTATGTGAATCCGGAAAATTCAAAAAAAGAAGTTTTGATGCAGGCCGACACCGGGAAGTACAAACCGTTTGCTATCTGTCAAAGCAACATTGGAAAAATCCGGAAATTGACAGGAGCCAACTAGTTTCTCCTAATAATGGGTGTAGCAAAACTACCTCTTCCCGACGTGCAATACTTTACATTTTATTTTTTTACGTCGAAACAGTTAATTTTATCAAAAAAATATAAGAGAAAAAAGTTTCTAAATGAATCGGCTTAACCTAATTTATTTTTTTCTACGTCGTCAAGGAAGTTTTTTGAAAGTATAGTTAAAAAAACTGAAAGGGGTAGTTTATTTCAACCCCTACCAATTATTTTCAAAAAGTAAAAAAATATGTCACAAGTGTCTTTCGATGATGGTAAGTAACACTTCCACAAAATTTTACCATTCCCACGCTTTTCATTTCCTAGAAAAACAATAAAAACACTCTTTTTTTGTTGGCTATCTTTGCAACGCGATATCTCCCTAATGGTTGACTTGTGACCCAACGTTTATATAAGAAACTACCTTTTATTCTCAACAAGGAATCACCCCTTGAAATTTTGTTTTGAAACACCCTGTATAAGCTCAATAAGCACAAATTATAAACTATTATTTTTTATCTTGATTTTAATATACATATTATTAATATTTAAATGTATTAACAGGCGTAATATACTGTAAAATAAACATGTGGATACAATTTTCAATTTATAAAAACGATTTAATTATATATAAAGAGGAAATTAAAATATTTGTTTTACGAGTATATATTTGCAAATGGTATATAAAATAGCAATAATAATAAAATAAACTTTGTAAAAGCTATATGAATATTTTCCCCTCTCACATATTGAAATTTAGTTTGATTTTCATTTGTTAATAACTATAGACACAGTGCATTTCCGGTAGAGTAATTGGCCACCAGTAATTTATTTATTTATTTATTTATTTATTTATTTATTTATTCAAAACTTCAAAAGAGATACAAAACAGGTAGAAACCCAAAACATGTATCCACATGCAAACCATAAATTTACAACTCAAATATGCACATATACCTATATATAAAAATTGGTAATAGTTATTAAAATATGTTAACATTAAATATAATTATAACATGAAAAATAAATGTGTAAAATAATATATTTAAGAAAGATAGTAAAATAATACAATACAAATTAAAAAACCATAAATTAAGATACCATTTTTAACTTTTTCTTAAAAACCGATATGCTAAAAGAGAAAATATCAATGTGATTAAATTTACTATTGTATGTGTTTACCATTATTGAAATTGGTGTATTTTGACCTGAGTTAGTTCTATAAAATTCACTTTAACATAGATAGTTACTTCTTGTTAAACTATGCGGAACGTTTAAAGGAATTAAGGATAATAAGTAAGGACAATCAAGACTATAATTAATAATTTTGTATAATAATAAAACATCAGAGTGCGATCTTCTGTCTACGAGAGAAATTAAATTAAATTGTTTTCTAACAGTATTAATTTCAGGAATATCATATGTTCCACTGACTTTAAAGTTAAGATATTTAACAAATCTATTTTGAATATTTTCAATTCTGTTAATCTGAAATTGATAATATGGAGACCAAATTACACATGCAAAGTTTAAAATACTATAAATGTAAGAAAAGTAGACAGACTTAATTGGAGCAATCGTTGTGAAAGGTTTACAAGATCGTGTTAAGAGCCCCAACAGTCTATAAGCTTTTTAACTAACATATCAATGTGATTATTAAAATACATTTTATCATCGAACAATACTCCAAGATCCTTTACTATAATAACTATTTAATACACCCTGATTAATCATATAGTCATATTCAAATTTAATGCGATTTCTCGTAAAACTAATGAAATGTCATTTATTTAAGTTTAGATACAATTTATTGATATAACAATAATGAGACAAGTTATTTAGGTCCTCTTGAATCAATAGACAATCTGCAATGCTTGATACTGTAGAATAAATCTTAAGGTCATCAGCGTATAATAAGTACTTACATGACTTGAAACATTTAGAAATATCGTTAATATATATAAGGAACAAGAGGGGGCCCAAGTGAGAATCTTGTGGAACCCCGGACGTAGCAACGAATGGGTCAGAGGCATGTCCATTAACTAAGACTTTAAGGGACCTATTGAACACATAAGATGCAATCCATCTTAGCAAATCGCCATGCACACCGATCTCAGAAAGCTTCATGATTAACAAGTTATGATTAACTTTATCAAAAGCCTTGCTGAAATCGGTGTACACTGCATCAACTTGTATCTGCCTATCCATTGCTTTTATGATGTAATCAGAATAACAAAGGAGGTTAGATTCAACAGAGCGCTGTGGGAGAAAACCGTGCTGATCGAGTAAAATACAAGGCTTAACAGAATTCAATATCAAATCATAAACTAAACTTTCAAAGACTTTACCAAATATGCATAGTTTACTGATGCCTCTAAAATTGGTTACATCATCTTTCGCGCCATTTTTATAAATTGAATAATGTAAGCTTCTTTCCACTTGACTGGGAAATAACATTCAGACAAAGACAAATTAAAAATTAAAGACAGCGGAACATATAAACCATCTGAACATTTGGTAATTAAAAACGCCGGTAAACCATCAGGACCCGCACCCTTTTTTTGATCCAGTTTCTTCAGTACCTCTTGTTCCGTAAAGTATATTCTATTAATCACAACATTATTGCTATTAATGTTGTCGCGTAACATATAAGCTTGTTCATAAGGTTCAAAAACGTTACTGAAATATTTAGAAAACAAGTTACTCACATCTTTATCAGATGTAGCAGATTTATTGTCATAATTCATAACGCTATGCAGCCTTTGCTTAGATCTCATAGAAACCAAGTTCTAGAACTGTATCACATTAGAAGTCATATCAGCTTCAATATATTTGATGTAAATTTTGTAATCTTGGTTAATGAGTACCTTTAATCTATGGCGATAAAAAGTGAACAGATTATAGTCATTTATACTGTTAAATTTTTTCCAGTTTTTGTGAAATTTTTTCTTCAATTTAGCAATATGGATAGTATCTTTCGACAAATAACTTGGAAAATTTTTATTAACATTTTTTACAGGACAATGTCTTGCCAAAATCTCGTTTAAAAATTTATAAAATAAAGAAATACATTTATTAATAGACATGGAATCAAATAAGTCAGCCCATTGAATATTACCAAGTTCATGTAAAATTAAATTAATATTTGCTATCTTATAGTTCAATAAACGCTCCATTTCCGATCTTGCTAATTTGAATTTGGGCACAGAAATATTAAACTCAATTGCACGATGATGCGTATCTTCTATCACTAAAGGACAAGGACAATTATTGACAGTCGTTATAGTAATATTTGATAAAATAAGATCTAATATTTTGTCAAGATTATTTGGTACTTTATTAAACTGTTTTAAGTTATTATATGAAAATAAGTCAATAAGCTCTAAATACTTATTTTCCACATTAAGAGGTAAAAGATGTGCATTATTAACGTCATTAATCAATGAAATACTGGACATATTAAAATCACCACAAATCAGCACGATGTCATGAGATATGTCATCTAAAATTTTTATCAAACCATTAGCAAAACATGTTTTATAATAAATATTGCCAGGAGGTAAGTATATGCAACAGATATGAATCCTTCTCGGGTCACTATCGAGGGTGAGTGATAACCAGAGGTCTTCTTCATCGGACTGCCATTCATGACGTTGTTTCACATGGAACTCCCTTAGGACTGCTATTGCTACACCACCACATTCTTTAGAGACACTCGGAGTATCATAGCGGTCGCGGCGGTAAACAACATAACTATCGGAAAACAATTCCCACTACTCACAGACTTATTTAGCCATGTTTCAGTTAAAAACTAGATCAAAATCATTTTGTAGAATATTTAATTTAAATTCATTGGTTTTAGATCTTAAACCTCTGACGTTCTGGTAGTAAACAGAGATATCCATAGAAAATAAAGAAAATCAACCAAAAATTACACTAATTGTTTAAATGAGATATTTATCCAAGTCGTTAATTGAGTTTATAATTTTCACCTTAGAACTGTCTTCTTTACGCACCAATATTTTGCAATTTTTAACCCAAACATATTTATAGTTCTTAACTTTAGCTTGTTCCTTGACTTTTTAGCAACACCTTATTATCACTGGTTAGATGATCATTAATAAATAGGCCCTGAGAAATATTTTCAATTATCACACCTCTATTATAAGCTTGGGGATCAGCGAGACGCCTACTTTTAAACGCATTCAAAACGTCATCCTTAATTTTAATATTGTTGAACTTAACAATAATATTTTTACTGTTTTTCTTTGTGGATCTCTTGAAGCCACTCTATGTATATTTGCAATTTGATCATGTTCGACAGTAACATTAAGAGATGTTGTAATAGAATTAAAAATATTAATGATATTTTCTCCTTTCTTTTCAGGGACACCCTGTATTTCAATATTATTTATTCTGGAGTATTGCTCTAAGCTATTAACTAAGATAAAACACATCTTTTTTAAATTTTCGTTCTCACGAGCGATTTTATCAATAATAACCAAAGCATCATCTAACGTAGACATCTTGCTTTCAAAATCACTTAATTTACTAGAGCAGAATTCAACTGAAGCCATTAGTTCGGTCTGATTTTTCGATATAACATTTAATTGACTACTGATGTCCATTAAATCCTTTTAAAGTTTATATTTACCGCATTCGACAATTCCTTATCACAGCCACTTTTTCCTCGTTTAGACAATCTTCGCATTTCCACACAAAACCAGGGACAGTCGCCAGTAGGTCGACTTGTTCTTTTCAACTGGACACATTTTAAATGATAAAACGTTCACAGGAACCTTGACACTGAATAGCTGTTTTCTTAGAAGTAGCAGTATTACAGTCTTTACAGATTCCCATAATTGGTCAGCAGATATGCACTTGCGGATGCAGAACTTTATTACAAGATTAGTGGTCTTTGTTTTATCACAATACAATTAATTTACAATACTAAACAGCAAAATTGAGTTGTAAACAGAGAAACACGTGTACTCGCCCAACCAACTAGGAATTTACAAAATAATATTGCTGTTTAATCTAATTTGCTTGCCCTTTACACAAATCTGTAAATTTTCACCGCATGTGTACTTTCATTGAACAGAAAATACACACATATTAGTTGATAACTTTTTCAATGCAAATCGATGGTGCTAATTAATTATTAAATATTTTGCTATTAAATTACGCCTTTTACACTTGTACCACCTAAATAAGAAATTTTTGGTTTTTGCATTTCACCTCGCGTGCAACACGCACTTGTTGAATAAATAACTATAACGACACTTAAAAAAAAACCACCGGGCGTGAAATATATTGACACAAATACATCGATATTAATGCATAAGTTAACCAAGTACAAATTATGTGCCCTTTTCAACACAACACATAATTATACCAAAGTTTAAATTATGCACTATATAAAATAATTTGTATTTCTATGGGCAAAGTGTTTTGTAATTATTTATATTATTCTCAGAATGCGTTAAAAATTGAATTTAACAAAAATACATATTTTGAATGAACGTAGTAAACCATAAATAGAATAAAAAAGTATTGCAATAAAGACTTGTTAACTAAGTATTAACTTTTCAAAAAATACATGCCATGCAAAAGTTGCGTGATCTTGAATTTATATCATAAGGTGGTACGGAACATGAATTACATAACTGAATTCTTTAGAAAAATGCGTTTATCTTTAAAAACTTAAAAATGCGTTTAAAACACGGTTGAACAAGTAAAAGCTGTATTGAAATGGTTGAATTAATATTAAAAATTAATAAAACAAAGTAGAGTATCAATTTTGACATGTAGGCGGTAATTGCTGTTTCCTAATTTCATAAATTCAATATATTTTCATCAAAATATTTGATAAACTGCAACTGAGAATAATAAACTATATACTACACTAAATGTTTGCGCTATATATTACACTAAACCACAACAACAAATAATATTAAATCATTCTACGATATCTAATTTAAAATAGAGACATGATTGAGTTATTAGTAAATTTTGTCGAAAATTGAGAATTTCTTGGTAGCTCAAAAAAGGTATTTTGACAACATATAACATCTTGTATATATTTCCACCATATATACTTCTACAATCACAAGAGAAATCTAAAAACCGTCAAACAGCTACACAACATTACCACAGATTGTTTAGTCTGTGACATTACTAAGTGACATGACAATGTAATTAGTATTTCCTTTTTTTGCCTTTAATAACTATATGGTCAGCTCTTCTACACACATTATCTGCCCTGGAAAATTTAATGATCAGTTATAATGGAATTAAAAACATCTGCAGAGTCCTAATAATCAAAATGCAAAGGTTCGCCATTTTTTCCTCATTGCCAGCCCCCTAATATACACCAGAGCACTAGCAAAACCTGATTCACTGGACTGATTCTGATAAATCCTAAATTTATGTACGATTTTATACGTATCCTTGAAATGTCATTGGCGCATTCGCCATTTTCTCGAAAATACAGACAAGCAGAGACAATAAATTATTTGTTTTGAGAATCCACGTTCAGTTTAGTTCATGTATGAAATATTTAATTTCCTGTTAGAGCATCCATATATAGCGGAAATTAATTAAATCGTTGGCCGCACACATGTTTAACTATGAGACCATAATATGGTTCATCACAGGAAGCTCACCGCCAAGCTATAAGCTACACCTGTTTCAAAATCGACTACGTCGATTATTTTGTGATTTTAAATCGATTATCGGTTTAAATATTTGTGAGAAATAGTATTAACTATAATAGAAGAAATAAAACGATATACGTCTCTATTATTTTTTTAGATGGAGACTGACTATTAGTTTTTACGATTTTTCTGGGACGACTTAAATAATTAAAATTAATGCGGCTATATATCTATATATTTCTATAAATGTATATAGAGTTTCTGTAATAGTAGGTTCGGTCAGGTTACATTTTCTTTTGATATATTTTATATAACTATGCAATATTTTATTATTGCGTAATTACGTCCAAAATTAATATTATATTGGGCATCTATATCCATATTTAGTAACTATTAAATAAAAATGCCTAATATGTCTCCAATATTTTCCCTAAATATTTATTTACCTACTGTGCGAACGTGTGTAATCGAAATAATTTGATTTCAAAATATGCATTAAAATTTTGAGCATTTACTTGCAAACCTTCGGTTTTCTTCTTTCGTATAAATCTTAAAACAGAATTGGAATAAGCTCATAATGTGTAATAAATATGTATCTACAGGGGGTGACTCAGAACTGATGGTTGGTTGCCATTACGTAAAAACAGAAAGAGCAATCGAAAACCGTACATGTGGGTGTTTATGGTATGTAGTGAGTGCTTAAAATAAAATAGGTACCATATTGGCAAATTTAACACTCAATGGACAGTGACATCATTGAAATCATTTTTCCCAATTTCACACCTATTTTTTTACATAATATAAAAGTCCTCATTTTTATCAATAACTTTTATTAAAACCTTTTTTCGATATTACCTTTCGTGCAAAAGATATACCTAAGGCCATATGTATAGAAAAATTAAACAGACTCGATTTACGTATGATGATGATTTTGACAGCGGTGCCATGGAAAACCAAATTTTTCAACAAAATTATTTATTGTTATGTGTAACTATACCCAAAAAGAGTATAAAAAATAAACAAAGTATTTTTGGTTCAAATAATACACAATAAAAACTATAATGATTATTTAATAACAGAATTATATAAAATTTAAAATATGAACAAAACAAGGACAATATTAGATATGTATTATCGTGGAAAATAATTCTAAGTTAAGTTTTCTACATGTCCACCAAATTGTTATAAGCACATATCTCTTTTAGTCTATGTCTATGGTAACTTTTAGAAGTGTAGGTATCTCTACTTATCCCCCAGCATGCGTTCCTAATGTTTTCTTTTAATTCTTCTAAATTATGACATTCTTTCGTATAAACCTCATTTTTCAGGGTATTCCATTGGGGATATTTCCGGGGATTTCGGAGGCCAATGAATAGAACATTCTGTATCAATCCATCGGCCATTGTATTTTCATTGAGGTATTTTTTTACTTCTCTCGCATTGTGTGCTGGTGCGCCATCCTGTTGAATTCATATATTTCTTCTAAGCATAATTTCAATAAAGTTGGTGACTGGTTCCTTAAAAATGTTAAATAACGCTCTTCGTTTAGTGCAGTATTGTTAAAGTTTGGATCAATTAGGTGGCTGCCTATAATACCTCACCATACATTGGTACTTGTCTGTCAGGATATCTTTCACTGTAAATCCGTGCTGGCAATTTTGATTTTTTTCTACCTTCTCCAAAAATTAAAAGCATGTTTACCTTTTCATTGTGGCTATTCATGTTAGTGAACAGTAAATCCGCATATAAATAATTAAAACAACAACAACAATTGACAGGTAAAGTTTATCGATAAGAGTAACATAACATTGACAGTATTCCATGGCAAAATCATCAACATATCTATGTGATAGAGACTTTGTTCAATTTTTTTATACATATCGTCCTATATCTTTTACATGAAAGGTGGATTTTTAAATTATGCAAAAAAAATATAGGTATGAAATTGAGAAAAATAATTTCACTGTCCATTGGTTTTATGGTAAACACTGACTGCATCATACTATAAACACCCACGTTTACGGTTTTTCGATTGCTCTTTCCGATTTTACGTAATGGCGGCCAACCATCAGTTCTGGGTCACCCTGTAGATATTTGTATTATACCTGGATAAATTCTGAAACGATTATTTTTATTTATAATTTATTTCATTTTAATTAATTACTTATTGTACGTACCGCCATAGTTTAAATCTAACTAAAAAAATGTCGCCAATAAAATCGGTATCAGTATGTGATTAGTGTGAAATAATATTTCAAAATTCTGAAATCACAAATAATTTCTGCTATAAAAATCTAAATTCAGTGCAAACATTTTTTCGCAGAATTCTGCCAAATGGAATTTAAAATAGTGTTGATACTTATCCAGAGTGAAGCAGTATTAAATGTACAATTGGAAGGTCTGCAGAATTTAGACAAGCAACTCCAGTTTGTTACAAATTCGTGGACACGGATCGTGGGATCATGTTAAGCTAAGTGATAAACAAACACAAACCAGTATTTCGTAACATTCTGTATAACATTTTTTATTTTATAGGACTGTATAAGGAAGAAGTTGAAATTTTCAAAAAAATATATGGACAATTTATTTTAGTAACTAACGTAGTGGGGATATTTAAGCAATATTTAGTATAAAGTGTAACTATTTAATGTGTTATAAAATATGTTAGTATCAAGCTCTTTCAGCAATTAGATAGTAATGGAGGTAAAAGCTCTGTTAGTGCAAATAATTTAGAATGTATCACCCCCGTATAATGTTAAAGCTGTTGACATTTTTAAACGTAACCAAAAATTATATTTTCACCTAGTGGCCATTACACAAAAAAGTCAATATTTTTAAAAACTCTAACGTATCTTACTTATAAAACCACAAAATAAAAAAATACATATAATAAACTCGTATTATATTTTAAAGTTCCACAAACCTCTCATAGTTTGTTCATTTAAAACTAAATCACCCTGTAGATATAGCTATACTTCGTTCAAAAGGAATGAAAATATTAATAAAAGGATGAATATTAGTATCTCACCAAAGTAAAAAACAGACATCTCCCTTAAAACATATTTTTTCTTATTTGTTGTTTAGAAAAGTACAGGTAAAATGTAAAATATCAAGCATTATAAGCAAATAAAAAAGACAAGAGAACAAATAAATATAATCAAACCCTCAGAAGAGCAAGTCTGTTCGAGGGTGTACAAGTTATGTAATCCTATAGAACTAAAGTGAATACGCCCAACAAAAACAAAATAAGTAAATTATATAAAATATCACAGTTATAAACAAGTGTTAATAATAAGTGCACGAAAAAAGTATCTGAATTTTTTCCCTTTAAAAATCAAGATAAGCATGCATTTCTGACTTATCCATTTTGTAATATATCTTTTAAACATCGCTTTAGATTTAATTTGTTTCAGTTCAAACGGGATGAGGTTGTAACATTTAGGTCCTAAATACAAAAAAGTTTTTTAGTCATACTTTGATCAGGTATATTAGACTCATTTCTTGTGTTATATTTCTGTTCAACTGGTTTAAGTTGAATTTTGTTAAAGTGTTGATATATAACAGTCTTTAAGAACCACAATGATGATGATTGATGTTTGTTATTCCTTTCTAGGTATATGTATACGTATACATACAGTTACTATAATGCATAACAACTGCCTGTTAATTGAATCGTTGGATATTTTATTGAAAAAAAATCCTTTCCTTTAAGATGCGGATATTGTTCGTGCCACTACAGGTAAGTATTCGATATAAACAAGTTTAATATTGTTCTCGTATAAATACTGAATGCTGAAAGGCATACAAAGATGGATACCTACCGGTTCTAAAAGTATTACATATCTCCAGCATTTTGGTTGCATATTTTAACAATGTTGCGGTAGCATTGCGGACATTCATGTGATTTATACAATTAATACTGTAACTCCGTCTCCGCAATAATTGCATATCGTAAATATACATTTCGTGAAATTACGGCTATTTAGATACCTAGAATTTGAAGATAAATTAACCACTTAGTATCAGTTAAATACATTGTTGTTACAATTGAGTAAATCGTACATTACGACCTATTTGTGTTTTGCATTTTTATAGCAGAAATGACTGAAAATGATGGTCGAATAGCATCAGCTAGTTAAATGCATGTAGATTTATTGCAGCTGTTAAATTTCCATAATTTTTTCATACTTTAAACTTGTGGTATGTGTTTTAATATCAGAACCAATAAGCCAAAAAGTCGCGTGCAACCTACCATGAGTTTTATGTATTCTATGATTTAATTCAGCACCTATTATTAATAGTAACTGAATGCTTTATATTATGTGAAATCAATATGCTTTTATACTTCATAACGAATGAAATCCAAAATTATTAAACATTATCGGTCAGTGGTAGCGCGGTTTAAGGCGTCAGTACTTGAATCGAGGTGACTGGATCGCTGTAGGTTCGACCCCGCAGCCGGTAGACCGTATATAAGCTATATTCGTGGAGAGATTGGCACCCTCTCTGCGGGTATGGTAGGGTGGAAGAATGTTGGCTTGGGTCAATGTGAGAGATTGATACCGGTTAACATTTGACTACCCCCCTAATTAATGAGGTTTTCCAGATTTCCCTCATTCCTGCACTGAATGGTGGTTAGGGCCTACCAACATAAGTCGTTCCTGGGCGCAAATGCGGCCTGCTTAATAATAATATGCCGCCCCCTCTCCCGCACAAGTCTTCGACTTCTGGGCTAATCCTCGTGATTAGAATGAGGGGTAGAGATATTATTATTATTATTATTTATTTATAGGTATGTGTAAAAAAATATTATTAATTTTTAATCTGTTTTTTTTTTTATATTTGATTTGATTTTAAAAGTAAACTGAAGTAGATACTCGCAATTCTTTAAAATATTTTCTATTTTTAAGCTGTTTACACAAAAAGTTCATGAGAGAATATTTTAATAGAATTGGAATAAAATAGAACATCAAGAAAGAGTAAATGAATATCTCATAACTGGAAAACTATATGAGGAAGTAAGAGAAAAATTACACATAGAAAGTAACTACAGCAGCTTGTTTCTGAATAATAAAAAAATATTTGTATAAACAGAAAGTAAATTACCAAAATTTGAGAGACCTCGGGAAGGAACTGTAACACTGTGACTAGGTTAAATGGTGAAAAGTTACAGTTAGTGACATTTAAAAAAAATAAATCTTTTTAACAAATTTAGATTTTGTTATACATCTTCATCCTCCCACTCCATAGTGTTCTTTGAGTAACTGACGAGACAAAGAAGAGAGCTCATTAACTATTGCAAGATTGAGAGATAAACACTTTAGTTTCTTCAAAATGAGATACCTACTCGATTGAAGAAATTAACAGCCAACGAAAAACATCTTCGTTTGTAAAGAAAGATTGTCACTCAGCTGTCTAATTAGTATCTAAAAATCCCGTCGGGACTAAGACAACTAAGACTGTCTCCTGTTGGATTGATGACTGATGATAGAGTAACATTCTAGCCAACTTTAACATTTTCGAAACATAATGTCATTATGACATTGTCTGCATTTAAGACTTTGGGTTATATTTTAAGAAATTCCAAAGAGTTTGTCAATATATCTACTCAACATTCATTCGTTCTAAATTAGAACATGCATCAATAGTCTGGAGCCCAATTTATGCTTATCATATTACGACTTCAGAAAGGGTTCAGCGTAGATTTATTAAATCAACCTTCTACTTACTGGACGATATGTATCTTACTTAGAATTTCCCGCAGGACTTATTACTTGATCGTTTCTATTTTCATATTGTCGTACACTTAAAAGAAGATCAGCTTCCCAAGTAATGTTTTTGTATAAAATCGATCACAACATGTTGGAATGTCCAATTCCAATCAAATTTAAAATAGCACGATGTTCAGCAAGAAGTAATGTTTTCAACCTTCCTACTGCACGCACCAATATTCTTGTAGCGTCGCCTTTATATCAAATTATCTCAAGATACAGTGAAATAGAATCTAGTGTAGATATTTTGCTGTTCAGTGCAAGCTATAAGAAATGCAGTACTTGTATATTTTCCTGTTTATATATTTTTTGTTTTCTCTTTTTTTTTTTTTGTTACTATTTTTGTGTCTTTTGTGTACACATTTGTTTGTATTATTTTGCACTGTATATGTTTTAGCATACCCAGTAATTCGTCATTTGTATGTTGGGATATGCTTGGAATAAATATGTGCCCTACTATACGAGTTATACCTTATTTTCTTTTGCTGTCTTCCATTACAACATTGTGATGTGTAAATTCGTGCATAGTATACTGACCTGCCTTGCTAGCAAATTAACAAGAAAGTAGTTGTTCAAGAAGAACGTCTAATAAGTTTAATGTTTAATTGCAGCTATAAACTTCAGCAATAATCTAAAATTACCAACCCAGTTATTGGATGTTCTATACGTACATCACTACGGCGTAAACTATGCAAGTTTCCATCAAGTGCGATAATGAAGATTGTACCGAACTTTAATTGTGGTTGGCGTAAGTTTTGGAGGTAACACGAAGGAACTAGTTCTGTTAGTTGCTCCGTTAGCTTCACAGATCCATCCCTGCTGTATAGCTGCGAGCCTGTAAACACGTAAACTTTAAACAATGTAAAGATTCATCACGGCAAAGGCTATTATAAAGTCGTCTCTCACAATTGCCTTAAGCGTCTCTTTCGCTTCCGTTGAACGAGGGAAATTAATGTTGCATAGACGGAGTCGCGATAAAAGATTTGGAGGACGGATTAAAATCTCGCGTGCAATATTTTTCAGCTGTTTTTGTTGTTGCCTTCGGGTCGGATGCATGAATTTTGTTTGTCGTGGTTAATTAAACATGAATGCACTTAAAAACTTCTCACTGGTATGAAACGATTCAGGGATAAAATAAAAATAACTACAGAAAAGCTCATAGTAGTTTTAAGATATTGCCAGAATCGTTGTGGTTTGTTGTAACATGAATGAAAATTGTTCTTATAAGGAAAGTGTCACAGAGGTACCTGGTGCATTAACAAAACGTTCGCACCAGGATTATTATAAGAAAATCCAGTCTCTCGTAGAAAGAGATACATAGGTATTTTTTGCAAATTTGTATTTAGGTTAGCCTTTAATTTGAATCGAACGACGATGACGATCATTTTTAAGCTTCTACTGTGAATAATAAATAATATCTAACATTGTAGTGCTATGGTTTTCCGAGTTGCTGTGTCGTAACCTAGGTAATTGGTCACATAATTAATGCGCATATCTTTAGCTTTACCTGAGAATTTTTGACTTGTCCTTATTGTTCTCATTTAAGACTTTGTGGGACCCGCTGTTAATATATCTAGGTGTATCCATATATTGATTTCAGTTCCTGCTTTTAGTACTACGGCTGCTACGGTTGGCATTGCTCCTCAGATAACGGTGTTATTCCGTAATCGTTAAGTAGGTACAAACCTAGGTACGTATTAGACAAAATTGACTATTATAAAAATTGTTAACGAATTATAAACTTTTATACAAAAGTTAATTTATTTTATTTTAATAACTAATAGCGATAGTCGTAGCTTTCATCTCATAAGATGTATCGAGATTGGGATTGGAGATTGACTGTTGATTGGTTATTTTATGCTTTTGTTTAAACAGCTGGCTCACATATACTAGTAAGTTTGTGCTTCAAAATATATTTAGTAGCTTCACTTCCAGAAAAATATATATACTCCAGCTTATACTTAGTGAATTTAACTAAAATAAAATCATCAGTTTCAAATTTGCAACTATCATTTTGCCGATGTTGACAGATTAGTTCAAGGTTAAATTAAAACTAAAATATAAATATTGTTGTATCAAATTCGATTCATATATTATGATTATTTTAAGTGCATGTTTCTTAAAAAGATTCAGAGTTGTATACTAAGAATATCACAGAAAAAAAGTGGTGTCGTATAAGGAAACAAACAGTTGATTAAGGAGAGTTCTATTTTCAAGAAAAATGAAAACTGCTACCTAAATTAATTTAAGAGGCAAAGTGTTGTTTTTAGAGGCTTTCAATAGTACTCCATGCTGTCAGTGGCCACTATATGTAGCTACGTACTACATAACGTGTACTCAGGTTCACTTCTGTCAGGTTCGACAGACACGAACAGCAAGGATTAGTCGTTAGTTGCCTCACCTATGGCATATTGATGAGAGCTAACAAGTTCGAACCGATATATGTCGGTATTCGATTTTAGAAAATCATATTTTACACTCTTATTTCAGAAATCTATAGAAAAAATTCTTATTTTCAATGTTCCGTCAAACCTGCAATTCCTAACATTTATTTTCAGCCCCGACCTGTATAAAATAATAAATGTAAATATTAATGAAACATTTAAAATGTATTGATATAAAATGTTGAATATACATATATAATACTAAACGGTTTATAGAATTTTATACGCCAAGAAAATTTTCAGTAAGCATGCATTGCGGATATATTTGAACCGTTCCAGCAAAGAATAAAGAACAAACCGAGCAAATAGAATTTAGAGAGGCAATAAGCGTTATAGGAGATTCCGAACCGCCTTAAGTGAACTGAATTCTGTAAATCTGCTACAGTTTTTATCAGATATATAGAAAATTCAACAACTTTTATCTCCGAAGAACACGTCAAGAAACAAATGGCTAGAACTAAAATAAGTGAACTAAATGATGATGCATTTTTAGGGTCTGGTTGTTGCTTGAACTCTACTATGTAGAAAAAATAATTTTAATAATTAATAAAACTTTATTGCGGTATTATTTATACAAATAATTCTATATCACAACTATTTCAAATGACTCGCTATGTTGAGACTCCCCAACGTGTCAAATAAATCATTGTAGAAATTCACCTTATGGGAAACCTCCATGTGATATCTGATTTGAAAGCGAGAAACTTCGATTTTATCTCAATCTATCTTTACCTCCAACAAAGTTTTTAACTTTATATTTTTATATAGAATATCAATATGGAAAGACATATACTCTTCCACATATAATGTGTAATATTTATAAGTGGAAAGAACATAATATTAAGAAATATTTTATCATTAAATTATTTTGACAAAATAAAATATGTAACTGACTTAACATTACTCGAGACATTACTTGTATATGATACATGCTTACATGCATGTTAGAATATGGTACATTTATTAAATATACAAGACGCACTTTTGTCTCCCCCATCTTTTTCTATTTACTATTTAAATCATCCTGTATTTTATTTTTTTCTGTACACTTTTCCTCAAATTTGACAAATAGGGTGTCTCAGGTATTAGTGGTATCCTTGGAAGAGGTGACTGTACAACCAAAATAAATGAGATTTAACCAAATATACCTATATCTAAAAGTTCATCGTTTCCGAGATACGGGGTGTCAAAGCTATTGAAATTTTTATTATATTTTTTTATTTACTTGGAAACCTTTCGTGATGCAACATCAGTAATTTTAGATTGTAATGGGATACCTTAGGTCTAATTACTCAGTATGTTTAAATATTTCTCTTGTCACTAGTGGCGTTGAAACTCTGTGCCACTCTTCTTTTATTTACATTGGTACGCCACTGTATTAATTATAACAAAAATATAAGATACTTTAAGTTTCGATTATTTTGAACAAATAATTATTTTTTGCAATTTTCTTTAAAATGCGTTGTATTCAAGTAATTGTTCATTTAAAATATCTCTGCAATTCGTAGTTTGTGCTTATTTGTATCAAAAGCTGAAGGAAACTTGAAAATTTACTCTTAAAATTTTGCACATGGCCATAATTTTTTATTTTGAGTAACTTTTTCAAGTAACATTTTGCTGTATTTTCAGCAAAAAAGGCGCTTTACCTGAAACCAAAACAATTTTTCCTCGGTGCATTGAATATTTCAAATAGGATTATTTCGAAAATGGTTACTTCTAACGACTTCAACAAAAAAAATATATATATAAAAAAGGTAGAAGAATCGATTGTTTTAATAGTCAGATGTATACACTAAGTCGCAAATAAGTTATGCTTACTGTTATGGTTATTTCAAAGAAGCAATATGTGCCCTCTACGAGTAGCGTCGAAATTAGAAACACATTTGAATTTCTCAACCACAAAATCCCAGATCCCCAAAATGTATCCAAATATTTGAATTTTAAAAATTTTTTCAGATATCGAAAATAAAATTTTTATTTTGACACTCTTTTTAACCACCAACTTCTGACTAAAATAGGTTTAGCTATATCGCACTATTTTGTCACCACGCAAACTATGAAATGCAGATATTTTTAAAAACAATTACTGAAATACAATGCACTTTAAAGAAAATTTTAAAGAATAATTATTTGTTTAAAATAATCAAAATTTAAAGCACCTTTTTTAAAATTAAGACAGTGGCGTACCATTTTTATTTCAAATAAAAGAAGAGTGCCACAGGTTTTCTACGCCACTGGTTATAATGCGAATATTTAAACATACTGAATAATTAGACAAACGATATCTATATATATGACAAAATGTTTCCAGGTAAATAAAAAATATAATAAAAATTTCGAAATCTTTGATACCCTGTATCCTGGAAACAGTGAACTTTTAGACAGGTAAATTTGTCTAAATCTCATTTATTTTGACTGTACAATCACTCCTTCCAAGAAAGTCAGTAATAACTGAGGCCCACTGTTTAAAATACACTCGTCTATCAGACTTCATAATTTGTTTTCACGAAGTATTTACTAGGTACCAGCGGAGCAGTGGTCCCACCATCTCTCTACTACCTGCGTTTGACCCTCCTCTAACCTATCCGACACCATGATGAACACCAGGATTTTAATCCATGATATGTCTCTCATCGTATACCTTTGCAGCTCGAAAGACCCTATATCTTAACGTCCCAAAAGTCGCACTATGCCCAGAAAGTGGGAGTGGGAGTGTCTTCACCTTCTTCAGATTCCAGGCGTGAGGGATCCTCAACTATCCCTATCAACTTTAAATGCCTGTTGAGTCTGCAAAGACTCTCAGTAGGCAGAACTCCTACCATTTGATTCAGATACATTCGACTGAGGTTTACCAGCCACACCACACCATCCTAGATTTATTGGGTCCATTCAAATAGTATCTTCTTCAATTCGACCCTAATATTTGGTAGGCCCATTTATTAATACTTCATCTCGCAATTTCGAAAATGGGTTCGGACCAGGCATCCCAAATCCAAGTCAGCCATCTTGTTACTGGAAATTTATTTATGATCCAGGCATCTCCACACTCCCGAACCACGGATGCAAACAACTTTGCCGGATATCCAAATTTCTCAGGTATGTTTTTGTATCCGAATACTCATTTCCTACCAGGGTCCCATCCATGTAGCATACAGAAGGCGTATAAAGCTCGGTATAAAGTATTAAATTAATTTATTATGCCATCACAAGGGTTGGTAGCGTTACTCCTCCAAGAATGTTCCCTTCTGGCTACAAGATAAATGAGTATTTTCACATTGCCAGATAAATAAAGTTTGTTGCATGCAAATTAGTTGGGAATCCGCAAGTCAAGAATAAGGTTGGGAAAATGTAATTCTGAGGTTTCGATTCACTAGCACAATATTTTGCAGCCAGAAGTAATTTACACATAGATTAAGGGAGGTAGCGAGTGTAATCAAATAGATTGTTCCCGAATAGTTTAAAGCAAACAGTCTGATAGAACAAAATAAATTACTTTCAGCGCCGTCCTTATAGAAGTACAAATGTACAAAACTGGTTGTTTGATAGTTCTGACCTTGTCTAATCTGTGGTCGCATTTAGAGGGTATTTGAATTCAGTTTAGCTGCTGGGAACGCTGAATGCTGGACAAAAACCGGAATCGATTCGGGTAAAGTGCTTTTTAGGAGAAAAGCCCGAGGAGACATGAAAGTAATATCGATTTAGGTCAAGTGTCCTTTGTACGGCATACATGCATAAGTGAATACAGGATGTTGGAAAATATATACAATATATTCAAGCTTTTTATAAGTTTCCACATGGATTCCTTGCTTTAACAGCAACTGTGGCATAAAATTATCAATTACCAGTTTCTTGTATAGAGAAGTTTGTAATATAAATATAAATCGTTCAATTATTCATTAAAATAAACCGTTACTATTTTCTCTAAAACCAAATTATACTGTATAGGGAAGTTAGGAAAAATAGCGGAAATTTTTAGGCACAGCAGATATCGAGACGCGGTTTTCTGCATTATGTTCAGGAAGGTCCCAGGAAAAAAGTCTATATCGTCTGGTTCAGTCATTTTTTGAAAAATGCCTTCTGGGCCGGAAAATGCATTACACCATTATCGGAACGACTGGAAACTCGGAAAAATCGCTCAGAAATCGTTACTAGGGGGTTTTCGGGGCTGCCGAACTAGATTATGGCATTAGAATTACCCGGGGATGCACGTGGGTGGCTCTGTGGGGGTGCGCGGGGGGTGAATTGGGGGAGAAATGGCAGCGTGCATGGAAATCGCTCCAAACTCGTTACTCGGGGGTTTTCTGGGATGCCGAATTCAATTCTAGCATTACATTTCCCCGGGAGCGCTCGGGGGTGGCTCTGTGGGGTTGTCTGGGGGTGATTGGGGGAAAAATTTAAGTTTATAATGAATAATTCAACATTAATAAAAACTCTTATTTGTTATTTGAATAAAGTATTATTTTCATAATTTGGGATTTTTCACTTTCTCCTTTACCATTTCCCACAGAGCCACAACCGAGCGCCCCCGGGGAATTATAATGCCAGAATTTAATTTGGCATTCCCGAAAACCCCCGAGTATCTATTTTGGAGTGATTTTCATAGACGTTGCCATTTCCCCCCCCCCCCTAACACCGCCAAACACCCCCATAGAGACCCCCGTACGTCCCCGGGTAATTCCAATACCAGAATTGTATTCGGCATCCCCGAAAACCCCCGAGTAACGAGTTTGGAGCGATTTTCATGCACGCTGAAATTTCTCCCCCAATTCACCCCCGCGCACCCCCACAGAGCCACCCCGTGCATCCCCGGGTACTTCTAAAGCCAGAATCGACTTCGACCTCGAAAACCCCCGAGTAACGATTTCCGAGTGATTTACCGAGTTTTCAGTCGTTCCTATAATGATGCATTTTCCGGTCCAGAAGGCATTTTTCAAAAAATGGCTAAACCAGACGATATAGACTTTTTTCCTGGGACCTTCCTGAACACAATGCAGAAAACCGCATCTCGATATCTGCTGTGCCTAAAAATTTCCGCTATTCGGTCGATTTTGATCTAAATGCCCTGGACTAGTATAGGCTGTGGCATTTATATTTTATAAAAATTCAATTTCATGACAATACATTGATCTTTAATTATACTCAGGTGAATTAACTACCACATTTTGAAAGGGAGAAAATATGAACGTCGACCATGTGTTAATTTATGAAACATGTACGAAAAGACCATTGTTTGGCGAACTACATTCATTCCTTAAAAACAAATGTAAATCACCCCAGAACTCGTCAAAAGCCATTGTGGTGCGGTCAACGGCTGGCGTCTGTATTAAGGAATAACCTGAATTTTTTGGTTGGTCAGCTTACATGGTGATAAAAACCTATACAAAAATCATGTTCGACGTTTTATTGTTAGATCAGTAATTATTGCTAAAGCATCAAAGGTTCAGCATTTTTTTACCCTTGAGTTTTATAGTAGGTATTTATAAGGTTTTAAGACAAAAGTTGTTACATTAGCAATTTCACGATATCTAGTATTTACATAAAGTAAAAAATATCTGCTGGTACAATCAAGGGAATTCCTGGAATCTGCAAAAATGTTTGCTAAAATTAGACTTTTGTATGCACATACTTTTGTGTCTAATAATGGTAAGTTTCTGTCTCATCTTGTCTCTTACTATTTTAGTAGTTATCAGTGCAGAGTTACCATTATTGTGTCTACTGCCTACAAAGAATTTGATATAATTCCATACCAAAATAGATAAATACCAGTTTCTCTTTTAATCTACATTTTAGATAGTTTGTGCTTTTTCCTTGAAAGAACCTTTTGTCACCTAGCGACGCTTATCTTACGGGGTGTAGACAAGCTACATCTAGCGGCCATTCGCTACTCCATATCGGACTAAAAAGCTCCAGACATGAAATGTTCTACATCACAGTAGAAACCATAGAAAGCTAAGACCGTTATCGCATTCGGTGAGAATGATATTTTGCAAACACGGAATGCCAAGAAACAACTACTCTGCCGGCTAAATCCCCGACCAGCATTGAATTACACCTGAAAACCTAAAGCAAACAGCTAAAGTTACTCGTCAGCAGACCACCAGACATATAACAGGTTTCGAGCTGGTTTGCTCTCATCAGTATGCTATAGGTGAGGTATCTGATGAATAACTCTAGCTGTTTTAAGGCTCTAACCCGACAGAAGGGACCATGCGTACGCGGTGTAGACAAGCTACATCTAGCTGTCATTCGCTACTCCATGCTGGACTGAGAAGCCACAGTCAAGAAGTCATTACTTTCATTGTACCTTTTTTATTTTAATAACTACCAATTATTATGAATTTTATTAGAATTTTTTCTATAACTGCCATATAACTGGTTCCATGTTCTATGTCCTACACACTAGCAATGGACGATATCAATGTTTTGTACTAACGTGAGCATATTTTCTCATTTTGACTCTGTGTACATTTAAGACAAAATTATGACACAACTATTAACAATCTCACAGATAACTAAAATGTTTCATCTTTTTAGAACCGGTTGCTTGATATCGTAATATTCTAAGATTTGTAAACGATTAAAAGCTGGCTTACCTGAAAATAATAATGAAGAACTGACTACTACCTACGAAATGACCTAATTTAGGGAAAATATTTTCAGTTTTTTGCATAATAACCATGGTTTTGAAAATATTTTCATAAAATCGAAATAAAAACCGAAATCAAAGTTATTAAGAATGCTGTTGTTGATTTATCTGTATAGCAATTTCAAATCTGGTATGCAAAATTGAAATTTTAAGAGAAGCACATGTTTTTATAAAGAATGACTATTTGTTATAAACCTACCCATAAAAATGTTCTTTCTCTTCCGAACTCTACGCATAAACACATTATAGAAACATTTATTTTCGATATTCGTTCTAGACATTTTTTTCATTGATGCTTTTGGTCGGATATAAAAACCGCATTAGTATTGGCACTTTCTCTGGAATTGAGGGGAGGGTAGCAAAAAGGTTACAGCACTTAGGCCCCTTGTACCTCCTCCCATTAGGAGATCAATCCACCTGAGCCACCAAACAACCTAATAAGGAGAAAAAGGTGGTGACGTTGCTCAGGGGGATCTCTCTAATGTAGGCCATAGAAGGCAATCGTTCTCCCAACACGGATTCTCTTATTGACAGGATGGCAGTGCACCCACAGAGTGCAGTACCCCTACAAAGAGATATTTCTCACTTCCTCATGTAATAGAAGGTGCTTCCTTAGCCAACAGTGTCCAGTTTGAATACCTGTTACCAGACGAAAATTTGTCCTAGACATAGCCAGGTCCAAAAATATTGAGACCCGATGCACTCATAGCCAGCTTGTCAGCTACTTTATTGCCATTGCACCGGTCGTGTTTTTTTACCCAGCATACAGATACGCTGTTGTTGGTTGAGGCAACTACCAGTGCCTGATGGCATTCCCATAATGATCTAGTTATTATCTTATGATTACGTAAGGTAGTGATTGTCTACTATCTGTATATTCTAATGGTTTTGCCTATTGTATGTCTATGGGCAATTTCTTTGGCGGCTATGGTTATACCTGCTAATTCCATTTGCACCACGGTAGCATACCTATCCATTGCCCACTGGTATCGAATATGTAAGGATCTGCAATAAATCCCACATCCTGCACCTTCCTTCTTTTTTGATCCGTCTGTGAAGATGTTGATTACATCTCTCCTCATTCCTGCCGTGCAGGGTCTGTCAAACATAAACTCGGAAGAAATACTGTCAGTGTCTGCCTGAAAAGGGGCATCTTTCTGATGACCACATTCCACAGGCGACTCCTAACTTCTCCACATCCTACATCAGGTATAATACCAATATTTTTTAGGCAAAGCATAGTTGTCGCAGCCTCCATTGTTATGATAGATGTTGTACGCATAGCTTCAGTTATGCTTAGGCAGGCAATCTTTTCTACTTGGCTGAGTCTTTGTTTAACTGTTGTCAACAGCAACAGCTAACATATCTTATCTTCCGGACACTCTGTATAACTTATGATGACTATTATCTTTCGCTATATAGAAAAAGGTAATATTTTTACAGCATGTTCCCTGTATATTTTTTTAAGAAAATGGAGAGGAATTTTTTTCTAACTGGTTCCTTGATACATCTAGGACTTTGTTATGTAAAATTTATAAATTTTTGATTTAGCATCCCAGCACTTTAGTTGCATTGTTCATATATTTTTGGAACTAAGTCTTTACCGAACGAAACATTAACCGTCTCGTTACTTTGTACTTAGTTCTTAAAAAATGTATACCGAATGAAAACTGTAGATTTACCATATAACTTTTCCGCTTTGCCGATATCCGCCATAAAGGAATGCCGAGGAAGTTTATTAGAAAAGTTAAAAGAAAACGATGAAAGAACGCAGAAGTTGAAGAGTCTTAAAACAGATAAGAAAATCAATGCAGTGCTAATAGCCTTAATTTCGAAAGCTTTTTCAACCTCTTATAGACTATTACAGGAAAAGATCCCCAATTTTCTAATGGATTTGCTAAATTACATTAATTGATCCCAGCGCAAAGCCAACTGTTCTATAGGTATAATTAACCACGTCAGGCTCCGCTCTCCAGTAATATCAAGTTAACTTTGCATTAAAAATAGATGAGCGCTTGCAAATATCCCATTCAGATCTTTGCGTAACGTTCAAATACTAAGTAGTCTGTGAAAATAAAAGGGTAGGAGCGAATAAAAGAGACCTTATTAAAAAATATTTCTGTTTCGAAATGAGTTGGGCCGCACTTGTAATTTAAATGAGATTTTAAATAAGAAATTCCGTGACCTCAGTCAAACAAAGGAATGCTCTTAAAAGTATGCATAAAGCAGAAATATTCTTTTATACTCATGAATATTCCAAGAGGCAATCCAATTTGACTTCGGATATTTTCGAAATTAAAAGTAAATTTGTATTTCCTTGCGAGTACTTATAAAAATGTTCGATTGGCAATGAAATATTATTCCAATAGAAAATTATTAAGTCAAATTAAGTATTGTAAAAATACCACTACTTGCATCAACGTTTTTCTTTCAAACTTGAACTGAAGTCCTACATCTTACACCACATCTTCCGTTTGTCGCCAAATTGTCGAAGGTGCCTTCAGTTACTTCTCTCTTAAAAAACAATAATTTAGTTTGGAGTTGAAGGGGAGGGTAGATTAAAGAGCTACAGTGTTCTTGTACTTCCTCTCATTAGATCAACCCATCTAAGCCGTTAACTAGCCTATTAAAGAGAAACAGGTAATGCCGTTGCTCAGAGAGATCTCTCTAATATCATCACTTTCCAACGCGAATTCTCTTGCTTACCAAAAATAATATCTCTCTTCTTGTTTGCAACCTCAACAAATATACATATTACATTTCCTCATACAGTAAATTTGTTTTCTTATCCAACTGTTCAGTTTGAATGTCTACGAAGGTTTGTCCTAGATAGCCGGGTAGTTTTGGGCTGTATCCTTACAAGGGCGCTTTAAGAACTCGTTGGCAAACTGTCAAACTCATTCCACCGTCTCTTTAATTTATTGCGGGTGTTTTCTCCAGCTTCTTTATTGCTACCAGCATTGCTGATGTCCTTTCACCTATCATACAAACATTTTGTTGGCGACTGAGGTCACTACCAGTGCCTGATGGCATTCCATTGTCTACTGTATGTGAATTCTAATAGTTGTAACAGTAATTTAATTTGCTCAGGCTTTATTACAACTACAGGAGAAACACAAGAACAAATCCTGAACTTCGAAGCATCGGGAAAAATAGTCGTACACAATAATTACTTGTGAGCTTCAGATTTCATCACCACTAGGCATATTGTTCTTTAGTCTGTTAGTGTCAATGAAAAATATGTTTTAAACGTTATGTCTAAACAAAAACATAACTGCTACTTACTAGTTTAATTTACATTTATAGACAATATCAATAATAAAATATAACCAATGCTAGTCTTTCAAAATGTCTCATTTAAGCTAACAAAATATTAAAAATAAATCAATTTATAAATTTCAGCAATCAAATTTAAGTTTTAAGTTAACGAATTATGAATGTGTTAATATCTTACATGTCCCTGAAAATCTAACACAATTTATACCGGAATGAACTAATTTCGATGTAGGATTGAGGGAAATCTGGATAAATTTGCTAATTACAGCCAAAACGTCAACTAATGTCAATCTCTTACGAGCTATTCTCGTACAGTTGCTTCCCTTTTCACTTCCCTCTAAGTACAGTCACATTAACAGGTTCAAACGCATTAGCTCCGGGTCTGAGGATGAGACCAGGGGTCGCCAACCTTCATCAAGCGAGCCAAATGTGCCTCTTTGCCCAAATGAATGCGGTTTTTTTCGAATAGTTTCATTCATGTCCACGTTTCCATCCTAATAGGGTCATTTGGTTAAATTTCAAATTACACTATTTCCCTAATTTTTGTGAAGCATTTATGATGGATGGTCAATTCAGAAAATTTTAAGTCAATCTGATAAGTAGTTTTCGAAATATGCGAAGTCAAATAAACGCTCGCGAGGCGTGACGTCATTGCCTCCTACAGCTTCTTGGTATTCGTTCACTTCGAACTCGAACAAAGGTCTTTCTGTGTTAAATTAAAACAGATTAGCAAAAGGTAACTAGTTTTAGAATTCACAACATGCTATATAAAAGTATATTTGCCTAATCTAGCGATGGTAGTTTTAATGACGATAAACTATTTTAATACAAATCACCAATTTATAAGTGCTGAAATAAGGTGTAAAAATGCAACGGTAAGTTCTAAAACAAAATCCTCAATAGCAGCTAGGTTTATCAAACAATGTAGATAAGTACTTAAGTAACTAAAAAATATGTATTTATTATGTTACAAAATTAATAATAAAATAGAATGTTTTAGTTTCTAAAAAGAAGAGTATTATGTAGGTACCCACAATAATAATAATAATAATAATAATATCTCTACCCCTCATTCTAATCACAGGGATTAGCCCAGAAGTCGGAGACTTGTGCGGGAGAGGGGCGGCATATTATTATTATTAAGCAGGCCGCATTTGCGCCCAGGAACGACTTACGTTGGTAGGCCCTAACCACTATTCAGTGCAGGAATGAGGAAAACCTGGAAAACCTCATTAATTAGGGGGGTAGTCAAATATCAACCGGCATCAATCTCTCACATTGACCCAAGCTAACATTATTCCACCCTACCATACCCACAGAGAGGGTGCCAATCCTCTCTATGAATATAGCTTATATACGGTCTACCGGCAGCTGGGCTCGAACCAACTCCGTCTAGTCACCTCGATTCAAGTACTAACGCCTTAAACCGCGCGACCACTGACCGATCCATCCACAATAAAACAAAACATTTAAACTTAACCAAACAGAAACTCAAGAACAAATTCTACATAAGTAACACATTATTATTAAACTGATTTTATTATAAATCTTATCAATTATACAACACATATTTGTTTGTTTTAGGTTCAAGAAATATCTTGCGCTTCATTGCTTTTTGCCACACGTTTTGCGTATCAGGATTCAGAGGTAAACTAATAAATAATTTATCGTTGTACTGAAACAAGTTTGACTGTTTTGTTTTAGTGTGTCTAGTAACACCTTCAATATTGGAATTCACCAAATCTAAAATAAAATCCACAATTCTAACAATGTCGACGGCCCTCCTTCATATTCTAAAAACGGTAGCGAACGCAACTTGACATGCTATAGGATGCAGTGACGTCACACAGTGGTATACGCGAGTTCATGTTCTCAAATTTTAGAGGCATCAGAAAATTATAATTTTCTTCAGATCACACTAAAATTGCAAAATCGTTCCTGATATTTTTACAATACTTTTTTATATATTGTTTCATGCTATGTAGCTATGTAATGCTTAAAGATAGTATGTCGTTCGCGCACATCTCAGGTCCGTACTCAAGTCCATCGGTTGAAAATCGTAATATTTAAATATTCCTAATTAAAAACATATATCATCTTCAAAATAATGGCCAGTGTTGACGAACAAAACACTGTTTATTTACCGGCATGTGTCAAGGTCGCAGTCCATCTACAGCAGTCATTCTCCGACGTGTAGCACATCCGCTCTCTAATTGCCAGTATCAATCTCGCAGTGAAACGTTGTGCGTGTCGGATCTGTCGCGTCAAATTAGGATTTCACTTGCAACTTTTTGCGGAGAGGTCCGATTGAGATGCGGTTTTCTGCAAAATGTTCAGGGAATTGTTTATAACAAAAGGTACATCTAACCTCTGTACGCTCGCAAATTTTTAATTGTTTATTTAACAAATGACCCATTTTTGTTGAACATATGGCAAATGTCACACACGATTCAACGAAAATGTCTGGAAAATGTTCTCTCGGGGGTTTTCGAGGTCCCTCTTTATCACTTTGGTGTTAGCTTTATTATTTATTGCTAAATTGTTGTAACTGGGCTAATTAACAAATTAAAAACTCCACCTCCGAAATCACTAGAGAACCGGAATTTTTTCCAGGATTTCTGGCTTTTTAAGGCAAACCATCGGCACAAGATTTTTGCAAATATAATTGTTTATTGTTTGATTGTTGCAACCTCGCTAATTAGCAAATTAATAACTCTTCGTGCGAACAATATACGATTTCTAGTAATGCTGTATATGTATATAATGTATATATTTAATCTTGATTCATTTTTACTGAAAATGTTAGTACTCTGTGTATCATAAAGAATTATTTCAAAATTTATATCAATAGAATAGCTTTTTATATATGACATATTTTATATATTATATTATAACATGAATGTTATGACTCCCATCACACATTCTTAAAAGACAGACTACATATGGAGTGAGATACATTTACCCTAATTGAAAATTTATTGTTAGCAACTGGAATAACAAACAAATTAGCATTCTTGGCATTTATTTCATGTAATTTAGATACGACGTAGCGTAGTTTTAGTTCTTTCTTTGTTGAATGCGTCTATTTGTTTCTTTAAAATAAACAGAAAACAATTGTATGAAGAAATATTGTAAGTAGTAAGAATAATTAATATTTGTATTACTACTATCTCTCTTATTAGTTATTACTTTTGTTGTTGTCATATAACTAATATTTTTATAGTCTATGATTTTATCTATAAGAAGGTGACTTGTGAAGTTACAAAAAGAGGCGATAATAAATTGTTCAGTCTTTAACAAAATGTAATTCGTTAATAGTATGCTACTTTGATTTATTAACAAATTAAAGTGAGTTAATTTGTAAAAATATTTTTATACATGAGTGAAATTGTGTACCAGTGATGAAGGATAGCATAAATATTGTATTAGCAAAAAAAACAATATTGGGTCAAATTAATTACCTGATCGGCTGATATATTGTTTTAAATGTAGTACGACAAATTGCAACAAGTGTGGGTTCGTGTAAAATAATAAAACTGATTCAATATTTAGGTGTTGAAATAAATAGTACATATAATGAGTTATTTGTGAGTACTAGAATGTTAAGCACATTATTTAGTAGATAATATAAACACTTTCCTAAATGTACAGTGCCTTCATAAACGATTACAAGCCACTTGATCAGGGCCGAGATTCTCAAATCAATCGCAGAGCAATTCATATGCAAATATCCTTTTCCTCGCTACGGCAATTGAGAGAGACAAAAAATCTATTCGCATACGAATTGCTCTTCGAGAATCACAGTCCCCTGGTCACGTTGCTTGTAATCATTTATGAAGACTCTGTGCTACATGTATATGATCATTTTCCCATTTTTAGATAGCAAACTATATGATTTTTATACTGCACTAAATATGCCTCTATGTCTGTATATTTTACTGTATTGTTAAGGTATATCAATTTTTCCGTCAACTTCTGTTAAAGCCACATATACGTTCATTGATACGAAATATCTAGATTACTATCTGTATACTGCATTTCCATCGCATTTTACAAAGGAAATATAACAAAAAATTAATATTGGGGACATGAAAACGAGTTTTAAACATACGACTCGTAATTCGCCCGACTTTAGTGATACCAACAAAGTATTCCCCTATTTCCCTTACATTCCTACAGAGTAAGTAATAAAAAGAGCCATTCAGTCGACGTTTTATGCACTGCAATCAAGGACAAATCCCCTCTCGAAGCGAAATTGGTTTAGTTGAACTTATCGAGACTAAGCAAACATTTATTTCCAAAATGCAGGGAATGGAGTAAAGTAATTCAACTATAGACACCCAATCTGGATATCCCGCATGATACTGATCTTAATTTGTTTCATCCCCTAGTCACGCGTCATTTGGCTTTCTGTAAATTTGTACTCGTATATAAAATTTACAATCCTTCTGATGGAATGGTTTTAGTCGGGTGCAGAAAGTTAACTTTTAGATGGATTGAAGTTAAATTACGAAACAGTGACGTTGCTTTTTTCATAACTCCGTCTCCACTTTACGCATCCTCAGAAATGTATTTTTCACTTATAAATGTATGTTCTTTGACACCAAACATTCTATATATGGTGTTTCGAAAATAGTTGAAGAAAATGGAACAGTGGATTTTTCAGTCGATTTTACACAGAAAAAAAGACGGATAAAATTTTACAAGAAATTTACACTATTTTTGGCCCAGAGAAAGTCGCACGAAAAAGGATAATTTTACCCCTTCGCGATTTGAAAAATTAATGTAGTTTAACAAATATTTGGTAGAATTTTTTGCAAGTGTGTATCCGCCTTTAAGCATTTAATTTTTCGAAACATTTTTACCGAATCAACGTCAAATTTTCAGGCTTGACTATTTATTTATATACACAGTCAACAGGAGATTACAGAATCGGGAAAAAACAACAATAACATAAATTGGAACACGTGACAAATTGAGCTAACAAATAAAAGCACGTTTGACATCTCTAGTTGAACAATGACAAATATCAAGTTTATCCTGGATTATGTTATAATTATTGCACATGTTAATGGGTGAGTATTTTAATACACTTGTACGAGACTTTTTAACTTCAAATGTAACATGGAGACGAGTTGATGTGTAGGGAATTCGAAAGTTAATAATTTGTAAGATATTAAGACAGTTCACTTTATTATTTAATAGTTTTTATAAAAACAGAACCTCGTACACATTTCTACGATTTTGAAGTGAATTATAAGAAAACCGATGGAGTAAGTAATTGCCATTAATCCCAACCGGTGGATACACTGCGTCTCAATGATAGCACAAATATTTTAAAAACTTTATCTGGATGTTCTCTAAGGAATTTATGTGAGAGGTGTAGTATGGAGATCACACTGCACTTGCGTATTCCAGTTTTCTTTTGAAAAATATACAAACTTTGCAAAGTACAGGGGTTACGAAAATCTTTAAAGTTTCTGAGGACGTAACAGTGACTTAAAAGCAGAAGCAGTAATACTGTTGATATGTGGGATAAAACTTAATTTACTGTCAAACTGAACATCTAGGTCTTGAAACCATTGGCAGGTTCCAATATATCGTTGTTCACTATATATTCGTAATGTTCCTGCCCATGCTTACGTGTATAAGTAACAATGTTGCAATTTCCAACATTTATAGATCAGTCGTGGTTATAACACCACGTAGACGCTTTGTTCATATCTGACTGCAATCCTTGACAATCGCTAATAGAATCAATTCCTTTGTATAATTTGAAATCATCGGCATATAACAAGTTATGGCATTGGAGATTGCAAACTACATTATTTATAAATAAAATAAAAAGTAGTGGTTCCAGAACTGAACCTTATGGAACACCAGATGTAGGTGTAAATGAATATGATTTAAAATGTTGGTAATTAACAAATTGTGATCTACTATATAAATAGGACTGGAAAATATTACGAGTGATGGAGGTAATTCGAAACTTTCCAATTTACTCAACAATATGCCATGATCTAAAGTGTCAAATGCTTTACTAAAATCGATGTAAAATTAGCCTGAGTGCTTTAATCAAGTACCTCGCCTAAAAATTGTGATATACGTAGAAGATTAGTGGTTGTTGACTTTCAGGATATAAAACCATGTTGATTTAGACATATTTTATTTTTGGTAACATTGTAAAAACTTTGTCATGTAGAACGGTTTTAAAAATTTTACAAAAATTGATAATAATCGCTATAGGACTATAGTTGTTAATGTTGGAATTTTTTTTATATACCGGGCAGATCTTCGATATGTTCCACCTATTACGAAACGCATTATTGAATATGGATAAATTAACTATATGTGAGTGGCTTATAAAATACGAAACGACAGTCTTTTATAACAATGCTGGCAACCCGTCAAGACAAGCTGTAAACTTAGGTTTAATTTTCTTAAAAGCGCTCAGCACAGCATCTTCTGTAAATAATCTAGATACATTATGACTAATTCATAAAAAATAGGCAAACAGTATAATTTGCGATTTGATCAAATGACCCTATTCATGAACGTTTTTCATTGTTCATAATTTTGAACAAAATTTTTCTCGCAATCATTTATGACCTTTTGTAGGTCTTAACACTATTTAAAATGGAATAACGTTATTTGCTCCATGCTCTATTCTAACTAAAAATGGGAACACCTTGTCTATTGTATTTAATTTTAATTTATATTTAGCAGGTACTCTTTAAGAAGGAATCCTTGAAAAAATAATCCTATAGAGATGCAGAATTAGACATTTGACTGGCTAATATATGATGTCATGTACTAATTGTAGGAAAATTGAGTTGAATTAGCTCAATACCTTTACAATTAAGCAAAACAGTGAAACATAAGTATAATTTATACAAAAGATCCTGCTAAACTACTGCAATAATAACCTATAAGCTATTTAACTTTTAGTTTTGAGAAGCCAGTTTCAGTAACAATAACAATAATCGTAACGCGGCTGTAAACACACAGAAACGGTGTAGCAACGAGAAATTCCGAGGAGGGAAAATAGTTTAATATATTTTAACAGGTTAGGCACCAATAAGAATATAGGTACAAAACCATGAAATAGTTTTAGGTTGACAGTTGCACATGCTATTCATACTGATCCAACAGCATAGTGCAGCTAATAGTAGCAACATCTCATTAACATTTAGTTAGGAATACAAGATACGGAAAATTCTGTAAAACTTTAATATGATTTATATGTTTGAAAATACGAAAAATAAAATGGAATAGAATTTTCGTGCAGATAAGTAGGTTTGGAAGAATTATTTGGATAACCTTTATAAAAATATATGGAAGAAATTTACCGGGAAATGCTTTGGGGTAGAAAATGATCGATTTTCGCTTTAAGTTTGGGATGAGGAATTGCGTGAGGAAATTCACTTACTTTGTGTTTCAAGAAAAAATAACATGAACGCGGTTAGTCCCGTGAGTTTGAATAGAATGCAGTATAGGTTAGATTTACATATAAAAGAGGCAGAAATTGTGAATTATGAAGACATTTACAAGGAAATCCATTAAAATAATGGAGAAAATAATATGATTGTTTCATTGTTATTCGAAATAATATCATTGTTACTTTCTGCTCGGCCTAAGCGGTTCGACTTGCAGGAAGCAAGACTCGCTTCCGAGTTCATGAATATTTTCTCAAAATATTCGTGAATGATCCAAGCACAAGTGAAAATTTAGGTACTTGTAGACAAATTAAATTATTCCAAATTCTTTGTACAAGAGGTATGATATTTAAATATCATGATAAGAGCTATAAGTATATGCTTTTCTCGAATCAAATATAATATAATACTTGGGGAGACAAAGGATTTTTCCGTATATACCCAGTACTGGGTGGAATAAGTACATGGAAGGATAATAATTACGAAATTATGCAAAATAAATCAATGGGAGGGTCCAGGGAGGGAAAGAAAATAGTTTAATCGATTCTCACAGTCTAAGTCGCAAATGAGAGAGGCTGTAAGGAAATTTACTTATTGTAAGGGCACAGTCTAAACTCCACGGAGGCAGAATAAATTAGAAGTCTACAGTCGCGGCACACTGGATTCTCTATTTGAATAGAAAAACAATCGGAACTGTCGCAAATGCAAGTACAAGGCAGTATTTCTATTGTATTTACTTTTTAATTAAAGATATTTGTACTTTAGTTCTGTAGAGGCTTTTTACTTTTTGTTACGTATAAACGTCTTGTTACAATCAATAGACTCGTTCAGTGTGACGTTGTATAATTAAGTAATTGGCAACAAATTGTCATAGTTGAAGTTCTACAGATTCAATCTTACGTCTGTGCACTATATAGATGTAGCCGATAGATGTAGTTAGTTTTACACCGCGTACTATATTGATACTAAAGGAGCGTATTCTGTGCCCAAAGGTAAAGGTTGTGTGTTATATAAATGTGGGGTCTTAGGACAGCCATTTCCAGCTACAGTGTGTCAAAAATTAAAAAGAAAATCAGTATTTAATGTTTAATTTCTAAACCACTTGAGATAATTTAACCAAATCCGGTGTGCATATTTTTAGTAGGACAAGTAGATATGAAAAAAAAAAATAAGCTTTACAAACTTACCAGTAGCGGAGATGTGGGTATCATAGATCATTATTTGCCAAAGAATTCACTAATATATACTACGATGTATAATATTACAAATAAAATAGATACCGATTCTTACCTTTTCTGATAATATAGGAATGTATGTAATTTTTATTGTATGATTAGTTTCTTTTGTTGGTCTTAAAGTGTTCGGTAATAAATTTAATATTCGAACAGTTTTTCAGACAAAAAATACTTTACGATCACTTTTGTCTAAAACGCGTCCAAAAATGATATACAATTGCATCTACAGTATATACCTTGTGAATGTAATAAACATTATGTTGGAGAAACGTCTCGGTCTATGAATGTTAGAGTTGAGGAACATCAAAATCATATAAAAAGACGGGAATTTGAAAAATCCAAAATTTGCGAACATGCTTGGGAAAACGGTCATTTATTTCAATGGGGTTCGGCACAAAATTTTAGAGAAGGAAGATAACGCAACAAAAAGAAAATTAAAAGAGACCGCAATTATTTTGTTGAACGGAGATAAGTGTGTATCAAACTGTTCAGTAAACATCGATCATTGTTGGCTACTGTTGTATCAAGAAGAAGTAACAATAAAATAAAAATCATTTAACATCTCTATGGAAGCAGATAAACAATTTTTAAACTGTCAAACTTGACATACGTTTAATATTTTTATTAAGTGATATGATTTTGTTATTTTTACTTATCTGCTTTTTTGAGATGACTGAGATTTTTTGGTTAGGCAAACTTATTTCAAAAAGTAGTTTCAAAAATAACCCTTGACTGATCCGTTTGGCGCAAGGGCTTATTTAATTAAACTTTATTTTTTCAGAAGTGTGGCAAAAACCCAATAAAACTAAAGAAAAAATATATAACCAATTATAAAATAGAACTCTAACTAAAGCGTAATTGACCAACTACAGAATTGAACCCAGCACAAGTGAGCCTCTGCTACAGAAAAAAATAAACATTCAAGACGTGAAACATCCAAAATAACTGAAAATTTAACTAAAATTTCCACCATTCAGGGAAATATTTGATATATGTTGATATCGGAACTATCCTTCGCAAACCGTTTGAGTCCTAACCAGATAAAAAATAAATGTGACATTTTTATGTATGCAATTCTCACTCTACATCATTTCCAACTTAAAGAATTCTGTAATGAGAAACCGTATATCTTAAGCGGAATGCGACATTAAATAATATTTCCCTTTTGTGTGGAACCACTATTCATAAAGTAGACTTTTCATAGTCGCCTTTTAAAAATTTCCACTGGTATTAATCACAAGTTCTCCCAGCAGCTACTCTACGCCGGGACTCTTATAGATATTGTAAATTGAGCTATGAATCATTTATTCGGACTCCTCGTCTTTACGTTTCTAGCCCAGTGGATTTGAAAAAGTTGTAAATGTTAAGGTAGATATATTTCCGTGTCTTTAAAAATATAGTATTTGAAAGACGTGACTAGGAGTTTATCATAGTTTTGTTCCATTATTTTTATTTAGTTTAGCCGTATCTGTGTTTAGATAGCGTACAAGATATCTTCTACTGAGAGAATGTATATTTATTATACAGCGTGTTTTTCAATGAAGTAGTAAAAATGAGACCACAGATTCCTTAGGTGAAAATAAATCGCTTTAACCTAACATACGAGTACTTATATCCCGAATCGCATAATTAATAAGATACAGGGTGTCAAAATTAAAATTTTATTTTCGATATGTGTAGATAACTTCTTAAACTTCAAGTAACATTTTGCTGTATTTTCAGCAGAAAAGGCACTTTACCTGAAACCAAAACTGTTTTCAATCGGTGCACTGAGCATTTTAAATAGGATTATTTAAAAAATGGTTACTCCTACCGACTTCAGCAAGGTATACCTTTTTCATATAAAACAGGTAGGAAAATCGATTGTTTTGACAGTCAGATGCATATATTAAGCTGCAACAAAGTTCTGGCATTTTAAGGAAGAATGGTGTGCCACAAGTGGCGCCCTCTACTAGTGACGTCAACATTAGAAACAAATTTGCATTTCTCGCCCGCAAAAACCCCCGATTTACAAATTTTATGTAAATATTTGGATTCCTTAAGAAGTTATTTACAAATATCGAAAAAATTATAACATTGACACCCTGTATTTTTTTTATTATGCGCCTTGGGATATAGGCATGTTAGGTTAAATCGATTTATTTTCACCTAAGGAGGCTGTGGTCTCATTTTTGCTACTTCATTTAAAAACAACCAGTATATAGGGTGTAACAGAAAAGCAGGTCATCCCTTTAACTGAGCATTTTTGCGGCAAAATAAGACGATCTAACCCTACTGACAAAAATACAAAAATGCCTTCCATAAAAGATACAGGGTGTTAAAATTGAACTTATAAAATGTTTTTTTCGCTACAATTTCTTCAAATTTTCACGTATCACTTGAACATTTTTATATTATTGTATTATTGTAAAACTGAGGGACGGGAATGAGTTATTTTATTTCCCCGTTTTTTTGACGTACGCCTATGGAAGATTTTTTACAATGCCATAATGACAAATTTTGTGTAGACTATTTTATTACTCTTGATAATTTTTCGAGACAAAGTTATTTTTTGAGCATGCAACGTTATAGATAAGTCGCAGTAAAGCACTCTTAATAATAGTTTTAAAATTCAAATTACAAATAATTTGTAATGTTGTAACGTGCTCTTAAGTGTGCTAACTAACTTTATACAGAGTGTCTCTGAATATAGGGCTAGCCTGATGTGCCATTTCTACCCAAGATATGTGTTAATTTTTTAATTATCTTACCTTCTTACTACGATATAATACGTATACTTCTGAGTTTCAGTGAAGTCGTGTAATTGATTGATTCAACATCATCCTGTATGAACTACTAAATAGGGGTGTACATCCTAAATGTCCTTACCTGAAAAAAAAGAAAAAAGGTTTAATATAGAATATTATTAAATTAAATGCAGTAAAGATCTTGTACGTGTCTTTTAAAAAGTTCACAATCTATAAAGAATGTATTTTTCTGTTTCTATAAGAGTAGATACCTACTAAACCAAATAAAAGTTAGTTAAATATAAAGTGAAAGAAATTGCTATGGCATATATTATTTAATTTATATAATAACATTAGTAACATAGGCCCAAAAAGGGTTTGACTATTATATCTTAATCAAAAAAATTATAATATTTTTGTTAAATTGAAGAGGTTTATGTAAAGAAAAACATATTTCACTTGTATTTAAGTAGGTATCTTAAGATGGATTAATACAACTTGGGATAATAAGTTAAATAAAGAAAAAAAAAATAAAAAATAATGGTTTGGAAATATATCAACTATTAGCCATTGTTGAGCATTCAAATAAAATCATTAAAATGATTGGTGACGTCTTTATTCTATTAAATAACCGAATGCCGAAAAAGTGTTTGAAGTGCCATTAAAATGAGCAAATTTTGTTAAAGTTTTTTAAGTTTTACTGGACGAAAACCCGGACAAATTTGTAGAAAATTGAAAAACAGATCCGAAAATATCAATATTGTTGCAATAAAACAAAATCTGTACTTTGTTGAAAAATGGTTTAATCAAACATCGCCGATCTTCTTGAAATTGTGCACATCTTCATAATTTACCATTATGAACAACTTTTTCAAGTAACATTTTGCTATATTTTCAACAGAAAAGGCACTTTACCTGAAACCAAAACAGTTTTTACTCGGTGCACTGAGCATTTAAAACAGGATTATTTCAAAAATGGTTACTCCTACTGACTTCAGCAAAATATACCTTTTTCAAACAAAACAGGTAGGAGAATCGATTGTTTCAATAATCAGATGGATACACTACTGTATTAGTGTATGTTCCCTATTTCCTATAGATATTTCAGGTGTAATTCAAAATTCAATGCTGTCGATGCATTAGGTTACAATTATATCCTGAAATTCCTGATTGTTGACTTAAATAAGCAGTTGATAATTGGAAAAAAATCTTTGAAATACAAAATATGTTATCATGCAGTATGATGAATGAAATGAAAACAACACCAGAAGTGGATTATTGAAAAGGAAATAATATTTTTTAATGGAAACAAATGATTTCTTTACACAAAATAACTCTATTTTTGTTTTTTTTTTCAGAAAAAAAAAGATTTGGTATAAGGAAATAAATATTTATTTAGCTCTAAACAAATAATTTATTTCCATGAAGCAAATTTTTAGTAATGACGTATACTATAAATTTAAGCAAATTCATTTCATAATGAAAACAGAACAAGTAATATTTTCAATAAGGTCTCTAATATCCATTACCCCTGATCAATAAAATACCACTTTATATGCTTTAAAAACACTTGGTTTAATAAAATAGTTCTGAACTATCCTAAACAAATTTCGTGGTATTGATTACTGGCTTTGGCGGACTATCATCAGGATGATATTTTCTCCATTCATTCTGGGGCTGCAGCTGAAAGCGTCGCGACTTAAAGGCGCCGCTTTTCACATCAATTTTTGTTGAATCTACGTACATTCGCCATCCCGAGATTTTCCCACAGTTAAAATGAGAGAAGCGGGGAAAACCCTTTATTGGCTGCAGCGACTGAATCCATTCCGCTTTGTACTTATTCGGCTGATTTAGAATCAACCTCACATTACTTTTGGAAAATTTCGTGTCACTTAAAAGCAACACACGTACAATTGTCGGAAAAAGAAGATATATTTGACACATAAGTAGGTACTTAATTTTCGCTTCAACCTTAAAGTATTAAAGTTTTGTACATACACCTGATTTTGATAGAAAATCCTGAACATGTTTTAAACAATTAATACGCGCCTATACGGACAGAAATTAATTGTTCTTTCAACTAAACATATTTTGTCAATTAAATATAATTACCTAATTGAAATATATAAGTACCTAATTTCATTTACACATTTTATTAATTTAACATAACTCATTTTTAATTTAATAAATATTTCTTTTACTTCTCAACATAATATTTGTTCCAATTGAAATAAGAAATGCTCAGTTCAATGTTACATTTCAATCAAATTAATAGAAGACATAATGTTTAACATGAATAATCTAAATATTATTATAAATATATGTTGAATTAAGTAGTATATGTAGAAATTTTAGATTTTTGAAATTGTTATAGGTTAAAACAAATATGTTGTTTAAATAAATAAAAATTGTAATTTAATCACAAACACTTCGTTATATCATGGTACTTTCCATCTTATACTCACTGTGTTTATACCTATGTACATGTATGTTATAATAGGTGTATTCAAGCAAGGAATCCAGACTGGAACTACTTCTTGCATAATGTTCACTGAAAATAAATTTATAACTTTACTGATCAAATATTTTTGACAGTTTGAAACCATTCTGGTTTCCTTGCTTGAACACACATACTTATTATTTTTTATTTTAATTTTTTTGTGTTTAAATTGCAAAATATTTTTATTTTATACGAAAAATTGTTTTAGTAGATTTTGGGTGCCATTCAAAAAATAATTATGTAAAAAGAATATATATTTATTACCAACAATAACATGATTTTGTTCGATGATCAATTTAGGTAATATTTAACATGATCACATAATTATATGTAACGTTAAGGCTTACGGTGAGCGCTCGATCCAAAGGGATATAGTTTACGCTCAGTAACTCCTCAACGAAAAGTTATAAAAATATGCGGGTTTTTTTTAATAGACTACAAATATTATTTTACGTCGACGCTGTGTTTTGAAATTTTGAAAATATGCAAAATTCATTAAAAAAAAATAATTTTACTTTTTCAAAATTTCAAAACACAGCGTCGACGTAAAATAATATTTATAGTATATTAAAAAAAACGCATATTTTTATCATTATCCGTTAATGAGTTACTGAGCGAAAACTATGGGTTTGTTCCAACACAGCAAGAATCGATTCCGAACCGTCCAGAATTAGTCAGTCAGTTCAGTTGTTAATGTACTCTCGGCGAATGCAACGTAAGACGGTGTTGGTCAAACATTTTTCACGGTTCTGAACCAGTTCTCGACGGTTGAACAGACCTTATATATCGTTTGATAGAGCGCTCACCGTAAGCCTTAAGTATTTGCACAAATTGTTCTTCTCACGATTTTAGGGCCAATTTGGAGTGCTATTATACATAATTGGAGAAAAATTGTACACACATTTTCCTCTGTGTAAGTCATTTACAAAAAAATCAGTTCATATAAATATACGCTAATAATCAGTGAAAAAATATGTCATAGATATCTACTATTATAGTTATTTCAATAACTATTGTTATCATTTTATAAATAATTATACTACGGTATTTTTAAGAGCAAAATGGGCATTTACCAAATAGGCAAAATTCTTGACATTTTTCTGAGGAAACTACATCTTTGAAAAACAAAATTTACTGATTTCTATAATTTGGCGGATGCGCTAGTAACAAAACAAATAACGAATTTTGTTGTTGTTAGAAATACTGTTATTCTTAAAGCAAAAGAGTAAGAGAGGGAAACGTTTTAAAATAAACCAGGCTATCTGGTGCGTATTTTTGATTCTGTAAAATTGGACTATTATACATTTTTCGGTTTTCAAATTACAGCCGCCATTCCATATTTTTTTGGAAACTTTCTTCTAAGAGTTGAACATTTTACTAAGGTCATTTTCATGCAAACGTTTTTTAGCTGTAAATTCACCGGTACCATCTGTGGCACTTCTTTTGAAAACGCCCTGTATACTTTTACAATTTTCAGTAATGGCGTAAATTATTAATTTAAGTAAAGTAATTTTTAATATAAACCAATTATTATTAATAGAAAAACAGCAATATTCACACTCAATAAATTTACATTGTATGTAACTTTTATATAATGAATATTTTAATATTATAGATTAGATCTTTTACTCAGACTGGAGAAAAACGTATGTCAATATTCATTCAAATTTTATTAGCATTTGCATGTTTCATCTTTTTTCGTTTATCCATTTAGGTAGTTATAATTTTTTGTTTTTTTTTTGCTATTTATTTTAATTTAATTCTATTGAATTACTTTAGTATAAATAAATACATATTTAAAATATTGTTTAATATATTTACAGTATATCCTGTAGCGCATGATGTCAAATATTTTAAAACATGAACAGAATGATATATCAAACTAACATTTGTTAAAACTGTTAAAATATTAACCACCGAAGAGAAATGTATTCAGATGAAATAAATTCTCAAACCGGTGCGGCGCGTGAATCAATAGCTCATACACTCTTAAATACTGAAAATCAGTTTATCTGATTTATTGTGTAGTACTGCAATTGCAGCTAGACAACGGAGAATTTATGTGAAATCAATTGTTCACAATTTCAGCGTTTATATCAATAAAACTGATTGTACCATTAACAACGCTTTAGGAAGAATTTGACAGTATCAAATCATTTTACGATTTTGCTATTTGCACCAGTAAATTCAGTGGACTTCAATTAGCCTTCAATGTTATGTTATATTGATTGATATTCTTGATGAAATATTTTGCTTATCTTGGGAAGTCTCGAGCATAGTAATGAGTTACGTAATCAATATACAGGGTTCGAAGTATTCGAACCCTGTATTAATATTTCAACACGTAAAATTTCCCTTAACATTACCTTTATCTTTTGTTGCTGTTGGAAAACATATATTTATGAAATGCTTAAATACCTATTGAGTTTATTGAAAAAAGCAAATAAACGTCGTGATTTATAATTATATATCTTACTTTAAAACAAAAATTGTAAACAAATAATTCAATGTTCTTTTTAAATTCAATTAAATTATAAAAACAAGTTTTTTTTTCAAATATTAAAAATTATTACTGTTGAACTCATAGACCTTCAAATAGTACATATTTTTCTAATATTTTTTCTAAATTTATCGACACAATACCCATTCCATAACAAGGTAAATTAGCTGATGCAAGGTTATCATTTGTATCTAATAGAAATTCGGCGGACAGTTAATAAAAAAAAAATTTTTGACTTTGACATTGATAAGGAAATATCCATGGTGTTATATATACAGGGTGTCCGGAAACTGCGCGCAGAAAATTTAAGGTGATACTACTCGAAAAAATAATGTTTCAAGTACATGTAATATTTTTTTATATATTTTCAGATATTAACAATATTGTGTGAAACTAACTACTCTGTGGGCTAAAGCCCCAACCAGCGTTGAATTACACCCACAATATCTACCCATATATTCTTTATTATTAGCTTTTGTAACATTTTTTACTGTTTTAGAAAGGTATTTTAAAATATATATCATATCTCCTACAATTCCTATCAAAGAAGTCATATGTATGTTCTCTGATACCAAACATCTAGGTATGCTAATGAACAATTCCACAGACAAAGTTATATTTAATAATTATCTAAAGAAGTTAATCTATCTAAATTTACTAACCTGGTTAAATGAAAACACTCTATAGATATCTAACTTCTGACAGTGAGGACACGAAAATTCAACCACAATCCTAAATATGCAAAAATAAGTCAGATCTCATCTATTGTGGTTGAATTTTCGAGTCTCCACTGTCAGAAGTTAGATATCTATAGAGTAGTTCTAGTAGTTTCAACCTTTACATCGCTGGACTACTAACTGTAGTCATTAGCCGGGCTATTTCAAATATCCGATTACTTACGCATTCTCACGGTTCGATTTTTGTGGATCAACTTAACTAAGGAAGCGAGAGAAAATGCATTAAATGTTATCGCACGGGAAATGGAAATACGTATTACAACAGCTGATGTGAAAAATAAAATCAAAACTATAAGAACTATGTACAAAGAAGAATTAACATCAGTTCTTAAATCTAAAAAAGTGGATCAGGCACTGACGATGTTTATAAACCAAAGCTATTTTGGTTTAAGAAAGTTGATGAATTTTTAAGAGGCGTTTCAACACAAAGAGATAGCTCATCAAATTTAATCCAATTAATCCAATTGCGTATCCAAAAGCAGCGTTTTTGTGCTGTTTATTCGATCGCAATATAAGTTTCCTCAATTCATCAATCAGTAAACTAGTTATAACTTTTACAGCTTCACGTACAACTACAGTTCCCGCCATTTTTAATCAACTATGTCCTTTAATTTTTGCTTGAAAGATGTGAACCCAAAAACTTAAGCGATTTTAGTGGGTCCACTAAAGTTGATCAACTAAAGTCGAATCATGAGAACGCACCTTAAAATGACGACAAATGCAGCGGTTGTGTGGGTGTAACAACTATTTCCAGTTTATTGATTCAAGAAATGAGAAAAATAATCTTGCAATGGGATAGACAGCGTAAAAATGCTGTTTTTGAATAAGAAATTGGATCCTAAGACAAAACCAGTATAGAATTTTAGCACAGTCATGATTATGATATAGTTTTAATGTCATTGTGTTGTCCTGACTTGTAAAATTAATAAGCAGACTATAACCACCAGAATCGGATGATTGAAGTCGACTGGCAAATGTTCACACGCTTCAAACACGTTTCAACTCGTCTGAAACTATTGATGATGTATAACTTGAACGGTAAAATTTGAAAGGGTCAATCTTTAGTGGAATCAACATAACTTGACCGACAAAAATTGAAATGTATGTTTCACACCAATTTTCTTTCGATTTTCGTTGATTCACAAAAGTTGATAAACTAAAATCGAATCGCGCCTTTACCATATTAACTTTTTGTAGTGATAGTATTTAAGTATTTACATTAGTTTCTCAAATATCAAAAATGGTGAAGTGAAAATGCTTTAGCAGAACGATCTTCCGATAAACATGTGCCAAATGCAGCTACTTTTACAACAGTATGCAGTGAGTGCAATTGTAGTGCAAACCCTGGCGTGACGCGGGAAATTTGCAATCAGGGTTCAGGGCGTCCACGGCGTATTGCAGCAGTGTGACGTATCATACACGAGGTTCAATTATATCCGTACCATGTACAGCGTGTCCAAGCATTAATACCAGGAGATTGGACGACTTCAATTAAATCATTTGGACTTATTTTTGTGAAATTATTTTAAAAATGAAGTATATTGCACCGCAGTAGACACTATTGATGACTGTTGAGAAGTTACATGTTCAAACGGACAAGAAGCAGAAACATTTGTGTTTCAGGTTTTACAGTGGACCAGTTTCCAGTGCCGTGCGGAAGTGTATTTTTAAATCATTTTTGAGCTGCTCTTATTGATTTTATTTTTACAAAAATTTTTTTGTAAGTCCCTTGTACATTAAAAATTTGTTTTAGATAAGTTCTGAATCACCCTGTATAAATTTATATTCTAATATATTGATTTGGTTAAAATATATTGCACTTTACGCCAGGAATCAGAAATTAGCCCTAAATTTATTAAATATCATGGACGTGGAAAAGTGTGCATTTGTGATTTATTTTAAGATTGGATAAATCTATTTACCGCGTTAGTGGTCTTACCTCAGCGGCAGTTCAAATAGCGTAGAGGAAATATCTACTTTGACAGCTTATTTGTCTCACTAGATAAGATACAAATCAGGCTGTTTTCCTGAAATACGGTGCACTGAACAATAATACTGAAGGGAACATGTGACATTTTCCTTGAGAATAAATGCAAGGAAATGATATTTTACGCGTGTCGCCGTGAAACGAAGTCAATTAAGTGAATATATTTCGAATTTTGTTTCCTGTGGTGTAAATTTAGGATACATATATATTTCCGATAAAAATATTTTTTATTCTGGAACCATATATTTCATTTCGAGCGGTTTTGGATTTCTTGGGAACAAGGTTCGATTCTTTTATACCACAAAAATTAAAATCTTCGATTGCTAAGAATAACGTCACGTTTCGTTCCTGATCAGGAAATTTATCAAACTTTTTATTCAAACAAAAATTACATATTCATAACCTGCAAGAGAACAACTATATTAATTTAATCTACAGAGTGTTAAAAAAGAGTGTAAAATATTTCAGGAGTTAATAGTATGAACCAAAATAAGCAGAAAAGTCTTAATAAACATGGGCCCGCAAAGTAACGGTTGCGGAGATATGGACCACTATTCGTTTTTCAAACATTTGATTTTATTAGGAATAAACCGACAAAGGAAGCTTTTAACAAACAAAAAACTTACAGAAGATGTTCAAAGTGCCCTCCAAGCAGGCCCGACATCTTCGTCTAAACGATATTCGAACTCTTTCGAAAACGCCCTTCTTGGATTTCTTGACACATTTGATTAATCCGTAGCTGAAGCTCTTCCAGGCTATTTACAGGAGTACCATACACTAATGTCTTCAAATATCCCCAAACAAAGAAATCTAGAGGGTTTAGATCAGGCGATCTTGGAGGCCATAAAACAGGTCCGGCCCTTCCTACCCATCTATGTGGAAAAGTTTGGTGTAAATGATATCTAACGGCCATGGAAAAATAAGCTGGAGCACCATCATACTGGAACCACATTTGTTGCCTCTGATTCAAAGGAATGTCTTCCAAAAATGCAGTGCAGTGTGTTCTGCAGAAAATTGAGGTAAGCAGCGCTTGTTAATCGGTTTGGTAAAACAACAGGACCTAGAAACCTGTCACCTACAATACCCATCCAAATGTTTAATGAAAAACATGCCTGATGTCCAGATTCTATTAGAGCATGAGGATTTTCGTCGGGCCAAATATGCGTATTGTGAAAATTAAACATTCCATTTCTTGTAAACCCGGCCTCATCAGTAAAATGAATGTTTGCAAGAAAACGAGGGTCTTCAGCATCATGACGCAGAAACCAGCGGCAAAACACCAAACGTGCTTGATGATCATTTATTCGATTTAAGGCCTGTACTCGTTGCACATGGTATGGATAAAGCAGTTGCTCGTGAAGGATTCTCCAAACAAGAGGACCACTAATTACTACCTCGGCCGATATTCTTCGCACACTCGTACCTGGATTCTGCTCTACCAGTGCTAGAATTTTTTCTTTTACTCTAGGAGTGGATACCGACCTTGGTCTTCCGGATAACTGGCACTGTTTGCTCAAGGAACCGGTATTACGCAATCTTTGGTGAATTCTTCCAAACATGCGTTGTGAAGGAATCTGGCGATTTGGATAAGCTTCAGCATAAAGACATAAAACATTCCATATCTCCGCAACCGTTACTTTGCGGACCCATGTTTATTGAGACTTTTCTGCTTATTTTGGTTCATACTATTACCTCCTTAAATATTTTACACTCTTTTTTTAACGCCGTGTATTTGATATCAATATTAATTAATTAGATGACACACGATTTTTTTAATATAATTTAACACTGTACAAGAAAAAATTGGTCTGGAATGTATATGAATAAGAATTTTAAACACGTAAAAAATGAAGTAAAAAAAAATTTGGTACGTATACTGCTTCTTTTTACTTAATTTTTTACATGTTTAAAATTCTTATTCTTAAACATTCCAGACCAATTTTTTCCTGGAAAGCATTAAATTATAAAAAAAAAATCAGTTGTGCGTCATCTAATTAATTAATATTGATATCAAATAGATTCAATTATTATACTGTTGTTCTCTTGCAGGTTATGAATATGTTGTAATTTTTGTTTGAATAAAAAGTTGTATAAAGTTCTTGATCAGGCACAACTTTGTTTTAATTTGAGCCAGCTGTTATTTTACGGTTTCCGAGATGCCAACGGTGAGCCATGAAAAACGGACCAACCTGTATAATTGATAAAATAAAATACAACATTACTTTCGCTTTTAGTTTAAGTTGGAAGTAAGTTTGTTCGAAGATTAGTAAGGATTAATAATTGTTGTCTACAAGTTAAATCTGCCCAAGTCTTAAGTCTTAATCTATTCGATAGCTGTGCTCATTGCTCAGAATTTATAGCTAAATGTCAAGTAACAGTTTAACTCGAATTAAATGTGATTAGTGTTTCAAAACTAGAGGTAAAATATATTGCTCATATAAAACCAAAATAATACCTATTGATCATAATTTTGTGACAGTTAATTATATAACCATTTTCTATTTTCAATTGCATTTAATCTAAAAAGTAGAAAAACTAAACGGTCGCCCACATATGCTGCACGGACCAACACAGTGTACGGATCTTCAAACCTGCACGACTTCGCACACTTGTATAGCATGGACCAGCAACAACTTTTTGTGCAGGTTATGTGTGTGGTAGACGTTTTTAAGTGTAGCTCAAAATATTTTTATTATTTTACAGAATTATTTAAAGGTATAAATATATTTTACTTTTTATGAATTTATTAACAAAAAATAATAATTTAGTGCAAAGGTTTTTTATATATTTTTAGGTATTAACAATATTATGGCACAGCATGTTTCTTTTAAATGGCAGAACTTTTTTGCTCTTTAGTGTATCCATCTGTCTATTGAAACAATCGATTCTCGTACCTGTTGTAGGTTTCAGGTAAAGTGCCTTTTCTACTGAAAATACAGCAAAATTTTACTTGAAAAAGTTGTTCAGAACGGTAAACTATGGGGACGTGCAAAACTTCAAGAAGATCAGCGAGGTTTGATTTTGAAACCATTTTTCAACAAAGCACAAAGCATTTTATTAAAGCAGGCCGATCTTCTTTAAATTTTGCACGTCCCCATAATTTACCGTTCTGAACAACTTTTTCAAATAAAATTTTGCTGTATTTTCAGTACAAAAGGCATTTTACCTAAAACGATAACAGTTTTCAATCGGTGCACTGAATATTTCAAATAGGATTATTTCGAAAACTGTTACTCCTACCGACTTCAACAAGGTATAGGTACCTTTTTCAGATACAAAAGGTAGGAGAATCAATTGTTTCAATAGACAGATGGATACACTAAACAGCAAAAAAAGTTCTGCCATTTAAAAGAAACATGCTGTGCGCCCTCTACTAGTAACGTCAAAATTAGTTAAACATTCAACCACAATAATTGAGATCTCAATTATTGTGGTTGAATTTCGAGTTCCCACTCCAGAGGTTAGTAAATATATTAAATTTTTTAGATAATTATTGAATAGAGTTTTGTCTGTGGGTGTTCATTAGCATACCTAGATGTTTGGTATCAGAGAACATACATATGACTTCATTGATAGGAATTGTAGGAGATTTGATACATATTAGCTTAAAATACCTTTCTTAAACAGTAAAAAATGTTACAAAAGCTAATAATAAGGAATATATGGGTAGATATTGTGGGTGTAATTCAACGCAGGTTGGGGCTTTTGTCCACTGAGTAGTTAGTTTCACACAATATAGTTAATACCTGAAAATATAGAAAAAAAAAAACATAATAGGAGTATACAAAACTTATTTCGAAGTGACCCGAACATATAATTCTTTTTCCCTAAAATCACAAGAAACACAAAACACCCAGTGTGAATTTTACAAACTGCACTACTGCACTATCTTGTACACCGTGCGTAAAAACTTCCTTGTAGACCGTTCGTAAATATTTTATGAAAAATTATATTTAAATACCATTCAGGGACCATCCATTTAAAATTAATTACTATTAATCAGGCCAACCCCGCGAAAAAGCAATAAACCGTATTTTCTATTTAACATTTATAAGGTACTAAAAGTTTCCCCAAAAGTCATTTTAAGCGATAATAGCGAATATTAGTCTTCTATTAATAATTTATGAGAACAAGGTGTTGCCTGCAAGTTAAACGCGGTTGAATATTTTATCAAGGGCAAAACATACACTCCCCTTAAGTGCGAAGGGGAAAATGTAAAAACACTCAAACGAGGCATTTGTTTTCTAACACTTGAACAAATGAAAAGCATTCCACCCCGTCCGATTGTGTTTAGAAATGCAATGCGGACGTTCCGTAATTTAGTTATCGTCAGCCTTAATAATTAGAGTACAATTGCACGGAGACAATTCAGCTTAATTGTTTTCGTGAAAAGATAACAGGAGGGTGTTGGAATACAAAGGAACTCACGTTTTCACGGACGATGGAGCTGCTTTTTTAGTTAAATGGATGCATTTGCGCGTTTTTACACATTTGGATCGTATACTGCAACACACTTAGATGCACTTGTCGATTAAAATAATAGGCGACTTACTATCAATTTCGAATATTACGATATTGCCGGTAGTTATTTATTTGTGGTTTTTTTTTAACTTTTTTTGTTTAATTGGGTATTCCTGCCACTAAAATATAAAAATAACACCCCGTGCTTAATATGATGATAAAAAAATATTAATTTGATCAAGGCTATTATATAAAACTAAATAAGGTCCTACTATATATATAGAAAATAAAATTTAAAAAAGTTTGTACAAATATAAAAGAGAACTCACAGATATAGACAGAATATTATTAAATCCACATTAAGTAACCTTATTTGTTGGTTTACCAAACCTGATAATCCATTAAGATCAATAGTTAGTTATATACATTCTCCTTGTAATAAACGTGAAATATTTATTAGAAATTATTAAACCAACAGGAAAATTGCATTGCATTTCGAAATGGCGTTTGCCCTTGACAATTTCGTGGAAAAATAAGTCTAAAATCGGTATTTAAAAATTGAGTCTGGCCACACCCTCTCAAAACGGTCGCCGCCACAGCGTAGACTTGTGACGTCAGAAGCCGTTGCCACGTATTTACCCATTTACAACAATATGCTTTAGTTCAAATTTGTATACGATTTCCATGCTTTCGGACAATTTGTCATTTGTGATACAATTAGGTGTTATTGTGTTAAATAGACATTGGTATTGAATAATGTTGCAAAATAGACTGGTAGAACGGGCACAGAAAGTACTCTCCTAAGTTGTTCTTACCATTTACGTGACGTAAAATATTATTTGAAGCATTTATAAAATTTTTTTAACTGACTTCATTACATTAAATTACCTGTTTTATTCTAAAATCGTAATGAACAAAAGTAATAAATAAGATTTTTTTTTAAATGCTTAAGGGAAAATTAAATCGGTAGTAAATGGCAATAGTAATTGTAAACAAAGGTATTTTAATTTTAACAATACGTAAGTTCACCACATCACCCCTAATAATTATGGCATTACCTACACAGTATTTACACTATGTAATAACCCACAAAAATGCAAAAATACGCCTGTTTACATCACCTACACCGTAGCCTGCACGTGTGTCTATGGAAACAAACCGCGTGTAACTTCAGACCATGATATCGCGTTTTCGCCACGTGGTGTTGTTTATATTCTATGGCAATTTATTAATGCTAATATTTCAATTATTATCTTATTATTGCCGTCAGACACATGTTCTGACCTTTCAATATGTTTGAAAAATGAACCTGTACCTCATACATTTCAAATCAATATAAAACTCATGCAACTTCCTCATTGTTAAAATGTCCGATTCATATATAAAAAATACCTAGAAAAACGTTCATCTACAAGTTTTCACCAATGCAAAATTGGCTTTATAAGATTACTTCAGAAATAATTTTTCCTATTTTCCATTTATAAAAATAATATTTTCATTGAATTTGAGCAGCAGTCGTAATTATTTTTGGAAAATAATAATACAGTGTGTACTCAAAACTACAATTCTTTACAATATTCCAATATATAAACTGTAAAATAAGTACTATAGCTGCATTTTATTTTTGACGAAACAAAATTTTAAAATACCGCACTGACTTCTGTTTACCGATATTGTTTTTTATTTTATCCTACCTCCCTTTGATCTAATAATACGTAGTCAAATTTTTTTATATTTAAATTTGTTTAATTTATCGCAAATTCTCCTCTTCTACTGCTCATTTAAATATTATTTCGATTTCAACCTTAGACAACCTTATTTTTTGGAAAAGATTACAAATAATCCGTACGACGACAAACAGATGGTTGTAATTTTTTTATTTACATTTGACAACCCGACGCTATTGTATCTAAATGTCAAATATACCTCGCCACAACAGAGTAACGTGCGAGAAATGTAGGTTTATACATAAGCATTTGTAAAGTGATATACAATGATGAATGAGTGAATGAGTAATAATATGCAATGAATATTTGAAGAATTCAATAAAATTACTAAACTAAATGAAAACCAAGTAAACATAAACCTTTTATTTTGCATTGTTGCACTATAAACAGGAAATAATCTATAACATTCCATTTCCATATGACAACTCTGTTAGTGTGTTTAACAGGCGGTTCAACTCAAAACCAATTTTAGACGAGTTTTCACGTTTTCTGTATTTATAGCAACCCTGCCTAAGTTCTTATTATTATTAATTTATTTTCTCGAAACAAAACACTTAAGCATAATAAATTTGCACGTTCTCGACTACCCTCTTGAAAAAACTTATATTTCAGAAACAACATGTATAAAAAAATATTTTTTCATAGGATCAAGTCTTTATTGACACTATGAAAAGTTTTATATTCAAATTTAATGTGTCTGACTCATTTTTCCAGGAAATGTAATAAAGCGACACATACATAAATAGAGAAACGATGTTTATATTCACATTTAAACGAAGCTTAATATGACGTACAATATTTTTACGTATTATTTAAATACATTTTGAAACAGGGATAAATCCTAAGATAAATAATATGAAAAAATTTATTGCGCTAGAGCTTAAGCTTGCAGTTGTTTCAGCTGAAACTGTACAAAATACCTGCTCATATATACCTATCTACACATCCACATATTTATTATACAAAAAAATTGAGATTTAGCTATATGGTTGTTATTTAATGTTTGAATAAAAACAACAAATGGCACAACGATGATTGTATAATGTATAGTACAAGACAAATGTCAAAAAATTGTGCAATTATAGCTTTATAGTAACTTATAGAAATTAGATACCTACTTACTTACTTGAAAGATGTCATTTCATGAAACGTTACTTTTCTTTATTTGTTGAAATAGAATATTTGGAGTGTGCATTGAATTTTAGTGGTTGTTAGTGAAATTAATTGGTGAGTTTAGTTTAGTTATTTACTTTAAATTTTCATAAGAGGCTTGATTAGAAACTTAAGGAACTGATGGTGCAAATACCAGAACTGGTGTTGTAGTGAATATATGAAAATAATAAAATTTACTTGAAGAAGTGTATGTTGAAGGATATAGCGATATCTGCGGAAAATCAAGAATCTCAAACCACTATGAAAATTACACTTTGTATGTTTTATGGTATGACACTAGTTTTGACATTTAATTTCCGTATGTGTTTTGTTAATGACAATCATTTAACATTATTTTGTTCGTGGTAATTCGAAATGCTCCAACTTGCCATTTTTGGAAAAAGTACACTTTAATATCCTGAACTAATATAAAGTGTATATAAGTAGTAACCGATAACAAATCTTTTTGTGTCTCTCAATAGTGCGACTAATCATGTTAGAAATTATTTTTTAACTCGAAAGATTTACATTCCATTATTAAATCAAAAACGGTTAAAAATTTACTTTCTTCTAGAGGAACAAGTTGTTTCCACATTAAGCTCACCATAGTAATAATAATAATAATAATTTTATTGTCCATTAGATCATTACAATGACATGGGACACGTTAAAATAGATGGTGAAACTAACAAGTAAGAAGTAAAATTCAAACTCTTACACACACAAAAATAACAAAGGTCAATGAAAATAAAAAACTAAATGTAAAGTTAAATTAGCACAGTAGACAAATATTCATGTCATCATGTACAGAATAGAAACAGTGTTCCAATAATAAAATTTCAACCTCACGCATGTAGATTTTTAAATTAGTTATTAATTTTATTCTATCAGGCAACTTATTGTACAATAATATACCCATATATTGCGGACTCTTTTCAAAGAAAGTCAAACTATGTATAGGAACAATCAAGTCATTACGAGATCTCGTTAGATAATTATGATAAAAGTTATTGATTCTAAAATCGCTGATATTAGTTTTTACATACGACAGTAATTCTAAAATATACATACAGGGAAGCGGCATTAACTTTTAATTTTTAAACCTAGATCTACATGACTCTCTTGCGCCTAGTGACAGAATATTTCTTATAGCCCTTTTTTGCATTATAAAAGCTCTATCTGCACGACTAGATGAACCCCAAAAAATTATCCCATACTTAAGCCTTGAGACACAGTGGGCATAATAATAAGATAAGAGCACTGATTTATTGAGAATATGTCTAAGTCTATATAACACAAAGCAAATATTGCAAGTTTTTTACAGAGGACATCTATATGAGATTCCCAACTCAAATTAATATTCAAATACAGACCCAAAAATTTGGTTTCATGTACCTGCTATATGGAGTCATGACCAATTCTATGCAAATGACTAAAATTTGTATTGCTTGCTCTAGGCATGAAATTCATTATAACAGTCTTATCTTTATTTACAATAAGACCATTTTTTCTGAACCAATTACAAAGATCGTTTAACTTTGACTGAGAAGTATTTCTTAAACTAACAAAATCATTTTCAAACACCAAATATGAGGTATCATCTGCAAACAATACAAGACTTCCATCACTAACACTACAAATTAAATCATTAACAAATACGATAAATAATAAAGGTCCCGATACTGACCCCTGTGGGACACCACAAGTAATAATTTCAGGTTTTGAACATATTATGTCGTTAAGAATTGTTTTAAATTAGATTATAAGTCCTCATTCTTAGATATATTCTAACAGATTAGTTAAACGAAGGTATATTATTTTGCAGTACTTTAATTTTTCACAAGGAAGAGAAACAGTGCCTCTTCCCTAATGACTTAATCTTAGAACATGACCTTTATACTGCACTCACTGCACACTGTTGTAAAAGTAGCTGCATTGGGCACCTGTTTCCTAGGAAATCATTCTACTAAAGCATTTTCACTTCACCTTAAATTAAAACAATACCGATCAACTGCGAGTTGCTGTACGTAAGTCATTTTTGATATTTGAAAAATTAATGTAAATATTTGTCTCACAAAAATGTTAATACGATAAGTAATCGGATATTTTAAATCGCGTGGCTAGAGACTACCGTAGCCCAGCAATGTAAAGGTTGAAACTACTAGAATTTCAAGAATTTTTTTCTCAACAGAAACTAAGGTTTTTACACATTTTTTTACGATATTGACTCCATTTTTCACGACGCATCTATTCCCAATTTTTTTTTAGATTAGTTCTGAATCACCCTGTATAACCATAACAGGTCCAAGTTACCCACCGCCCTCCCTTCCCCCCAAGATTTCACTTAACCCTCCCTGATAAAGCTGGCTAACTAAGATCCTGGCATTGACCTTTATCTTTGTCTTGTTTTTATTTAAACATTCAATATGACTTGACACATTTTACTAAAACAAATGAAGTTGTTGCAGTTTAAAGTGTATCTTGAAGAAAACGTATAATAAAAATCGAGTTTCCAGCAGTTTTCAAAGGTATCGAATTCAAGATACGAGACTTTTAATTCTGTTAGCAAGTGTTAGTTAATAATTTCAATCCCCTCAAAAAAAATTGAGGAACTTAAATGGAAAATGTAATATTACTTTCTCCTTATCTACTCCGTACAACGTTCACAAAAAAAAAGAATAATTAAAGCAGACATTCACGGACTATATCTTCCCGAAGAATAAAATGTCCTTAACAGGCTCAAACAAAGTTAGCATAAAATTACGAAGCTTGTAATATTATTTGCAATGTAATCCGAACGTAGGAGCCAGCTTTGCGCTCAGATACAGTAGCGTGAATTTTCACCTGTCATATTCCTCGTTAACTAAAGTGCCTTTTATGTCCCACCGTTGTCGAGTTCAATTTTGAATTTACAGAGTGCCCGCGCAGATTTTCATATCAGCACGTACAGGCGTTATATTCGAGCGTTTAACTAAAATTGCGTCCTGCGATAACCGCTCTATAGTAAAAGTCCGTGTGAGAAGCGATTGCATAAAGCCGAAAGAAAAATAAACAGCATAGTACGCTGTTAAATGGTTCCCGGCGAAAGGATATTAAATAGCGCATAAAAAAGATTAAATACTCTCTTCTACTCAAATAAATAACCTCGCTGTGCAATTCGAGCGCTGACTGCAAACAAACAATCCAGCAAGCGGGCGCCGGGCGCCCCGTTTGCTCTCAGCATAGCTTTTATATCGATTGTATTCTGTAATTAATAATTAGTATTTTTAGAATGCTAAATAAAGGTAAAATAAACAAAACGTTCTGAATTGCCAAAACAATTAGGTAAACAAAAGGTTTATGAACATTTCAAATGTTAAAGAATCGGTGATGCAACGCTACCTATATGTATGGAAGTTTTAAAATGTAATAAGTATTAGTGAGCGCCATGTATATTTTAATAAATTAAGTAACGAAATCTACTTTCTTCTGTTTTTATTTTGAGACATTTTTCAAATATGCATTTGTATTTAACAAATAATTTATATTTTGCTATACAGATTTTCAAAATAGACTGTAATAAACACTATCATGACGCAGATTGGAACCTTCAAAGTATAGCTGATCTATGCTTGTGACCTAATCTATGCTTAGCATAGAAGCCAATGACGCCTAGATGTAGCCACTATGTTGTTCGTCGGTTGCATCACCGAGATGGTAAGCTTGAAATCGGTATATGTCTAGTGACACCGCTGACGACTAACCGTGACTGTGTTATACAATTCTTAATAAGTGTGATGTAATGCTGGCTGAGGCATTAGCCTGCAGAGTAGCTGTGTCCTAAGTATAACGCCTTATGCGGCCTTATCTAGGTCAGGGATTGATGCTACAATCTGATGTTGTTAAATCTGATCAATATATAAATTGGTCAACGTTACAAATTTAGTGAATTGTAACAATTTATTTCAACATTTTGTTGAAAAGTTTATTGGGTCAACAATCGTTAAAAGTAACACCCACTTAATAAAAATGTTTGTTTTATACATAATGTATTATGTTTGTTAACGGAAATCCAGAAAGATGTAATATTTTTCCAATTCCCTTTAGCTGTTTGCTAAAAAACCACCTACATTATATAAAAATTACCAAGTGTGCTTGGCAAGTTAATTGGGAAATGTAAAAGTACCTCGTTGCCGAGTTTATAAAAAAAATCAGTAGATAAGAGAGGTACAATTTAAATAAAATATAATTCTGCCCAACCATTTTTTCGTAGCTATTTGCATAAATATTAATTTGTTCCATACTTTACTCTCATTCTGCTCTGAAAATTCGGGGTACATAAAATCCGGAAACACTTAGCAAACAAACAAGGGAAATTCGAATAAATTATTTCACTAATTAGATATGCTTAAGGGGCAATGATTCTGCACAGAAATAATTACTAATATTGCCAAAAATTCGTGACTGGATAAGATACATAATTAATACGTCTTTCTAGCAACACAACAATATAGAAGTGTTTATGAAAATTAATTATAAAAAAAAAAGATTTAGTTCAAATGATAAAGCGGAAATTCAATGCATAAATCCGTTGTCTAAGAGCTGATATATCAATTTGTTCATGTCGTTGTTGTAACGTTCTGCAGTAAAACTCTGTGAAAGTGCACAAAATTATAAATCAATACTATTATTTTTTATAAAGGACAGCAACATGGGAAAGAAGAGGTGCAATTTGGTAAAAGATGAAATAAAAATGTACATAAAATAGTAACTCATCGTATCCTTTAAAATAGTTTGAACTGTCAAATAAAATATTATTAATTTTTAAATGCCATCGTCAAATTCGCCTTTCACGTAGAAAATGATCAAATCTAATGGATCCATTGTACATTGTAATTATTTTCCCGTTATAAATGCACAATTATATGCTACCACTAAAATAACAAATAATACCATCTTAACTGTAAATAGTAAGACCAGTGTAAAATTAACCTACCTTAAACTAGAAGATATTCCCAAATGTGCTGCAAATTTTCTGTTTGATTACTTTTTTAAATTTCGCAGGTCGTTTTGGAAATACTATCCTTCCAAAACTTGTGAGTAATTTGCCACATCATAAAAGAATATATCCATGTTAAAACAGCATATACGAGTATATGGTCCAGTTTTCTGATGTACGTGAATTTTTATTACAAGTTTATGTCAACTATAATTTTTTAGCGTAGATGGGTGTTGGCATATGAATAGAGCCAGCTTGGGAAAATACTGTTTTATTTTATCACAAATGTTTTATGCATTGCCTATTTCAAAATGCGTTAATATATATCTGTAAATACTGTTAAAATAATTTATCTTCAACACATGAAATAAACATTTCGTTCCGATAGTTCATTTAAGTCGTTCAAATTTTTATTAACTGCTTTGTATTACGTAATGACACTAAAATAAAATAGATTTTTGTTGAATAAAATACATATTTTTAACAGTAGTGTTTTGTTGACGACGGATTTTTAATAATAAATTATGTTGTTAATTAGTTTAGTTAAACTGAATTATCTGTTGAACTAATGCAAATGTTGAAGATGGTTAACCCATATGAGTAGTAGATATAGATAGGGTGTTATAAATAAAGGTCTAAATCTCATAATCTTCTCTTAATTTATTTATAAACTACCGCTTTCGTAGTACGATGACTACATCTTAAGGTTTCAGTACCAAAGACTACAATATAAACAAAAACCCTATTACATGACTTACAAATATAAATTAAAAATCTGGTATAGATATAATCAACATTAAATTAAAATAAATTTTACATTTTAATTTAAACACAAGAGCAATACTAACGTATAATATGTCATAAAATATTTCATTAGTTAGTTATAAACAACTTGAATAAATAATGTGTCATACGGGTCATGTTCAAGAGTTCTAGAGTTGCAGAAGGATACATAGATAATAACATCAATGAAAAAATTGGATCAAGCAGGAAACTTTAATTAGACCATAAAATAATGTACCTATAAATAATTTAATGTAGCAATCGCAGTGATGGAAATTTTACCACATCAGTAAGTTAATAATTGAAAAGTTTTATTTTGTTGCGTGATTGTAGATCAAACATTGTATGCATTACAAACAAAAAAATGGCATTACTACTCTCGAGTGACTATCACTCACGATCAATAATGTATCACTTTTCGTTCTTAATACATAAATAACTATTTTACCGTGATATTATGTTGTAGAAAGCACCTTGTATTTCCTGCAAATAAATAAATAAACGCATTTGAAAGCTGCGGACCTTCAAAAGCACACGATTACTTTAATAAATCATTAAATCTGGAACGCGAGAGGGAATTCGAATCGGACAGGAGGCCCACGGCAAATAGAATACTCTGATGACATTCGAGAGGACGCCAGTGTTCCTGAACGGAACGCCGGAGACGCGAGGCAAGGAGGAATTACGTATGGGGGAATTTGTGGTTTTCCCCAGGCCAACAAAGAGTGAATGATATGATTTCCCTCACCGAGAGAGGGATGTCACCTTCGTTTGGCTTCGATTGTTCCCCTTCCGGTATACTGTAAAATTGGATTTTAAATAGATCGCAATAAGGAAGAACTACATCAACGTGGTTCGGATTTCTATCCGTACTATATAAATTTAATGCACGCCGCCAGATTGTCAAATCATATTATGCACGTTCGAATAAATCCGACGTATTTAGAAACAAAAGGGAACGTCTACAGTCGACGTTTCTAATGGTATGGGAATTACTGAAACTTATGCATTAAGTTTTACCTCAATCGGTAGAATTCCTGTTTAATGAGTTTATTCCATTTACAAGTTAAACAATGGGGACATTGCATGATTTTTTCACAAAGGTCTGTCTGGGGAATTGTTCATTAGCATACCTAGATGTTTGGTATCAGAGAGCATACATATGACTTCATTGATAGGAATTGTAGGAGATTTGATTTATATTAGCTTACTAATACAGTAAAATAAAACAAGTAGTCCAATGTAAAATTAGATGGAATAATTTTATAAATACCTCAAGTAAAACCTTCTATAATCTGTTGAGAAATGAAAGAGAGTAATAAAAGCTTATTATGTATGTAAGTCGTAAATAAATGTAGTACTGGTGCTTATATTCAATATTTTTATATTATATATTATCGGTATAGATGTGGTGCTTTTAAAAAAACTTTGTGTTGCCGAACCGTACTAAATTGTAGCAGGTAGCTAAAATTTAATCCCCGACAATCCGTCTTTGTCTATGCCGCTTCAATTTCTCGGTCCATTTCTCTTATAAGTAAACAATATAAAAACAGCATTTCAAAACATGAGGCTACTTTAAGCATCATAACCGGGTTAAGAGGGTTTTTAGTAATTCAAATAAAATTATTCAATATTATCAAAATATTTATTTAAATTTAATGAATAGACTTTTATTCCACACAAAAATATATGTATTTTGAAAATTCAAATTATGGTGAGTAAATGTAGTGTTGTATAAATGTACAATAAAGAAAAGAAAAAAGTAGGTACCTATATTAAAATTCATATTCTGATGAAATATCTTCGTCTCCTAGATTGATAACTATAGGTTCCACACTTCCACAGTAACTTCAATTAAATTATCGAGTTCCCACATTTTCTCCTCTTCTTTTTGTACATGATATATACATCTTTGCCAGTTATCTGCGGTTACTCGTTTCAAGAAATGTTTTAACAAAATTTTCACATCACTTAATTTATACGTATTATTTCGCGCTACATCTCCTTTTACCTGCGCCCAGACTAATTCGATTGGGTTAAGTTCACAGTGATAAGGTGGTAACCGTAGTACCGTTATTTGGCGAATTGTTGCCATTTCAACGATAACATATTTTTTCTGATCTTTATTAAGATTGACAAGTGTCAAAAGTTCCTTTTTCACCATATTTGTTTCAAAAGAAATGCTTTTTTCCGGATAATTGAATTATATCGGCTTTCCTCCAAGCAGTCGTAGGCGTCCGCTCGGTCTGCCGTGAATGATAACTGGCATTATCCTTGAGAATTACAGACCCCGGAAGAATAAGACCCAACATCTGTGTAAAATACTCTTCGAAAACATCTGCGTTCATGTCTTCGTGATAGTCACCTGTATTTTTAGATTCAAATAAAAGTAAACCGCCATCTACGAAACCACTGGCACTACCTATATGTGTCACTATTAATCTTCGCCCTTTACCTGAAGGTGCCTCGAACCCTGTTGAAAGTCCATCCAAAAATGCTTGTCGAAAACTTTTTACATTTTTATCTTGCCATACTTTTGTTACAGTATATTCCTCGTTGACCCAAGTTTCGTCTAGAACTCTAGATAATAAATATTCCTCCCTTCGTCACGAAATTTTCTAATTAATCTTAAGTAGGATCTTCGCCAACAAATAATTTCATCTTTATCGATAAGAACTGACTTCCTGTTCTGCTTTTCCCAGCAAAATTTCAACTCTCGTAAGACGGCCCATAATTTGCTTCTACTGATTTTTGGCAAATCGTTGTCCTCTGAAAGTTCACTTAAAATTTTGTTTAGCGTTGGTATTTTTTTAAATAAAATGAGTGTACTTTTCTGCGAATGACATTTTTGAAGAAATCATCTATAACGACTTTTGACCTCCCTGTAGATGATTTTGGGGGATTTACAGTATCTTGTTCATTTTTTGCTTCCTTTAAAAGTCTGCAGATAGTCGATTTTCCAATCCCTGTCATTTTGGAACACTTTTCCACGATGTCGACGTGTCGTGTTGGTAGGATTTTGGTGTTTCAATGCATTAAATACATTCAATATAATAATCTTCTCATTCTGAGACAGCAGACATCTTTTCACGCGTTTAGCAGGTACGTAATCTGATAAGCTCGACATTTTACCCAAACAATATTATATCCACTCGCACAATAGTCACTAAACACAAGTCGAATTTTACTCTACTGCACTAGCACGTCTTCGTATATTCAGCTCTAAGACTGGATTGATATGTTACAATACAGTGGCTCCTGCCCTATGATGTATCCAGTAAAATATACTAAAGTACACCCATTACCGGTTCGTATCTCGGGGTTTTATTACTCTCTTTCATTTCTAAACAGACTATAGCTACGTTTAACAATACCGTAACTTCAATACGTCACCACTAATAAATATGGCAATTATGGCAAATATTCAATACAATTCATAAACTTATTCAAAAATAATTTGTGCACTCTTAATTAGTCAGTAGAATTCTTTTGATTTTACTTCGGATTTTATTTGTATTTCAAACAGAAACAGGCGTAACGGTATGAGTTAAGGATGTGTTTTTATTGCAAAATATTGAAAATCTAGATGCCTGACAGGAGATGAAGTAAATATAGTAAATAATATAATATATAATAGTAAATAATATAGTTTATATCTTAACTATCCTTAGTGCCTTGTGTTCCAGAACATCATCAGACAATTTTTAGCCTAGCCTAGAAGGCTACGAAACCCTAGAAAGGTCATGTCTACAATAGTACTGGGTATTCAAATAACGTTGCACTATTGAATTACATCTCAAACATATACAGCAAATAGCCATCAAAGTCGTCACGGCGCCACCAGGCCTACCGTTTTCGACCTTGTTAGCTGTATGCCACGTTGAGATCAACGATGAGCAACCCCGACTGTTCACGTTAAGATTAAAGTCTGAATTCAGAGATTAAAGTCGGATTTCACACTAAAGTCCGAATATAGAGATTAATGTATGAATTCAGAGTTTAAAGTCTGAATTAAAAAAAATGTAGAAGTGGCCCTTCCCTGGCTTCATAGAAGGCAGCACTTCTGCTTCTGATAACAAAAAGACTTCAGTACAACTAGTACCTGTATTTGCACGTCCTGCTGTCTAGTTTTTAATTTGCTAGCCACACGCTCAATATCCTTCTGTTCTGTTTTGTTTGTCCATTGTTTGTATTATTTGCCTTTCGATAGGGTATATGCTTCTTCATTATATTTATCATTTTTAACTTCGCCTTTTTCTTTTTAATGGGTTGGTTAGCGGTACAGATGGATTGACCTCCTAATATACTGTGAGTTGTCCGAGATATTTTATGTTATTTCACTTAAATTATCTCCATATTATCTTATTTGGTAGTACCTATAATCTACCCATTCTAATTATACTTTGCAGATTTCAGCAAATATTCGCCTAATTTCTCTGCACATGTTTGAAACTCATCGTCTTCGCATTTAGTAGTTTCTTATTTGCTCTTTCCTACAACCGTTGATTTAGATTTTTAGTATCTGTGTTAGATTTATAGTTTCTATTGTTATTATTTTGCTATTCTCTTTCCACTGACTCATATTAGGATGACAAATATTTTCCCAGTCGTAAGTCTATACAATTGCTTTTACTTTGGTATCTTATGGAAAACAGTGTTTCATATCTAACTTGTTTTTATTTTCTTACATTACAGTCCAAGGCAAATACAAATTTTATAAAGGTAGTAACTTAATTTTACTATTTTCCGTCTATCAAGCATGTCCATGAACTAACAGTGAGAACTAGGTTTCCACAACTTTAAATTTCTAATTATCTTGACGAGGAAGTGTATCTAAATGAAAAGTCATGTAAGTAAAACAATCCGAATGTAGTACAAAAAGTAACACAAAGTTTGCTATTAAGAGTACGGCCCCAGTGAAAAGCAAATATATTGAAAGTGATCAGTCAACCTCCAGTTTATTTGAATATTTGCTCTTACCATCAATCATAAAGTTTGACAAGTCTTTGGCGGCATGAGAGGGTGGAGAGATGTTAACATTCACCCCCAATATCGTCCTCAAAAAGCCCAACAAAAACGTCGTAGCTTAACTTACATTTTCCTGTTGGAAAGTGAACCGGCTGAAAAACGTGAAAAATATTCTAGGGGTTATTAATTGTTGCTTTTATAAAAAGTACTCAAACTTTGACTTAAAATATATAAATAATAGTAAGCGCAGAGGAAATTTATTATCAATTGTTAGTTTACATGACATATAGCGGCTTAACAAATGTATTTAGATTTAAATAATTCCTAAAAATCATTGTAATGAAATACAGAGTTGCAGTTGGAAAAAACAAATAAAATGTGATGAAATAATAGTAGATCATTTTCTGAGATATAAGAAGCATGTCTTATCATTGACACATAAAGAAACTTATGGATATAAAAATCTGTAGGATTTAGATCTGGATATCTTGGAGCCAAGATACTTGATTCAAAATATTTAATTTACTACAGTACATGAGAGTATATACTATAGGGTCTAATTTATTATTTTTGGTCATTGTAACTAAGAATTTTTTTTCATTTTCTGTTGAACTTTTAATCTTCTTTCTTAAGTGTGAATAATTTAGAAACTACTACAAAATATGTATAAAAAGAAAGTAAATTTATATGTTCAACAATTTTTTCTTATAACCAAAGTTACTTTTTATTGGACTTCGGTACTTATTATTTTTAAATATTTATTTTAAAGATTATTATTTGATCCAACAAATTATATTTTCTCTCTCAAGACTTCAATGTCTGAAAACCTAATATCGGTACTACGAGTAATAGGTTTTCTGTATCTGACCAGAAGCAACATAAAACTATTATGAAAAAGATGTCTAAAACGAATAGTTTTTCTACAAATCCATTCCAAAATTTTAAAAATAACAGCAATAAAATGCAAATAGTGTTACTTACGAAATTGCAGACTGAAGTGCAATTAAGTAAAAACACGTGTTACGTAATTTATTAATAATTTGTTTTTTGTACCATTATTAATGAAGTAAACAATTGAAGTTTTTTAGAAAATCCTTTAAACTGTAATGTGAACACCCTGTATAACAGTCTACTGGTTACATATTTCTGCATTATTTAAATATGAAATGTTCACAAACAGGCTCTATGTATAGATGAACATTTTTTTTCATTGAAATTTTCTAATTATTTATATAGAATTTTTGTAATTGATAAAATATGCAATATGCTGAGATGCACTCTCAGATTCACAATACAATAATAACAATACTAAATCCTACCGTGAAATATAAAAGAATAAATAAATAAATAAATAAAAGTAAAACTACAAAGATTTACCTACATAAAATATTTAATATTTATTTCGAAATTATTTACATTTTACTCTAAAAGAGATGCAAGAACATTTTGTCTCTTAGTGTATCAGGCAAAAACATATACAAAGTGGGGTAGTTATTTTTCTATATATCTACTTATTCGAAGAACAAGTGATATGAATAAAAATAGCCCAATAAAGTGTTAACATAGAATATCATAAATAATTCACATATTTTCACCTTTCGAGATTGTTGTGTTAAATAAACAAATCGCTGTGTAGAGGGAAGAAATGTATAAGCAAATTTTCTGTCCATTTCATGGATTCCAAAGGTCATTATTATCATACACTTGGACCATTGTTCCTATGTCAGCAAATTACGTGTAACACAAAATGATACTGCGCACACACTAGAAACTTAAAATAATAATAATAACACTACGATTCATGTACGTACGTGTTACGTTGTTATTTAAGGTTATTTAAGTTTAAGCGTGTGACTTCACCACACATTGAGCGGGCAACTTATCACTGTCGCTTGTCGATGACGTAGTTATTATGAAATAGTTTATTAACTTATTAGGGTATGTTATAAGAGTCGGCTTGAAAATTTGCAATAACTTTAAGCACAGTTATCTCGGTCATTAAAAAAAAACATTTACAATATTTTGCCATCAGTTAAAATTAATACCTACTTTCAAAATCACCTTAAGTGTTAAATAACGACAGCTACTATTATTGGCGTTTGTTGACACTGTCAATTTAGTCACATAATAAATTTTTAACATTAGATGATTATCAATCATCATTCAAGTAGTTAGGTAATTATAACTATGTATTATTTACTGATTTTATTTTGTAAATATTGTGTTTATATTTTATATAGAAGAATTTAACTTAAGGAAACAAACTTATACGTATACTCGTATATATTACACCTACATATTCGAAATCATGTGTTTATTATAACTTGACGCTTGCAAAGTAAAAATAAACCGAAAACTTGGTGCTACACAATATACGTTCTCTGACATTGATATGTTTATAACAGTTCTGAAGCCATATTGTTTTCTCGTTTGCCCCGTGCAAGTTTATTAGAACTAGGGGAAGAAAACCCTCTGGAGAATTACACAGAGCAACCGTGGGTCTTGCAAAACGAATTACGCCATCAGCTTATTTCAGCGGCAGTAAAAAATACTGCTAGGCTAACGGTGGCGGTGACACATTTAATATTTATAGAGAAAAAGAAAATCGAGTTTCCTACCTGTACACAAAGGGCGCAAGGCTCTTTGACTAGTTCCATATATACAATTTAACGCCGTGGAGTATAAATTTTTAAAGTTTTCAAACTCGGACACACATGTCAGTATCATAAAAAATACGCTAAAAATTGGAAGCATAGTAAAATTTATTGAATGTCTTACATTTCAGAATTCGTACAAAATATTTCAGAAAAAAATTGAAATTGAATTGCGGTTTAAAAATTGTGCCTGCAAAAATATTTAAATACATTTAATTATTTTATCACTAAACTGGTACAATAAGATATCACAATAATTATGCAGCAATATGCAAAATTTAGTAAGATTTTTTAAAACAAGGATCTTCTATCAATGGGTAAATATATATCGTGTGTGACAGCGAAAACTTGGCACCCAAGTTTTATTTGTTTTCATGAAAAAACAAAAAATAAAAAATTATTCTATTTAAGATTTTCACGAAAAAGCTATAGAGCCAATGCAGTGCAGCTTATGTTTAAATTGAAAAAGTGTCTTCTAAACAAAAGAGAAGCCTAAATTTTGCAAAGGGAATTTGTGAGGAAAACAAAAAGGTTATTCTTCATTAAACTAACCCCAAAATGTGACTTTAGGTTGGTATCAAGGCTCTTCCCTTGTGGGAAAGAAAATTCGTGCCTCTGAATCCTGGGTTCCTAGTCATAGTGATGTGATGGGCAATGAGAGGGATGACAGCCAAACAAGACTCAAGTCCTCAATCTGTGAGCCTGAACCTGTGCTGGGGTTACCACAATGCTATCTTGCAAGATTCATTGATGATTGGATCAAAGCGATTGGTTGGTGGAATCTGGTCATGGACATATGAGCAAGTATTTTCATAGAAATGGGTTAAGCGGTGTTGCGAGATGCAGATTCCAGAAAAGCTATAGCACTAGCTTTGCACTCAATACGGGTCTATTTTGAACTCTACACCTAGTGACATGCACAATAGGATTTTAGACCTGAGTCCTTTAGGTAAACCGCACCGCTTTAAAAAATAGTAACATACATTAGGTTTACTTGTGGAATGGATTAACTTATAAAGGTTATCTAACTGATCCAACGGACTTGATCTTCAACTACAGTCGGTTGTAAACACTGACGGATTTTTAGCAGATTTATTCAGAAAAGGATCATATCCACTGTATAATCAGCTAGTGTGTGGCCAGCCAATATAGAATCTACTACGAGTTCAAGCGTTTTATGCACATGTGTTTGTGCATAATTTGCAGCTGTTGCAATTTAAATCACATACGTTACGTTTAATAGTGTAATTAATTATTTAATAAATAATACCGGCTTGATGAGTAATAGAGACAGTGTTTATTTATTCAGATGCGCGAGAATCCAATGTGCACAGTGTGGTTTTCTGTCCTCCCTCGAACAATGCGTAAATATTTAGATTTCTCATCATCAGATTATTTCAGTTTGTTTATATGCTCTGTATTAGTTTATTTTACGTTTTTGTCAATTATATATTGGCATGAAAGAACTGTAGCAACAACCACTTTTTGTGATGCGTTTTTGTCCCTCTACACACTTAGTTAAATTGGAACTGTGAGAGTTCTGATCATTATTCACTGGGAGAACTTAAATAGTCGAATGGAAACTATGTAAAGCAGACGGAACAATTTTTCATTGTCCCAAGTTTATTTCACTCACTCATAATTAAAACTTTTATTAAATGACTTCCCCCTTGGAGATTTTACTTACGAAGACCGTAGAAAATGTAGTTAGGTATTCTTTTGTAATTAAGTAGGATTTATTTTTTGGACAAATTTTACTTCAATTTAAACTTGACTTACTTTTTAAAAAAAATATGCCAATTATATATATTATAAAAATAGTAGATAGTAATTAAAAATATAAAAATATACATACTAACATTAAAATAAACAAAATTAAGCAGAAAAGCACTAAAATACAAATTAATGCTTGTATTACAAAAGCTTCGTGACTTTTTTATATATAGAAAAAATGCAAAATTATAATACTTAATTCAATTAGATTTTCAATTCATTCTTTTAAAAACAAACAACAAAATTTACTTCAAGCCAAATAACTAGTGAGAAAATTTTGTGCCACATTCTGATCATCATAAATTATATTAAATATTATTATCAAAGAAATTGATTAAATCGCTTTACCTTCGATTGAACAAAAATGAATATTCCTAAACTCTTAATAGGGCCAAGAAACCTATATTATGAGGAAGTAATTATTTCTCTTTGAAGTTAGTCAGTTTCAAATTTAATTAACTTACAGGTATTTCGTAAATTATGGGCATGTAGATATGGACTTTTTTCAACAGTTATATTCATAAAAACAAAAACACTGAAAAAATATGTCGTCGTTCCACTTCTTGAATTTGGCTGCGATTACGATGCTCACTTGGTACGGTGAAAGAAATGACGAAATTATATATATAGAGTAATTCAGGTTTTAATGTACAATCGAGGGTCAGTAGAACTTTAAAAAATAACGGTATACTTAATATATTTTTCGGTTTGGCAAACGAGATACAGGGTACATGGTTGAAGTTTTAAAAAATATATATGAACTTTTTAGTGCAGTCGAGATAACTAGGCCATATTTGCTATACATTGTAACTAGTTACAAGTGTCAGAAAAGATTGTACTGGTCGTTGAAAGAGTACCAACACATTTTGTGCGACGTTAATTAGATGTATTGTATACCAAATATGACTATATCTCAATTATTTTAAACAACTTCAACACCCTGTATCTCATTTATAAAGCCGCAAAATAAAGAAATGTATGTAACAAACTGGCACTGTATTGACTAATATTATGATTTTAATCTCCACAATACACTGTGGAGAATCGATAAAGTAGCCCAAACAATTGACTAGCAAAACCCTTGCAGTTATTACGAACATAAACAGAAGCGTGGTTATTTATATTTATCGAGTTTTTGACTACTAATCTTGTGTGGGTTAAACAGTATATACAAATAACGTAAATATAGGAGACAGAATTTTCAGCTGAATTAATTCGCTGGGAATAAAACTTAAGTCTCTATATATTATTTATATTTTAATTCATCATTGAATCGCTCTGAATCCCTTCAATTAGCTAATGAACCAGCTCATTTATAAAGCCCTGAAATTCTGAATGACAACATGAAAACCGTCACCAAAGTTGCTTAACTGAATTAATATCGACAGTACAAATAAGCTCCCAAAACATCGTATGCGAAGTAAAATCCGAAACGTTATTCCACACGTCAACAAGTCGTAACGTACATTTTGATAAATTAAAACTGACAAAAGATAATCACTTGGTTATTCACCTTTCGAAAGGCTACCTAATATTTTACAGATCTGAAATAATGAGAAATCATTACACTGTGTCAAAGTAGTTTCCACTTATTACGCCTTCATGAACATTCAAAGAGTTTTGGACCGAATTACTTTCACGAAAAGTTGTTGAGATGAGAAAAGAAATATTGCAAAACTTCTTACACCACATTAAAGCTTTTCCTGGATAAATTCCAACCATTAAACACATACGTTTCAGTGAAATATGTTTTACGGTATGGCATACTTAAGTAACACGCTGTAGTGGTACGATTTCCAATTTATAGAGATGAACCAATAGTGCTGTTCATTATATAGGATGGTTACATATTTAATGATAAATTTTAAACTAGCAAACAGAGTATGAACTGGCGAATATTCATATACACAGATCCATCTCATGTGCGTGCAATGATCTCAAATAATAAACTATGTGTGATTGTTGCATAAGCTGCGTTAAATAATCATAATTTTTATTTTTAATCAAATCTAAATAGAACAACTACTAACAGCTCGTAATAAGAGAGAATAAGCGTGACTAGACGAACGTCGACTAAACTATCAGTTAAATATTAATCTTCAGAATAAGAATACCAAGAATATTTTATGGTGGAACTGGGACTTGGAAAATAGCCATATTTATTGAAATAATTACCTAAACGTGGAAGGATATGGCAGTAATAGCTGGACAAGATTTGGAGAAGAGAATGTTTGTATGCCTGAAAATTGGAAACATGCTATGATTATGTCAGTTTTAAAAAGGAGATGCAACAGACTATTGACATTATAGAGGTATAATATTGTTTGATATAGGGTATACAATTATGGCAACGTTAAAAACAGATAGTAGAACCTTTTATTTTTAACAGAACTGCAGATAGAATATCACCCAAACTCTAGAAATGAGAGATCAACAACGAACCAAATCTTCATGGTGAATGAAATCCTTACTACATCGTATGAATAATTATATGAAATTAAAGCAATGGTCTTAATTTATTAAAAGGGAAAGACTAAATAGAATATTGAAACAATATGAGATACCAACTAGACTGATTAGGGTTAGGCTATTGAAATTAACCTTAAGAAATACCAAAAGCAAAATACCAATTAAAGGTGAAAGTTCAGAAGGTTCTACTATTGATACAGGACTGAGACAAGGACATCCACGCTCAACGCTTCTTTTTAATTTGGTATTAGAAAAGATCATAAGAGATAACTAATTGAGCAGAGTAGGACATAATATTCTTTAAAAGTCACCAAAAAGTAAGTTATGCAGATGGTGTGACCATTATTGCAAAAGAGATAAGGAATTAGAAAAGGTAATGATAAAACTTGTATTGAGGCAAGTGAAGTGAAGCTTTTTAGAATAGGAGTACAAAAACGATATCAATTTCAAAATGAGAACGCAGCAGACAGATGGAGTTTAAATAAGTTCAGAACCTGTATTTTCGAACGCTGATAAGAGCTAAGTGCAACGAGGAGCAATCAATTAAAAGGTGAATAATAGAAACAAACAGAAGTTTGGCAGCAGTCAACCACTTGATATAAAAAAAAATGTTCATAGAAGGAAAATTTAGAATGTACAACAATTTTAAGACCGACGGCGCTATATAGCAGTGAAACCTGGATTCTCAGTGGAGTCCAGAGAAAACCTACTGAGCTAGGAAGAAAGATCTTAAGAAGAATTTTAGAAACGCTATGTTAAGGAAAAATAATGAGGAAATATATGCAATGTACGGACCACCAAAAAAAAAAAATGAAGTTGTAAAGTCCAGAAGAGTACAGTAATTAGGACATCTTAAGAACGAATGATAAATGAAAGGACTGATAAGAAAATAGTAGAGAGTAAACCTAACTATAAGAAGAAAACGAAGCAATGCGAAGCAATGGAGAGATGCAGTAGCAATAGATCTGATGTTACGGATTGGAAAAGAAAGGCGAGAAACAGAACGGTGTGGAGGAAAATAACGCAGCTCTGGATCCAAAATGGCCTGTAAACAGGTTTATATAAGTTGAGAACAAACCAGTTAATTTCACTTAAAAAATGTTGGCATTTTTGACAGTTTCAAACTATTATGTCTGGTGCTAGAACAAATCTATTATTTGCAGCCTTAAATTTTAAAATTATCCAGACACAGTAAGCTGGAAAATGAAGATTTCATTCCTAAATATTCTTATGATGAGAAAATCAGATGGCGCATTAGACTACATTGACAGGTCTGAGTTTTATTATTATACGTCCAGACAAAAGGAACCGTTATCACTCTTGTGTATCGGGTATATATGAACCATTTGTGTATTAGATCATTGCAAGAAGAACTACATCATCGATTTAGAGGAATTGGATGTAAATGGATATACCAATCGAAATACTGAATAAGCCATATAGAAGATATATAAGATTTAAAAAAATCCTTTCTCACGATCGGTTGCAGATAAAGTTTTAAAAATGATGTTTTAATGTACCTAACTCCTAAATAATAATCAAAACTAAAATTTCCATTTCTCAATTTATGTTTTGTTCAATAATTGTTTATTAGTATTAGGTGGTTTCATTAATGTTCTTTGTTCCGTTTATGAAATTTAGACAATACTTTAGATACCAATAAACCCTGAGCTGTAAACACAGAGCGTCGCGACATCAAGAGGGGGGGGGGGGATCCACACATAAATGGTTTACGATTCGAAGGAATTTTTAATCAATTTTTATGGGAAGCTACATTGCACATTTAATTGCGCGTCGTCAACATTTAATATCGTCCGAAAATTTAAAATTTTCGTCTACGCGTCATAAGACAATATCGATTACGAAAAATTATTAATGTAATAACCCATTTTGATAAAGTATTGTCGACCTCATGATAAATTATGCCAGTAAAAGTTCATGCCGAGGAAAATGAGTCTACAAATTTTAATTATGCCTTTCGGAATGAAGGCCATAAAACTTGTGGCATTTGAAATTAGAGAACAATCTTAAGAGATTGATTAGGGCTATTTGCTATGTTAACTACAGCCTGAATGTTTTACACGGCATGGAAATTTAGCATATTAAGGGAATTCAATCTGAAGGGTAAATGTTTGAACAATCGACCATTTTTAATTAAATATAGGATTTTAATTTAATTCGACGTCAGAGACTATGAATATAAATGAATATCAATTTTAATAACAACAAAGGCATTGATAGGTTTAAACTTACATTTTACCAACGTATTACAATGAGAGATTAAAGTTTTAAATAATTATAGTTTTTGAACAAGCGATTTATTTTAGAAACAGAACAGGGTATTAACGTTAATTTTAAAATTAAATTAAAATTCAGGATAGCAAAATTTAATATTGTATTTCTTTGAATAACCTTATATCAGTTTCAGTACGTAACCTCATCAGAAATTTATTAAATTTATGGTTCAAATTATTAGAAAATAATCATTGTGGTGATTTTAAAAGTATGTAGTACCACAAATTTAACTGTGTTTTCTAGACCAAGAGATAAGACGAAAAATCTATATAAACATTGTATCGTAAAACTTTTCTTAGTCGACATACAGGGTGTGAAAAGTTAGCTCCTGATAACGGTTTTGCATTAGTATTTCCCAAATGCGTAGAAATAAATCAATAACATTTGGCATAATCCCATAATATCTATGTGCTTTTGAAAATCTTAAATGAAATGGACACAGTTTGTCCAGGGGTGGGTAGTGTTTCAAAAATACCCAAATTTTTTTGTATATATTTTTTTGATAATATCATTTTAACAATAATAACTTTAAAGATTTTTACATAATAAGGTACTCTTGTGTGTCATTCATAGACCTTATAAATCATGGACCGGCTCTAGAAAGAGAGGTCCGGTGTCCTGATGTGTACAAGAGGGATAAAGCTAGTCCGGACAGATGTTCTACGACAGAAAAATATATAAACATAACCTGACAAAACCTTTCCCGTTAATATTGTTAATGATTTGTGTGCCTTTTCTGATTTAGTTGTGTTTAGTGTGTTTATTAGCAATAGTTTTTAAAGACTCATAAACTATGGTGGAGTCGGTCTGTAACTGTAAATGTCATACGTCTGTCAATTACGGTTTTTGTTTTTTTCGGCCAATGATCTGTGGGTTTTTGCCCGGACTAGCTCTATCTTTGTCGCACACATCTGACCATCAACGATTTGTATAGGCAGAAAACGGTTTTGGGCGCGTCTATGATTTATAAGGTCTATGGTGTCATTAGAAATCTAACGGATTTGAAACATAGTTGGCTTGTTGACAATTTTGAAATTTTGATACATACAAACTTTAATTCGTTGTGTGGTTATTTGTTGTTACGTTTAATTACATGCAATTATTGCGAAAAATTAATAATTTTTCAAATGCTGAATATACGGGCATGTTTTTAACATTAGGTGATTCCACCATCTTTATGTGACAAACTTTCAAAAAAGATTGAACATTTTTGAAGCACTACATCCGTACATTCAGCGTTTGAAAAATGATTAATTTTTGGCATTATACAAATTTGAATCAAACAGTCAATGGTACGTTGTAGAAAATACTCTTCATTATTAATATAGGCACAGAGTAAATCAAGGTTTTCAAATGACTCCACAAGTAAAAATCTATAAGATTAAGATCTGGTGATCGTGGTAGCCAAGCGACAGGACCACCACATCCTATCCAACACCCCTCAAAACCTCGATTCAAGTATAATATCATATTTTGCCTTTCAGTTACTGGAATTTCCTCTGAAAGAATTGATAAATCATGTACCACAAAATTAAGGTACCCTTCAGCGTTCAGCCTAAAAGAGTAAAATAACTCGTAGGTTTCGCGAAGTCCTAAAAATATTGATTATCTATCTATTGCGTAAAAATAATGCACCAATAAGTCAATCTCCAAATATTCCTGCACAAACATTTACCGAGAAGCGAACTTGGTCCCCACTTTCAGGACTTACATACGACCAATGATGTGTGTTGTGGTAAATGAAAACTCTATTTTTGGAAAAATGTTCAACAGTACATAAAACATTAGCCAAAAAGAAGGGATTCTCTGGATATAGGATACGAAGAGTAAACCAAACAGACAGAAGACTCACATTTCCTTGTGTTGTAATTCTTACAGAAGTCCCATTACGGCCGTCGCGTCGTAGCGGAACCACAGAGCGTGAAGATCGACAATTGCAACTTTTAACTTTCAGACCGATTTATCAGCTGCCATCAGTTTGAAGAACATGAGGGATGGTCGCTACGCCTACAGTATTGCCCTCTTGTCTTCCTCCACATTTGGTGCTGCCTCTCATGCATCAACATCGAGCTAACCGCTTACAATGGTGTAGAGAGAGGATTCAGTGTGACAAAGAATGGAGTCAGGCGATCTTTAGTGACGAATTCCGTTTCTGCCTCGGGACACACGACGGTCGTGCAAGGGTGAGAGGCAACGCGACGTGGTGAAACACGCAATCCACAATTTTGACAGAAAGCGTCATGTCTATCACACAGTAGACGTTACAGTATGGTAGCAGATCAGCTCTAGTTTTTATTAGAAGCAAAATAACAGCATAACGTTGCATTCAGGAAGTAGTGGAGCTACTTGTCATTCCATATCTTCTTCATGCTCTGTGATTTCTCTACGACGGCTGGTGCCCCTCGCTCTGTACCCATGGCCTTCCTGAGTCTGAACTATGATACGTACGGATCTGCTAGTTCTTCTAGCAACCCAACACTCCACCTACCTCTGAAAGTTATTAAGCTGGAAAATCTACTCAAATCGGTACTCTCGGCATAATCAGCTATAAAAATGTCGTTTGTAACAAGCTTCACAACATTTGCAACAAAAATGTGAGTAGAAATTTTTAAAACAGAATGCTACGTTATGAAAGTACGACCTATGCAAACTCGAAAAGAACTTACCAGAGAAACTTGAAAATATAATCATATTTGACTTTCTCCGAGAGAAATAAACATGCACAAAATTATTAATATTAAATGATATTTAATGGGTGTTCTCTTTCCTTTGTCACGTAGTATATTGAAAAACATCTCTAGATAACACTATTTGAAGAACATTGGGCCTTTAAGCACAGGTATTTTACGCCTAGTACGCCAAACAACGAATAATTATTTCCCTATACCCCAGAAAAATTGTTTTGGTCACAAAGAGAACAGAGCGAAAGCGTGCTCACTTCCATAATGTACTGGACCATTTTAAGATTTCCTTGAAAATTACAACACCATTGTTCGAAATATGTTCACATAAGGAATATGCCAGAAAGGCAAAGTTTAAAATTTTATCCAATTTTAAGGTAAGCTCGCTGCATACAATGAGACTTGCAGCGCTTTGTCCAATTTGCAGCGTGTTATTGTCGTCAAAGAGTTTACTTCAGTTGAGTTGTTGAGTAATGCATGAATCGCAGGCAACCTTGACGAGATGTAACTGACTGAAGCGAAGTTAATATTGGTGCCTGCATACGGGGTGAATGAAGTTAATGTAATAATGATGAAAATAAGAAAAATATTTATGTTGCAAATTATTATGTAAGTGACAACTAAAATTTTATTTCATGATATTCTCAGGTACCCTTTAAGTATAGTAACTTGCTACAAAAAATGTTCTTTAAGACTGATGAATAATGCAGAAACCTGCAAAATCTATTTAAAAAGGCCTAGACAGTACATATCATGAATTCATATGTTTAAGTTTACATATTAATTAAAATTTTGTATACTAATGTTAGATATGGATCTATTACAAAATTGGTTGATCAAAAATAATTGTATGTAGAAGATAATTTCTTTTAATACCTTTTTATAAAATGATAAAGTTTCCGAATATTTGTTCATATTTCCTAAATATATAGTTATTAAATGGAACAATCTTCTTTCCTTTATTTCCCTATTTAAATTTCACTAGAACTTTAAATAACCCATTTGAACCGCCCTTCAAATAAGAGGCCCTTATGTTTCATAAAATATTACATTTTTATTTACAGTAAAATATCATAATTAATTAAGTAATCAATTTTATATTAGATACAGCATTAATTAAATGTAAAATAATTATTTTGTGACATCATTACCTACAGATGATTAGGAATGATTGGTAGCGCCCAAATTTGAGAAAATTATTATTTATTGGCTTTGAAAACATATAATTACAATAATAACGAAAAAAACGCACATAAAGTTCATATGGTAAGATGCTGCAGATGTAAAAATCGACAAACATTTAAAGTACAAAATTTAATAAAATACTTTAATAAACACGTTTATTAAAAAGTGGTGCTTAACGTGGGGTTTTATTTCTTGTATTTCCATTATTGTTATTTACTTTGCTAATTATTGTATATAAAAAAAGCTCAAAAAAATATTATTCATAATACATATGCAGGTTTTCCAATTTGGCCCCTAACTGAGAAATTTTTCTGCGGGCGCCCATGTACACATTTAACATTGAAGTATAAAACTGTTCGACGCAAAATATTTATACCCACAACAAATACATGTGCTACATATTGTTTGTTCGATTTATTTCCATGTTACCAATATAATATAACGTTTCTGTTCACAACCAGCTTATATGTGACTTATATTTAAAAACTCGATGTACCGGTTACGGTTTATCGTTCCTGATTCAATCGTTACGCTTAATAACAGCCCGTTCTTCCTTTTCATAAATCAAAAGAACGTCGTCCTGTTTGCGGGTAGAAAAGTTTCAGGGAATATTTCTTTCGACTTATATAATAAATCGCGGAAATAAATCATTGTTATAAATATAGGGTGATTCTGAAATAATCACGTCCATATCTTAACTTGTGCGCATTCTATTCTGAAGAAAGCCACACAAAAAATAACCCTCATTTCATGGACGGTTTTTTACAGTGATCTTCTACAACTTACAAATAATATAAAAATGTCAGCATGGGCTATAATTTTTTATAATTATAATATCCAATACTGAAAGTAAAAGTTCTTAAAAATTGTTACATAGAGTCAATGCCCTTATGAAAAAATGTTTTAAACTGCTCCCATAAGAACAGGAAACCTCCAAAGTTTTAAGAAGGACATACAAATTGAGGCGTCATCAATAATTACAAAACTGTTAGGACAATATCAGTTTGTTAAATGTTGTATTTTTGTTTTCGAAATGTATTTGTAGTTTTTCTATAAATACATTTCGATTTAGAGTTTTTTTGTGCTTTCGGTCAGATATAGAAACCTCTTTAGTATAGGCACTTATATTCCGGACACCATGTACAGTGTGAGCCACCGAAAATATGAAACATCCTTTCTCTAATAAACTAAAAACCCTCGGACTCGTATTTTTTTTTTTTTTTGAGAGGGAAATTATGGATCACTCATTCTCCACAAATTTCTATCCCTAAATGAGGATGACCTTCACTCTTAAAATATTAAATAGAAAGTGGTATTGCGTGATATCCTATTCCAAAGGGAATCCAGTTATCTGTTCAACGTCATCTATTTTATTCATTGTGAATACGCAGTTCACGATAAATTAAATGTGTAAAGTTAAAATCATCAAATTCACTTACCAACAATTTTATTTCGTGAAGTGAATTTGATGATTTGATTTGAAACCTTTCATCTTTTATATAACTGAATACCGTTTAAAATGATTTAAAAATATATCACTTTCGTTTTTCCCAGTTTTTGCATCAAATGTGTTAATTGTCTAATTAAATTGCTTCTGTCCCTTTGTTTCGTATAACACTTCTTGTACATCAATAATAAAAGTACAACATTTCTTTAATTTTGACCTAATTTGTGTTACCGTAGCAGAACAATGTGAAGTTTTTGGACTAGACAATGAAATAATAGAGGAGGAAGGGATAAAAAGGATCCGGTAGAGATGGGGGGATAAAGGAACGATGGAAGAAAGAGAGGGAGAGAAGAAAGGGAGCTCGAGAGAAAGGGAAGAGTTGAGTGCAAAGCAAACTGTGAATTTGAAGGAATGTTGTTACCCCACAAGAATTATTTAGTATTATATTCTCATATAGCTAAATATCATTAAGTTATAATTAACTACTTTTCACCTGGACGCCATACTATTACTTATAGAATACCTCAAGGCTCTCACACAAGACTCTTTCTCTTTCTTTTTCTGTTTCAAATGCCCAAATTATAATTTATTTGCTGATTACCTTATATTATCAAAATCTGTTATATCTTTCTGACTATATTAAGTTATTTACGAAGTTAAAATCCTAAGAATAAATCTAGCATATCAATTATGTTTTGACGTATAGATTGACGCAATAGTAATGCAAAACGTTATGAAAAATCTGAGTTTTATAATTTACGGAACACAAAGAATGTCAATAAAACTGCATCTTCTGTATTATTGTATTATTCTGCATTATTTCGTTTAATCCACGTCCACATTTTTCTACATACATACTCATCTTTTGGTACTTGAAGTAGTTACATATGTTACAAAAGAATGATAACATTATATTTACATCGATCTCTCTGATACATTTTTCGATGACATGTTTTCAGTATATACCACATTATTATTATTGATTGTCCATTCGTACTGTTACGTATTTGGAATTTGTTTCAAAACAATAACATTCAGCCTTTGTGAGAATTTATTTATATATAAAATATCTACTCTGTCTCAAATAATCGAGACATTTCTGTGGCATTTCAGTTTCTTCTCTAATCATACCTGCATATTTATAAATCCTACATTAGGTAGTGGATATAAATTAAAAAAATATATATTATACCTTTTAAAGTAATGTATAGGTATACTAGATTTACTCCTCTCGTTCTTTCTTAGTACACTCTAAATTTAATGAGTGCTTATTAACTTTGACATATACCTTCAACCCTGAAGAGGAATCATAAATTTCAGATCAAAATCCAACCCGATTGAAAATTAAAGGTCTATCGGGAAGTTCTCCGCAAATTATTCCAATTATATCTACGTTCAGAGGAGCTTATAATTTTCGGAATGTGGGTTATAATTACTAACAAATTAAATTTTAGTGAGAAATTCAAAGTAGGGTAAGTGGTTGCCAGGCAGGCTGAATTATATTTTCTCTTACTTCGAGAATGAGGTCATACAGGGTGACTCACATGTTATGTTTAATAATCAACTGCACACGCATTACTCAAGTTCTGAGGTTTTACACATTTTACAGATGAAGAAAACCGCCGAAAAAAAACATTATTACGTGAATACAAATCTTGAAAGAAAACATTAGTGCTTATACGTACTAGGGCTCCGTTTTCATTTTAGTTTTTGTCATTTTTTAATAGGGTACAAATAGTATTCTACATTCTAAATCATCAAAATGGTTTAGAAACATTTTCTAAATTGCAAAACACTCAAAAAAGATAAATATAAAAAAACTACCCTTATTTTATGGAAATGATATCAATAAATATGCAGTCTTTAGCAGTACATAGTTTAAAACATTACTTCATGAACAACAATTTATTTATCTTTTGATGGGGCCCGATGAAGAATATATACAATGAGAACAAAAACTGTAATGCTTCAAAGCTAATTGTTTTTAGTGTATATATTTTTATAATTTCATAGCAAAAATAAAAACTCTAGAGACTAAAACTACTACACTTAACTAAAAACTTTTATCAGAATAATTTTATTGTAGTTTTTAAAAAAGTCTGTATATATAGACTTGAAAATTAATTCAGGTATAGCAGTCACATAAGCATGAAAAAAGAAAACTCCTTACTTCTATTCACGCTTTCTTAGCCTTTATTACTTCTTCATCAGGAAACTACAAAAACGTATAATAATTATCAAAATATAATAGGAAATGTTAAAGGAACTTACGAGACAGATTGAAAATAATAAAAATGCAATGAAGCCATCCATTAAAAACAGAAAAATTCAAAAAACCATTGACACAACCCAATATAGACTACTTAAAAATATATTAATGCCAACCTACTAAATTTGTTAGTATTGCTACCAATACTGAATAAGAAAGAAACAAGGGGACTGTCCAAAACTCAATACATTATAAGAAAATCTAAACTAGGATAAAGGAAAAAATATAAAAAACACTACTGGATGTCGGCAAAGGACTCACAAATACCAACGTCACTATTATTGTTAGCATTACTGTTAAGAGTAAGCAAAAAAGTATAGATCACACTGAGGTCATCAACATCTCTTCTGAAATTAATAGTATTAATATTAGTATACCTAAATATGGACTATCTCTAAAAAATCTCTTTTGAATAAATTATTTTCTGAATCTAAAATCCTAACGTCATCGTAAGAAAAAGCATGCCCGTCATCAATCACGTTTAGCTAAAGCACAAGCAAACAAGATTTACCAAAATCACTCTTGTCATACTTTTTATTGCAATTAGAACAAGCTATTGAATACACCACCACTGCTCTGTAACAAGGCAGTTTTATCGTTAGTATTAGAAAATAGAGAAGAAATGGTAGTAACATTTCTAAATGCAAGTTGAATAGAATTGAATTTCGAGATTTTTCTAAATCTCTCACAAAGTGCAGCTATATATGGTACAGATAAATACTTGAGTTAAGTTGGTCTACCTACTTTACGGGACATCCTGTATAAATCACAATAAGCAAATTATTCGTACCACTTGATAAAAAAATATTTTCGATTTTTTGTACTAATAAAATTGAGATATAAGTGGTCTGCTTACTTCCTGCTCGACCTAAACGGCTCGACTTACAGGAAGCGACCTACATTGCAGCAGGTATTTAACGCAGACCTCTCGCCCTGGGCGACGAGCCATTAACCGCGAGCCCGAAACCGGTCTATGTCTGGTGTCTGGTGGTGTGTCTGACAAGGGTTCTTGGCTGTTCACACAGATACTGCAGAAGTAATTCAATGTCGGTCGGGGCATTAGTCCGCAACTTCCTGCAGTATCATTTACAGATTTAATGGCTCGTCGCCCAGGGCGAGAGGTCTGCGTTAAGTACCTACTGCAATGTAGGTCGCTTCCTGTAAGTCGAGCCGCTTAGGCCGAGCAGGACGTAAGCAGACTACTTATATCTCACCTGCACTCAGTTTATATGTGAACATACATATGAAGGAACAGCCAGTTCAATTGTCGGTCATTTCACCTATGGCATACTGGTGAGGGCTAACAAGCCCGAAACCGGTCTATGTCTGGTGGTGTGTCCGACAAGAGTTCTTGGCTGTTCACACAGATACTACAGGAGTAATTCAATGCCGGTCGGGGCATTAGTCCGCGGACTAGATGTTTGCTGCAGTATCATTTACACTAATAAAATTGCTACAACAATATTTCTGTGAGATATTCAGTAAAGTACCTACTAAAAAATGCTTCTTTTATAAGTTATTACAAAACGGATTTTCAGTGTTAAAACAAACATCATAGCATTAACTTTCTTCAGAACCTGAATATATTCACAAGACAAAAGAGGCAAATCGATATCTATCTAATTTAAGTAATTAATTATTATTAATTAATGGGCTATATATTTCAATTAAACCAACAACTTCTTTAAAGTACATAAACTAATTAAACCGCGCTTGAATGTAAACTGATAAATTTAGCACAATAAATTAATTAACATTCCGAATCAATTTATATTCCTACTAAATTACTGGCCTACTTTAACACGTACGTATTTATTTTTCATTCACAGAAATGCTCTTCCTCGTGACGTAATTACTCTAAATACCTATATTTGCGATACTTACTCAGAAGCGTACCAAATGGGAAAAGGTGCATATTTGACATACGTTCACGTAACATACCTGTAACAAAAGCAAAAAGTAAATTTTCAGCATGACAATATGTTAATAACAAATTACACGTTATCATACAAAGTGCAATAGCTCGTCAATCATAAACCGGTAGATAAAAACCAATTTGTAATGCTCTAATTTCGTAATAAGTATACAGGGCGGCCAAATGAATACGAAACAGAACTATTTTCAGGAACTGCATCTAGATTGTAGAACGCTCAGACCCGTCGATTTTAGATTAAAGCGGGATTCTTTGCTGGTATTACCATCAGAGTGTCCCCCTTTAATCTAAAATCGACGGGTCTGAGTCTGAGCGTTTTTCTACAGTCTTGTCGCAGCTCCTCAAAATGGTGCTGTTTCGAGAAAAAAGTCAGGTTTTGTCTCTTGTGATAAAAATTAACTAAGGTAACTAACTAATCCTTTATATCTAACATTCTTGAAATTTTAGAAATAAAAACACCAGGTTGTAACTTAAAAATGGCAATGAGTAATTTGCGTTAATTTCTTGGTCGATATCAACTTTGTTTTTAAATGGAATATCCTGTATGTTATTACATTTTTAGATTTCACGCTTTGTATAACATTCCCTATAGTTAAGAGTTATAAATTGTGCTATATTAATAATTAAGAAAAAAAAGTGACATGCTGGAGTGCGCATTTTCCTGGAAGCAGATTTTAAACCGATTTTTTTAATTCGTAAAGATCTCATACCACGCTAAATTACTGTATATCAGTAGATTAAAAAATGACAAACCAAGCATTTTGTTTTTGCTGTTACGATTTGACAACTTCAAACAGCTATAACTTTTCTATCTCAAATGGAAAACTCTGTGTTGTGTCTTATGCACATAGAAATTCTCTTTCAACGCATATAACCATATTATTAAGATTGAGATTACTAATTTTGAAGATATTTGAAAATTTCTACTATTTTGACAGTTTTCGTTATATCTGGAATGTTATCAAATTTGCAATGGATATTAACTGTAGAGAGACAACACAACAATATTTGACAAATGCCATCTAGGTGAGATATAAGTGCTCTGCTTACTTCCTGCTCGGCCTAAGCGGCTCGACTTGCAGGGAGCGACCTACACGAAAACCTCTCGCCTTGGGCGACGCGCCATTAAATCTATAAATGATACTGCAGGTAACAACTACTCCGCGGACTATTGTAGATTTAATGCCAAGGCGAGGTCTGCGTTTGAGTACCTGCTGCAATGTAGGCCGCTTCCTGAAAATCGAGCAGCTTAGACCGAGCAGGAAGTAAGCAGATCACTTATAACTCACATTAACTGGTTTTATATGTAAACATACAAATGAAGGAACAGCCAGTTCAATTGTCGGTCTTCTCACCCATGGCATACTGATAAGGGCTAACAAGCCCGAAACCGGTTTATGTGGTGTGCCGACAAGGGTTCTTGGCTGTTCAAACAGATACTGCAGGTGTAATTCAATGCCGGTCGCGGAGTAGTTGTTACTTGCAGTATCATTTATAGATTTAATATATATCTAATAAATAGCCGATGATCGGTCGTCGATGTTCAGTTGGTGGGGCAGGGGAAGTGAGTTAGAAGAGGGCAGAATGAGTGGTGGGGGATAGAGAAAGGTCCAAATGTTATTAAACTGTGCCCTGGTAGTTATGAGCGAATTCAACTATATTTTATAAACATTATTATCTTTCATCGCACCTTTTCATCTTAATTAAAATTATATTTCCGAATCTACTGTTTATCATTAAAAAATCTTACTAACTGAAAGTGTCTCAGTGTTTGCATTTATAAGAATATTCGGCGTTAGTTAATATTTCTGTCCGGGAAACAGATAACAGAATTTGACATCAGATTACATTTGAAGGGCTTCCCGCTTATTTTCCCATCTAATTAAAATAACAGAAATTGGGGAAAAAAGGTGGAGCGCTACGAGACTGAGACTTCTAATCCCCTTAAATCCATAAGCCATTCAAGCGAATGGCGCCTGTATACATTAATTCTCCATTTACTGATAGCGTTCATTTCCCCTTACATTTCAAACATCTCGCTGACAGAATCGGGTTACCATTTCCCATTTAGCTGGAGAATTTTTTCCATGTTTCAATTAAATGGGTATTAATGGATACACATTCTAAGAGCAAACAACGTATCGTTGTGTGTTACATTTTCCGCGTTATGTAATGCGGTGACATTGTGGCAGATTCAGCAACTCCGACAATAAGGCTTTGCATATATTAAATCCTTTTTGATTGCCCTCGCTTTCTACATGTTTTTCCATAAATGAAAGAATAATGTAGAGCGTTTGTGTTAAGATACTAATTTACGAACAATATAGGGGCTAATTTGAGGTTTACATCTTTTCATCAAACATGCAATTTGGCAAACTAATCTAATTGCAGATGTTCATTTGTTTAGCATGTCATTCATAGCAGATTAAAATCGTTTTGCTATCTCGCTTACTTCTGGCAGATTGTTTTAAAGGTATAACCAAATCAAATTGTTATCATCTTGTAGAGGAACAATTTGTGCATTCGAAATGGACTTCTATAACTTTTTTTCAGTAGTGACGAACTTTTTAAAATCGAATTTTCGATGCTTCTGACGTTATTTGACAATTATGTTTTTCGTAACATATATCGTTTCGTTAATTTTTTCACAACTTATACAGGGTTAACTATGATTAAGTACAAAAAATTTAACCACGTGCTCAGGGAGGCCTAAAAGGAATTTTAGCTCGATATTTAAAAAATGGGGGCGAAAAATCGGCGCCTATGACAATCAATCATCGTCCGAGATGGCTAGATATGTCAACTACCATGCGGTCGTTTTTTACAGAATATATAGGAACAAAAGAAAATATTTTTATCTTTATGGAAAATACAGACTTTTCTAACCCGTCGAATGCACTATGCTATTTCCGAAAACATATTCTACACCGCAAGTAACTAACTATTCACACAGCATACATATTTTGAAAACCTACACCTGTAAAATTTGTTTAAAAAACTTTTTTTACTTTTGACTACATTTGCCTTGATATAACTATACATCAATTTTCAATAATTAATGTAACTCTCCGCATAGTGAATTTTTGAATGCACAAATTTGCTGGTACCGACTTTGGAACTAATTTGATATCACTATTGACAGCTAATGTTCTTGGTTTTATCTTTTAATAAGACATTGTGTCACTTAGTGTTTTTAGTACTTTACATTTGTCTTGAAATACGTTTTTCTTCCCAAACCTTTCTAGTGCATAGGAATAATTTATTAGCTATCATATGAATTAGCTGTTGAACAGGCTCGCCAAGTACCTTTAAAGCACGTAAGTGTGTATTTAAAGAAGACAGCGAAGAAAAGTATATGATTTCTTGTTATTCATAGGTAAATTGAAAAGTCCATTCACATGGTCATCTTTAAACAATCGATTTATTATTGTACCTTTCAATTACCCAAAAAACTGCAAAGCTGATAATTAAAAATATATGGGTTAAATATTATGAATATAATTATATGCTAGTTGGGCATTATGGTAACTGTAAAAACAAGTCTAGAATATTTACCTATTAATGCTACAGTAGTATATTTAACACACGAGTATAATTAAATACTTTTGTAAATCAATAGTTCCAAGGAAACAACCTAACTTTTAACATAAAACCAAGTTAGATTGAATTACCCGATTCTCGTATTATTTTCTACTTGTACATATTATATGCACAGAACTCCTGAATATATTTCAAACCCGGAATTATTTAGGTTTCCCAAGATACCAAAATAATTCCCACAAGTCAGGAGGAGATTGAAATCTTGTAGGAAATCTAGTCTATATTTCCTAACCAACGTTAAAATATGGTTTTGTTGTTATTTCGAAGGCAATTCGTAGTAACTGGGTTCATCTAAATGAAATAATAAATTGTGTACCTACTTTTATGATCTGTCTTTACTAATATGTTGATGTTTACATTATTTTCACCAAAAAGTTGCGTATCTGCATAATTCAGCGTGGGCGTGGATATTAAATTCAAGATAAATACAGAAAAATCAATAAAGGGATAAAGAGTTGGTTTTGTAAGTAAAATTAGGTGTATGGAAAACGTTATATTGACGGAGGATAGGTTAAATTTAGTGTTGGCTGAGACAACAAATCACGAAATTTGATTAAAAATTTGGTAACGGTGGTTATTCTCGGTCGGTTACGGTCCTGCTTGGAGCTCATATCGATAACTGCTATGTTTACATAAAAAGTTATAAATAATGGACAAAATAGTCGAAACAAAATGGGAGCTCAGTCAAGTGGCTGTGAATTTATAATTAGTTCAGTTCAGTAGAACCTACTCAGTAAACTTCGATTTTAAAGAAAATTTTATATGCTGGATACCCTTTAAATAAAGTATATAACTACAGCAGAAATGCAGTACTTATTGTTTCAGCTGTTCACTTAAGTATTACTCCTTATATATATTTTTAGGTATTAATAATATTGTGTGAAACTAACTACTCAGTGGACAAAAGCCCCAACACTCACAATATCTACCCATATATTCCTTACTATTAGCTTTTGTAACATTTTTACTGTATTAGAAAGGTATTTTAGGCTAATATAAATAGCATACCTAGATGTTTGGTATCAGAGAACATACATATAACTTCATTGATAGGAATTGTAGGATATTTGATTTATATTAGCTTAAAATACTTTTATAATACAGTAAAAAATGTTTCACACAATATTATTAATACCTAAAAATATATAAAAACTTTTACATAAAGGGTATCTAAACATTATTCAAGTAGGTACTGTCATATTTAATTCATTGACAGGCTGTCACTTTTGTCATTGTCGATATTTAACTTCAAATAATTTTAATTTTTATAATAATTTTTATAGTTAGATATTTGACTCAACTTAAAGGAGGCCACCTGAAGAAGCAATCCTAAAAATGCAGAAGTAGGTTAGATCTCATCTATTGTGGTTTAATTGTCGTATTCCCACTGCCAAAAGTGAAAGATAGATATTTATAGAGTGTTTCATTAAAGCAGGTTAGTCAATTTAGATAGATTAATTTTTTTAGCTAATTATTGAATAGAGCTTTGTCTGTGGAATTGTTCATTAGTATACCTAGATGTTTGGTACCAGGGAACATACATATGACTTTATTCATAGGAATTGTAGGAGATTTGAATTATATTAGCTTAAATTACCTTTCTAATACAGTAAAAAATATTACTCCTTATATTCACAAGATATCTTGCCTTGTCTGGCAAGATTTTTTTTTAAATCCTTGTCTTCCAATTCGAGCTGTCAAGTCCTGTCTTGCCCTTGTCTTGTCTTGCGAGACTAAAACCCTTCTTGTATTTATCCTGGCTGAGATCCTGACAGTAGCTGCAGGATTCTCTTACGCGGCGACTTGGCCCGTTGTTCTTGGGTTCATAACCGAGACTGTGACACGAAACCGCAAATAGTGATGGGCTTTCTTCCTGTCATTCTACTGTGTTTGTGTCTTTTGCCCTTCCTTCTCTTTCCATCTTATTTTTTAGCTGCATTGCGCTGATGAAGGGAAAAAACCTAGAAACAACGTTGTTCGCAGTAGCTTCGTTGTTCCTTTTCACTTGTTTTCTCCGGATCCTGTAGCCATTAAATTTCGCTTGTTCGTTAAACTATCGAGTACCTTTCTCAAAGTAAATCAAGGAACCTTAAAAAACAAAACCCAAATTTTATTTCGTAGACCCTGGAGAACTGTGAGATCAAATAATAGTGTCAAATAACGCCACAAGAAGGTATTTGTTAGCTACTAGCTAACAGAAAAAAGTACCTGCTACTAACTCTACGGACCAAGTTTTCTTGTGTTACCTTTCGCGTGGTGACTCTCAAACAAACCCATACATATAAAAAGCGCTTTCCAAAATGAGTTATTCTGATGGCAGTTTACCCTCTGATATAGAACAAGCGGAAAACGTTGAGTTGGAGTACCAAAAGTTTAAAAATTGGTGCAAAGTTAACAAGATAAAGGAAATGTCTGAGAAAATCCTTTCGACTTGGACTACTACTACACTGGACACACTATTCAATGTTGAGAACTATGATTTCATTTATAAGATATAAGCAGATTTTGTCAACTATCCCATTTTTTAAAAGAACTTCAGAGGACAAGGACAAAATGTTTAGAATTTTTACAAAGGAAGAAGTATATAAGTTTCAAACTACTGTAGATGATGAAACATATTTGCTCATATAGGTTGATGTGACAATCGGCATTTTTGGGGCCGTGAAGAATTATTAACTAAGCTATTGTTGTATCATATTCAAAATATTGTCGTCTTTACAAAAATTGTGATTCCATGCATGAAAACAAAAATTGTTTGTTATAACAGAAGGAATTGTGGCAGGTATCAACTGTTTAAATATTTTTCGAAAATATGCTGAACTTCGCCCTCCTAATGCAACTCACAGGCGACTTTTTATATTCTACAGATAAGGAAAATGTACCCCTCAGCCTGCCGGAGCTTTGGAAGCATCCCAAAAATGATTGCTAGAAAGCTGGGACTAAAGAACTCCGTAAGATACAGGGAACAGTGTTTTCAGCTACCATTCCGGTTGATGGCAGTGCAGATATGCAGATGTTAAAGCGTCATGGGATCTGCAAATCTTCTACGGCAGAAGGCTATGCGAGAATAAGAACCAGATAGCAAAGAAGATCATAGGGTCAAACGCGGAATTAATAACACAGGTCCACAAAAAAAAAAGTGGTGTGTGCTGAGGGTCCCATTACATTTTTCCATGTTTTTGCTGAACACGAATCTGAAGTCATAATGGGGGGTCGCACAGCAAATTTTAGAGAAAACCCATAAAAACGATAAAAATCACATCAAAAGTTTAAACAGGTCCAAAAAGAAAGTCAGGTGTGGTGGGAGTTAGACTATATTTTTCTTTTGTATTTCTTCCCGCTGAACACGAATCTAAAGTTAAAATTGGGGGTTACACAGCAAATATTTGAGAAAACCTAAAAAATTTATAAAAATCACTTTCTCGTAATTTATTCTATGTCATACTCTCTAAAACTGAAACAATGAAAAATGCTGTGAATTAGTGAATATTTACTATTTTACAGCTATCTTGGTATACTTATAGCTGTGTGCTGAGGGCCCTATTACATTTTTCCATGTATTTTTCCGCTTAACACGAATCTGAAGTCATAATGGGGGTCGCACAGCAAATTTTAGAGAAAACCCATAAAAATCACATCAAAAGTTCCCCTAAAAATTTATAAAAATCACTTTCTCGTAATTTATTCTATGTCATACTCTCTAAAACTGAAACAATGAGAAATGCTGTGAATTAGTGAATATTTACTATTTTACAGCTATCTTGGTATACTTATAGCTGTAAAATAGTAAATATTCACTAATTCACAGCATTTCTCATTGTTTCAGTTTTAGAGGGTATCATATGGAATAAATTACGAGAAAGTGATTTTTATCGATTTTTTAGGTTTTCTCAAATATTTGCGTAACCCCCAATTTTAACTTCAGATTCGTGTTCAGCGGGAAAAAATACAAAAGAAAAATATAGTCTAACTCCCAGCACACATGACTTTTTTTTGTGGACCTGCGTAAACTTTTGATGCAGTTTTTTATCGTTTTTATGGGTTTTCTCTAAAATTTGCTGTGCGACCCCCCATTTTGACTTCAGATTCGTGTTCAGGGGGAAAAAATACATGAAAAAATATAATGTGACCTCAGCACACACCACTTTTTTGTGGACCTGTGTAATTGGAAAATCGAACTTAAACCGCACATCTACTTCCGGTACACAAATTTCTTATTGTAAAATATGTATTATTAATGTTTATAATAAACCTTAGGTTTAATAATAAATCGTTGTTCTAAAAAGCGGCGTTTTATTTAACAGAAAAACATTAACAAAAACGTTTGTTCGTTGCTCATTACAACACTAGTGCTTTAAGATGCTTCTACGAAACTATAGAAATGTAAAATTCATGTTACCAAATGAAAGTAGATGGAATATTTTAGGCTATGCAGGCGTTAAGTACCTTTGATGAGACCAATTTTACTCAAAGATTCAAAATTATGGATTACATTAACACTGACACTTATTTTCCTCAGCTGATCGCTTCAATGGAAATTTATAATACCCTTGATAAAAAAGTAATGATTAAAAAACGTCGCTGTTCCGTGTATTAGAAGTACCAGACTTTTTTCAATAAATTGACGGTCGTGTTTGTGAATGTGATTTAAAGCTCCTTCAATCCGCTTTCGACGTAATAGAATTAAATCTAGTGAATCGTGAATAATGCAGAAAAGAGAATTTTCAAATTCGGCATACAGATCACGTATAGAGGTTGAAAATTTAGACCCGTTTCATTGAGAACGGTGGGGACCATAGCTGCTATATAATGATGAAATTAAATTACTAAGGACAATAGTCCTTTTTCATCCAAACATCAAAGAGCAAGGTATACCGAACACTCAGTATTCTTATACAGATCAGAAGGAATTTCCTCTTCCATTATTTTACGGATCCACGTACCCACTTGCGTAGTGCAAAGGTGCGAAATTATTAATTAATTCAAAGAGAAATCGATTCGTTAATTAACTTTTTCACATTTAATTTGGGAGGGCCTGTTCAGAAATTAATTAACTTATTTAAATCAAACGATAATGAGATTCGTTAACAAAACCCAGAGAACAATGTTAAAACAGAATAAATACGTTTTCATTAAACCAGCAGTTTGGAACCTTACAAGTACATGGTGCTTATATTGCAAACTTTAATTATGGAACAGCGGTAGCTTTAATACAGACAAAAATATGTTTAATTCTCTAGCGGTAGCTTTCATACAGTAAAAAAATTGAGTTCATTTTCCTACATAATAAAAGGAGTCATTTTGTATATATCTCAGGGTTTACTATGTTAATTGGGACACATTACACGTGATGTATTATAGCACGTGTCAACGCATCACGGCACGACACAGGATAAGCTGATCAGTGATCATATTAAGGTCGTCGTATTTCTCTCCACGAAATGATCAAATTTCTGAAGGTACAGAAATCTCCAAAAGTTTGTAAGACAGGTTTGTGTTGTCACGCCATATTTTAACACAGCAATGGTCACAAAAAATAAATTCTGTTTAAACGTCATAAGTTGGTTAAAAATAGCCTTGTATCACATCTGCAAATTTTTATAAATATCAAGAAATTAGTTGTATGGGAAAAACCGAAAGGAAATATCAATATACGTCTGAAGGTAACCCTTTCATGTAGATGCGTTTCGAAACACTGTTGGAACTTGAAACTTTACCTTTTATATCCATACTTTGTTTACTCTGATATTTTCAATGTGTGTATATTGGTTGATATTTAATGTTGGTTGATTTTCACTGTTTTTAGCTATGATTCAAAAATGCCACAAAAACGAAAAAATACAAGAAGAAACAAGCGCCTGTTTACATCAACACTGTAACCTGCACATGTATCCACGGAAACAAACCGCGTTTTCGGCCACATGGTTTTGTTAACATTCTATGGCAATCTATTAATGTTAATATTTTAATTATTATGTGATTATTGCCGCCAGACACTTGTTCTAACCTTTCAATATGTTTGAAAGATTACCCTGTAATACATTTCGAAGCCAATATAAAGTTCATTCTCCTCGTTATTAACATTATTAGTAAATTTATAGCAATTCTGAGTTTGCAAACCAAATATCTCTATCTTGGTCCTAACATACATAACAACATATTTTTCATTATTTATGCACTTCTATTCTTCACAATATTCTTAAATTTGTCTAATAAGTAAGACCCATGGGTGAACCATAAATGACCCATAAAGAGAAGGGCACAAAACACCATGCTTAATAATGTGTTTAAATAGGTATGTATTTAATGATTTTTAATTCTCTGTATACCGATTACTTTCGCGAGAGAACGGAAACAAGACAGTTTTCTTTCCCAAAGTGCTATTGTGTCAAAACTTCACATCCCACAAAAAAACAAAATTTAAGTACGACCCTGGAATGTACGATTGATTCACGGTCCTTATTAAGAAAACTTTAAAGTTTTTCACCAGGAAATGTCAGATATTAAAAGCGGAATTTTAAACAATTTGTAATTTGCACTTAACAGTTCGATCAAACTTCAATTTAACCTTTAACAATCCCTTAATATTTCCATCAATATTGGCTGCTATAGAAGCAGCTTTAAATTTAATGCCCTTTGACATTCACTACATTTCGAACTGCAAGAGATTGAATAATTTCTTTGTATCGAAAAACCAATTATTCCTTAAAGGAATGAGGCTTTAGCCAAGATTCATTTGTACATTCATACTGGTGAACGTCGTCTGCACAATTAAAAATCGTTTGGTTGCCTCGATTTTCAAATACAATTTTCTTTTCTTTTGCATGTTGAAAATAAAAACATCAAGCTGTCAATGAATCAGTCAGTTATTTTAGATAAAAGTTAAAATAAATTATAAAATGTTTTGTAAACCAACCATTTAAGCTCGAAAAAACCTGCAGAGGCAGTGTGAAAAACCAGAAATACATGAAAGTCAGTACTAACACTAGCAAGAATAAACAACAACATAATAAATACAGTATATACAGGCTGTCTCACATAAGAGGGCCACTTCCATGTATCTCGCTTAATATGCGTGACACGTCAAAAATTTTTAAATATTTTTTGTTGCATTTTTGGAGGCCTTTATGCTCGTAAAAACAAATTTGAGATCCTTGGCCAACTTTATGAATAATAATAAAAAAACCTGTAAAGTACCCAAACTTTAAGGCTGTCTAACTTTTTTATTTTAAGAGAGAGAAAACTTATTGGTAATAAATTTTGATTGCAAAATTGATATCTTTCACTTGATATAAACAGATTTTTGAAATATCGTATGTGGTTCGCTGCGCCTTTAGCCGGTTAAAAAATTTTTTATTGAAGCAGACTATAGCCACAAAAAATTGCCTATTTTATCGTCTTTCATGCAATATACTACATGTTGCCCTTATCTTTTGTATTTATTACAGTTATTTCAATTTTAGTTAACAAAATGTACCTAAATATTTTCGTGTTGCTGAAGATAATGTAGAACCTGTTTTAAAGACGCCAACTGCAAAAAAAAAGTAAACAGAATATACTTTTTTATGCAAAATACAGGTTTTCACATCAAAAGCAATTGGGTCTTTAAAATTATTACACATACAATGTAGCTTACGCTAAATGTTGCAAGCTATTTTTGTACTGTTAAAAACAAAGGCACTTTTACGACGATTTTATGATCACTCTGTACATGTAAGATGAAAGTTCCTGCCAATCACATTTAAAAAAAACGCCAAATTTTTAATCAAGAATGCCTTTTGTTCGTAAAATGAAAAATTAAAATATTTTCCCTCTTTTCCACTTTAACCGTGGACATACTGTATATTGAATACCCTGGAGAAATATTGCCACCTAATTTAGGGACACTCTGTATAACACGTCAATGTCAGTATTTGAATCTCTCCTGACAGAAGGTTGTGTAATACATATCGAATTTAGACACATTTGATTAGTTTTTATAAATCCGTATTAGTTAGGACTAATTACACAGGACATGTGAATAAGCAAGTTGTGTTGGCAACATTCAAATAGGATGCAGAAATATATATTTATGTTTTATTAGTATTACTTCATTCTTGTATGAACTTAAAAAAAAACATTGGACATTATAAATCCTGCAATAAACAACCATTTAAAAATTCCCTGGATGAAATGAATATCCTTGACAAAACGGTTTTAAAAAGTTACAGAATACATTTCAAAAGGGAGAGAACAATACAGTAGTCGTTTTTTCGTTCGTTTTCCATATAATTGATATTCATTTGTTACTTAAACTTTTTACTCGATTTATTTTCATTTAAAGTTCCTGTTGTTTAGCATTTCGCGTAAAGCCATTATTAAAATTACACAACAAGAAACTTCAGCGAGCATTAGCAAAGCTGCTTTCAAGACAGAGAAACTTCGCTAATCTAATAGAAGTTTAATTCGATTTTAGTTATTTATTCCGGTCCCTCATCTCCTATCGCCACTCGGGCTAGATCGATTGGCCAGATAGAGCTTGAAGAATTTGGGGAAACAACTTTAATTAGAATAAATTATCGGCCTGTCCAATTAATAACAACTGAGAAAGGGCAGACTATTAGAGGGGCGATAATGCATTCTGGAATGTCTTTTTGCACTTTGCACTCGATTTGTTGCGCTCCATTAAACAAATACGAACTTGGACGGTTTGCAGGTAAAGTTTTGTTTGTTTAAAACGCGGGCATTGTGTTATTCCATGGTTTTGCAACTGTAGAGAAGTTGCGGTAATTTAGTTGCAGGTTCGCAAACAATGCGAAATGGGAAATGTTTCAGTATTAAAAAATACTGCACTTTCTTCGTAAACATGCAATTATATCATTAGTTATACAGGATATTACACTATCGTATCTCACAAAATATACAGAGTTAACTATGACTAAGTATAAATATTTTAAGACGGGATAGAGAAAAATAAGAATTAAGGAATCACTCTTCAAAAAATTTCCAAACATAACGAAAAACATTTTTTTTTTGGAGCTATATGTACAGGGTGTTAAAAAAGAGTGTAAAATATTTAAGGAAGTAATAGTATGAACCAAAATAGGCAGAAAAGTCTTAATAAACATGGGTCCGCAAAGTAACGGTTGCGGAGATTTTGCAAAAACGTTGTGTATTTTGTTATAATAGTTGGTTGATGTTTAGTGAAATAAACAGTACGTAATTGACAATTGTTCTCAGTGCACAAGTTTTCCTTCGCTAAGGCTGGTTACTCTAACGCAGAATTAACAGACATGCATTTCTTGTATGGTCGTGCTAATGGGAACACCACCGAAGCGCGATGTCTTTATGTTGACGCTTATCCAAATCGCCAGATTCCTTCACAACGCATGTTTGGAAGAATTCACCAAAGATTACGTGATACCGGTTCCTTGAGCAAACAGTGCCATTTATCCGGAAGACCAAGGTCGGTATCCACTGCTAGAGCAGAAGAAATTCTAGAGCAAACAGTTCCATTTATCCGGAAGACCAAGGTCGGTATCCATTCCTAGAGCAGAAGAAATTCTAGCACTGGTAGAGCAGAATCCAGATACAAGTGTACGGAGAATATCAGCCGAGGTAGGAATTAGTGGTCCTCTTGTTTGGAGAATCCTTCACGAGCAACTGCTTTATCCATTCCATGTGCAACGAGTACAGGCCTTAAATCCAATAAATGATCATCAAGCACGTTTGGTTTTTTGCCGCTGGTTTCTACATCATGATGCTGAACACCCTCGTTTTCGTGTAAATATTCTTTTTACTGATGGGTCGGGTTCACAAGAAATGGAGTATTTAATTTTCACAATCCGCATATTTGGGCCGACGAAAATCCTCATGCTCTAATAGAATCTGGACATCAGACATGTTTTTCATTAAACATTTGGATGGGTATTGTAGGTGACAGGTTTCTAGGTCTTGTTGTTTTACCAAACCGATTAACAGGCGCTGCTTACCTCAACTTTCTGCAGAACACACTGTATCAGTTTTTGGAAGACATTCCTTTGAATCAGAGGCAACAAATGTGGTTCCAGCATGATGGTGCTCCAGCTCATTTTTCCATGGCCGTTAGAGAGCATTTACACCAAACTTTTCCACATAGATGGGTAGGAAGGGCCGGACCTGTTTTATGGCCTCCAAGATCGCCTGGTCTGAACCCTTTCTTTGTTTGGGGATTTTTGAAGACATTAGTGTATGGTAACTCCTGTAAATAGCCTGGAAGAGCTGCAGCTACGGATTCATCAAAAGTGTCAAGAAATCCAAACCAAGGAGGGTGTTTTCGAAAAAGTTCGAATATCGTTGAGACGAAGATGTCGTGCCTGCTTGTAAATGGACGGAGGGCACTTTGAACATCTTCTGTAACTTTGTTTTTTGTTTGTTAAAAGCTTCCTTTGTCGGTTTATTCCAAATAAAATAAAATGTTTGAAAAACGAATAGTGGTCCATATCTCCGCAACCGTTACTTTGCGGACCCATGTTTATTAAGACTTTTCTGCTTATTTTGGTTCATACTATTACCTCCTGAAATATTTTACATTATTTTATTAACACCCTGTATATCGCCGACTATGCAGCCCGTGCTCCGCGAGTTTATTTATTTGGCACGTTTGACGTTTAGAAAGTTAGACAACCGGCAATACTAAACGGTAAAATTTTTGTCAGAATAATTGAAATCCTGTGTATTTAGTTGTAATGCTGTGTTCTTCTTCAATTTTTAGGGGTTATTTTAAATTTCAAACGTTCGTTGCTACGTTTGGAAAAACTGTAAAAGTCTAAATCATCTTGAACGATGATTATTACAAGCGCCAATTTTCTGGAGCAAAAGGGAGTTTTGCCCAATTTTTAAATATCGAGCTAAAATTCCGAAATAATTATGTTATTGTCTTTTAGGCCTCCCTGAGCACGTGGTTAAAATGTTTGTACTTAGTGGTAGTTAACCCTGTATAGGCGGTCTAGGAACAAAAACAAGCACCAAGTCCTTTAAACATTATCATACGGATTCATCAACAAGGCGTAATGTTAGTCAGACTAGCGGAGGTTACGCGAAAAATTTACACTTCTGTTGCACCAATTTAAATAAAAGCCATACTCCTTATTCACTACTATGTATAATACTTACTTTATGATATGTTAACTAATCCGTAGCACTGAAAAGTACTGTTTTTGAATATAAATACTAAATATGCAATGGGAAACGCAAGGAACTAGAGAAAGAAGTTACACGATTTTTAGACAGGTACAATACTGGGTCTAACTTTTGGCGCAAATATGGGCGTAAATAAACAGCATACCTAGGAACGCATGCTTCGCTACCTAGCAACGCATGTTTCGTGAACGAGCGCAAAGCTGGTTAGTCCGACTAACGCGCTTTATACGGGCGCAAAACTGGTTAGTCCGACTAACGCTACGCCCGTTTCATGAATCCGGCTGTTTGTCTTAGCTTTATTCTGTTCATTATTTATTTATTGTTTAACTTCAAAATTTTCTAATGAATTAAACTATGGATGTAAATTTAGGGTACTGCCTGAAGTAATGATACGATATTCACCAGTAGCGTAGACACAGAGTATGTCCCTGATATTGTGTAAAAAATTTGAAACACCATCACTTACTGATGTTATCCAACAGATCGTAGTTAAGTTTTCCAGTTTATTAACAAAACAAGTGTCTCATTATAATTTGTCATAGTTTAGGCTCAAATTTAATACTACTCCACGGACTAATGCCCCGACCGGCATTGAATTACTCCTGCAGTATCTGTGTAAACAGCCAAGAACCCTTGTCGGACACACCACCAGACATAGACCGGTTTCGGGCATGTTAGCCCTCATCAATTTTAACTTTTTAACTGACCTTACGATTAAAAAATTATTTTCGATAATACTATAAGGTATTTAGAAATTAACTTTGTTCAATGATTACAAAAATTATATATAAACATGCATAAAAGCTTACCTACTGAAAAACCAATACTTAAACAGTTATTTACATTTCACAAGTTAATACCATTGTACACTGTTAGAAAGAGACACAAATTATTCCCCTAAATTATTTTATGAAGAATAACAAAAACTATGATTTTCACACAACACATTCATGTTATTTCTTCCTACAATTATTTATTGTATGCTGTCCCGTCACATAATCTCAAACAACGTAGCAAGTTGCACATTTTTTTACTCTTCTCTTATTATATTCATGACATTGTAAAAAGTCAATTTCTTACCATATAATTTTTATATTTTTAACTAATAGTTTTTCTTACGTCACGATAGGGTCATAGATTGGTTCTGCGCAACGTTGTGCTGTCGTAAGCACAGGTGTCACGAGCCGGGCGGTGGGCAGTAAGCACAATGTCTGGGTGCAGGGACTGAAGGGAAAGGTACAAGTGAAAATAAAAACATGTAATATTTTCAGAGATGCGGCACCAAAGTATAATATATTTAAATCATTTTATAATTTTCACAGACAGCCAGCGAAATCGACAAAGAGTTTATGTTGATACCGGTGCAGGAACTGCGGGACAAGGTACAAATTAAAAGAAAACATGTAATGTTTGTGACAAGGCAATGCCTAAAGCATATGATTTCAGACTCGCAAAAGGTATTTAAATTGTTTTTTGTTTCACGGGCAGTGTTTTTCTTTTAAGTGTCATGTGTATTTAATTAATAATAATATATATAATAATAATAATTTGGTGAAATACATTGTTATTACGTGAATATGACACATTATTCAAACAATGAAAAGGTTGGCATGGAGTACAGTGATAGTGATAACGACAGTATTATAATAAATCCTTTGGAGTGTAGTACTAATGTATAATGATCAAATTTTGGATAACTGTGAGTAAATAAACTGTTTTATGTTTTCAATTCAATAAATTCATGTACTTACATACATAGACATACTTTTTAGTAATTCTTTGACATTCTGTGACACTGGCAACGATGTGGAATACACATACAATTTATACAATACTATGACTCATAAAAACCTTAATATTGGAGTGGGTCAGCAGTCCTTAACAAGTTTTTTATTGAAAAATATATAATATTGAAATTTATTTAAAATTTGACTTTTTTACTCCTGATTTTACTTTAAAAAAAAATAGTAATTATGTGTTCTACACAGTGAAAAATTATTATGTAAGGTTCACCCAGTTTACAGTTGCTCAATTAGATAACATGAGACCAAAAATGTCTTGTTTTTACAGTAAATATACGAAGTATCACCCTTATACGTCAACATTTGTTTCCGAAAGTATATTTCAAACAACCAATAAAGAAAAACTCCGAGTCCGAGTCCTCTTCGCTATACCTGAAAAATTAATTATTGTGCATAACAATTTTTGGCATTTAGATTTATGATCGCATATCATTGGGAGCAAGAGCGAAAAAATATGTATCTTCCGCTGCAATATATTATTTACTATATTCAAACGAGATGGGAAGATGAATTTTTCATTTATTTGTCTGGGTTCCGGAGGATACAGGATACCGAAACCAGAAAGAAAAAGAAGGAGAAGGCACGCCTCAATAACCATGACAGACGTGTTTGGACCTAAGTTATGAGACACATTTATATGGAAATGCGCTCACCCCTCTACAAAGTTCGCTGTACTAATTCTTTCCGAATTTGCGGTTACGGCTGCATTCTCCGTCGTGGCTCTTTCCGTGCGCGGCATTATATAATACCATTCGGTAAATTGTGTTTATAAAACACGAATTCAATTAAAAGTAAATCTAAGGAAATATCCCAAATATAACTTCATATTTAACTAAATTATTATAAAGAGTGATTCATTAATAATTGTAAAATAATTGCAGCACATAACATTTATTATTTTTAGTAGAAATCATTTAATTTTTTTTAAATAAAACACCCTGTAACTCCGTAAGGAGCCATATGATTATCCAGTTAATGTATGTACAATCGTTTGCAATAATAATGACATTCTCTTAAAACAGTTTTTGAACTTCTGGAAGTTCTGAATAGAAATTTCATTAAATCTCTCTTGGTAAGTGAAACAACTAATAACTAATGTTAAAAATTTAAAGCAGATTTCAATATGAATACGTCAGAAGTTCAAAAGAAATTGCAAAATTCATTTTAGTGAGTGTCATTAATATTGCAAACGATAGTATAATTCTTAATTAATCACCCTGTATAAGTTGCTACATCTACTAGTTTCGGTAGTAGTAACAGAAATTCAGTTTCCTCGGTATGTTTCGCTTGGTAAGTATTAGTGAAAATATGGCGGACAAAATTGTTATTAAACCATCAGTGCCAAAACAAATATTTCACTTGTTCATGCATAAAAAACCTACACTTCTACGCAATGATGAAAAATATTTTTTCACTGCAAATAGTAAACTTTTAATCAGTTTTCTCAAAGTTGACGCTCTTGATAAAGTGCACGAATTTCCGAAAATCACAAAGTGGCTGACACCTGTTGATAGATTTCTTAACTGCTGTAGGGGTGAACAAATTACTTACATAATGGAAGTGTGAAGTTTTGTGTTTTTTTTAATATTTTCCTATAATTTTTTTTGCATAAATAGTACCAGAAAAGTTTGAAAATAGTATAATTTTATCTTGAATGAAGAAAAGTGCATAATCTACATAAGATAATTTGTAATAAGTCGGGTGTGTGCTGAGAACAACAATCCAACAAATCGGTTTTGTATGTGTAGGGGAAATTTTCTGTATTTTTTAGTAATTTTGCAAATTATTGAGATCGTACCATATTTAGTTATAAAAAGCGTATAAAAATGCAAAACATACGCAAGAATATTTGCACAAAATTTCGGTGCTGTTCCCCAGTGCTACTCTTACTGTACCTACTGATATTTCCCTGCATACATTTCCCGTAGACCCGAAAATCTGTAAGCAGTGGAAAATTAAATTGAGAATCAGAAAACCGATAACAAACCACATGAAAGTATGTAGCAAACATTTTCTTATAGAGGATTTCATGTCAGGTAATTACAACAAGGTTATGTTGTGAATTAATTAAGGATGTTTAAATCTATATTACACATTATACTGCCAATTTTCTCCATTTAATAAAATATATATTTATAGGGTGGCTGAACTAAAGCAGACGTCTGTAAATACAGCTTTTTGACAACTTCTTCTCACCTTCTTTTAGAGGTCGCCCACGATCCTCCAAGTAATCCAAGATATCTCGAACCGAGCCCTTACATCTGAATCTAAAAGGTTGAAGTTACGAACATATAAGGAATTCACGATATACATATATGCACTCTAGGAATTTGCCTTCTAAGTTCTCTAAGTGAGTGGGCCAAAAGCTGGCCCTCCACTGCGACCCTGTGGTCTATTGTGGCTCACATACTATTACACTTCATCCAACACGATCAGGTTTAGCCTCTTTATGAAGCCAATAACCTTGTTGGGTGAGATTTTATCCAGATCTTTTGGCAAGAGATGCACTTTGCCAAATATAGAAAATCTGGTCCCTTCTCCAGCCAGACAGTGACATAATATGTGTTCTGCCGATTCGTCACTTTCCAAACACAACTGGCACTCGGCCTCCTTAGCCAGGCCCAACTTGTGCATGTGACTCCGGCTTAACCGGCAGTGCCCAGTATATAGGCCAATCAGAATCTTTAGATCAAGCCTATTTAACTCAAGCAAATTTTTAGCTCTTTTTGTCGATGTGCCGCCTATGAACGCCTTCGAGTAAGCTAATCTTTTTCAAATCTCGCCACTACTCTCATAGCCGTCCAGGTCGAGATGACTGCTTTGGCAGTATCCGAAGCAAAGCCAAGAGCCGGTTCCGGACCTATAAAGCTAGAAGAGGCGCCTTGCTAACGAGTCCGCTGCCTCGTTTCTCTGGATACCCGCATGACCAGGTATCTAAACCAGGAATTTGCCTTACATTAAAGTTTGATCACTCCTAAACTACACTTTCACCTAAAATATACCAAGAATTACACCATAAAACACAACCTCTATCGCAATTAAACGCATTATTATCTTTAGCGGCAATTGGAAACAAATTGCTGTTCACCATCCAAACTCAATCCATTAGAATATTTTCCTTCGGGCTGCTTAAAAGACAAAGTATATGCAACTGTGGTACTGCACCACGCCTACTGAAGCGTAGAAAAAAATATATAAATCTTATTTAATAAATTTGCAATAAAAACACATTACTCAGAACTGCCCACAATGGGGTCAATAGTAATTAATATTCAGTAAATCATAATTTTCCAACTTCGAATAGCTTGGTGCTTCTCCTACAAATTGTTTAATTTTATTCTGTTAACACATATTGTAAAACACTTTGTTGTATTAGCATGAAAATGTAAATAAACAGTAAAAAAGAAACATATAAATTCATTATACACCAAAAAAAAAAAATAATTTATTGTCGTATTTTTTCCCTTTTCCTCGAAATAAATTATGTGATTGTATAGGGCCAAAAAATATTTTTTCTTGATACCAAATTATTTTTTTGAAAAAGCAAAAATAGTTATTTTATGTAAAGAAAGCATTTGTTGCCATTAAAAAACATTATTTTCTGTTCAATCATCAGGAAATAACTGCGAACTAATGCCTCGACCAGCATTGAATTGCACCTGAAAAATCTATAGCAAAGAGTCAACATATACCGGTTTCGAGCTTATTAGCTCTCATCAGTACGACATAGGTCAGAGATGAGTTAACTGACGACTAACCATGGCTGTTCTGTCTCTCAAATCTGACGTACCTGAGTACACGAAATATAGCATAGCACCTATTGACAATTATTTTTTGTTCATCGGCAATAATTCGAATTTTTCCTTTTAAACACTTTTTGCGACAATACAACTATATTAGGAAATTGAGTTTTTTTTACTATTTTTCAAATAATTATATAATCTAATAAAACCATATAAAAATTTTACAAAGAGAATTAATAAATATTAAGTACATACTTTCCTCTTCACATTCTTAAATTAAAAATATACATTTTTTAAATTAAATAAACCCATTATTTGATTCAAAATACACATTCATTTCAATTTAAAAACTTTTTTGTTTTAAATCGTTATTTTTATATAGATTTGAAGAAATTGTTTATAGAAATGACAAACAATATATTTATTTAAGTATCATTTTCTAAAGTTAAATTTTTGTAAGATGTTTAATTGAAATTTTCTTATCAAATAATCAATTTCATTTTGACAAAAAAATTACCATTACACCAAAAATGTCTTGTTTCCCGAAAACAAATCATGTTTAAATAAATTAAGTTGTTTGCTAAAAAAAATGTTTTTCGTTGTACTAGATCCTTAACTGCTAAAACACTTTTGTGATAACCGTCCGAATTATTTAACAATAAACTAATAAAATTCCACTTCTGACGACGTAAGGTGAAAAGGGAATTGCCTAATGGGATATATTATACCCAAGGGATCTCATATATAAACTTACGAGTTACAACGACACCTATGTGACCAACTGGTGCTAAATTACAATTTATAAAATGGGGAATTTGTACTTTTGTTTGGATGTGTGTGTAATAAAAACCTTTGTCTTTATAACATACGACACAAACCATCCCAAAATTTTATACAGATAATTAGGTATTAATCTGCTGGCAACACGTACAAAAAAAATTAAACATGTATAAGAAAATGTGGATATTAGACACATGTAGTAGTAACCAGCAATACGGAACTAATAACGATAATGAAAAAATACAGAACTAACTGCAGAAGAAAATATATCACACCAGAAATGTATCCTATTAAGAAACCTTATAAATCAAATAATACTGAAGTAAATTCCCTTATTACTATTGTCGTTAAGTGTACATTCACACTGGTTATGGTCAGTATATACCCGTTAAAAAGTACATTGAATACCAAAGAAAATGTAAATTTTGGAACATTTCCAAAATTAATACCATATTTGAAACGCAAATCAGTTGGATACCGTACAAAAAAGTGCAGAATTCTAACGAAAGAGGAAATTGAGATATTTTTACAAGAATCACGTGACAATAGATTTCTGCTAAAGGTAATTCAAATTAATATAAATTGGTCGATGTAAGAAACTAATTTTGGACAAGTCATTTTAATAATTGGTGTTTGTAGAGCTTTGAGAAGAGATGAGCTACTAAAGAAAACGATCGGTGATATCTAACGTACTGTAACGTTCGACAACGTTGCAGTCTCAAGCTGCTGTTGATAATGGTGCGCACAACTACTGATGTTTGTGGGTATGCATAAACAAAAATGGAACAATTTATACTAACCATAACCAGCTACATCGCATGTTAATTTACGGCAAATCTAGGCAAAACTCTCTGTGTCAAAACTGGCTAAGAGACGTTTGTAGGGTAAACGTTTCTTGCTAGAAACAGAAGTCATTTTAAACAATTGTAACTATTATTCTGTGTTGTGAGAAGAGCTCTAAGACAGTAAGTAACCTATGTTTAGGTGTACCTGTTTATAATTATTATGGATTATTATGGATAAATACATAATATGTAGGGATAATATGTACTACTACTAATACTCCTACAACAGTATGTGAATGACACAAGTCACATGTTCAAGACATGTTTGCTGTCATAATTATGTTACCGTTGGTCAGAGAAAAAAAATTGTTAAGTCAAATATGTTTTGTTAAGTACAACTTATGATATGGCAAAATTAAGGTACTTATATTCCCGACACCCTGTATAGAAGAATCTATACAAAATAAAATTTCAATCGCAAATTAATTCTTACTATCTTCAGCAGAGCCTACCGAACTTGTCAATACTGCAACGCGCGCAGTTAAACACTTACATACGGATTCATCAACAAGGCGTAACGTTAGTCAGACTAGCGGAGGTTACGCGAAAAATTTACGCATCTGTTGCACTAATTTAAATAAAAAGCATACTCCTATTCACTACTATGTATAATACTTACTTTATGATATGTTAACTAATCCGTAGTACTGAAAAGTACAGTTTTTGAATATAAATACTAAATATACAATGGGAAACGCAAGGAACTAGAGGCCGAAGTTACGCGATTTTTAGACAGGTACAATACTGGGTCTAACTTTTGGCGCAAATATGGACGTAAATAAACAGCCTACCTAGCAACGCATGTTTCGTGAATGAGCGCAAAGCTGGTTAGGCCAACTAACGCGCTTTACACGGGCGTAAACTCGTTAGTCGGACTAGCGCTACGCCCGCTTCATGAATCCGGCTGTTTAAACAATTACAGCAGCATCATCATTGAACAATCAAAACTAAAATGTCGACTTTTGATGAGTTCTCTGAAAAAGAAATTTCCAGCGTTGTATTGATTTCCCACCGAATTCTGAATTAATCTGTATGTAAGGCACACAATACTTATAAAATGTAATGCAGTCTAACGTGTAATCTGAGTGATTCATAATTCCATGTAAAACAAGAAGAAGGAAGAAATACTGTCGAGATGACGGAATTAAATTGGATTTGTTGACCCTTGACACATTACGTACCTAATTCATTTAATTTCATCCAACTCGCTGCTCGCTGCATTCTAACTTTTAAAACTTCGCTGCTCATAAATCCTACCTTTTGATGTATAATTTAAAACTTCTTAGCATAAAGTAGGTACATATGCAATAACGAAACTTCTAAGATTTTGAAATAAATATATAATAATAGTGCCGTCTTACGAACGAAAATAAACGACATACAAACAAGCATTTTTAAGCCAGAACGTGGCTGCTTTATACACAATAATGTATGTTTCTCGTTTCATAAAACATGTCACGTTACTTATTTTGCTAGTTCGCGTTACTGCAAACAAAAAAATGATATTTGGAGTCGCGTAATATATTCATATACGGTTCTTATACCAGCGAAAAAAGCAGCAGTGCAGTTGCAATATTAGATTTATGTTCCTATCATCCTTCAAGTTGACGTACCGTGCAGTCACCCGCATATCCAATGCACAAAATAATGTTTTTCTTTACGTTGTAGGTTATTGGACGTGTGACGGATGATTTGTCTTTGCCACAACTAAACGGAACAGCTCGTGAGGGATGTAGCAGTTGCTGGGAAGGGTTACGTTTAAATTGCTTCGTTTTATTTTAAAGACGAGCACAGTTCGTTGCTTGTAATCGAAAATGATATTACTTACATCGAAGCTTTTATACAGGGTGCAAGAGCCATTATGGGGGCCATATCATTAACTACATATTTTTGGCGGCAAAATATGACCCTATTTACCTATATACAAAAATACCTCCCTTAAAAGATACCGGGTGTTTAAGTTGAACACTTAAGTGTCCTATCCCTCCACTTTTTTCTGACGTATTATGGATGATTTTTTAAACGTCATGTAAAATTTTTTTTAGAATGTTTTTATTACTCTTGATAATTTTTTGTAAAACTCTTAGTTTTCGAAATAAATTCGATTTTTCAGCGTGCAACGTTAAATACGAGGGGAAAACCACTGAGGTATTTTGCTGTACAAGCTGTAGGTAATTAAAGGTTGTAACGCCACTGCTTCCGCCTCTATTCCCCCGCTTGCGCAATCCCGCCTAGAAGCGAGCCTAAGACCAGTTGGAGTTGGAATGTCTATCTGTGCGGAGCTCGCGCGCTTAGTTTTCTGTTATATTCCCGCTTTATGTTGTGAAATTACAGTTTTAGAATAAAATCCTTCATTTCGTAAAGAGTACTTAATCCATAGTACCCCAACAAATAAATACTTCGTTATTTAACCCGTTATAATTGGCTACCCAACGTGACGCTCGAAATACGAAAGAAGGTTTTTATTGGTGCACACGTGTGTTGTCAACAAAATCGTCGAGAGTTCTATGTATTGTCTTTTGTAACTTGTGTTCCGTAACACCAGTGATTTGTGGTGTAGTTTTTACGAAACTTTTTCAAGTTTAGACAGAACTCAAGACAGCAAGTTTGTGTTGTATTGTGCGTGCGTATTTTCACCACGGCGTTCTACGATTTGAGGAATAGAAAAGTTGCTAAGGAGAGAGAAGCGATTCCTGTCGAGAATTCGTGTGAGTCTGCAGTAAATCAGATAAGTACACAACATTTTACAATGCCTGATGATCGCGAACAAGGTACAAGCTCTCCGGCTTCGGTAGCTTCTTATACGTTAACCAACGAACAGTTAAGTTTATTAATGAGTAATATGCAACAAAGTCAGTTACAATTATTCAACCAGTTTATTCAAAATTCTTTGCCTACGCGTAGTAGTGGTAATTTTGTTGGTTGTACTGCCCGCTTTGATGGAGAGAATCGCGCTGATGTAGAAGCATTCATTGACGCCGTTTGCATTTACAAAGACTGTAGTAATGTGTCTGATGAAATGGCTTTAAAAGGGTTGCCGATGTTATTGTTCGGTGCAGCTGCGACGTATTGGCAAGGAGTAAAATCGTCGATAACATGTTGGGACGATGCTTTGAAGTCACTTCGTTCAGCATATAGTGTTAAATTACCGCCTTACCGAGTATACCGCGAGCTATTTAAACAAGAACAGTCTGATAGTGAAATCACTGACCTTTTTGTGTCAAAATGCCGCGCTTTGCTTGCTCAACTCCCAGAGACTGATATACTGAGTGAAAAAATAAAACTAGACATGATATACGGACTTCTCAATAAGCGAATTCGAGAAAGACTGACACGCGATAGTATAAAGACATTTGAGGAACTTTCAACTAGTGCGCGTAGTATTGAACAATCTCTCGCTGAGTCACAAACTGTTTATGGTGATATTGAACAGGACAAACGTAAAAATAAACGTATAAAGTGTGCGTACTGTAAAGTGTTTGGTCATGAGGTTTCTGACTGCACAGTATTAAAATCGAAAAATGATAAATCGGCTTCGCAAGTCAAAAGTGGTAACGAAAATAAACCAGAAAATACTACCTCTGCGTCGACAACGATTTCATGCTATGGTTGTGGTACTCCAGGTGTAATTAGAGCACGTTGTACAAAATGTAAACCTCACATCTCTAATACTATGTCGAACAACAATGCCAGTTCTAATGCCACTAGTTCTAAAAGCGAATCTGCCAAATCTGTAGAAATTAGTGAATTCTATACTGCTGATGTCACTGCTGATAAGAATAAACGTCCGGTATTACCTATCACTATTTGTGGATTACAGGGTAGTGCTTTTGCCGATACTGGAGCCTCAAGAAGTATTATGGGCTGTAATCTGTATAACAAAATAAAAGATGTTTGCGAGTTTACTACAGAAAATGTTAAAGTTTCTTTGGCTGATGGTAGTCAAGTATCAAGAGAAGTTTTCTCTACCACCATTGATGTCACGATCCAACAACGTATAATTCGTACAGATTTCATAGTACTGTCCACCGAGATCGACAATAGGACCCTGTTAGGAGCAGATTTTCTGAAGAATGCTGCTATAGTTCTTGATATGGGATTAAGTATATGGTACTTTAAGGATGAACCTCAACTAACCTACAAGTTTCTTGATGATATTAAGAAAACTATGAATAGTTATAGTATAGAGTTACGATCTGATGAAGGTACTGGTTTGACAGATGAACAACGCAAGTCTCTCGTCACATTACTTTCTAGTTTTCCTGATACGTTTAAGCAAGGGGGAGCCCCTACGCCTTATGCTGAACATTGTATTGAAATTAAAGAAAACCAGCAACCTATCGCAGTCCCTCCGTATAGGCTTGCTGAACCAAAGAAAGAAATATTACGGAAGGAATTAGACAATTTACTTGAAGAGGACATTATAGAAGAATGTGAAAGTCCTTGGGCTGCGCCTGTAGTTATGGTGCCGAAGAAAAACGGTGAAGTAAGAGTTTGTGGAGATTATCGACGTCTAAATGAGGTAACAATCAGTGATAAATACTCGATGCCTGTTATAGAAGACCTCCTTCATTCCGCAAAGAAGACAAACTACATGTCTACCATTGACCTAAAGGCCGGTTATCATCAAGTGAGTGTACGTGCGTGCGATCGCGACAAGACTGCTTTCGTCACACCATTTGGTATGTTTCGATACAAACGAATGTCATATGGACTTAAAAACGCACCTGCGACATTTTCCCGTTTAATGGACCGGTTTAAAAGTGGACTTCCCGATGTGACCGTGTTACATTATTTGGACGATATAATTATTTTATCAGATTCTTTTGAAGGACATTTAAAAGACTTACAGCTCGTGTTTGAAAGACTTTCTAAGTTTAACCTTCGGATAAATCGTAAGAAAAGCGTGCTTGTGCGTACTTCTATAAAGTACTTAGGACATTTAATTACGCAAGATGGTATTGCTCGAATCCAGAGAAAGTTGCTGCTATTGGAGAAATGAATGTGCCGCATAACTCTAAACAGTTGAAGTCCTTTATCCAGACATGTTCCTGGTTTCGTCGTTTTATTCCTGGATTTTCTGAAGTAGCTAGACCTCTTACCAATTTATTGAAAAAAGATGTAAAATGGTCGTGGGGTGTTCAACAACAAGAATCTTTTAGAAAGTTGAAAGAGCTTTTAACAACAGCTCCAGTGCTGCGACAAGCGGATGTAAATCAACCTTTCATTCTGAATACGGATGCCAGCGATTACGCCATTGGTGCAGTTCTGCTTCAAGGAGAGGGTGATGATGAGAGACCCGTGGAATATGGTAGTCGACTGTTGACGTCCGCTGAGCGCAATTATTCCACTTTGGAACGCGAAGCTCTAGCCATAGTACACTTTGTCAATAAATTTCGAGGATATCTAGAATGTTCTGAAGTACATGTTCGAACGGATCATCAGCCGTTGAGGTGGTTAATGAGCCTTAAATCACCTTCTGGCCGTTTAGCACGATGGGCTTTACAATTACAGGCCTATAACATTAAGATAAGTTATACTTCTGGAAAGGCTAACAGGGTTGCTGATATGTTATCACGACCTTTTAGTTCGCAAGATGAAGACGTATGTGGTTTATACACTGCAACAGTAGAGTTAACTGGAAAGACTGCTGCAGAATTAAGGCAAGAACAAATGTCTGATCCTGAGGTCATGAAAATAATTACCTCTTTCGAAACAGTTCCATCTAAAGAAGAGTTAAGTCACTGGATAAGTGCTGGATATGTTATGTCAAATGGTGTCCTGTACCATTACTTCCCTGATTCCGATGAAGAAACCGCCCAGTACGTAGTTCCGGAACAGAGAGAAAGCACATTTTGTTCGAATATCATGATAGTCCTTCAGCTGGTCATTATGGTGTTGACAGAACTATTCGAAGAATTGCTACCCGATATTACTGGCCTGGAATGCGTAGGTTTATTCAAAAGTATATACGCAACTGTGTACCATGTCAAAAGTACAAACCTCAAACATTGAAACCTGCTGGACTAGTACAAACTCCTGCTTATAATCAACGATTTGAAGTATTGGCGATCGATTTATTTGGTCCGTTACCGGAAACTACAAATGGAAATAGGTGGATTTTCATTATCGAAGATACTGCTACAAAATGGGTGGAGTTGTTTGCTTTGAAAGAAGCCACTGCCATCTCTTGTGCAAAAATACTAATAGAAGAAATCTTCCTGCGATATGGCTTGGCCCGTAAAGTGATAAGTGATAATGGAGTCAGTTTGTAGCAGATGTTATGCAACAAGTTATGCACATCATGGACATTACCCAATTATTGACGCCTGTGTACCACCCGAGGCTAACCCAGTAGAGAGAAAGAATCGAGACTTAAAACCTCAATTAGCCATTTTCGTAGGTGACCAACACAATACCTGGGACCTGAATTTGTCTAGTGTACGGTTCGCGATGAATACTGTAATGTGTCAAAGCACAGGACATAGCGCCGCTTACTTAACTTTTGGTCGTGAGTTACGCACTTTGGACGACGTATCCCATGATGTTAAAACAATTCTTGCTACTGACAATTTCGTACCTGTAATAACACCGTACCTTCAACGATTTATCTCTAGTATGGATACTGTGAAAGAACGCGTTCGGTGTGAACAAGAACGTCATAAACGTTATGCTGATCAACTACGACGTCCTGCTCCTGACTATGAGCCTGGTACCCTGGTTTTATTGAAAACACATACCCTAAGTAGCTCATCCAAGGGTTATTCAAGTAAACTTGCTCCGAGACGAGATGGCCCTTATAAAATTCTCACCGAAATAACACCGTGTACCTATGAGATTGCTGCACTGGACAAACCTGATGTGTCCATAGGAAAATACCATGTATCTGAAATGACCCCGTTTATTGGAGGAGAAGAAACTACTCCTCTTGTGCCCAAAAGAAGAAGAGGACGACCTCGCAAGGCTGGTTCAAGCACGAGGACGGGCGCTCGAACCAGAGGGGGAGAGTTGTAACGCCACTGCTTCCGCCTCTATTCCCCCCGCATGCGCGATCCCGCCTAGAAGCGAGCCTAAGACCAGTTGGAGTTGGAATGTCTATCTGTGCGGAGCTCGCGCGCTTAGTTTTCTGTTATATTCCCGCTTTTTGTTGTGAAATTACAGTTTTAGAATAAAATCCTTCATTTCGTATAGAGTACTTAATCCTTAGTACCCCTACAATTAAATACTTCGTTATTTAACCCGTTATAAGGTGCTTTTTCATTTCTTGTATAATTGTGTGTATTTATAGGTATTTTTAGGTACGTCGTGTATTTTTGGGTACTATCAAGGTAATAATGGGTATTTACTGGGTATTACGAAGATAATTAATGGGTATTTTAAGAGAAAACTAGTATTTTCCCGCCAATTTTTAAATACAATGGCGATCGCACAAGCGTTATGCCGATGGCACAACTTAAATATAAGTAAACAACTGACCAACGCAATGGCAAATATAAAAATTATTAAAAATAGATACAAAAATATTTTCTGTAAAATTTTTCGGAGGCACTGTTAACCACTCAGTGGCCTTTTATTGTCTTCGTAAGTCTTTAGTTTAGAAAATAATATAGGGTAATTCGAATTAGATACATTCTATTGCAAAAATAATGACACTTCCTCAAATCAGTTTTTTTACTGGATGTTCTGTGTAGAAATTCCAATAGATTTCTGTGGCTGAGTGGAACAACTAAGAACTAATGTTTAAAATTGAAAGTATATTTAATTACGAATATGTCAGCAGATCGAAATAAATAGCCAAATTCAACTAAACAGTGCCATTATTATTGTAATAGATTGTACAGTACAGTACCATATAAACAAGTATCATATGAATGTTTTATAAGGCATTTACGCAGAATATATCCACTCACCATACTAGCACATTCCCCTCTCCTGTATGGCATAATTTGTTAACCGTTATCTTTAAACCAATATATTACATTATTATTCGATACGACGTGTTAACGATAAGTTTGGTCAAACTTCTCCGACATATATATTGATGAAAAATATGTAATAAAAAGTGAATGCAAGTCTATAATAAAAATTAAAATATTGCTATATTAGGTTTTCCTATCACATTCAAAAAAGATTTTTTATGTAACCAACTGCCAATTATCTAATTATAATCATACATGACGGAAAGCAAGCTGGGGCTAAAATTGAATTCTCTCTCGATATCCATGTTGCTAATGAAATATTTTGGTTGTATTGGACACCGATGGTACCCGATAAGTATTTGGGATCCGGGCAATAATTTTAGGGACACCCTGTATAGACCGAATATTATGATTTCATAGACGAAAAAGAAGTTTGTTTTTAGTTACCTTGAAGAGGGTATGGTGTAGCTATTAGCACCCTTCTTGGGTGCGCCAATGGGTTTATGATACATTTTATGTAATCCAAAATGTTGCCCTTAAAAAAATCTATATTATTTACGTAGATCTGTGACTGAGATAATTTATAAGTAAATGAAAGACAGTTTTGGAAAATTAAAGGCATATTAAGTAAAATCGTGGGTCATTTAATGTATTTTTTGTTTCTTAAATATCTGGGTATTTAACGGTATTTCTGGGTACTATTCGGTGTTTTTGGGTACGTAACGGAATTTTTAGGTACTTAAGGATATTATTGGGTAATAGTTATAGGTATTATATGGACACTTGAGGGTAATTCGTGATTTTTGGGTATTTTTGAGGTATTTGCTTATTTGATGAGGTATTTTATTGAGAAAAAAAGGTATTTAGGGATAATATTAAAAAAAAAATGGTATTTCATTGTACAAATTTCAAGCAGTGGTTTACCCCTCGGTTAAATATAGTCGCAGCAAAATGAGTTGCACTTAATAACATTTTTAACTTTCAAAAGAACATTTTGCAATGTTCTCACTTTTTTATATAATGCCCCTGAATATAGGGCTAACCAGATGTGCCATGTTTACACAAGATATGCGTTAATTTGTTAATTACCCTTCTTACCTTCTTACTAAGATATAATACGTATATTTGAATTCCAGTCAAATCATATAATTGATAGATTCAACATCATCCTGCATGAACTACTAAATAGATGTGTGCATCCTAAATGTTCTTACCTGAAAAGAAAAAGAAAAAATATTGAATGTCAAATATTACATCATCAAAACAAATTAAATGCGGCAAATATCTTGCACGTGTCTTTTAGAAAGTTCACAATTCGAATCAAAATATATAAGAAGTGCATTTTCATGTTTGTTTCTGTAAGATATACTAAAGCAAATGAAAATTAGTTAAATATCAAATGAAAGGAATTGATGTGGAAAATATGATTTAATTTATATAAAGACTTTAGTAGCATAGGCTCAAAATGTTTGGTCTCAATGTAAATTTGTTTAAAATGCTAAAAGACCTTTACTATGTGTTGTTCGTTGTATCATTTCCAACATAGATTTTCGATAAACGTTTGGGCAAACTTATCAACAGGCAACTTATTGGCCCCTCTGTGCTATCAAATAGATTGACTGGTCACATCATTTGCAAGAACTCTTAGAAGAAGTTTCTTTAAATGTACGTCAACAAATGTGGTTTTTGCAAGATGACGTACCAAATGAATTGACTGGAAATGATTATCTTTTCTTGTAATATCATTTGCAAGCACTCTTAGAAGAAGTTCCTTTCAATGTACGTCAAGAAATGTGGTTTTTCCAAGATGGCGCATTTTATCTGTTCAGATCGCCACCATTTGAATGTGTCTTAAAATAAATGAATTGGTGGAGATGGAATTGTTCCATGCCTTCCTCGGAGATTCTAGTTACCGTGTTGAAGCAGTTATGGGAACAATTCGATAGCATGCAATCTGCAAGTTATGCAGATTTTGATATATCGAATGCGACGGCGTATAGTCTAACCATTTTTTCTATTATCTAATTTTTGTTAAGACTCCTTAGCGTTAATAACCTTTTAAGATGTTTCGTCCCCCTTAAAAATTAAATCTGAAGACTTTAAACACCCTGCATATATATTTAGTAAGATTGTCTAATGCAGGTCCACACTCCTTACTTATTCATGCTTAACTAGTCATCTTACCTACATGTTACAGTAAGATAAAACGTTTATCATCAAGTAGACACAGAAAGAACACAAAAATTGGTGTATTAAAACAGCAACGAAATTAACTGACAAAAAGTATGCCTAATAATGATTTTAAAGTACAAACATGGTGTAAGGTCGAAAGCGCAACCTACATATTTTCTGAACTGATTGTGAATTACATTTAATGTTCTGGCACAAAGCATATACCATATAATAATTTTGTTTTGGTTCTTCTTAATGGTTATGTGTTTCATAAAGCAACAATTTTCTCATTTGTAGCACAATTTATAATATGTATATAACCCGACCCTTTTAACGGTTATTTTCTTTTGATGTTGTACATTTAAATTGGAAAACTACGAGTTATTATTAAACGCCACGACCAGTGGTAACTTGACAACATAAACAGCTAGAAGAGAAAAACCGGGCGCATTTGCACTTAGGAATATTAAACTAGAGTAAACACGGCGTAAAACTTCCATTTAATCAAAAATAATGCAATGCAGTGACCGCAAGCAGATGCGCCCCAGGTAATTCTGCTCCTCGAGTTCAGAGACAAAAACTTCCTTGAATTATGCAGGAGAAGCGCCAAATAGTCACGGTCCCTATTCATTATTTACGAGAAACGTAGAAGTACTAGAATAGATAGCACTTGCGGCAGACGTGAAAAAGAACCAGCTAATCATCTAGTCGAATCTTTGTGTCTAACGAGAATGAGATAGTTATGGAAATAGAACGGGAGAATAGCCTGGAACATCAGTTGGACCCTTTCAGTTCTTAATAAACAAACATAAATTCTGAATGTATGTATACATTTAAGATATGGCGTATTTTGTAAACAACCTCAGAAGTTAAAATAACAGGCTTGAGTTGAACAATGAATAAATGTTTCGGCTCGCAAAGAATTTCTTGGGAAAATGGAAATTTCCAGTTGCAAAACATACGTATTGTTCGTTTAGAAAGCTCTAAAAACAAATTCGAAAATTGATGTTTGTAGTAATGTTGAGTGCTGATCATTCCACAAATGTTTTGAGTACCTACTTTCGCTAAATATAAACTGAATAATAATAATAATAATATAATAATATCTCTAACCCTTATTCTAATCACGAGGATTAGCGCAGAAGTCGAAGAATTGTGCGGGAGAGGGGGAGGCATATTAGCAGGCTGCATTTGCGCCCAGGAACCACTTACGTTAGTAGGCCCTAACTACCATTCAGTGCAGGAATGAAGGAAACCTGAAAAATAAATCGTCACTTTTCGAAAATTTTCGGTTTTTTTTGTACTTATCGGACCACCCTCGTATATGTTACGGCTAAAGTACAAACTTGGTTAGTTTGTAATCTAGCTGATTAGTATACAAACTAACTGAACATTCCGCTATTTTGTTAGAAAACACATATTCCACAATATTAGCGGATAGTTTATAAACTAACGGACTCGCTTGGCTAATTTACTTTAAATAATTAAGAACCTAAAATGGCGTGTGTTCTTGGTTAGTTTATAAACTATCCAATTTAGTCTAGCTGAAATGAAAACAATCATTCTGGTAGCACAAAATACCCAGTTCTTTGGATAGTAGGTATATAAACTAGCCAACTATTTATCTATTTTCTCTGGTTAATTTCATGGTTCGGAAACGATTAAATAAAATAATGTGGTTTCACGTTTTATTAAATATTAAAAACAGCGTATAACAGTACAGATTAGTGTCTATCACGATTCAGCTATCCAATGGTAAAATGCAAGCTGCTTATTTTCAGCAAAGAAAGCCGCTTTATGTTTTTAAAACCGGCTACTGGCTATATTACAGCTGTTTTTGTTTTCACTTAAACCTTAACATTAGTTTTTTGTACACTGTGCTCTGTGTTGAACACAAATTAATAATTATTGTTTTAATAAGTCTATATGTTTTTGTTTCCATTTTGAATCTTATTTTATTATTTAATAAAACTTTTCATAAACAAAAGTAACCTACAAATAACTGCCAGAATGTCAATTTTTGACATCTAAATGGAGTTCAGCGCAAGCGATCCAGCCAAAAAATTTTCGGTGGAAGATTTTTACAGCTGCTGAAATTCAGCGTAAACGTCTTAGAAACGGGGATTGATTATAGACGATTTTTGCTTGTTGATAGTGTATCTACATGTGTTCGCCTCATGTTATATTTATTTTTGCAGCAGTTTTTTGAAAATTGAACCTAGGTAAGATAAAAAATTACAGATATAAAATGCATTCGCAATTCAAATATATTTACGATATAATATTTTCAACATAAAATCTAATAGCACATTTCAAAATATTTTTAAATAAGCTTGTCTTGAATTTGCACTGAAGTTAAGAGTGTCATCCCAACATTTCGTTTAGTTTGCAAATTTAATTAAAATTCTAAACCTCCAATCATATCAGTCTAGCTAACGTAACAAATTGAAAGTATAACACAAAATTACTTTAAGAAATATAATTTTTGAGAAATCATAATAAAATTATGTTTGATACACTTAAATAAATAACACAATCAGTGAATTCAAAGGCGTCCAGAATTGAGCTAGTACGATAAGTAAAATTAAAAAATAAATAAATAAATAAAAATTATAACAATACTACTACCATTACATAACTAAATTAATATAAACAATACAAATAAAAAAAATTAAGACATCTTTATTCATAAAAAATATATAACAATATATACAAGGAACATGTGCCGCTTTGTTTGAATCGTGACTAATCAAATAAATTAGAGGACGGATATCTTAATTTGTCGAAGAGAACATTAATACCAATTAGTCTCCATTTTCTGATTCATCTATTAACAGTGACTGGCAAATATAAGAGCTTCTTTTCACAAATTGTACGTGTATATCTTTCCCAAATATTTTCATCCTTCCTTCGATAGATTTAGGTGTATAAACAAAGCATAAATTGAATAATTTAAAGAAGTTGATAAGGTTCTATTTATGTCAAGTACACAACAATCAACAAAATCAAAATTATTAACATTAATATATCTGCCGCTATAACGAATGTTTAACATCCACATTGTGTATTAAGTGAACTGCAGATGATTTAATAGAAGAAATTAGGCTTTGAACGTCACTCATGTGTTTTAAGACGGAAAAGTTTAAGCCTGTGTCATTGTACCCACCACGTACCCACTGTTTATAGTTTTCTAGATATAACATACCTGATAAATTATATGTTTATCCTTATTCAAAACGTAAAACATATTATGGATGAATTATAATAGGCTGTTACAGTTTATAACCCAAACAGTCTGGAGATAAATTTAATAGATTGATCAGTAGGAGACTCGATTAGTTTCAAGACATGCTGCAGATACCAAAGTCAAGCTCAAATAAGTCAAAACTGTGGAGATTATTTATATTATTTTGCGTGTATGTACTATTTTGCTAGTGCCCATTGTTCAAACAAGTCTTACTTATTTTTTTATACTTTTTGGTCCACTGATAAAAACAGGTTGAAATGTCCATGTTTTGTTATGCTTTTTTCCAAATATATAGCGGTAATTTTTAGTTTGCATTATATATTAAGAAGAATCAAGTACATATTTACATAATAAAATTAAGAAATTTCAGGAATATTGTGATAATACAAAGTACTTCTTTGGAACTATTTTCTTTTACTTAATTTATTATGATTTAGCTGATTTAAAGTAACAGGTTCTAGGTTATGAATACTGCATTGCTAGTTGCCTACTTTCCATGCTCCAAACCATGCAGAAACGTTATAATCTAACGGCCATTTTTACAGAACACTGTAAACATCTTGGGATGCTGTTTAAAATATTTCTAATTATTTTATGCAAACATCGTCGATTACTGTTAAAATTGTTGCTATTATTAGTATTAACAGAATTTATTTACACAACAACGCAAGAAGTTTAAAAATATATCGTCCTGAGTGCACCTTGCATTAGTGGCCTACAGATGTCGTCTGTAGATGTTAAATAGTAATAAGTATACGGTTACGGTACTCTGATTAGTTTGAAATAATTTTTCAGTAGTTGTTTTTCGCAAATTTAGTTTTTTCGCATATTTTTTGTGTATTTACAAACATGTCGTATTCAAATGCCTAGATGACTGATAAGGTGCTGATTTATGGGAGTTTGGCAAGTGCATATTATCGTGCGGCAGCGTCAAAGACGTTTCCCGAGGTTACAAAATATTATGCTGAATACTTTTTGAACCACATCGAACGGCTGTTTTATGCCGTGGCGGTAAAGGGGTGGCAGTGTTTTTATGTATTTTTGTACATTAACGTGTATTTTGTTGTTATTATTTGTGCTTTCCTGACGTAAGTAATCGACCTGACCAAGACCGCCAAACCAAGTAGATACCTCGATTTACACAAAAAGAACGATCGAGGGAAGGAGAGGTCCACAGCAAGTACAAAAATCTTTGCAGGTTTTAATTTAAACAAGTAAGAAAATAGAAGATGATTCAACATTTTAAAAATCTCTCCAAGTATCAATCCTGGAAATAAAAATTAGTAAGGTAGGTGCTGCCTCTGTGCTACCATACCGTATTTCTCATTAAATCGTTAAATAATAATCTACATTTTGTAAAGATTTTGTTTTCTTTCAAAGCGGTTTAAACTGATACACGTGTCAATGCGGTGACCTGTCACTATGTTTGACACCTTTGCCTTTGGCACAATATAATATCTAACCTCGAGGCTGACAGAAAGTTTTCTTTGCCGATATTCAGGTTAGTTAATTTTCTGAACACCCTGTATATCCGAACAAAAATTATGGTTACTTTGATTTATAAAAAGCAAAGTTTTTATCCGTAAAAAATATTTTTTTCGTTGCAGATGAAAGGTCAATTAACCATAAATTAAAATACGTCTACTCTGAAATAAATACTACTGAAACAGTTACTATAACTTTGTACTTACAACTTTGTCGTAGAATAAATTATAAATCTGGTAAACCATATAAATGTTCGTTGTTATGGTAAATGCAAAAATATTATAGCAATTGGGTTGTTGCAAATTTTAAAAATGCGGGTATAGTGCAAAATACCAATATTTCTTCCGCCAGCCAGCCAGGAATATACATGAGTTACATCATGTGTACTCAGGTTCATGTCTGTTGGGTGTGACAGACACGAACAGCTATAGATCTATCGAGAGATATTTTGCCTGACCCTATGGCATACCGATGAGAGCTAACAAGCTCAAATCTGGAATATGTCGGGTGGGGCATATACAAATGACTTGTTTGCTACAGGTCTTTCAGGTGACAATGCTGATCGGGGCCGGGCATTAGTTTGCAGAGTAATTGTTTCCTGAAACTCCGCATTTGTAACATGAGTAGCAAACATTTTTAACTACCAATGTGTAAATTTTTAAATAATTCAATGGTAATTATTAGTCTTTAACAAACATTTTTATAAAACCTTGTGGTGGGGGTGACAAAAATGCTGGTAAACAGTTGCAGTCTTTGTGTCAAAACAGTCACAAAACCTTTAGTAAATGGTACAACAATATCTGTAGTATTTGGTATCATTTATGTTGTATTGTTTGAAGATTATATGCATAATAGTACGTGAAATAATACTACAAATTGTCTGGAGCTATAATCGCAATAAATGGTAGTAAACAAGACTAAAATTGTAAAAATGTTTACTATTCTTTTTTTTTCAGTGTAACATAACTTAAATTTTGCAAAACTTTTCTTAATAACCTACTGACCAAAGCAAGTACTGACTTATCGACTTTTTTCTTTTCTGAACAATATGCAAACAAGCGTAAAATTCTCCATAACAACTCCATTTTAATAGTAAGTAAAATGTTCTATCTAAATGTTTCTCTCTTGTTTGCTTTAACCGTGAACATACTATACACATATGAAAACAAAATAATTTTCGCATAGTAGTTCTGTCAGTTTCAAATTTCATAAAACAACACACATTTGTTGAAATAATTTACTGTAAACAAAACTTTAATACAAACATGGCGAATCGATAAATCAATGGATGTGTACCTGTACAGATAAATTATTAAATACGTACTTTCAGTTCAGTTTAAAAATAGAGATTGTTTTTCAATTCATTTAAACACAAAACTGATAATGGGCAATAATTGATTTTCACGATTCGGTTCGATTCTAATAAAAATATTTTTCTTTTGTCTTCGCATTCTATTATCACATTAGAACACTATAAACCTGATAAACGGGAAGATATAACAATAAATAAAATCTCTGCCGCGTAAGAGACACAAGGGACCATAAGCCGATATAGGCCGAATTTTATCTAAACTAACCAATTCCCTCGCCGCGACATAAATGAAAACCTTCCTATCCATCATCTCCATTTTTTTCTTCTAAAAGATATACTATCATTCGTAAAATTAAGCCCGGCTCAGTGAACAAATGGGACATTATTTAGTAATTCAATGTACGGCAACAACGAACAAAGTACACTGCAGTTATTTTTATTTTCTCAATCATTTGCTCTATCTTTGAGAAAATAATGTATATTTAAAAAGGCCCGAAACTGTTCTGTTATTTAATTTTGTCCCACGTCCCGGGCAAGGTACCAATGGGGCGCATTTTGATGTTTTCTATATGTTAGACTACCTACTTATATAATTCCAAATTCATGATATTGGGCGATTCAATGTTGCTGAATTTATTTGTCTACTCTTGTATGGATATCTCAAATAAGTTAGATTATTGTCTGAAGCTATTTGTTTGTGGCATAATTTAAGTTAGATTACTTATGAATTTTCAGAGTATATTTAATATGCAACAGTTTAATTTAGTGACAACCATTTACATCACATTTTAGAGCTTGTGTTCTCTAATTATCCTTATAAAATTGAAAAAGCCATTGATGTCGTGTCATATTAAATGAGGACTTGCATCATCCTTCATATTATGTGGTATGCTTAAATTTATCAACTTCAAGTAAATTGATTTACAGCTCGTGTTTTAGTAATTACACACTCAATTTTAGAAAACCTAATTTTCCAGTTATAAGATATCAACTGTAACCTCTTAACTAATTTTGATGATGTTAATGAGTCTACTGATAAATATAAAATATCACATGCGATATTACTTATCTTAATAAATTTTAACCACTTGATTGTCTATGTGTATACTGATTATATAATGAAGTTAGCGACTAATTTATCACATGATCCATCAAATTTTAGAAACTATATTAATACTAAGAATTCTTCTCCTTACTTATCGAACAGTTTTGTGGTTAACGCTTAGTGAAATTTTTGGTTTTTTTATTTATAAAATAGAAGTCTAATAATTTAATATCAATATCGAATTTCAATATCCAGGTAATTCAATTTAAAATTTACTATTCACTATCGTGCTCTAAAGTGGACTTGGCACGATTCTGTTATATTACAGCACAGCTGCTAGAAAGTGACAGATTATTAACAATATTGACGTTCTCAAGGACATCATTATCATGCCAATCGACTAGAAAATAATAGCTATTAATTATATAAGCGAATTAACAAGCCTTTAATCCACGAGAAAAAATGTACACTCGAAATGCAGTCGAGAGTTAGGTACGTTTTTCAAAAGGATTAAAAAGGCTGGTTAATTTCCCGAATATAATTCAATGTTTTATCCACGACCACAGCCAAAACCGGTCGATTAGGAGAAAGAAAGCCGTGTGGGACAAGATGAAAGATTATGGTTATGAAAAACGTTATATTTGACAAATTTATTTTAATCAATCATTATTAATTGTCAGATGAATACTAGAAAGTCTTGGAATCGTTTCTAAGACATCCGTTTATTTATTTGTTCACAAGAGTGAAAAAATTTGCAAAATTGACACAAAAAAAGAGTGAGATTGCTGAAAATTTCTTCATTCAGGCTGAAATCCAGCAAGGAGTCTAAAAAGCAACATTACGTCTGTTACCAGCGACAAGCAAAACTGTGTACGAGAAGGAATTGATACAATTCGACAACTGGAGAAAAAAGGGGCATAGGAGAAGGAATAATTACAGAAGAGGTGCTACTATCCTAATTTTTCAATGTGGAAAAACGGTTTGCTGCCTCTTTGATTTGGACAAAATATTGTTGAAAGTGCACAAAGGTATTGATATTTCGAGGTATGGTAAACTTACTTCATATTTGAAAGCATAATCAAGATATTATAAACCAAAGAAGGCAAAGATACTAGATCGAAGAATTTTTTAAAAGAGCACCAGACGAGGAATATTTACAAGTTAAGGTAGACAATACACAATTATAATATTTCAATTTATACATTGAGCGTTTTATTTTTAACTCTTTACAGGTTGAAACGATCATGGGAGTCGCAGGTGCTTGTCGATGCAATGAGTTAACCATTTTGGATATCATACAAAAACAAATATTTCAAGAATTGTTACGATCATGGAAGAAGCTTTTTCAGTCAAAGCTGCATGTGTGAAAATACATCAATCTGCGACCTAAAAATGTCAGTGGGAGATTTTTCATGCGATATGTGGCTGGAAAATGTACTACACAATATGTAGGCATCAACACAATTACGAAACCATTTTCAAAAGTGGCTGCATTTCTTGGGCTCCCTGATCCAGCAAGTTTTACCGGACATGAAATGAGACGTTCTTTGGCAACATTACTGGCCACTGCTGGGGGTGACCTGGCGAAGACCTGTGGGCCCCTCCAGTCCTTCAGAAACTCCTTATTGATTTAATTCAAATAATTCTGATCCAAAGGACAAGCTCGTTCTTGAGATAAATGTTAACAATAATAATTCTTAATAAAATGCTATAAAATCGAAGCGTGGTATTATGAATTCTAATCCCCTAGTGTGTTAAAAGGCCTTTAATCAACGAAAAAAGGGTCATCCATAAATTACGTCACACGAATTTTAGGACTTTTTAACCCCTCCCCCCGTCCTTGTCACAATTTCAGAACCCCCTCCCCCCCTGCTGTGACATCACACATTTTTCAAATTTATGTAGGTATGTATTTAAACATAATCAAAAGAAAAGTTATCTTTTTCTCACTTTTATTATAAAATTTTTAATAAAATCAACATAAAGTCAAATATTTTAGATAACAGAAAAAATAAACTACTAATTAGAAAGTAATAAACGACTAATTATGTTAATTAAAGATACAAAATTTAATCATCTTGTGTCAATGGACATTGGCCTTTGTAAATTTTTAAGTTTTTTATTCACAAAAATTTCGCGTTATGGATTTTGAACTTTAACATGTGAGGTCACAAATTTTTGACCTCCCCTGCCCCTTGTCACACTATGTCACATTCCGGTGATACCCTCCCCCCCCATTAACATGTGACGTAATTTATGGATGGCCCCAAACAGATGTATTAAACCTTCTTAATATCTTGAATAAAATAAATAAAATAAATTAGCATTATCGTCGTTAAACACCATTGTCGGCCGCTGGTACATGCATTTCAGTGCCACCCCGTATAATACCCATTAGTTAAAACAAAGAGCTCACGCGGCCCTTATTTTCGGAAAGCACTAGCTATCATTTAGGCGCATCCAGTTACATACAAAAGTTGTTCCGGCGTGGTTACAGCCCGAAGGGCGCGCTAACAGCACCCTCATGACTAGTTAAATGCAGGACGAGAACGAAATAACACCTAAGTTTCATGAAATGCTGCCCCTGCGGCGTCTCCCTTTCCGAAATTGTTATTTTACTAGGCCGTAGCTGTTCGGTTTTGGTAGAAAACAGCTTTTAATGCGACGCTTCATTATCGGCAGAGCGGGTAGACGTGAGGAATATTTCATGCGAGCGGCTGCAACTTCAAGAAACGTGTTTGTTCTCTACTAAGTACAGACAAATAGAGTTTCGTCGAATACATGGGAGTAGGTATAGGGATATAAAGTAACAGGAACGTTTATTTATAATATGCTGCACTACAGTCTCAGTTCTCATATCTCAAACATGGAACAGTGACAAAATTTGATTAAGGGCGCCGTATGCTTGAAATAGTGTTTTCTACAAATACAAATAATTTTAGACATTTAAAAACTGAATAATATAGAGTTTACGACATAACACAAATGCCACCTGAGAATAGGCTCCGAAGTAAACCAATATACAGGGTGATTCATTAATAATTGTACATACACTAACTGGATAACCCTTGGCTGAAAATATGAAGAATTGCCACATAACGCTTAGATAAAATATGGCTCCTTACCAGGGTGTTTTATTTAAAAAAATTTAAAGGATTTGTGCCCATTACTTACAGCCCAGTTTGATATATCTCTATCATACTTGGCATGAAGTTTAAATACTTTAGAACATATTAAAAAACGGTACAAAATCGTTTATGGCTACTACCAGAGGAGTACGAAAGGGATAGAGGGGTAGTTTCCCATTCCTAACTTCTACGAAATTTTTATTTTGGTACAATTTTTCAATTCTTCAAAACTTTCTATGCAATTAACTTACACTAGTTATTTCACGAGATTTTTAAGGTTAAAAATATGGCTGCACACTCATTTTTATTTTAATATGTTATTTACTTATATTATTATTATTATTCAAGTCAGTGTGTCCTAATCGGCGTGTAAAAACTAATTCAACTAATGCAACGCAATCCCATGACAGAAGACACCGACTTGAATAATAATAATATGACAAATAAGTTCCATAATAAAATAAAAATGATTGTGAATAACAAAAAAAGAGTAATATTTATTGCTTCTAGACTGACAACATCGATTGTAAAATATACATTCTAAAATGTTTAAGTTTCCAAGTAATTTTTTTAAATCTTTAATCAAAATTTAGTAACAAGTATTGAAACACTTTTTTAAGAAGTACCGAAAGAACAATTTGTATGTATGGAGTATGTACTTGCAACCAATCAAAGATATTTTGATGCTGAAATCATGTAAATTCAAGAATAAATGAAAGACTTTTAATTACATAAATACTCTTAACTAATACACTGAGGTGCACCTCATAAGAAAATGAAACATCAGCAGGAACTGACTAACCTCTATAAATTCAGTATTTATTCTTCTAGAAAGCAAATACAGATTACATCTTTCCGCTAACAATTTAATTCTGTGCCTACACTTTTTCCACGTACAGTGTTTGTTTTAATTTTATTTAGATTACCAGAGACTTACACCAACATCGAAGGATTACTGCTGAGCCGAACAATATGATTTTATGCACAATACCGAGGGAGGAGAGAACTTTAAGAGGCATGAAGTGGCTTTGTTTGAGGGAATTGGTATACACTTCAAATTGGATCAAGTTAAGGATAAGTGCACAACGAACAAACCCGATTAAGTTTAACTTTGCACAAATAATTCACATTCTGAAAACTTATTTATTTATTTACTAGTTTCTTTACATTACATCCAACAGCTTGTCACCCACTTACAGCAAAATAACAATATTTTTTAATAAAGCCATTAGATGTACTGAATAGTAACAGTGACATAGGATTTGCTTGTCAAGTTATAATGGTTACAACCTTGTAAGTGTGATGCCGCGATAATCAATTTTATTATGCTATTTTAAACTAATATAATCAAATGTATTGAGCAGTTTCTTTGTAGTAAAGAATCATGATCGCCATTGTCACGTTGTCAGTTTAGATCTCTTAACGATTGAAGAAGTAACTTTAAAACATATAAAGAACAAAGCAATATCTCTCTCGAAACGTCAAAACCCTACATCGATTACGTGATTCATTTTTGAGATCAAGGCGAGTAAGATAATTTAAAAAAATCTAATTATGGATGAAATTGTTTTAAAGATCAATAGATTTGACATAGATTTGAAACAGGTAAGTTTGTGGTGGTTTGTCGAACACGCTGGTGGTATTAGTTTTATTGTACAAAGTAGAGCGCGCTAGTTGCCTAGCATTTTCGCTGACATTTTAACTTTTTAAGTTCGGTTTGTCCCTTTCTCAGCCTTATTATATCATACATAATTTCATTTTACACGAAATCGGCACTCTTATCTAAATTTATTAAAAATGCATGCTATAGAAAACACTCTGGTAAAGTCGACCAGGCAATCCCTGTAATAGTGGGTACTTGTTTATTCAAGTGTGTATATGCCAAACTCTTGCATTTATATGCCATATGCGTTAATGTTTTATTCTGCTCTGTTTGTTACGCGCTGTTACATACTGAAAATAAACTTACATACTTATAATTATCTGCAGTGCAGATAGATGTATCTAGATCTTCTTGATCAATTCTAGCTGATCTACAGGAATTGTTTTTCTATTTGGCAGCTGCCTCTCAAAAAATTTGTCGGTATATCATCTAACTAGTGCTACAGTACTTCCCCAAAAATTCACCATCTGCACTGCTGGTATAAGTTTCCATTAGTATTATGTAGTAGCGCGTTACAAATAGAGAGCAGAAGAAAATCTTAAGTTTACAATATTCTTCAAAAGAACAAATTACTATTTAATATAGAAAATGTACAACATACCGGAGGTTTCTCATATATAAAATATCAATGTAAGAGTCCGGGGTTTGACACAAACACACTTGACAAACAAGTACTGTCATAGATAGTAACTATATTGGCTGTATGTCATGGTTATGAGACTCATAATCACATATGTTTCCATAGCTTGGTGGTCCAAAGGTCTTCAAAGGACAGCCAAAATAGACCTCTCAGGTTTACAGAGACAAGCTAATTTGGCGATAACTGGTGCAATCAGTACCACACCTTCAGCTGCTCTGGAAATCCTCCTGGATCTACCACCACTCCATATACTTTGGAGAGAGAGGCCAGGTAGACAGTATACAGATTGAGGCAAGCGGCTATTACTATGTCTAAGGTTAACATAATAGAACATAGTGGAGCGCTAGAGAACATAGGTCACATCACTCTATCGATGGTCTCCGATGCTATTCCTACAGAAATCAACTATAGACTGCCTTATGAAATTCTCCTTCGTCGGAATGAGAGATGGGAGCTTGGTGAAACTGACCTCCTGAAGGCGGATAGTTGCTGGTACACCGATGGTGTCCAGAGGGTGTTGGAGCTGGAGTCTAACTATAGTTTCAACACAAATACCAGGGTATCCGTAAGTTTGAGCAAGTATGCAATAACTATATTTCAGGCATAAATCTATGTCATTGAGCTATGTGTATGGAGGTTGGAAAAGCTTAGACTTACACGCAGGTCGATAAACAAATTTTCCGATAGCCAAGCAGCTTTAAAAGCACTTGGATCCTGCCGGTGTAATTTAAGGCATGGAACTGTCAAAATACTCTGGAACGGTTGCAACAAGCAACAGAGTAACCCTGGCTTGGATACCTGGATATGCAGATATCCAGGGGAACGAGACAGCGGACTCGTTAGCAAGGCGAGGTGCCTCTTCCAGCTTTACAGGTCCAGAACCGGCTCTTGGCATAGCTTCGGCTACTGCCAAAAGAGCCATCTCGGCCTGGGCGGAGGAAAAAGTATGTGAATACTGGCGAGAGTTGCCAAGATTAGCGCACTCATAGGGGACCCATAGACAGGGAGAGTTAAAAATACTTGACCTAATGGACCTGGAGCCAGCTCAAAATTTGGTCAGTCATTTCCTCTCGAACGAAAATTAGTGAGACGCATCAGGGAGTTGTATTATAAAACCTCGTGAACGTCAGCTGCGGATCCGTGGGTGGGATGAGCGGTGGTAGCTCCCCACATTGGAGAAAAAAAATTTTTTTAGTCATTTCCTCCTGACTAAAAATTTACCTGATGATAGCTTATATGCTACTGTGAATGGATATAAATGTCAGCTGGCTGTACTTCGGTGGAAAACTCGTCAGCTGATGCATTTAAATAGGCGTTAGATGCTCCCGCCTAACTTCTGCGTTACAACTTTCAAGGTATCACCTGGCTCCAGGTCCATAAAGACTGACTGGCCTATATACTGGGCACTGCCGGTTAAGGAGTCACATGCACACGTTGGGCTTGGCTGAGAAGGCCGAGTGCCGATTGTGTTTGGAGAGTGAGCAATCGGGAGAACACATATTATGTTACTGTCCAGCTGGAGAACGGACCAGATTTGCTATATTTGACAAGATGCATATCTTGCCAGAAGATCTGGACAGAACCTCACCCAATAAGGTTATTGGCTTCATAGGGTCGCAGTGGAGAGTGAAGGGCCTACTTACTTAGAACATAACATAATTATCACAGAGATCTCCTTGTTGACTTAACCACAGTTTTTTGCATTTTTTCTCGAAAACGGTGCATTACTAACCAATTTACCAAGAACATATTTTTGTGTAAAATGAAATTTTATATAATATAACAAGGTTTAGAATGGGAAAAATCCAACTTAAAAAAAGTTAAAAAATAAAATGTCAACGGAAATGCTAGCAACTTTATACAAAAAAACGAATAACACCAGCCTGTTCAACACCACCAAAAACGTGCCTGTTTTAAAAAATTACATCCAAAATTAGATTTTTTTAAATTATCTTACACGCCCTGTATTTCAAAAATGAGTGGGTCTATGACATATATTTATTAAGAAAATCCTATTTATTCTTTAATGTTCTACCAATTCTATAAATACTGCCATGTCTTTTTAAAACAATCTATATAATAATGTAACAAAGGAATTATTTCATTCTATTGCTTACCTGACCTAAAATGGTAATCACGGAAATAATTAAGAAATTTTCAAAATTCTAGAAATAAAAACGTAACGATGACATTGAGCATTGGAATTTACGAGAGGCAGTAAAGTGGCGCCAGTCGTTACTGATCCCCGACACATATAATTTTGAAATGGCAAATGCCATAATTCCGTCACGCTCGTCACCAGTTATTATTTGTTGAATTGGAAGGGTGGGACGCCAGTATTGTTTATTGAGTCGTTTACTGATCAGCCTGTCTTATCAAAAAAATAAATTAACTAATTAACATTGTGTGTTCTGTTTTTTTATTCTAATACGTAATCATAATACGCATTATGAGTGGGCGCCGAGCTCAAAAAGTACAGAAAATACAAGCCTGCAGGTTGCAGACTAATATGCAAGTACTGAGACTCATAAGCTGTTTTTTTGCAACGAAATGTGTTCAACCCGGTTCAAAACATTATATTTTTGCGTTGAAGCAGTGACGTCACACACGTCGCTGTTTAAACAAGGTGCCCGTATCCCTCGCCATTAAATGATCAAATTTGTGGTGTTTTTTAGGTACTGAAATCTCGAAAAATAAAACACGTAGAGCAAAAGTAATATCAAAAACGGGATTATTGATGTTTTATTTATCCACTTTTATTATTTAAACTTTCCTCAAATAATGTAATAACTTTTAAAATGCATTTATATGACACACATAATTTCGCTATTCTAACCCCACATTTTAACAATTATTTTCACATACTTATAAACAAAAGTGAACAATCTTATATGCAGAACTATGTAAGTTTATATTATAACAATGTTTACATCTATAGTTGAATTTAAAAAAATACGTATTTTGAAAGATTTCAGTACCTAAAAATTCATTGGATAAATCGCTTTCTGATGTTATATGTTGATTTTACTTCGGTACCTTGAATATTTGCAGGTGGCATGAAATAACATTCTTGTTATTTGCTAAACTCTATATTATTCAGTTCTTAAATGTCTAAAATTATTTATATTTGTAGAAAACACTATTTCAAGAATACGGCGCCCTTCCGGTTTGAACTCATTAGATGCTTTGCTATTGGTCTGCTGCATGTTGCCTAAAAATTAGAGATTTGAAAATCGGTGTGATTTAAATTTTTAGATTAATATTTAAAATGGTTGTTATTTTGATACTTTCTATTCTTGTCTATTTAAAAAGGAGTTGGTTGTGGACTATTGTATGTATCTCTGCAAATTCAAACGTATTTTTAGACATTCTGAATTACATAATCCAAAAGCATAATCCAATTACTTTTCTATCTAAATTTCATAAACCTGTCACTCATATAAACACGTTAGATTTGTTTTTGGTTTGCAGTTGCTAAAATCAATTTCCATGTTTTTGTTATGTCTATTTTAATCCAAATCTAGTGTAGACAATAGTGTAAACAATAATTAAAAAGTGTGAGGGTGATATCAAAGAGAAACAAATATTTGATGACGTTACGTTTTGAAACTATACATTTTCTTGGTGCAATACATTAGTGACGTCACCATTGAATACGTTTTGAAACAGTCGATGAATACGGTTCGTCACAAAAAAACAGCAATAGTCTCGAGTCTCAAGCTGTTCTCAAAGTAGTATGTTGCGCGCATGCGTTACTATTCAAATGATTGTATTTAGAGCAGAAACACAACTTTTGACATCGTACAGCGTTGCCAACCCTCATGTTTTTACATGAGATCTCATATTTTGATGACCAGTCTCACGTTCTGAGTTAAATTTATCATGTTTTTTCAATTTTCTATAGTAGAAAGCTGTTTAAGAATTACAGAAAAAGATCTTTGCCGCTCATTTTACCAATCTTGTGAGGCTCTTGATCACTTGGTCCCCCAAGTCAGTTCAGTGTGTTCTGTAATCTGTGATTTATAGTGTGTTCCGGAATCTGATGAAAGCACTGTCAGCACTAATTTTGCGTTCCGAAAACAAATTTTCCAAGTTTATAGCTGATGTACAGTAGGTACAAATGTCAATATACTAATTTTTATGCATAACATTAGTTAGTGTTATATTCGGCTGAAATTGCTATTTTACAAAAGGTAGTGTGGATGCAGCAGCAGTGGTGGGGGATAACTGAATTTAAATAGAAACGGACAAGTGATAAATGGATTGTTTTTCTGTAGTTATTAATTTAGCATTTTTGATAGTTGAGAAAAACGAAGGTTTTGCGAATAATTGATGCATTGGAAGACTGTCAATACAAATCATCCTAATTTTGAGAACTAGAAAAGTTGAACAGATTGATAATAATATATTGATAAATGTACAGTTTTACAATATTCATAAAGGCATCTAAAACTAAATTAAACTGTTGCTGAATGTGTCAATAGTCATTACTCAACGATTAAACCTGATTTCAATTTCTACTTTCCCTGATATTGCTGAAGCAGTTGTTCCGTTTTCAACTTCTGCAATGCTCAATGTTTAATTACGGAATAACTTGATATCAAGAATTACAGCATAGCACGGATAGCCGTTTCAGCCTATTTGGGAACATAGTCTTAAAGTTAACCCATAGACCTATAAACTGGTCTATGAGTTTAACCTAACATTATTTCCGACATTATCAAAATAAGAAAAGAAACTGTGTGACATTACTTAAAAATATAGATTTAGACAGACATTAATCTAGGGATTTTATGATTTCTCATGTTTTTTGTCAGTATCATATTTTCGATTTCATTTGGTTAGCAACACTGACATTATACCCTGCCGCGACACTTTGGGTATCAAAGTCGTCTCACGAGAAATACAGAAATATTTCGAAACAGGTATCGAGGTAAACACGTGTAAACTTTAAAGTTTCAATATATGTATTTTGATTGTATATATGGATGCGAAATCAATCGTTGATATGACAGTAACATCTTTAAAAAAATTATTATGTTATAGTATGTATAATATTTTATGTTTTTGATGCCCTATTAAAATACATATATTTTTGTTTGCGGTTTAATATTTTTCTGCATGGGCCCATGGGCTTAGTATTAGAGCCAATCCAAAGTTCTCTGACAAGAAGTACATCAAAACCAGAGAAAATTGTTAATATATTTTTCTCTATCTTGTTTGATTGGCATCTTGAATAAATGTCAGAGTAAATTAATTTTTAATAATAGTATACGCTACTAGATAGCTAAGTTCCAACATTGCATTGATAATGACGATAATGATAGATCAAATGAATAGAACACAAAACAAACATTTGACCTTTTTGGGTAGATACTAGATATTTATTTAATATGAAACATGGCAATCGTTCTTATCCTTTTTTTAAACAATGATGGCCTCGCGTGTTTCAATGTCATTTTCAATAAATTAATTTTGATGAAGTGATTAACATTAAAATTTATTTATGAATTTAGAGCAAATTCTAACATTAACTTTAAAAATTAGCTGCCACAAAATGGTTATACCATTTAGAGAATATTAAAATTTATATTTAGTACATAGAAACTGCTCATAATAAATGTATTTCAATTTGAAAATGTGTACTCGGAATATTTTATGTTTAAAATGATGACAAATCTATAAAATATGTAAATTTTATACGCTCATTTAGAACTGTTCCATTATACAAATTAAAGTATAAAATAGGTCAATTTATATATTTTTAATGTACCTGTGCTTCTTTAATTAAAAACCATCATCAAGTATTCATTTTGAAATTAAGCCTAATTATACATAAAATTTACCTTAACCCTTGGAAATTATTACTGTCGGAACTTCAACATGAAAACTTCCAAAATACTCATTTCGTCACACTCTGACGAGTACTCAACGGTTCAAGAAAGTTTAGTTCCGGCAAAATACTTGTTCTAAAGTTCTATCTTTTACATAACATTTAGAACAGAAACCTTTCGTTGTGAATAATATAGAAAATCTGTAAGAAAACGTCAACCGTTTTAATAAAAATAATCTAACGTATTTTGTTCTGAATCAGAATGGCAAGCTATACATTTTTTAACCTTTTGTAGTTTAAATAAACTGCTTGTATTACCTATAACAAATACATCTAGTTTTGAAATCTATTTAAAAAAAAGTACCTATAATATTGTGAATGTAATTTGTTGGTCCAATTTTATAAGGAAAAATTGTATTATCCACGACCAAATAGACATGAACATATGTTATTTGTATATAATATTATACTGCTGGTATGCCTCACTTTAAAAATATAGATACGGATTGTATTTCTTTGGATAATGTTAAAACTAATCAACAAATTACATAAAAATTGTACGCATACTTTAAGTCACATTTTGACAACTAGGAAAATTTTCAGACTCCTTAATATATCCATTAAAGGGATTACTTTCATTTACTTTTAATTTTCTTTCAAGTAATTAACAGTATACCTTTGCAAATGACACATTAATGTGTCATTCCATATTGCAGAAGTAGATTCCAGAATAAGGTGTTTATTTTCAACAGTTTGCGTCAAATATTTAATGTACAGGGTGATTGGAGGGGGGGACCTCCAATATTCGAGGAGTATTTAGGGGGCAAAAGTGAACAAAAAAGCCTAATAAACTTATGGTCGAAATCAACGGTTACTGAGACAGTAATGAAAATATTTTTATTGCTATTTTTGTAAAAGCTGTTATTATTTGACATTTTATTTTGAGTAGGTCATGCATTCTAAACCAAACTCACATTACTGATTACCTCGGTGATTACTAATTGTTTCATTTATTTTGACATTTCTGCTTTAAATGCTTATTTTACAACTGTCGCATTTGTTTTTAAATGTGCATAATTTCCAAATGCCTACCACATTCCAGACAGTCTTCCACAATGCACGTGAAACTGGAATGTTTCCCAGTGTGAGAATTACATCTGAGAGGCAAGCTGGTCCTGGTCTAGCAGTGGAAGAAGAAATTCTAAGTATGGTAGAACGTAGGCTGGGTGTAAGTACAAGGCGCATTGCAACCCGTCTCCAAATTAATCAAACTACCGTATGGGAAGTAATTCACAAAAATGGTTTAAAACCCTTCCATATTCAGTGCGTCTAGAATCTTCAGAACGGTGATAATAATTTGCAGTTGCATTTTTACAATGGGATAAACGCAAACCATACACTTTACAAACACATTTTGTTCACTAATGAGACTCAATTCACTCGTGATGGAGTAAATAACAGTCATAGTAAACATCGCTGGTCAGATGAAAATTAGCATGCCACGGTGGACACTAACTTTCAGCTTCGGTTCAGCGTTAACGTGTGATATGATTAATAATAATCAATTACGTGTCCCAGTTGTGCTAGATGGTCGTCTTACTGGAGGTAGATATGTAGAATTTCCGACTATGTTCTATTGAATATTAGGCAAAACATGTACTTTCAGCATGATAGTACCCCTGCCCATTTTAGACGTGTTGTGATCAATCATCTTAACAATCGCTTTCCACAACGTTGGATTGGTCGAGGTGGTTTCCAAAATTGGCTACCAAGGTCACCACATCTGAATTCACTTGATTACTGCGTTTGGGGATTTAAATCTTTAGTATATGCAACAAAAGTGAACAAAAGAAAGGCACCATTCGATCGGATTGACAATTGTCTCTCATAAGAGTTGTGCACTTCAACGAGCAACCTGTGCAATCCACAAAAGATGCATGCATCGGGGCGAGCGGCGGTATATTTGAAACTTTAATTCATTACTTTCGGTTTATTAGACCTTTAATCAATGTTATAATTTATAATACCTACAGTATAAACACTTTTCTCTTCGGATGCATTACAGTAATTAACTCAGATAAAAAAAAATGTATTGCTATCTCAATAATCGTTGATATTCAACCATATATTTATTAGGTTTTTTGTTCACTTTTGCCCACTGAACATCCCTTTCGAATATTGGGGGGTCCCCAATCACCCTGTATACGTATTTCTCCAGATATCGGGTTTCAATTATTGTTTTGTACAAGAAGAAATACATAATACATAACAACGTAATTTGAAACCTTGTGCTTTAGAAAGAACTGTGTAGTAACTGACTAATACAAATACATTACACAATCGATTCTATGATTGTCATTAACATAAATAATTATTTACTATTCACCAATAAACTGAGACATTTGTTTCGACGTTTGGTTCGCATTAAATCCCAGGTGTTACGGACACTCACCTACCTTTTTAGTTTGTTCATTGTTTTCCTGTTTACGTTAGAATTTATGATCGAAGCTCACCTATCTCGTTAGTTTGTAAATTACGTTTCTGTTTGTGTTAGAAGTTATAATTTTTGTAATACCTTTAGTTTGACGTTATCTAGAATAGTCCAGGCTATATTCTATTTTATTCTCGACACCATCTCGAGATCGCAGAAACTTTGAGAACTCTAAAAACCTAGATAAGCAAATCGGTTGTGCCGTCACAGTCAGTTTACATTGAGCAGTCGAACACGAATGACTGAAATGTAAAAGTAAAGCATTTGGCAGTTGTGAATTTGTTGAAGGATTTTTCTTGTATAATCAAGAGTGACAATAAAGTTGTTTGTCTACGTGACGTGTTCGCACGCAAAGTCAATGTCGGGGTTACACAGGTATTGCAAATTTATTGCCGACAAGACACTACATAACATAAAAGTGAAATAAATAAAAAAATAAATTCAGCCGTTTTCTAAATTAAATTACCCCTTGCAACCAATGCTGTATGCTGTATGCTGCTGTTAACTATACCACTGACAGAACGTAAATACGACATTGAATCTATTGATTTGTTTTCTCATGGTTCTATTTTTCGCCGGCAGTAGGTAAACACAATAGACATATAAAAAATATGGAATTATATGGTTTCGCATCCTCTGGAATAATGATCAGCAGATAACATATTCTGGTCTCGTTTTAAAGAAAACTCTAATAATAATCAAAGGCTGGTTCGTTTCCATTGTTTCGATGATTCAATTTTATCTTATTTACGATTTCTCCCTGATTACGTTTTCACCGATTGCATAGAAAAAGATACAATATTCCTGAATCGGAGACAAAACATATTTGTAAATAAATGTTTTATGTGAAATAATAGGTAAAGTAATTTTTTTGTGTTTCGCTCACGCTCCTAGAGACTTAAATAAGATCTTGTGTTTTCATTTCTTAATGAAAAATAACTAACACTTTTGAGAGGATGAACTGTAAACAAATGAAGTTTTAAGAGAGTAACGCTAAAATAATATTGACGATAATATTAAGTGAATTACAGAATTTCATTTCACTAAGATAATATTTACCATACTAAGAAAAACTTAATCAGAGAATATTGCATCTTCATAGGTGAGTAAAGATTTAAGTAAAACTTTTGAACTGCAAATATTTTTTTGTAAAAGCAGGTACCTCTCTCTACTATAAATAAATATTGTTGTTAAACTGTTCATATACGAGGTGTTCATTAATTCGAATGCCAAACTTCTAGAGTATGTTCTTTGGTTGAAATTAACACATTAGTACGTATAGGTTTGGAAAAGTCAAATTTTTCCGTTACTTCTGAGAGAATGATAGTTATATTCGCATGTCTTCACGAATGAAATTCATCATCTCAAATCTTTTCTACACAAAATCAAACATCCACACCCATTGCGGGACAAACAAGTTCATGCAACGTAAGTGGGCAGGAACGAGAGCGTCGATAGAAGAGAAAATTTAGGAGGAAGTGAAGAGTGAACATACTTATTAGAATATCATTGGCCGATGGACGTGTACAACCAGCTAGCAAAGTAGTTCTATAAATTTAGAGTAATAGGAGTTCTGTTAATATTTTATAGTTGTATTTAGAATACTAAATTATTGTATTAATGTGGCACATGAGACTATTTTGTCTTCAGAAACTGAATTGTTTTTTAAATTTGTTGCAAGACCGTTCTTAGAGCATAATTTATAGAGCACTTATAAGATAACTATTAATGTAGCCGTATAAGTGTGTACAATAACACAATTTTACAGCAACGGTGCTTATAGAATCAAATTACTGTAAAACCGATGCAAAATACTGCTTTATAGAATTATACCATCTCCTGCGACACTCTTATAAAATTATTCCGTAATGTCGCTTATAGTTTAATTATAGAACTATTGTATAAGACGTTGTTAAGTTACAATTCTACTGCGGAAAACAAATTACAAATATGGAAGCTGCTATCGAACTTAAGAGAAAAAGCTCTTTAAAGCAGTTGTAGAGAATAATAATACAGTTGTTATAAAATCATTATAGAGTAAATAAGTAACAAAAGCCTTTTTGTTCCATAAAGAAATGCTATAGAACTATCAATTTTTCTATATGTAGGTTTCCCATAGCCCCATCTGACGAGACCTGCCTGTAATAGTACGAAATATTTTGATCAAAGTATAATGGGGAAATTTGTATAACATAGTCGTGACTTGTAAAAATTATTATCTGCTTGCAGATGAAAATTTCATTACGATAGATAAGATTTATTTGATTACTAAGAGAAATTGATTTTCTTATAGAAATTTAGTAACATATTTAATTCAGACCTTTCCAAACCTTAAACATTTGCACTTCTAGATGTTGAAGTTAAAGAATTTTGTTAGATTTATTAAATAAGATAAAATAAGTGAAATTACCACAATAAAATATGAAAACACTGTGAATATTAAGTAGTTGCTTACGAAGCATATTTGCTCTATAATCATTGCAATCGATACAAAAATGTCATATTAGTGAGAATCCATTGGAAGTACAAGATGAAGCCTTTCTTTCTGTCGCCATATTGTGACGAATGAAAAAAAACTTAATTAAAAATATGTACAATATAAATAGGTGAAATGATATCAATAATATGGATTTACCTACTTTCTGACTATTTTATGTACAGTTGGTTGTTAAATTCATCAATTTAGAAAACATTTTTTTTATTAAATTTCCAGCATCATAGGAAATATAAGGTTAACTGAGTGCGCGTCAAAAAATTACCATTATGTATATTTCACGATAAAACTTTTTCCGCATTAAAATTTACTGCTCCCTGATGGACAAACAAACTAAGCAATTCGTAATGATGTAAATAAGTACTCCTATGCAGGCTGATTAGGCCCATATTATTGGTTTTTATTGGCCCGTCCATATTATTTCTAACATGTGCGATGCAGAAACATTTTGTTTTTAAAAGATACAATTAAACGATTTTAAAGTTCTTTAAATATAACACCATGCAACACAAAAATTGTATAGCGAAGTGCTATAGAATTTTTATGAGATTGCTTTGTAACTGTGTTATAAAAATTCTTTAAGACTTGTGAAAACGTTTATTCAACAATTCTATAAGTATTTCCTGCAAGCTTTACAGAACCGCTTAAAGAACTAAAAGGTTCTATAGAACGGTGCCCATTTTTATGGTATAAGTGTTGTAAGAACGTTTTGAAAATGTTCTTAGAACAAACATTGCTCTATAACGTTTGCTCTGGAAACGTTCTTACGATTTTTACAGAACAAGAAATTGTTAGCTGGGCAGTGTCCCAATTCCGTTGTAATTGCAGGGAATCTATTGAAATTGAATAAATTTTGAGAGCGAAAATATTTGAGAGAGTTAGAGACCAACGTTAGACAAAAGCTGCTACATTAGCTAATATCGACCATTCATACAGTGTTTACAGGTACGATCATTTAATAATAATAATAATATCTCTACCCCTCATTCTAATCACGAGGATTAGCCCAGAAGTCGAAGACTTGTGCGGGAGAGGGGGCGGCATATTATTATTAAGCAGGCCGCATTTGCACACAGGAACGACTTACGTTGGTAGGCCCTAACCACCATTCAGTGCAGGAATGAGGGAAACCTGGAAAACCTCATTAATTAGGGGGGTAGTCAAATGTCAACCGGTTTCAATCTCTCACATTGACCCAAGCCAACATTCTTCCACCCTACCATACCCGCAGAGAGGGTGCCAATCTCTCCACGAATATAGCTTATATACGGTCTACCGGCTGCAGGGGTCGAACCCACAGCGATCCAGTCACCTCGATTTAAGTACTGACGCCTTAAACCGCGCGACCACTGACCGATCCAACGTTCAAATTTGAAGTTTTGCAAATAGAACATTATGTATTTTACTCTTCTATGTTATTCGCATATAGAAGTCTGCTCCAACCTTTCTTACCTAACATTCAACATTTGCTTCACGAAACCAACGAAACATTATCCCCACTCGGTAAAGAATTATATATCGCGTGCTTAAACTAATTGCCGTGACATCCAGTCATCTACAAACACATTTATGGAAACTACTGGCACAACTGATGAAGGCAGGTTGTTTCAGTGAGTAAACAATCTATTTGGAAAACTATGTTGCCGTATCGAAGTTTTCAAATTTTCTTTGGATAATTTAAACTTATGACCCCGTAGACGCAGATCTGAATTTAAATGGAACAAATTAGAAAAATCACTGTTACGAGTACTACCACATATTATCCGATAAGCCTGAATAAGGTCGCCTCAAAGTCGTCTGTTGTTTAAACCAAAAATGTCAAGTTCATGGAAACGGTTGTGATAGGTTAAGTTACTAAGGGCAGGTATCCATTTTGAAAAATCTTCTCTGTACGCTTTCTATTAGTAAAGATATATCATTAACGAGAGAAGGAGACAATATATTTACGCAGTATTCCAACAGAGGGCGCATATACGTTTTATACAGCTTTAGTGATACTCTTGTTTGCTCGGATACTGGAAAGATTTTCTCATTACATAACAGGCACTATTTTTACGTGACTGATGTGTTCTGACCAAGAAAGAGTGCTATTTATAGTAACTCCTAAGTTATTTTGACTATCAACAAATGTAACTGGCTCTCCGTCACTAAAGGTGCATAGATGTCTCGGATTGTTTTTACCTATGTGTAACTAGCATTCTATTACTATAATATCATCTTGACGATGTTGTTTATTGCTTATAGAATCACCAAATTCTTTCGCATCATCCGCACAAGACGCGTGCATAGATTTAAGGTATTGACGAAGATCTGAAATATAAATCAGGAACAAAATAGGCCCTAACACCTACTATTGCCCACTCTGACATAAGGCGATCGATTGGTTAAAAAAGAATTAATCCAGGCAAATAAAGATCCTCGTATTCCAATGTGTTCCAGTTTACAGAGAAGCCGATTTTTTAGAACCCTATCAAATGCTTTCGCAAAATCAAAATAAAGCACATCAACTGAATAACTTTTATCCATTAGTAATGTTCAATAATTTACAGGATGTTCTTGTCTTGCAATTCGATCTGTCAAATCCAGTCTTAGTCTTGCTATGTCTTGCGAGGCTAAAAAAGAAACAAAACGAGACTGCCAGTACTATTCTTAAACAAGGTTTCTTTAAACTTTAACTTTATTTGCAAACTACAATATTATTTGTTTTTCTTGTAAGTACCATGCACTTTGCATAATGTTATTGGGTGCTTTATTCCTTATGAGGAAACCCTGTATCAGCAAATAGCTTGATCCGCAGTTTTTAAAAGGTGTGCGGACACATTTTTTGGCTACATAAATTTATCTTGCTATAAACCTGACCAACCCGTACGTTCCCGGAACCTCGGGCGGCCGAATAACTTTATATAGGCACTGATTTAGAAAAATAACGCCCTTTGAACCGATCCCATTATTATTTCCAAACCCTAACGTATATTTTCACATTATTCACTGGGGTCCGCCGTGTTGAAACACACGCGGTTTCCGTTACACGAGCAAATTTAGCCTTATTGTAAACGGCCACCTTTACGCCGATACTAATTCAACGCCCAGTCGTTTTAGTGGAATTGTTTTCCAAATCACCGTTAATTAACTAGACGTGCCGCGATACAACGCACGCAAGCTCACTTTGGGCCTGCTGATTAAATTTGTGCACGGGCTGGTGTTTCTCCATGGACTGTACGGGGTGGATTAATTTAGTCGTTTTCAAGGATTTCTGCTAATCTGTCGTAGATCGAGAAAATAACAGTAACGCAAATCGCATATCTCTATCTATTACCGTTTTCAAGTTGCAGGCCGATTCTCGATTTTAGGCTAAACCGATTGGTACCCTTTTCCCTTTCAAGATATCTTAAAACGTATCGCACAAAAGTAAACTTACATTTAACGGCCATTCGCTACTACATGCCGGACTGACTAGTCACAGACACGACACATCACAGTAGAAACCATTGAAAGCTAACGACCTCTATCGGGAGTCGGCGATAACGATATGTGGAACACGAAATTCCAGACGACAACTACTCTGCGAGCTAATGCCCCGACCAATATTTAATTACACCTGGAAAATCTATAGCAAACAGCCAAAGTTACTCGTCAACAGCCCAAGAGACATATAGATGTAGCTTTCTACTTTGCAATACTCATGGTCCCTACTCTCGGATTGGACAGACTTAAATCAGCAAAGGTTATTCGTGGGTTACCTCACCTATGGCATACTGATGAGACCTAACAAGCTTGAAACCGGTATATGTCTGGTGAGCTGCTGACGACTAACTGTAGCTTCTTGCTATTGGTTCTCCAGGTGTAATTCAATGCTGGACGGGGCATTAGCCGGCAGAATAATTGTTTTTTTTTGGAATTTCGTGTTTCCCACATATCTTAAAACGGTTGGAACATTCCATTCGACAGGCACTTAAATGAGAATAAATATAATAATATTTTTAGTTCTTGTATAGGGCCTCAACATGTGTTTTCTTTATAAGAAACGCAATGTGTTTTATTTTTAAAAGTGGAAAGAGGGCAAGGGCTGTAAAGTTATATAGAGAGAGGAGCGCCTCATTTCTGATCACAGAACGTTTACACGACTGAAGGGGATCTTGCGTCGAAATGAAGTTGCATTTTCTGTTCGGAAGAATCAAAAAGAAACAATTGACCGAAGGGTAAAAAAACAATATTAATACAACTAGACTGTATTTCGAACAAGATCCACGAAATTGTATACGGCAGGCCCGCCGGGAATTGAATTTGGGTAAATCAGCCTTTCAACGAATTTTAAAGACCAATAGGTATCATAACTACAGCATTTAAAATTTGGAGTATTTACCTGAGCGTCACATTGAAAACAGACTTAATTTTATAGCTGAAATTGTAGTAAATGTAGAAACTGTGGATCAGAGCCTTTTTCGGCAAGTTCTTTGGACGAACGAAAGTCGGTATGTCAGTAATGGCCAAACAGGCACAACAAACACTACTGGTCCATTGAACATCCCCACGTCATAAATCCAGAACAAGACCAAGGCCATTTTAGAGTAAATATGTGGGGCGGCATCATCGGTAAGCATTTCATTGGGCCTTATTTTTATGAACATACATTGAACAGCGTGAGTTGCCTAAATTTCCTACAAGAAGAACTTCCTGCACTTCTGGAGAATGTGTCTTTGCAGCTAAAGAGAAACCTATGTATGGTTGCAGCAGAACAAAGCTACACCCCACAAGGCCAGGATTGTGCAACAATATTTAGATAACACTTTCCCAGAAAAATGGATTGGGATTAATGGATCTATTCAGTAGCCTGAAAAGTCACCAAATCTAACATCCCTCGATTTTGCGAGATATTAATCATTTGAAAGAAAAAATCACAAACGCTTGTAATGAGTTATACAGCAAAATATTAATAACCGCAACCCACAAAGAAGTCCGGCGAAATAAAGAATATATTGTAATACGTATGGAGTATGAGGACGTTTGCCTCATTTTTTTTAAATTTAGTTATTGTTATCACGTTTTGTTTTAACGGTATTAAAGAATTATTGAATGTAATACAGAAAAATTTCTCTAATAAAAGTTTATTAGAAAAAAGAGAGCTTTTTAACGGGAAAAAATGTGGGTATGTTTCTAGAAAAAATTTAATTAATAGCGTCATTAGTCGTTTCTGTCAAATCCTAAAGATAATACGTTCAATTCAAAATGGAACTTCACTCATCCCTTTTAACACTAAGAGTCCCATATTTTATTTAAAATGTTTTGTATACCCACAGTAGGCCCAGGGGCCACAGGGTGGTTCATATTGCAAATCTTTCATAGATAGAGCAAATCTGATAGAGGAGTCCACAGCTCTTTTTTTCAATAAAATAACAATGACGGAAACCGTATGTCACTATTTGTTGCTACAGGGCGTTTTCCAATTTTTGGCATTGTGGTCATATACAAGAACTAAAAATATTATTATATTAATTATCAAAAAAGTGCCTGTATTATGTTCAAATCGTTTTAAGATATCTTGAAAGGCAAACGAGAAAAGGGCACCAATCGGTTTAGCCAAAAATCGAGAAATGACCTGTAGCTCGAAAACGGTAAGTAATACTCGTAGATCGAGATATGTGGTTTGCGCCATTGTTGTTTTCTCGAAAAAAGGGCTTGGGATTTGTCTACCAAATGTTCTATGTCTGACATACTTGCAATAACCCTTGAAAACCGACCAATTTAAACCACCCTATACACCTACCAGGGAGAAGTTATCATATAGAGTTACAAAGCTATAAAGAAAACGGTTAAGAGGTTTTTGAAGCTTTTGGAATCCACTGCATTGCGGGCGTCGATTTACAGATTCCATTTTAATTAAATGAGCTCCATGTAAACGTTTCCATGTTTTCGCTATAAATGCCAGCGTGTAAAATTTCGAACACATTTTATTACCGAATTTAACGTGCAAAGTATTCTACTTTAAAAGCAATTGCAAAATTGGTGATACATAATTAGACATATTTTAGTAAAGTCAACACACATATTCTGTATAATGCTGAGCATTTTACATTGTAAGAAATCGCCCGTGCACTACTATTTTGGAAGTAGGAAAATAATAAGGTGTAAAATTTCATACCTTTTATTTGTAAAAATGTTGAATGTGTAAAACCTAGAACTTTAACTATTCGATCAAATTTGCACCAACATAAGAAATATACAAAATTGAGAGAAATTTAAATGAGCGAGTAAACTCTATTACCTCCCCAACTATAAACGCCAATATGCATGCGAGTTACGGTTACGTAAACCCTTGTTGCAGTTACTTACTACACTTCATATGAGAACGAGTCGTAATTCGCGTTCATCTTAACTGTTAAAACAAATTTTACATTTTACTATGTAATATTAAGTAAATGTTTTGACTTCTTGTGAAGTTTCCTGTAGTCCTAGTAGAAAAAAAATCTTAGACACATTATGTTTAATATATAGTTCTAGATAATTCTAGTTTATTAAATCTTTATAGAAATATTTTTTTATTTATAGATACTGTTAATGCTTAATTTCCAGGAAGTTCTCGACATTGTTCTAATAGATGGTATTTTTTATTATAACGTGCTGTAAAACAATTACTAACTAACAATAAAACGTAGCCATAATCTTAGTGTTATTGATTTAAAAGTCCTGGAATTCCAAATAGTCTTATGAATACAGGTTGCTTACGATGACGGAACATTCACATTTCACAGACTACTTTGATTTCAATTCTTAAAATTTAGGCTTTAGGGTTTACCAGGGTACTTTTTTATATAAAATAATGCCATTCTTGTAGCACGTCCGGTTATACCGGAAGTCTCCATCTAATTGCTAATTTTAAATGGAACACCCTGTATATTATTGGATTCTACGCGTAATTTTAGGAAGACTTTTATCAAGCTTTCTTATATCTAATGGTCTTCGAAATATTTTAATTCTATAAAAAAGGTGCTTTTCAACAGCCTAATTCAAATTTGTATATTTTTTTATTAAAGCTGATAAAAAGACATTTTAAAATCTGTTTAATTTTGTATAGTGATGAATATTTATTATCGAATTTACTTAACTTCGAACCGCCAAAATTTGGTTTTCACAATGCATGTACCAAATACTGTTGTAGAATTTTACCCTCTATTTATCCAAATTCACTTCCCTATATCTATCTTTTATGATTTTTCTGTTATTGACGGTTTTTGTGACAAGTAATTAAAATGATCAAATTTAAACTTGAAAACAACCAATATTTTATAAGTTATCATTTGCATGTATGGCCAAAAAGTAATAGTAATATCTGCCTCTACTTTAGAGAAAAAAAAATACTGGAAAACAAAGCAGGTTTTCATTTTAATATATTGAACATTTTTATTTTTTAACAGTTTTTTTTTAAAGTGGGCTTTTATTAACTCTACAAAAATTATTACTCGTATGTACGTACAAAACAGTATTTATTTCAAAAAGGTGCTCATTGATACATCCATGAAACTGATTATGCGCGTATACCAAATAAATGATATTGTTAACCAAACAAGTTTTTCAGTAACTAAATACACGGAAAAAATCTAAAATAAAATAAAATATTATACATAGAATAGGTTGTTCTTCCATAATTAAAATTATTAATATTTTGTAATAAATGTCATACTGTAAAATTTAAAATGCAGCTATATTACAAAATAATAAAATTTATAGATGATATTAATATAACACTTGTGGTGATCGTTACCAAAACTGCAGCTCAAAAACGGTATATATCAGGTGTGCCGCTAATGAATGAGTGACAGTTTGCTGTAATCTTTCTTTCCTTATATAAATAATTAAATACTACTGAGTGTGGATAGAATTTGATTATTTATGTAAGGCGGGTAGAGTATAGTAACTGCTCTATAGAAAGAAATACAATATAGCAAGAATACTGAAATATTAATTATGTACTTCAGTTTTATGTTTTCTTTTACTTTATTCAAATTTATTTAATATTATTCAAATATTTGCTGTACTTCTTTCAACTTAAAAAAATCGAATAAGCAATACATAACTTTATTTTAAGAGTAACAGTTGCCACTAATACTTATTATCTAAATAAAACAAAACAATTATTTAAACAAACATAACTATCTCATATTAAATGAACAATTCTTATTATACAAGAATAAGTGAGGAATAGTGAAAATAAGCTTGTGTTGGGATAAGTATATTAATCTTGATTTTGCATAACTGTATTTCCGTGTAGTTTCTTTAAAGCTTCTTAAATTTTCCATTATGTAATTAACAGAAAATTGCAGGTTTTATTAATAAAAATGATATATCTTATTTCTGTGAAACTAATATATAATATTATTTGCCCATTTATTATTTTAATTTTGCCTTGTACTGGCAGGACTTCTCTTTGATCTATTAATTTCGTAACAAGTTCCCATACTTGTCATTACATTCTAAAGATTACACACATGCCCAGGAAGTTGATTGATATGTTGTGCAAAAATTGCCTAATTACAGGACATATAACAGCCTGCCTGATTTCTTGATTGGTTATACAAGAATATTGCGGGTTTCTGTTTTGAATCGGAACGCGTGGGGTACGTCCGGTGCCATTAGAGTCACTTGTCACGAACCCGGCCTCTCTCTATTAGCCGCCTGCGTCAGTGATGAGTTGTGGCGCCCCCTACATTTACTTGATTACTTTGCAGGACGTGCTCCGGGATGGCAGAGGGATGATACAAAGGTTAACAAACTTATATCCCGTCGTTATGTATTTTTATTGCATCTAGGACGGAGGGCATGTTTCCTTTCTTTCAAGAAACCGATTAAATTTGTTTCCGGGTTTTCAATTACTACAGCGAATAAATTTTTACTATTATTTTTTCAGAATTTATTTAAGGTTGGTTTCTGAAACGTGAAACATGTGGTCGATAGACCGATAAAAAAACTATTAAATTTATTCAAAAACTGTGGTTATATATGGGGAACCCAAAAACTGCATCACTTAACTTTTTAAAAGTAGCAAAGTAGCAGAAAATTTGTTAATTCAATATTTTAATATTATTTTAGTACAATGTAAAACTATTGGTTAGAGGAACCTAATATTCTACTAACTGAAGAAGAAAAATTACGAAACGTTTCTATATACACACTATATCGTTAATCTAACGTTCGAAAAGGTAATATTTTATATTTGTCCCAACAATTTTTAAAAGTTATAGTGCGCGCCAATATTCTTGGCAGGATAAATAACGTTAATAAGTACGAGGCCGAGCTGAATTATCTCCCACATTAGTGCGCTGTAGGACCGGACAGTCTTCACTTCTGTCTCCTGTCCTTGAAAACCCCATCGGTAAGGGTTTATCTTCTGGCGCTCTACAGGGTACACGAATTGTAACAAGTTACATCTAGCGGTCTTTAGCTAATCCATGTCGGACGAAGCACGTGCAGTACAAATAACGGCAATGGTTTTCATTGACCAACAAATATTCTATTCAAGTAAGAGTCTAGATATTCGAATCAACATTTCATTGTGGGGAGGGGGAAAAATTAGAAATGCTTAATTTAATAATTCGACACCGTTGTCAAACAAAATAACAGTTCATTTAATATCGGTGTAATTTTATGTCAAACAATAATGGAAACAAATACAATAAAAAGAAATCATTGAATTAAATCATCAGAAGTACCTACGTAGATGGAACAAATTATGAAGCTGATTTGACATCAAACGTGAGAAATCATTGAATCAAGTAGTATTTTTTTTGTTAGTTCAAATAATCAACTTAATTTAATTTTAATTATCTGCCATATTTCGAAAAATGTTCTTGTGGACACAAAAGTTGACATTAAGAAAACTCTTGCTCCAAGAATTTGTCTCTTCTCAGTGTTCAGCAAGAATTTATTTCATTAAAAAATATGTTCTCACAAGTCAATAGTCAATAGTTCAAAAATTTTCATTCAACTACTTCTTGAGTTACATGCATCAAAAACACACAACTTAATTGGTCGAATATTTATCCAGTTGAAACCAATCTCTAACTCTTGTAAGAATAGATCTAATATTGTAAGGTGTGTCTGATGCAATTTTTACAGCAATTGATAACTCTAAGATTTTAGGTACCTAGTACTTTATTCATACTTTAAAACTTTTGATTATTGACATGAATGATAATTTATTTTATTATGGGATTTAGGGAAATTTTGTTTGTTGAATAATTATCTGTAGTGTACGGAAAATTTCACCATAGGAATTATATGTTCTATATAACATTTCAATACAAATTAGTGCGTGAAAATACTAAGAGATGGAGGTCCAGGGAGTCTACGGCGTATTGCAGCAGCGTGGCGTATCATACACGAGGTCGTATCATGTACAGCGTGTCCAAGAATTAATACCAAGGAATTGGACGAGGAAGACCGGTACCGTGGCCGTCACAATCTCCTTTAAATCCTTTGGACATATTTAAAAAATGAAGTGTATTGCACCGCATTTTTAAACCATTTTCGAATTTCCCTTTTTGATTTGTTTTTTCAAAATTGTATTTGTAAGACTACATTCAAATTTTTTTTTAGATAAGTTCTGAATCACCCTGTATAATGTGACGAATAAGGCAAAATAAACTACATAAATGTAAAACTTGACGTTCTTTAAATAAAAGTAAACTAAATATAGTTTACATCGTTTAATATATTATTTCTTAGAGGAACTCAGCAGTCGGTGGACTATTATGCCACATATTGCACAGTACAGCTTTCTGAGGTGTGGTTGACTTTACAAATGTACGCCCGTTACAAGTCTTCGTGCAGTAAGAAATTACACGAAGGAGTTTTAGAGACCGCAAATAATATGTTTGTGTATTAATTACAGAGATTTAAACGAAAGATGAAAAGGCAAAAAATTTGAAAACTACTTCTGCCAGCCAACTGGAAAATAATATTAATTTCCTAGGCACTTAAAACTAATACATGAAGAGCGTGCATAAAAGCACTGAAATTTAATAATAAAGTAAAAGCTTTAGAATCTCCATTACAAACTTTTAACACGGATAAAATATAAAACACCGTAATGGGTTTTTTCTTGTTTGTAAATAAAGGCATAGTCTTCAACACACTAAAATTAATTTCGTGTAGTTTGTGCAAAAAAAGCCATAACGACGTAAACTTCCCGTGTACAGCTTTCGTAAAGTAATAAGCTGGTATATACCTGTTACAGCATACTTGAATAATTAACTAAACTATTTTCAAAATTTACAAAAAATATTTATATTATTCTCGAATCAGCTAAACTAATATCAATGTGATGTAATTGCATTTGTTGAAAAATTATTTATTTCTCTCATAGTTATAGTTTGCATATTGTTTAATTGTACCATACAATGCATAACATGGCTGCCAGTAATTGGCAGAGTCCATTTTCCATTAACTTCGAATTTAATCCCAAATATGTTGACAATGAATATGTTTATTTATCTATTGTTCAATTAAATTTAATTAGGTTTAGTTAGGCCATAATATATTGAAATATTTATATGTTTACAAGCAATAATTCATAACCATAATATTATATTATCTACTATAATTGGTAAATTCTAGAAAACTTCTGTCGTATTTACCTTTTTATGCTCCATTTAAGTTTACCCGTTTTCAATTTACCATTGGTACCTCATACCACGCCATTGCTAGCTATTATAAAATTAATTAATGAATTATATCACCTACTTGACCTGGATTTTTCATTAAGTTTGAATAATTTCAAAAAGATGTTAAACCATTTTTGCATTTAGTTACATTCTTTTTATTATTATGTGACTGAACCGAGTATTATCTATAAAGCAACATATTTTGTTTAAATTTAATTGGGTAATTTACTTATATACATTTATTATTTTTATGTCCACTTGTTTATATGCTTGTATATCTTGTAATTAGGCATATTGGCTGTTAGAGAACATTTAATAAATAACGCGTTCATCAATATAACAACGGTACTACTGAAAATAACTATTTTTCAAATGTAGGATTCTTTGCTAATTTAAACATATATAACAATCATTCAACAAAAAAAAAACCTGACCATGTATTTGTCGCATGAATTGTATGTATTTATTTTTAAATTATACGTTTTTAATTATTAATACCTGGATTTTTACTTTAAACGCCGTAAACGTATTTGATCTCATTTTCTTCAGTAGTCATTAGCTTTGTCTTATTTATGTTAAATTCCATTTTCTTCTCTTCTAGTACTTGTCTCCATATTTGAATATTTCTATTTAGAGTTTCCTCAGTTTCTGCTATTAAAACTACATTGTCAGCAAACGCTCCTTCCGAATTTTTGACTACTTGTAAATTTTTGTATCCTATGCACATTTTCTTTGATATTGATGTCGCTTTCTTTATAATATCGTCCATGAAAATGGTGAACAGTACCGGACTCAATCCCCCTCCCTGTCTCAACCCTTCATTCGTACTAAACCCTTCCGATTTCATATTGTTGCATATCACATAATTCATATTATTGTTATACATCTTTTGTATTATTCTAATTGTTTTGTTATTCACTCCTCTGGTTTTAAAACTTTTCCATACTTCTATACGCGGTACTCTGTCAAATACTTTTTCAAGGTCCAGAAATGTAAAAATCTATTTTCCCTTGTTCTATTTGTTTATTAATTACCATTTTTAGGGTAAAAATATTGTCTTGTGTACTCCTTCCAGGTCTAAATCCACTTTGTGATTCCTCTAAGGTTGGGGCTATTATTGGCTTTAATTTATTATTAATTCTGTTTATATATTTTTGTGATTGTATTTAATAATGTTATGCCTCGGTAATTACTGCATTGCTTAGGATTTCCTTTCTTGTGAATTAGTACTATTAGTGCAATTTTCCAATCTTCTGGCATTTCTTCATCCTTTCAAGACTTATTTAATATATCTAATACTAATTCTGTACCCCGCTGTCCCAAATTTTTCATCATCTCTGCCGAGATTTTATCGTCTCCATATTTCAAACATAACTTGATGTAAAAAACACTTCTAGGTACGTACATAGTATATATGGTCCTACATTTCATCCTATTTGAAAACCTGTGCACCCTAGCAATAAGTATACATTTCAATAAATATACATTTCTGTAAAGTATTTAAGGTAAATGTCCCGATTATCGACCATGTCCCGATTATCGACATAGTTTCCATATTTGTTATTCAAATTAGAAATTGTTAAGCATATTTTTTATGCGACCGTAATAGACATATTTTTTTCAATATTGGCCTTTATTCTAGAAGTAATTTCTCGCGCACAGATATAAATAGGCACGCCTGACGAATACATGTTTCCTCGTATGTCAGACATCGTGCAGCAGCTCTCACTAATGCAAAGTAAGTAAGCCGTACCAACTTAGTTCCAACTTGTTTATTCACTACATCCATATCTAATATCTAGTTCCAGTGATTTTTTGTGAATAATAAAGTTTATTGAATAAATATTTAAGTAAAAATTTTGATATATAAACGTATAATCTAAAATATTTGCTATGTCGATATTCGGGACACAGTAATATGCTCTGGCCTAATTATCGACACTTTCTGTCGGTAAATGGAACATACACATTGGATATTAAATAGGAAATTATAATTATTAAATTAATGTTACGTATTTTGTTTTAAGTTTATAAAATGGAAATAGCCTTGATCATTCACGTGTCGGATTATCGACACTTCATTTTCTTTATAATAAAGCTGGAAACAGGGCTAATAGACGTAGGTCGATATTACGACAGTTTCATGTCGATAATAGGGCAATACTTTTTTGTTTTCAGAAACTCAGCTTTTATACGAAATAAACATGTCTAAAAGGTTGTTGTATTCAGAAAACGACATGTTCAAAGCCATAGAGGCAGTACAAAGTAGTATGTCTATCCGTAAAGCAAGTACTACGTATCAAGTTTCACGAACAACTTTAATCGACAAATTAAAGGGAAGGGTTCCTGAACGTAAAATAGGCCATCCTTCAATTTTAACCCCAGAGAAAGAGCGTCACCTTGTAACTTGGATTGTTTGCCCAGCTAAGACAGGTTTTCCAATAACAAAAAATCAATTGTCGGACATCGTATAGCTTCTAATGAGGGAATTAAAAAAAGAAATTCCCTTTCTCAACAACAAGCCACAAAGACATTGCGATAAAGCATCATCCAGAAATTTCTTCAAGGATCTCATAGAATTTCCCCATCCTAAGAGCAAATGTTTCTGGTTTGGTTTGGAGTACCTAAGCACTTATATAAAAGAAACTAATAACGAAGCGATTCTGCAATATCCTAACAGAATTTTTAACTGCGATGAGACGGCAATGTTTCTCAGTCCCAAAAGTGGCAAGATATTGACACAGAAAGGAGAAAAAACAGTGTACAGCGTCATTAATAATGATGAGAAAGAATGTCTTACTACAGTGATCGTTTGTAACGCCACCGGAATATGAGCACCCACAATGATCATGTATGCATATAAAAAAATTCTTAAACATATTAGTGACAAAGTCCCCCTATGTAATTATTAAATACGAGAACAGTTTTTTTTCTTGGACTGCTAACAAATATTTTAGGCGAAACAAGTGGTGAAAATTTAAAATATGTGGTGAAGTATATGGCTTCCAGTGATGGAAACTGGAGATGGCCTAAAGATGATGATATTTTGGACTATCACAAATATGATGTTGTGATGAAAATACCGAAGCCTTCACTTATTAATAAAAGAGGTATATACTCAGTTCCAGATATGGCTGTACCAACGTCTTCAAAATAATTTGTACTAGTATTACTTCATATGCTGTGGAAAATATAATTGTACCTTTTATATGTACCTGTTTTTAATTAAATATAGTTTATCTGACAAATTCTCCTTTTGTTACTATCTACAGGGTCGACAGCAACCCATGTCGATAACTGGATCCCATCTATGTCGATAATAGGGACATGCCTGTTTTGAGACGGTCGATAATTGGGACAAACGTACATTAATCAATATTTGTCTTAATAAATTGAAAACAACTTAAAAATAAAGAAAAGAAAAATAAAATTTAATTAAAAGAATATTCAGAGAGTTTAACTGTGTCAAGTTGTGTGTTCATTATTCAAACATAAAATTTTAATGAGCCATCGAAGGTGCAAGTTAGTCTTAAGCGGTCGATAATTGGGACATTTACCTTATTACTTTATTATAATAAAAAAAAATTAAAATCAATAATCAGTAAAAAAACGCCCCACCCCAGTTCAGTCCATTTTCAAGTTATTTCCATCCACACACCAAAAATGATCCTTCTCAAAAGTATTTCCTATATTGTTTTCCATGTACTAAATATATTTTTTTATGTTTTAGAACTTTAGCTTTGACAACAAAAATGTGGTGATGTGTCTGTGCGAGAACAGTCCCCAATATCACGCTATCGATATGAAATTCTGTTATAGAGTCGTTAAACTTCTAACTAAACCCAAACTTTTCATCCAGAATATCCTCCAGCGTGCAGGCTTTACAAGCCACCCGAAACCATAGGAATTGTCAATCCGCTCCCTTCGGACTTGTCCCATCAAAAGCCAGTGGTCTGTGTGCGGTCGTAACTCTCGAGTATTCTATGATTGTTTACTTTCCGCGCATAGAGGTTTCAAGCCCTAGCACGGACGATTCCTCTATAGTTGATTAACATTTAAAACTGCATACAATGGTCAATAAACCTCACGTACCAACCGTAATACAAAGATCCAGGAGATATATCGGTATATTGCGCGGTGGTGAGAGAGTAAACAAAGCAACCAACTCAAGGCAACACATGTGTAATTTGCTATTGTTTTCCGTGGTAGAAATGATTTTGCATGGATTAACACCAACATCGTGAATTACGTAATAATTTGCTATTTAAGCGCAATTAGTAAGGAGTTGACGGTAGACAGTTGATTTGACTATTTCTCTTTTCCAGTCATGTTTGATTATCAAACTATACAGGGTGTTACAGAATGATGTTTTTCGAGATACAAGTCGATTCAAGTCTTAAATACTATATATCTCTCTGGGACTATTTCCTCTCGTTTTTGACATACAGTATATAATTAAACGTATAGCAAATTGTTTATTTTTATTTTATTTGTTAAGAAAAAAATGTGTATTAAACAATAGCTAAATTTAAATTAAATGCTGGAAATTAATACTCTGTGCATCAACACATGCTCTAAATCGCCTTCGCATCTGTTTTTATCTCTTCGGAATATCCCAGGTGTTTGGCGTATTGTTTCACAGGCAATGCTAATACGTTCCACTAATGCAGCTTCATTGGTCAGTTGATTTAGATGCCACCAAAGGTAGAAATCGCACGGATTTAAGTAGGGTGATCGGGGTGGCCAAGAAGTAGGCCGGCCCGGACCAATCCAATTTTCTTGGAATGTAACATTTCAATAGTCTCTTACGTTGCGATAAAAATGAGCAGGTGCCCCGTCATGCATAGACTATAAGCGACACCCAACTAGCAAAATAAATTTTATAAAGGTTGTATAAATTGCTATAAAATGAATCTTATAGGAGCTTCAAATTCATATAACGTAGTTAAATGCCTTTATACGATACCTATAGAATCGAAAAGGGCCCACTTTTATAAAACACTTTGGTAATGTAACAGTTCTATAAAAAATGTATACAACACTTTTAAAACAATTTTATACAACAACTTTAAAAACGTTTTGTAGTCTGTATTTTGGTATTATTTAAAGAAACGTTATATTTTTTAGTGAAGAATATTAGAACCAAATCATTTTAAGATTGGTGTATAACGCAGATTCATAATTATTTGTACTTATATTTAAAAACGGGGTCCCTCAATGGCGATCATTTGTGTAAATGGTAGGTTACAATATTATCATGTCAACAATCAGTGTTTCAATAACGAAAATTTTATTGCGCCGCAAATTTTTTTGATAAACTATATATATGTTTGTGACAAAAAAATTATGCGCTTTAGTTTAGACCACATTTGCTTTAAAATTATAAAAATAAATTTAAAAAATATTTTCTTTAATTTATAATATCGTTGTGTAATTATATTTAATGATCTTGTTATAAAATAGTATTCCAAACATAGCAATATTATGTTTTAGATATAATTTTAATAAGGCTTACAACTAATTTTCCATAATGGCGGCAGTCACTGATCCAACAAATATTCATTTAAAAATGGCGACTTATAATACAATGATTTTATTCCACATAAAACCATAATAAAATATTTTAGTGTAAATTAGAACTTTATACGATAAAATGTTTTTATAGTCTTAAATATATTTAAAAATGTGTGCAAGTGGTTAATGTTTGCATCGAAAGAAGTTGCCAAGTTTTATAAAAAAAATTAGAAATTTAAAATATTATGTACCTGCTACCATTACCTATAATAATATTGTTAGGTATTAGCTAAGTATTATTAGTTAATTACAATAATAGGTATTTAATTTAAAACTAACCTAATTATTGCATTACCAAAAAATTAAATCAAAGTTACTTCTCGTACTGGTTTTTCGTATTTTTTCGCACCCATGAAGCGTTTTTAATGTGACATGTGACACATAAGTAAAATTGAACGTCGGCAGGTTTGACTGGAAACGTTAGTTTCAAGAATTTGTTTGTATTATTTCTTGATTAGTGCTTGGTCATACACTATACCTTAGGAGTTCAAAAATTAAGGTTAGGTTTGGAATTTTATTACGCGGGATATACAATAATTTTGTTTTCTCAAGTCACAATTTTGTTCTATAACATATTTATAAAACAGGAAATATTTGTATAGATTAAACACAACTATAAAACTATTTTATAAATAAGCGCATTTCGAGGCTAAAAAATAATTTTATTAATTTCCTTATATATCCTTAATAAAACACGCTTATACAACTATTTTATAAGATTGTAATTAAATGTCACTTGCCTAAGTATACAACTCTTTCACAATATGTTTACAATCCTTATATACAATTTTTTTAAATGTTGTATAACGTATTGTAATACTTTTATAAAAAATTTAAAGCACTGAAAATTATTTGTTCTATAAAACACGTTGTAAAAACTATTATAAAACAATTTTACACGATTACTTTCTTCAGGAACAAAATTATGGCAATTATTTGCTCTATAAAATCAAACTGTTCGTTAAACAACGCAATTCGATAGTTATAAAATATTTCGCTTCTTTTAAAGTTCCATTTTGCTAGTTGGGCATCGAACATTAAGATAGATAGCTTCTAGAAGGATAGGTAGATTTTACTGTGAAAAATAGTATGTTCGTTCATCTAATCTTCTTGTCAAAATAAAAAGTCCAACTAAACAATAATTTTCAATAATTCCTGCCCACATAATGACTGAAAACTGCTGCTGGTGTCGCGGGATTTATGAATAATGTATGGATTTTCATCCGCCCAAAAATGTTTACAATTAAACCGTTTGGCAAATGAAGCTTCATCCGTGAAGAAAATGAAAGAAATAAATTGCAGATCTTCTGCAACCATTAACATGGTTAATATTCCCTAATTCATTTGCCAGATGCCTTGTACTTATTGCAGGATTTTGTTTAATCGTTTACATACATATACATATTACTTTTCCCATTTCCCATTTCAAACGTCTATGAACATTCGAAAACGTGTCTGCAAAGGGATAATTCACCATATTTACTTATTTTGTAAAAAATATATTAAAAACTAACTTAAACACTTCAAAAATAAGTCACTCGATACATTATGTTATCTTTTTTCAGTCTGACATTTATGACAAACTGACACATGCCACCTAGATTATTGTTTTTCAATTAGCATTCCAAAGTTATCTAAAAAACCGCGCGTTAGGAGGAAAAATTCCAATATACAATTTTTAAACAGAATTAACTTGGCTTTAAGAGAACGATACCAATTTGTCCAAAAATCAGTGGCGTAATTTTTTTTGTATAAAAATGAAAACTTAACGACACGCACGCCACTGATGCTAGTATGTTACAAGAGAAATTGATACATGTAAAAATAGCATTTCATATACACTGATGTGCCGCAAATAAACTCTTATTTTTAAACATAGAACCTGAACACATTTTCCCACCCACATTTTCTTAAGATCATTCTATAATACCCTGTATATTTCAAGAAAGACTTGTCAGTATTATGAAATTGAAACAAAATATATTTAAATTAATATTTGACCATCTAGCTATATATTTCAATAAAGAGTTTGTTGTCTATATTATGGAATTGATTCAACAAATTTATTATCGTGAAATGTTATTTAATTTTCGGCACACAATATTATTTTCAACATATTAACTTCAACCTTTAGTGATTTGTCTAGGTATGTAAAATGGAAAATAGTAGAAACTTAAAAGTAAAACATTTTCAAAAGTTATACTTATGCGATTGACATTTTGACGATTGACGCATTTTAAACATGATTCTTGACATATTGCAAAAAACTTCAAAATGATGATGATGAAGAAGAAGAAGAAATGTATTTATTGACTACGTTGATACATCTAAAAATATAGTAGCAAGTCAGTCGGTTATCGAAGGTTGGCCATTCGATTTTAACTACGCAAATTTCATATCGACCTGTGTTCCATTCTTGAAGCAAGACCCTGTACATACGATAATGAATAATCAAACATAAAAAGAGAATGGAGAAATGTTACCGTCATATCTCGGTTGGAAGATCGTCAATTTAATAGATTTTCTAAAGAAAAGTACCTGAAGTTTTGCTTTTTCACTTAACCATTTGATAAACCTTATCAGTCATGACAAGCTTATTCTGTACATATTCATTAGCATTAAAGACTTAACAGTTACAGACGTATTCGAAATATTCAAAGCTCTTTGGTTGGAGCCGTATGATAATACAATAGTACGAATGGAGCAAGTAGTATTATGATATATCTAGTACTCTGTTAATTACAAACAACGAAATTGACATTTTCATCTCCAAATTGTGTTTCATTATAATTTCTTCCCCTTCACCATGCTTATTTTTAAAAATACCTACCCCTCGAAAACTGTTAATTTTAAAATGCACCATATCAAAGTGAATTAAATATAAACAAAATAATTATCTAAAACACATCTATCAAAATATTTAACATGATTTTTGATATATTGCAAAAATTTCAAAATGATGATGCTTAGCCGTTCAATTATGACCACACACATTATATAAGACCCTGTACATATGACAATGAATATAACAGCCCCACAAAAAATATTTTTTTCTCAGATCTGAAGGTCAGGCAATGTTGACCATAATATGTTTTTGAGATCGCTGAACCGGAATTATTGAGTTTATTGGTTATGGCATTGTGGGTTTATGAGATGATGGGTTTATAGATTTGGGATTTAATAGTCTGGGTTTTGTGTTTAAAGTTTGAGTTGTACGGTTATATGCGTTTAATAGTGCTGAAAAGCCTAAATTTATTGGTCTTTTTGGGATTATGACAAAACCCTCACGTTATGGGGATAAATGGATCCGAATTTGGATTCAGCGATCCCAAAAACATTTAGTAAACATGATCTGACCTCCAGATCTGAAGAATAAAATGTTTGTGGGGCTGTGTAATCAAACGTAAAAAACAGCACAGTTAAGTTTAGTTTCTTTTTCTTCTGAATAATTTTAAACGCCTTACGAATTGCTATGACATATTGATTTACTGATGCACCTACGTCCACAGAACATTTACTAACACTTTGGTAATTGGCACTTGATATACTTCTAGAACTGCGGCATAAATCTAAATTAATAGGAGCCATAGCCTTAATGGACACTTGTTCCTATATCCTGATGAAGTGTTTATCGTCACCGGTCCATGATAATATCGACACGATGAAATATGGGGCCACCCATTTCGCAAATAATTCATTCTCTTCACGTACTTGGGGAACATTTTTATGCACCCCTTCGTTACTCCATTCCGGTCTGCCTTTGCCGCTGATGTTCCGGATTTCGCCAGGCACGTGCATTCTAGTGAAGTCGGATCTAAAATTATTTTTGGAGTCACAGGGTGTTTGATCTACGTTGGCCATTTCTGGTAATAGTCATAATACTTTTATTGTCCAACAGATTTTTCCAATTAGGACAACAATATCTAGTATATGTGTAAAATATATTACACCTGTGCAATAAAATAATAATATAAATACTGTCTAAACTTAAAACTAAACTAAGATCGTATATACGATCTAAATCAAAACTGACAATTGGCAATTTTTTTGTAAAAACTATAGTATAAATTATCAAAATGTACATTACACGCAATTGCAGTCACCTTAAAACTAGGAAATGTATTATACAAAGGGGAATTAAGCAAATTCATTTGTGAAAAGTAATACAATAATAATAATAATATCTCTACCCCTCATTCTAATCACAATGATTAGCCCAGAAGTCTAAGACTTGTGCGGGAGAGGGGGCGGCATATTATTATTAAGCAGGCCGCATTTGCGCCCAGGAACGACTTACGTTGGTAGGCCCTAACTACCATTCAGTGCAGGAATGAGGGAAACCTGGAAAATCTCATTAATTACAAGTTGAGGAACATAAAATACAATTTTCGATAATATACTCAATGAATCAATTTTATAGTGTACAACAACATGTAAAGAAGTTTGAGGATATACAAAGTTCTTCTTAGCTCAAATGAATGTATATTAAATTCAGTCAGAAGTCAATCATTATCATAACCTCAAAGAGGATAGACCCTATTCGTTATAAATTAAGAAAAATCTTTGAACTTTTTCCAAAGCCAGTTATCGGTTATAGTAATAGTAAATAATTTTCAGTCCACTAATATTATCGAATCTACTGCAATTCCTAATAATAAGTCCTAACATTTTCTATGCTGTTGTTGATATATTTGGAAGTAACTCGAAAATGTAAACTGCTTATTGCAAGAGACTCCTCAATCCTTAGTAACGTACGTCACAGCATTGCAATACGTAAAAAACATATGTGTAATCATACATAATAGGAAAACTTTTGGAAGAATAGGCCATACATAGAAACATTCATATTTATATTTTTTTCCTGACAACTACTGATGAGTTTTTATTAACTGATCTTAAATGTTATCACAGTCGAAAACACTACTGATTTTTATAGAATTCGCAAAGAACAATCAATAACAGAACACAAACCATATATAAATATTAAAAATGGGCCTAAATTTGACCCTTGGGGTAGATACACAGGAGACAGCTAAAAAATTATTTGATTTGAAACCATCATAAGCCACAAATTGCACCCTACAAGAGGGACATGATACAAGCAGATTCAGAAGTGGTAGGCTGAAACCTGTAATATTTATTGTATCTCCTTTTGCAATCATCTCAGCGCAAATAATTTACACAAAATAGACTAGAAGAAAAATTATACCTATGGTTTCATTATAAAGTCGACTAATTTTTCAAAATTTTTGCTAAATAGTTAATTAATCTGAAACTCGCTATTATCCTCACTATTTCCTCATTTCTATGCTGTAATAAAGATCTTTACTATTATTATTTAGCCATAGAAATTTATATTTATGACGTATGACCATAAAATCATTGAACTATGTCGTTGATAGTAACGACATAGTTCAAGATCTTGACTGTCACTACCTCATGTATACAGACGATGTAATAATATATAGCAAGATTAATGATACTAATGATTGTATTAGGTTGCAGCATTCTCTAACTTGTATACTGAATTGATATACTGCTAACAAACTCTCTAAATGCTAGCAATAGTTTTCAGAACAACGCAAATGCGAATGATCTAAATCATTAATTAACCTAAAACTAGCTCTTATCCTAATTGCTTTCCTTTTTTCTAATTGATTTATTTTTGCTATTCTATGCTGTAATAAAGATAGTCACTATTATTATTATTTGGCTAAAGAAGTATGATCTTTTGAATATGACAGAATCAAATATGCGAATGATGTAATAAAACGCAAATTTTATTCCATCGAAAATGACAAATTTGATGCCATTCCAAAAACAGCAACAAACCCCACTCAGTGAGGCATATTGGATGAAATTATTTAGATTCCCATTGCGTCTGAACTTTGCGAACAGTTGCGGCAACCCCATAAGTAAACCAGATTTCCCCCAATATTGGAAAGATGAGGCGAAGATGTCATCAACCCTGGGTCGCAGCTGGACCCTAATCGCAAATCGCGACGCGGTGGCGTTAAACGACGTCGAATTAATAGACATGGAGGCCCTCCGTGGCATCTCCATTAAATTATGAATAAGTTAGTTAAGACCTCTAATATGAATTAATGTATGACACGGTGCACATGGAATGAAGATCAAAAGCCTCCATCCCTCGGTACAAATTTTACGCTGTTTGTTCGGTTTCCAATCTAATTAGTTTGCATAGATGCTACCCTCGATTTATTGATTTGGTATTATGCAAGGCAGAAATTGACACTGTAAAGTGCATCTCTACTATAATATAATATTGCTGGAATTTAGCAGAGGATAACATTAAAACATAACTTTATGGCAATGGGAAATATTGATTTTTTAGCATATCCAATATAATTAATTTGGATCAATTCTAAGGCGGCTGTGAACGTTTTTCTCGCTAGATTATGGAACTACAACTACATAGTAATAAATAATCGAAAGCAAGCAGACAATAGTTAAAGCAGCATCGAATTTATCTGTTGCATATAACGTTATATTTTAGAGGATTATTCCTACCGAAAATTATGGGGACGTACATGTATTATAATGGCCATTCCGTTTATTTAAACTTATAGCCTTTACAAAACTATACTACGTGACAAAGAACGTTAAACATCTATTAAATATCATGTTATTTTGATTATTTTTGGATGTCTACTCCTCTCGGTGGAAGTAAAAAATGATTAAGTTCTCAGGTTTATCTGTTAAAGTTTTTTGGAAATTGCAAGTAGTATTTTGATAAAGTAGCATTTTGTTTTAAAAGACTCTACTCAAATCTGATTGCCAGTGTTGTGAAGCTTATTGCAGAAATTTTTTACAGTTGATTATTATACGTAGACTTGAGCAGATATTTCAGATTAGTGACTGACTTTGTTGGGTTGCGCAAAGCAGGTTTGTCGGTGAGAGACATTTCTTGAAGGACAGGAAGACCATGGACACAGCAGCTTCTTCATTTGGATATTCACTTCAGGGGCGAATGGTCTTTTTTGTAGCCACCTTCTTCTGTAAGTCTGCGAAATGATGCACTAAAGACTGTGTGGGCAGGTTGATGTCTATTTAGGTATCTTCGTTGGTATTCTGGGCTGCTTGTTTGAAGTTCCCATTTGAATAGCCATATATAAAGACAATATCTGCATACTCTTGAGTTATGAATAGAGTTAATTTTTTGTTTAGCACTTTAACGCTAAGTGTCAAATGAATAAACAAAATAACACGAATAATAATTATTGTTATAGCAACTATCATTTTTATTTATCAGATTACTTTACTTGAGATATCAAATTATATTTCTTAAAATACTTCTAGCTAAACAAAAACGAATACGATCTGTATTGATATAAAAAATTTTTTTGACGTTAACCCTTTTACCCTTTTGATAAAAAATTTGTCCGTGGCATTATTGACAATATAATCAATTTGTCTGATACAGCATCTTAAGATACCAAAAATTTTGCACTAGTTTTGGTGAATATTATCAATTATGTTATTATTTTTTATGCCGAGTTTCATTTTAAATCTAGCAAGCTGTTTTGGATCTTTGTATTTTATTACCATGTAACTAACTATTTTAGTAAGTGATTTCACATCATGTTAGAAATGTTTTTAGGAAATTTGCTTAATGCGACATACATTATCCTCCTTTTCAGTTTGGCGTCATGTTCTAGAGACATCCTATATAAATCGTATAGCGCCAAGTATTCATTCCATTCGGAATAATATTGTTGACCTGTAATAATACGATAGATTTCATTTTACAACACGGAATTATGCCTGTCAATAACAAATGCTTTCGCATTTCTGCAGCTGTCCGTCACATCAGCTAGTTTTATCCTTTAATCTAGGAATGTCATTTTTATCCCACTTCTTGCTGAAATAAAATCAGTATCACAGGCATCCCGGGTTATATTTAATACCCACAAAGAAAGAAATTATTGATTTACTTCTCCAGCTTCTAGTCAAATGAAATATAGCTGAAAAGTTCACATATTCACAACGATACTTTGCACTACTAAATTAGAGACAAAAATGTGGAATTTAAAAAGTTTCTTTACTGAAAACCTGAAAAGTGAATTTATTTAGACATAAAAGTTTGTTTCATGGTATACCTATTTTTAATACATTTTTTTCTTAACAAACCTAAATAAGTTTCAACTTTATTATTTAATGATTTGTGAGAAGAAGAAATGTTTTCAATCATACAGAAAAAGTTGAAAGATTACAAATCCCAAGTTTTCTATGACTTGGATGCTTACAATTATTTTCAAAAATGTCGAAGAATACATGTGGGTGTTGAACCTGGCAATTATATCTTCTTCGTCTTGTCTTGATTTCGCAAGAAAAGACAAGACATGATCTTGCAAGATCAAGCAAAACAAGACTTACAAAAATTTATTTTTTGGGGAAAAAGCAAATTAAAAAATATAAAGTTTATATTATGGCTGTTTCTGATTTCATAATTTATTTAATTTAGAAGGGGGTGTAGTAGAACTGAATTTATAAATAAAATGTTTATAGTGACGAATAAAACTGTTGGAAATAAACACAAAGTACAAAGCTTACTTGAAAATCAACATATTAATTCGTTTCGTAAAACTGTTTATTTCTTATTTTCAGAAAGGCGCATTATTACGAAAATGGTAATTAAAGCTGCCTGTTCCGTTGTTTCAAATTCCAAGTAATATAAGAGCAAAACAGTGGTGTCAGCGTAACCTTATTTTGTCGATTGCCGTTAATGTAGGCTAAAGCTAAAAATACACCATTTCCGTGAATTTGTGCAAAAATATGTTTTTAACAAACAATATTATCAAGAGATCAAAAAGTAGTGGAGAATGCTTGGCTTCACACAACAACAAAATTTCCTAATATGAAGTACAGTTTAACCAATTAACGTTTTGCAGTATTTATACAGTATGTTCTAATATGCCAATCTAAAATACATGTGATAGAAATTTTAGGAAAATAGCTATCCATAAATATAGGTCCAAAAATTAATAAGTAGATGCAGATCATACATATACATTAAATAAATTATTGAGTAATATCCTACACAAATTATGATATCGAATTTTAAAGATCGTGCCCGAATGGAACTCCGAACGAAAGACTTACAGTTCGTGTAAGGTAAATATACTCGCTACAAGAATGCAGACGACTTGCGTCATACGAACAAATGAATAATTCATTATATTTTCATGAAAATATTTAAGAAACTGCAACTGATAGTAATAAAACTATATACGACACTAAAAGTTTGCATTATATATTGCACTAAATTTCAAAAATTGATTGTTTTTAACGCGACCAAATATCGAAAATTAGGTTGACAATAAAAACAAATGTGTAACGTCAGCCGTTACGTAAGACGTCTGAATTCTTGACGCGAGAGATAGAGGTTGTTGATAAGCGAGTGTGTTCAACAGTTCAGCGACATATTCACAATTTAACTCGTCCAATATTTCTAACCAATCCCTGATTTTTGTGGGATCAGAACTTACGTTGGACTAGAGCAGACAAGGATAGAAATTGCAGACCACCGACATGACCTGCAGTGACGGTCGTTGCGGGTGCCGATCCATGCCGGTGTTGGTCTAGTGTGTGCTGCTCCAAATAACATGGAAACCTTCATGAACAAGCTTTGCAAGTCCGTGCAAGTTTATGCAGGCATAATGTACGCGATTAAGTAGGTATAATCATAGCCGCCAAAAAAATTGTCCGTAGGCATATAACGGGCAAAACCATCAAAATCTACACAGTATATTATACAATAAGATAACAACTATATCAGCATGGGAGTGCCATCAAACACTGGAGGTGGCCTCAGCCAACCACAGCATATCTGTATGCTGGGTAAAAGAACACGAGCGTTGCTATGGCAATAAAACAGCTGATAAGCTAGCCAGAACTGCATCGGGTTTCAGTATCTTTCGACCTGGTCCCTCCAGTATGCTTCCGCGGTTAGGTTTCGTTGAAATTATCAAGGAGAACACCGACAAAGAATTCAAAAGACGGTGGGATGAAACAAATAGTTGTCAATTTGGTAAGGAGTTCCCCAGCAGGAAGGACACAGCCAAAAAATACCTGGCTATGACTAGGATGAATCTTGACTGACTAATTCTGGACGGTTCGGAATCGATTCTTGCTGTGTTGGAACAAACCCATAGTTTTCGCTCAGTAACTCCTTAACGGATAATGATAAAAATATGCGGTTTTTTTTAATAGACTTCAAATATTATTTTACGTCGGCACTGTGTTTTGAAATTTTAAAAAAGTGTAAAATAAATTTTTTTAAAATGAATTTTGCATATTGCAAAACTATATCCCTTTGGATCGAGCGCTCACCGTAAGCCTTAATGGGAGGAAGCACAAAGGGCCCAATGAGGCGTAAGTGTTGTGGCTTTTTAAGACTACCCTCCCACAATTTCAGAATCCAGAATGTGCGCGATCTTTTAAAGTGACACAGACTGTAAGAATACCAGGTGCAATAAAAACACTTGTTATAACACTTCGTTCCATACATCACTAGTTTACGGATAATTATATCAAAAGGGTCCTTTTTGGAAAATATTTCCTAGACATGAATGTTTTTGAGCATTGGTTTGAATGTTTTATTAACTTATGCAATGGTCAATTTTTGTACAGATAAAATGAAACTAAGCGGCTGCAAAAATTACCCACATTGTCCTTTAATTAATTAGGTAGCTACTACATAAATTGTTCATATTCTTTTATTTGGATATAGCATTTCACATAATCATAAGTTTGTAAAAATTTTAACTTATTTTTATTATAAACGTATATTTCGGTGGTGGTATGTTTTCGTATCTTCTACAGAAAACTTAAAGACGTAGAAAATAATAAAATCAAATCATAAATTTCTGAAATGAACTTCAATAGTTTTTTATTTATAGCACAAACTAATTTCTAATTAATATTTTTTACCAGAAAGTTTTAATAAAAATATTTATTTGCTTATCTACAAATTTACTTAGTTAACAAAACTACATTTTTTCGGGAATTTATAAACTTAATACCGCTTCCCATGTAAAATGAACAATAGAGATTTCAAATGCAATTTGTGTGGATAGAGAGAAAGAACGAAGTGCCAATTTCCATTCTGAACTCCCAGAACTCGCTAGGTAGAGCGGCACAATGGGCTTTTGCAGTACTTTTTAAAATTAATAGCATTATTTGCTTACAGAAAGCGAAGCCCTTTTAGCAACTTCTAAATTAACAAAAACAAATACATATAAAAGCAGGTTACAGCGTGTATCGTTGTAAAACAGCCAATTAAAACAAAAAAAATACTTTATACGAGGTCTACTCCCTTGAGGCAGCTAACAAAATAAACGTACACAAACAGACATTTTATAGCAACAATTAGTTTCCAAATATAATTAGGATCAAGATCAAACTTTAAAAATTTACACCAATGTACAAGGTGTTACAAATTACTTGGTCAAGTCGTTAACACACATACTTTTGGGCTAAAATAATGAAACTTTTCTTATGCCACTTTTAATTTTGGAGCTCCATTTTCAAAATAGAGATTGTCAAAATTAAAATGATTTTTATCGATATCAGTGATTCTAGAAATATTTGTTTGAAATTTGGCACACATTTTTATCCTAAATCGGTATACTCTCTGTGTAACTTTGCTCTAAAATATCAAAACACGAACGGAGGAAAGAAGGACTATAGAGCCCACAGACCCCCAATTTGTTTTATGTGCGTCTACGGTTTCCGAATATAATTTTTTGTATATAGAGTTTCTATTCTTTATTTTTTCACTTTTTAAGATTTTAATATGAGCCCCGGTTTATGAAATATTAAAATCTTTTTGGAACGTTATATTCACTTCCCTGCACTAAGTGCAAAATGTTCCGACAGGTCGATTTTGTTTTTCAAATATTCATGTCCAGTAATGAAAACTTATTTACAACCAAAATTGTACTTATCGAGATATAGACGTTTAAAGTTTCAAAACACGCAATTGAATATCGAAGTTGCCATGGAATATTTATCTATTATAAACAAATGATTGTACCCTACCACTATCAAAATAAAGTAAGTACACAGGTATACACTTTCTGGAGAAATAAATGTTCAAATAACAATTCAACAAAATGGATAATGAAACAAATATGCCAAAACAAATACAGAAACAAAAACAAATTGTTAACAATTATAATATAAAGAATAAAATCTGAAAGGGCAAGATGGCCGAGCTGGTCACTCAATTTTCCCCTTCTGTCAATCCTGCGACCTAGAAAATTTTCATTTAAATAATTTATAATAGGACTTGAATAAAGACAGATAAACTTTAGAATCAAATTATGTCATAAAACTGGTAACTATAAAAGACTATGACATCAACTACTATTAGTTGATAAGAGAAGTAAAGTAACATGTCAAACGAGAGAAGAAATGAGTGGGACTTAAAACTGTCCCGAATATTACAGGGATATACTAGTATTAAAGGAAATTATCCTCGTCCAGCGCTGAATACTATTTTTTTATGAACTATGAACAGACGTATCTGTTACAAGCAATATTCCATTAAACAAATTAGAGAACTCCAAGTTACTTATGTTTTTATAAAAATATATGGACCGAAATATCCCTCATGAAAGTACCTTAAGATTAAGACATGTCGATAGAATTTGCAACAATGTACTGACATCAATACGCAAAGACATTGCGGACAATTTCCTTAATTTCATTATACAGATTTGGAAAGTGAGGATCTTGATGGTGAATTGTGTTTTGCCGCTTGCGTGTATTTGTGTCATGCTACACGCATACTTCGACCACAGCGTGTTTGCATCAAGCAGTGTTGCCAGGTGGGAAAAATTCAGTGCATGAGAATAATATCAAAATAGCATGAGGTTTGGAGAAAAAAGCATGAGATGGCTTAATTTATCAAAAAACACCTCTTGACACAGCTTAATTTTTAATTACTTTTGTAATGCCATTTTTATTTCATTAATAAGCATTATGTTCTGCTATTTTATCATAATATTACATTGTAAGTAGGTACTTACAGGTACTTACTTAAAAGTTATTAACCACGTAACCTTTCTAATTTATTTTATTGTTAGGCTGGGCGAACGTTGAGGCGCAGTTGGCGTGACGCAGGGTGACTCACGGGTCGTAAAATCTGTTGTTTCCAGAAAATGTAGGTACCCTTACGGAATAGAGTTAAGAATCACTGCAATACAGCGTGAATACAGCACACACACCGCATATCCGTAGACTCATACCCGTCATACCCGTTTATGTAGTCATTAGGTTTGTTTTAGCAGTTTTGGGACTGTCTCAAACTGTCAAATGTAGTCAATTAAGTTGCTACTATATCTTTAGCGATATGAATACAAGATTCACTTGGTTAAACAATCTCTGATAGTTTGAAACCAGTCCTTAATATTGCTAAAACAAAGCTATTGCAAATTATTAAGAGAGCAGTCTACAATAAAGGACATTTCAAGTACCCAAATATTGTAGATACCTCTACCTCTATCTATTCAATTTTGCCCTCGATTTTGCCTTTATTTCTCGTTAGGTCTTTGTTTTGGTAGATTTCAAAGAGTAATTTTAATAATTTTATTATTTCTTTTTGTGTCTATTAAAAAACATGAGATTTACTCGGAATGCATGAGATCTCATGCAAAAGCATGAGACCTGACAACACTGGCATCAGTTGACCGGACAGTTAGATGCAATGGCGAATTGGCGATACGGAACCGATTACCGTAGTAGTGGGGAATGCTAGACCAATGCACGTCGCCGCCCCTCTTAAAGTTCGTACCTTCCCTGGAATGAAGCGGCAATTTCTACTTTCTCTGTAAAGATCCGCAATTTCCAAATCTGTATACAAAGCTACTGATGCTTGAGGGCCTTCAGTAGCCAATTTTTTAAATGGTGCGTTAAAAACTAACATCTCTAGTGATAACCTACTGGCTTCTAAGGTGCTAGACAAAACCAGTCACGAAACTATTACATATTTTGTTATTGACTGTTTTCATTATATATGACCCGATCAAGATGCTTCAGATAAAGTTCTTGTAAGACAGATTTAATGTCAAAAATATACAAAAATTACACATTTTACATATGCTGTTCAGGCACTTAATCGGGTAGCTGAGAAAATAAGGAAAATTTTTTCTTTAGTAAACACTTTTATATCAACTGTCAAAAAAGTTTTCATTACGGCGCCTACAAGAAAGGACGTTTTTAGGGAGGCTTTACCAAGCATACCTCTACCTTCCGAATCAGTTATAACTAGATGGGGTGATGGTTAGAAGCCGTAGCATATTATGATAAACATTTCGATGGCATAAAAGATGTTATTTAGAGATTTAATTCTTATGACAGCAGCGAAATACACACACTGCAGGACTTACTAAAGGACCAAAATATTCGCAATTACATACGTTATATAAAGAGATACTACGGTTTCTTAGTTAGTGAAATAAAGAAATTGGAATCATATGGACCATCTCTAAATTAACAATTTGACACAATGTATGATGTACAAAAATATATACGATGCCAATAATATACGTCCAATTAGTAGTACAATAAAAAATAAATGCAAAGTGTGGTGAAAAAAAAATACAGAAAACTTCACGTAATAATATGTTTCCTTGTCCCAATACGAAGGTTTGTTGGGTAAGTGTTGTCATTTTTACGTATTATCTTAATAATAATATATAGGTATTTTATCCTCGACTTAACCATACTGTTGGTAATAGTACTATGTTACGACATATTAATATGTTCTTTCTGAGGTTCATTCGTAAACTGACTACGGTCCTGTGAAACTACGCGCTCAACTATCTCTAATAAGTCACCTTAACACGAAATACCTACCTAGTCGTAACATATTGAAGAAATGATTTCAGTTATAAGCTACTTTAACTAAATACAAAATTATTAAACAATTTTTGCATCTTCGAAAATTGGACTGCCTATTTTAATTTTAAAGTGGACACATATAACTTGCAAAAACCGAAAGAAACCATTAAAAACTTGTTTTTATAAAATTAACGATTTTCCTAGAACATTGGCGGCTCCCTCACTCATGAATTAGGAACGATTTTCCAAGATAACGTTTTATGAGCAGTGCAAGCTGACGCAGCCCCTATTATACATTTTCGAGTTGCACCATTCCTAGCCAGTGACATCTACGTTAAATAACTGACGTGTTTGGAATATCTAGCGAAACCAGAGGGGATCTATTCCACAAAAGAAGTGTCACTGACTCCTTGAGAGCGTCGTTAATTAAGAAACTTAATTTAAACACATACGTTCTTGTGCTGCAAGCCTTTTGTGTAAAAAGCCTTAACAATACCCCCAGGTAGCACTCATTTAATAGGCCAATATTGACAACTTATTTAAACAGTGGCCCGATATTTGTAAGAATTTCCATTATTGGTATATTAATAGTTTCATTTAGTGAATATTGTTACGGAAGCTCATCTACCTTTTTAGTTTGTTAATTATGTTCCTGTTTGAGTTAGAATTTATATTTTTTGTAATACCTTTATTTTGACGTTTTCCAGAATCTTCGAGGCTATATTCTATTTGTTTTTCGACACATTCTCGAGATCTCAGAAACTTCGAGACCTTTAAAAACCTATATAAGCGAATCGGTTTCGCCGTCAGAGTCAGTTTATATTGAGCAGTCGAAGGCGATTGACAAACGTCAAAGTAAAGCGTTGACAATTGTGAAATTGGTTTGATACTTCTTGTGTAATCAAAAGTGACAATAAAGTTTGTTTATCTACGTGACGTGTTTCTAGGCTAACCCAATTTAGAGGTTACAATATTTCAGAAACTAAATGAAACCATTATTATATCACTATATTGATAAAAATAACTGTTTGTTTCACTGGTTAGAGATATTGGCATAACATTGGATTTATTTTTATGAAATATACAGGGTGTCCGGAAATGATGAGTACAAAATTCAGGGGATAATTCTAGACCGAAAATAAATGCTACCTCTTTCTATAACATTATTTTCCAAAATTGATTATTAACGGAGTTACAGGGTGTTAAAGTTAAAATTTTATTTGCGATATTTGTAAGTTCTTAAGAAATCCAAATATTTACATAAAATTTGTAAATCGGGGGTTTTTGCGGGCGAGAAATTCAAATATGTTTCCAATTTTGACGTCACTAGTAGAGGGCACCACTTATGGCACATCATGTTTCTTTTAAATGACAGAACTTGCTGCTGCGTGTATCCATCTGACTATTGAAACTATCGATTCTGTTAAAGTAAAACTATTCTGTACCTTTATTACTTACAGCGTAGAAACGAATCTTGCAAAAACAAAATATATTAGAAGACCTTGCTTGTGCAACAAAATATACCATGATTTCAAATCAGTATAGAAATATGTTGAAAGCAGTGCCTTTTAGACCACAAGTTAATATGAACAAGGCTCTTAATTAGATAAGGATTTTACCATCCATAAATTTTTAAATATACTTAAATTACATTTCGTACAATAAATGCCATGCAATATTTAATAATACGTTCTCGTTCTCTATAAATATAATATTATACAAACTTCTTATTTCTCGTTATTTCAATTTTTGTGTATTTTATCATAGTTCGAGTTTACCTCAACAGCTAAGTGCATTAAAGTTTGAAAATAGCTAATAATATTCATTAATCAGATTACATCGAGAAGAAAAACATTACTTTCTTACAATGCTGTGCAAAACATTATACTAAAAGCATTTCAAACAAGCCAATCTCTTGCGAGCCGATCATTTGTAGTCTTTCGGAGTGGTTTCATTTTTTTATCGAACGAAAGCGCTAGACAATACATTTTTAAACATTAGAGCTTCATTAGTCATGGCGACTTTCAATAAAACATTAAATTCGAAATATAAAACAAATTAAGCTACCTACTTCAAACATTAGGCTTATAAATAATTTTCATGTCAAATATAATTTAGATATATGTACAAGGTGTTATATTTAAAAGTAGTAATCTTACTACATATTTCTTAAAGGCTTTTATCAAACTTTTAATTAATTTATACTGAAAGTATGCGATTTAAGGGAGTAATATTCGCATTAGTCATTAGTGTCACTAAGAAATTAAAAAGTATTTGGTTGTGTATACCTATATATACAGGTATATATTATATTAAACTTACCATCGTATCGTTTCATTTTAAGCTAAAAGTATACGTTTCATCTGCACTACTGGAATGACTTCTATAAGTTCTATAGTGGTCTCTTTCCAACGAGTATGTTTATCCGTTAAGAGCCTAATAATTTAATTAAGGGATGTGGAAAAGAAAAATATGTAATCTTTTAATTCTCTTTGTAAAGTTTTTAAATGATTATTATTTTATATGATCTTTTGATAAACCGTCGACAAAAGTATTTGTTTGAAAGAAAAAATTCGAATTATTTCCTATAAACAAAAATAAAACAATAAATTATGTTTAAATAACTGTTTGTTGGAAAAAAATTCGGTGTACTTTATAAATAATTGGGATTAAATTAAAATTAAATTGTAGCACTACCTACTGTTTTTGCAAGGCTCATCTGATTTAAATTGACGATTGATGTAATGGACAAGAAATTCCAGTTACACAATAAGTGTAATATTCTGAAGTAATATAATTACAAGAAAGTTATTTGGAAAAAAAGCTCCAAATTAAAAGTTTCTTCAATATCCGTAAAAAAGTTGGTGTGCTTCTCAGACAAATGTTTTTGAAGCGTCACGACGTCCAGCGTCGTTTAGTTATGATTTCGTATCTACCTTAATTTCAAGACTTAATCAGCCCACACAAACCTTGTTTGCAAGGAAAATTCACTTCTTTAATTAAATCGCGATCACTCTGTATACTACCCATCAAAGCAACCACTCTACTCATGAAAATTGAAAAAATCTTGTCTTGCTTATATAAAAAACTGTTTCCAATGCATGCGCAGACTCCTGAAAGTGTCTCTGTCATCTATCTTCTACATCATCTGCCGAGTATTCTTAATTATTTGAAACGACACCCTGAGTACGAATTTTTCCACAGAGTCCTTAATGTATCTACTATTAGGAATTTTAATATAAAAATAATGACAGTATTCTTTGGCTTTGAATAATAAAGTATTAACAAAGAAAAAGTTCTGTAAAATCAATGAAAATAGATAAAACAAATAACGGGAATCTTAAATAGAACATCATGCAAGTATATATGACTGATACTTCTTAAAAACATATTTTATTTTTATTTAACCGTCTTACGCAAAGTTCAAATTTGAAACACCAACTAGTATTTACGTTAAACGACTAAATTAAATAGCCCACTAAAAAGGTTAATATAAACAATTCGGCACAAAGCAATTAAAAATGTATTTTTACATGTCTAATTTAGGGCACAACATTGTCACAATTAATTAGGACGTGTTTTGTGTCAACTACAGTAACAATTACACTCTTTATTTAGCACAGGAAGTGAATTCGCCGTTGATTAATGAAATAAAATCCATGTGAATGGACGGCCCAACAATACGCGCTGGAAAAGCGAAAGGAATATTATAAAGGGAGTCCCAAAACTTGATTTGGACAATCACATTTGCAAATAATTTGAATAGAAATGTAAGAATATCAATGGGATTAGTTCCGTAAGAATGGTTTCTGTCCATTACGGCAGTGCTCGCTTTTCAAACTTCGTAAAAATCCCAGAGGAATTAGTGGGAATGGCGGGACGCAAAGCTAGTGGGGCCATACGGACGTTGGCCTTAGACGGCGGCGATCCGAAGACGAAGGGATGTTTTTATTACATCTAGAATTCAGTTTACGGGCAGCAACATGCGATGCTTAGGATCTTGAGATGATGGGATAGGATTGGAATATCATTTCGTTCGATGAATATTCCGTTCAATTAAAAGTTTTAAAGGAGTGAAGTAAGGAAAACTCAGGACCGAATAGTAAAAGGCTTTTGCGTTAAGCATATCAAAAGAAGAAGTTTTAATACGGATAATTATATTAAAAATGCCTGCAGTCAACGATGCAAATTTATACTGCAATCTTTAAAGCCATGTCTGTGATGTAGGATACTCTTTATTTGCAAAGGTAGATAGCAAAAGTTTATGAGCATTTCTAGACATACAGAAGAGTTTTATAAAATGAGCGATCGTCATATAATACGTTGGACTGAAAGTTTTAAAAACCAATGAACCTCCAACTACTACTATTAACAGTGAAATGAAAAACTTCATAAAATGTGCCGTTCTTAAGTCACCAGAAACAATACATGAAAATTGATCGTTAGTTTATTGTCGTAACACATTTTATATTATTTTCAATCAATTGGTATTATACACTGCAAAAAAGAATAATAAACACTTGTAGAATTGTAGACCTGTATACTACAATATGCTGTAGTTACAGGTCCAGACACAATATGTAGTATTATTTCACATACTATTATGCTTACAATTTCGTAGTAATCTCGAAACACTATTTTACTACAACAGAAATATTACCAAATATTACAAGCACTATTTACTAGTTGTGAGTTTATTGACACAAAGGCTATAACAGTTTGCTAGCATTTTTGTAACCCCCACTACAAGGTTTTATAAAAATTTTGTTAAATACATTAACCTATGGGCTATTTAAAAAATTACACATTGGTAGTTAAATATTTTTGCTACTTCTGTTGCAAATGAGAAATTTCAGAAAAGTTCATACATAAAGCCTCAACATAAAAGACAAACTAATAAGACTGGTAAAAATGACCCTAACTAGTACAAACTGTAAGATGTTGATTGAAGGGCAAACATCCAAGAATATTAGAACAACGCGAGTGTCACGACAGGGAGATCCATTGTCAACAATTTTATTTAATATAGTTCTAGACTTAGTAGTAAAAGAAAGCAAGATACCAACGAGAAGGACAGTGTATAATCAGACGAGTTAGATACTAGCTTATGCTGACGACATCGTGATACTGGCGAGGAGAAAGAATAATTTGGAAAATGCAATGAAAAAATTAGAGAAAGCAGCCAAGGACAAGGGATTAATAAATCAATGAAAATAAAACAAAGTATATGGTAATAGAAAGGACAGAAGAACGAGCATATACAGGGCTGTCGATATTAACTGAAGAAAAATAATACCATTTTGACAGAGTGAAAAGGTTTAATTATTTAGGGGTAACAACAACTGATAAAGGGGAGGAAAAAATTAAATACAAGAAAGAATAACAAAGGGAACAAAATGTTTAGGTAGTTTACATCATGTGTTAAGGTCAAAAAACGTTTCGACAAATGCTAAAAAGAGAATATATAAGACAATACCTAGACCAGTAGTTACATACGGAAGTGAAATTTGGAAGATGAATATAAAAGAAGAAACATTGTTAGAAGTATTTGGAAGAAAAATTCTGAGCAAAATATATGGGGGAAAAAAAGAGGGAGATGTGTGGCAAAGGACAAACGCTGATGGAAATGTATGGGAAACTATCGATAACAAATATCATTAGAACACAAAGAATGATTTTGTATGTCAAGGATTACTTTGCACTTGCTATAAACTGGGAAGCTGGTAATTGTATTTTAATGATAACGATAACACATTTTACTTTTTATATTTCTACCGACTTCACACACACATACTATCACTCTTCAGTTCTTACTGACTGAAATCGTGCAATAAAAATATGCATCACATAACTAATGGTACTTTTTATATATGACAACCAAAGAATTTGTTTTCTAAGCAATTTTTTACAAAACCATTACAAAATACTAAGAAATGTATAGTAGTTTAATATTTACTATCGTCGTTTTCCTGATAATAAATTTTATTCTGATGCTCTTTAAATAAAATAGACTAAACTAAAATTCCTTCTTAAAATCGACCTGTAGATATCAGGCAATGCATTTCGTGAAGAATAATTTACGCTGCATTAGCATTGATTATCCTAATATCAAATTCAGAGGCACTTAGAACTGAATATAAAATTCGAATACTTTGAAGTTGGAAGAAGTCGACAGACGGCAGTAATACATTTAAATTTTAAGTCCTTTTCACTATTCTTAACACGTCTCTTCAAATGATTTCTAACCCACATATAATAAAAGATTGAAGTTCTCTCCAGTAAAATGTAACGTTTTTATACTCAACATTTCTTTTCGAGATTTTAATATTTGAATACAATTTTGAGCTTTGAATTGGAACATCTATAATATGTATGTATAGAACAAAATATATTAAGTTCACTATTGATAATACTAAATAATATGTTAATAATAGTTCTTCCCTGTAAACTCCTCTATTGTTTTAATTCTCATCTAGTACCTAGATTATTATGTTATATGTGTACACAATTATTATATGCTTATAATTAGATATATACAAAGTTAAATGGACTGAAATTTCAAACTGTCAGTTTCATTTCCTCGCAAACTTGTAACTGAATTGTATCACGTTCTCTAGAGATAGTCAAAGAAACAATTATTATGAGCTCAATGCAAACCTTACAAAGGCATACGGTGCATAATATAACCTAATTTGTATAGAACTGCTAAGTTTAGCACTGACACTGAAGACTAACTGAAGCCTGGCAGCCTGAATTATTCAAATTTGTTGTCAGTAATAGTATACACTGTGAAAAAAGTACATTGATCGCTTATTCAATTCTATGTACTGCAAACAACAAGAACATACATTGTTATACCGTTTATTAAAAATTGTATGCGTCAGGGATTGCCAGAAGTACGGAATAAAATTCATATCTTTTGAATTAGTGATTTTTTTAAAAACTCCGAAACACGTTAACTGATCTTATTTTGTTCCCATCTTTCGGTTATATAATAATTATTTTTTCTTCAACCCCCTAACCCCCAGCTACCCCTACTTTTTTTTCAAATAGAAACATAAGGCATGAGGGGGCCAGTTGAAAAGCTTATAGAAAACCAAATCAAGCCATATCAAATAAACAAGTTACCCCTTCCAAGAATGCCAGTAATACCTGAGACACGCTGTAAATTTGTAACATAGTTTTGCATATTATTGCAGTAGTATTTGTTGGTCGTAAATATTTCACTGTCTGACTGACTAAAGGATCTCCCTTGTTAGAGAAAAAATACGAGAAGTGACTGTTTACGTATACTTTATTCTTAATATTTTTTTACACGTGAATTTGACCTATAACTCTACGTTGTCTACAACTTTACTAATCTTTTGAATTCGCAACAACTTAAATGTGGTGGGGGTTTCGAGACCAATCACATAGGGCCACGAACTGTAGCGCATGGAACGACAAATATCCCTAAATTTATACAGTATTTTTATTTTTGAATTGCATTTGTAGACAAACTATTCGTTTTAGAAATTTTTTCATAAGAGTTTTTTGTTGCTTTTAGTGAGATGTATAAGCCCTTAAAATTACGGCACTCACATTCCGGACACCCTGTATAGTTTCGATGCTACATTTGTAATTTACTCTTTGCTGAAATTATAAGGACAAATTAATAGTAACTGTTTCAGCAATATTTCTTTCAGTGTTAGTAGAGTCCAAGGAGCCTCAAATTGTGATTTTCGTTTACACTTTCATATTAAAAGCTAAAACCAATTTTAGATGATTTCCCTTCATTAATTCTATCGAAAACCCAAAGGCGTCAAAAAAAGTCCTGTAGGCTGTAGGGGGTAAAACGTGAAAACTACCCCAAAAATTATTTTATTCGATAGAATTAATGGAGGGAAATCATCTAAAATTGGTTTTAGTTTTTAATCTCAAAGTGCAAACGAAAATCATTTCTAGAAGGCTTTCATAGGCTGGTGGACTCCACTATGTAGCATTATAAAGATATTTGGAATACAGGAAAAGTTGTATGAAGTCTAGACATTAGTCAAAATTATAGTTATTCCACAGAATAGAAGAAAAACATGTCACAGACAAAGCTTTCTGTGATAATGATGAACGTGGACGTTTTTGCGATTTTGCTATTCACTTTTATAAATGTTATTCTCTAGACCATCGAGATCATTAAGGTAATGAGGCTACAAATAACCTCTCTGACGTTGCCGGTTGTGAAGTATCAATAGCAGGCTAATAAAAATTCATTGAAAATAGCCTCGGCGAAGAAACAATAGAAACATGTCTGCACGACGCACGCTTTATCCGGCACCGTCAAGTAATCGGTATCAGTCAATACTGATTGTAATCTTTGCCATTCAAGACAAAGTAGAACGCCTTTGTACGCAATTCAATGTCAATACCTATTTTCCATCTCTATAAAACAAATTTATGTTATCGGCGTTATCCATTTGCTAGTATCTCAAAATATATGTGCCGACAACTTTGCCAATCACGTAGAATTTTGTCCATGAACAGAATTCCGTAAATAATTTATTTTTATCTAGTATCATTGGGAAGTGTTTTTCTATGTTTGATCATACGAGTAAGAACCATTTTCACGCTTAGTGTGATCAGGAATACTAAAGAAAGATGCTGTCTTAATCTCAAAGTAAGTATAAATTATATTTGTATTTTGGTATGATTTTTAAGTGAAAATATAATAAGAACCAGTACAACTTTCAATATATAACTATGACTAAGTACAAAAATTTTAACCACGTGCTCAGGGAGGTCTAAAAGACAATAATAAATTTATTTTGGAATTCTAGCTCGATGTTTAAAAAATGGAACAAAACCCTCTTTTTCGACGGAAAGTCGGCGCCTATGACAATCAATCATCGTCCGACATGGATAGATATGTCAACTACCATGCGATCGTTTTGTCAACATTGTCAAGTGAAGAAACGACGAAAATAAATATTTGTATTATTAATAATAATAATGTCTAAGTACCTGATAGATAACAGCTAATCCGATTTGCAGCAGTATTTTGTATTCGTTCTTCGTTCTTTCGTTACACACTGCTAAAACTACATGTTCTCTCCTTGCAGATTCATCATAATTATCCAGATCCACTAACATATCCGACATAAAATACTTTATTTAATTACTACAATACGTTTAAAATTAGTCATTTAGCTGATTTAAAGTAACAGTAAGTTCTAGGTTATGAATACTACATTGTTAGTTGCCTACTTTCCAGCTTCCAAACCATGCAGAATGCGAACTTAGTTATAATTTAAGGGTAATTTTTACAGAACATTGTAAACATCTTGGGATGTTATAGTTTAAAATATTACTAATTATTTTATGCAAACATCGTCAAGTACTGTTAATATTGTTGCTATTATTAGTATTAACAGAATTTAATTACACAACAACACAAGAAGTTTAAACATTTAAGGCCGTGAGTGCACCTTGCATTAGTGGCCTACAGATGTCGTTACTCGTCAGACGTCATCTGTAGATGTCAAATAACTTAAGTATATTAAGTATACGGTTACGGTACTCTGATTAGTTTGAAATAATTTAGCATAACTTGTTTTTCGCAAATTTAATTTTTTAGGTATTTTTTGTGTATTTATAAACATGTATTCAAATGCCTAGATAATAAGGTGCTATTTTTGGGAATGTGACAAGTGCATATTATCGTGCGGCAGCGTCAAAGACGTATACAAAATATTATACTGAATACTATTTGAACCACATCCAACAGCTGTTTTATGCCGTGGCAGTAAACGTGTTGCAGTGTTTTTATGTATCCGTGTACATTTACGTGTATTTTATTGTTATCTTTTGTGCGTTTTCCCGACGTAAGTAATCGGCCTGAGCAAGATCACCAAACTAAGTAGGTACTTCAATTTACACAAACAGAACGATCGAGGGAAAGAGAGGTCCACAGCCAGTACAAAAATCTTTGCAAGTTTTAATTTAAAGAAGTAAGCAAACAGAAGATGATTCAACATTCTTAAAATCTCTCCAAGTATCAATCCTGGAAATAAATATTAGTAGGGTAGGTGCTGCCTCTGTGCTACCATACCGTATTTCTCATTAAATCATTAAATAATAATCTACATTTTGTTAAGATTTTATTTTCTTTCAAAGCGGCTTAAACTGATACACGTGTCAATGCGGTGACCTGTCACTATGTTTGACACCTTTGCCTTTGGCAGAATATACCTAACCTCGCGGTTGACAGATCAGTGACGGCGATAAATAAGGATTTAATATAGTTTGTAATTGTTTTGAAGGGTGAATCCGTTAATTCCTATTTTCCCTATCCCCTCTTAAAATATTTGTACTGTCATAGTTAACCCTGTATATTATGAGTAGATGATTTTAAAGATGAAGGCACTGTTTTTGTGATTTATGTGAAAGATACTAAAACATATAGACCCAGAACATTTACAATTTTAAATACTGACGATACTGCAGTAGATTAAGAAGTATGACTATAAGCCCGAAACATGTGAAAATTCAGAAGTTCTTTTTATTTTACAATGCGGGTAAATGTACCTGTAACCCTATTGGCATTATTTTAGCAAATAGTGGTGCTGATATTAGAACTATTTGGAGTCATGGGGATTGGAAGAGTAACGCCGTCGCCGAAGGATATGTAGTAGCATCACTAGAAAATAAAAACAATATTGGGGCACTGGGGTCTTCAATTCACGTAGGAAACGTAAATAATCAAATTTGTATTTCTTCTTCATCTACGAGTTCATGCGCAAGTGTTTTTGAAACTAGTTCAGAAATTTCTGTCTGGAAATTCAAACTGTACCTACTATTACTATTAATAGGTATAAATAAATAATTTGTGTTTTAAGTTTAAATAACTTCCACATTGGACTTCGTGGCATGTAAATAAAAATTTGTAATAAATTTTTTGTTTTTTTTATTTATAAGATAGAGAAAGTCTAATAATTTAATATCAATATCGAATTTCAATACCCAGGTAATTGAATTTACAAGGTTAAAACCTATTTTAACCTCACATTTTAACAATTATTTTCACGTATAAATAAAAATGAACATTCTTATTCTGGTCTTGATACTAAGTGTATGTTATAATAAACAATATTTAATTATGACTAAGTACAACAAATTTAACGACGTGCTCAGGGAGGCGTAAAAGACAATAATAAAATGATTTCAGAGTTTTACTTCGATATTTAAAAATGGGACAGAACCCTTTTTTCCTACGGAAAGTCGGCGCCTATGATAAGCATCGAGTGAGATGGTTTAGATCCATAGATAAAGCTTAAATCTGTCAACAATGTCAACTACCATGCGGTCGTTTTTTACAGCGTTTCTAAATGCAGAAACGACAAAAATTAAAAATCTTATTAGTAATAATACCTGATAGGTATCAGTTAATCCAGTTAGCTTCAGTATTTTGGATTCGATTTTTATTATTTCGTTACAAACTGGCAAGACTACATTACAACCACTGACTACTGTTAAAACACACTTCCCGTAGGTACCATTCGATAAAATGCCTTTTTATTATAAGAAAACTTTTAATGCACCCACGGCAGTCTTGTCCCATAACCTAGAAAAACAAACCGGCGAACTATATTGTGGGAAAATATCTGTACCCGACACATATTCTTTTATTTAATAACTATAAAACGTTTAAAATTAAAATAAAACACTAAAAACTGAAGAAGAACATAAAACTACAAGGTAAACACAGGAATAAAATTATGACATGACAACGAATTTTACCGCTGCTTGCTGGTTGCCTACTCTGACTCTGTAAACGTACGGCGGACGGATCGCATAGGCGGCGTTAAATAAGGATATGATATAATATCGAAAACAAATTTTTTCGCTTTATTAATAAGTTTTAAATTTTTTTGAACAGTGATTCTGTTAATTCTTAATTTTCTCTATCCCCTCTTAAAATATTTGTACTTAGGCATAGTTAACTCTATATACAGTTAAAAGTTTCACAAATATATGTACCTTAAAATTTGTTGGTTAGACCGGTTTTTTCCACATTTATTCTCTTTACTTCGGTATTTTTTCGCAGGTGGCATGATATAACATTCCTGTTATTTGCTAAGCTCTAAATTATTCACTTATTAAATGTTTAAAATGATTTATATTGTAGAAAATACTATTTCAAAACAAATTCTCTTCAAATAAAATAATAACTTTTAAAAAGCGTTAGTAAGCTACTCTAAGCCCATATTTTAACAATTATTTTCGCATACTTATAAATAAAATTGAACAATATTATATGTAGAACTATGTAAGTTTATGTTATAACAATTACATCTACAGTTAAATTTAAAAAATACGTATTTTTAAAGATTTCTGTACCTAAAATTTTGTTGGTTAGGCCGCTTTCTGTCGTTTTACTTCGGTACCTTTGAATACTCGTAGGTGGCATGACATAACAGTCCTGTTATTTGTTAAGCTCTATACCAGACATGGGCAAACTTTTTAAGCGGAGGGCCAGATAAAATAAAAAATTATTCAGGCGGGCCTACAGATAATTCTACTATGCCACTACGCCTGCGCGAGGTTGCGAGCAAACTCAGTTAATTAATAGAGGCGATAATGGGTAGAATGGGTTCAACGTCGTTTTTTAAAATTCGTATCTTTTAGAACTGATGGAATTTCTCCTAAAACTGGCATCTCCCAGGATGAACTTTTACAGAAGTTTTCTGTTAAATCTTTGAAGAATAGACATTGCTTATTTAGTATTTTTATTTAAATTATTAAACAACTCAACTGATTGTGGTGATTTATTAAATAGACTTAATATTCATATTCCCAGGGCAGCTTCAAGACACGCTAGTACTTTTTACTTGCCGACGCCAAGAACTAATATTAGGAGTTTTTCACCAATGAATTTTATGTGTAATACTTATAACAATTTAAAGTCATCGGTTGATATATTTCATTGTTCTCTTGCAAGCTTGAAACAGGCAGCACTATGATGTTTTTTTTTTAAATCTGATGCTATTTTTGGTGTTAATTACGATTATTACAATTTTGTGTATCTTAATTTAAGTTTGTATTGGTTTCTGTATTTTGCATCTGTTTAGTATTTCTCTTTCTTATTTCTTACTTATTGTTTGTTTGTTATTTTTACTGTATATTTTCTTTGTATATCTTTTTTTTGTATGTATTTCCCATTCTGTAATTGGGCATGCGTCTGTTGAATGCTGTAAAATAAAATAAAATAATACCGTACTTAAAATACAATAAGAAGGAAACTGTTATTCTATTCTAGCTACGCAGAAAATGCATTTTGTCCTATGTGTATTGTAGGGGTTATTCAAAACCATGTCGCGGGCCGGATTGGCTAGCCCAAAGGGCCACACTTGGCCCGCGGGCCGTACTTTGCCCATGACTGCTCTATACTATTCAGTATTCAGTTCTTAAAAGTCTAAAATTATCTGTATTTGTAGAAAACACTATTTCTAGAATACGGCACGTCCTTACAGCGCCATACAGTTTAATTGTAATCTAACGTGGTTAATAAACAACAACCACTTAAACGCAAATTAAAACAAAAACCCACACGGTGCTACCGTGATACAATGTATCAGTAAAGTTTGGTACACAAAGCCAATAACAAAGCAACCTAACTTCATTTTCTAAGAGAAACTTTTACGTTCGTACGAGAACTTATCCTCGGACCTAATCCAAATCTTTAGCGGGAAGCGAGCTTTTTTCGCGAAAAAAGTTCAAGTCATGAGTCAAGTTGTAAACACAGCCCCCGGCGGCGTATTCTTTTTATTATGGATGCTGTTCGTCTTCATTTTTAATAGAACGACGTCTGATAATGGCGATAGATGAGAAAAAATGCCATTGACATGGCTGAATTATTGATGTCTTCGGAGGGGAGACTTGTCGATCGTATAAACGTACGTCAACGGAATATTGAAATATTAAATATTTATTATCTGCCGAGAGGTCGGTGTTTACACTCGAAGATGAGTAATGAATCTTCATTGATGTACGACTTCTCGTCAGTATTCTCGGGAATGTCTGTTCATTAAACTGAATTTGATAATAAATTCACAAAAATGGGGGGAACTATAGGCATATCAGAACAGACTCTTTGGAGCAAATATGTTTGTCTACTGGCGGAGTGGTTTGGAATTTTTCTTTTGGCAAGTATGAGTGGCGCCATTCCGCGCTGACCTATTATTTACTTTCTGGGATATTTTATTCACATTGTGTGAGGTTAAAAAGGGCTACATCCCAACTGGCAATTTGATATTTTAAAGTCGACTGTCATAATAATGCTGTCCTAGCACATGTGCTGTAATGTGATATAAAGGTTGATTTACCGCACGATAGTAAATAACAGTAAAATAATGTGCGTTTTACAAGAATTTTTTAAAAGTGATTATTTTATTTGAGAAGAATGTATATACTAAAAGTCGATAAAGAAAACATCTACAATTTTATTTTTGATATTAGTTTTGTTATACGTGTTGTATTTTTCGAGATTTTTGTACCTAAATATATTACAAGTTTCACCATTTTGAAGCCAGAAATACTGCGACCTTAAAGTGAGATATTTTGATACCTTTTGCATTTTAGGCCAAAATATTCTTCTACACTTCATTATAGGTAATATACATATTGTCCTTGTTCTACAAATATATATACAGGGTGGCCCAACGAAAACCAAACAAAGTTCGTAGCTGTTAGGAACATTTTTTTTTAATCCCGTCGAGTTTGTTTGAAAGTAAGGCATCTTCCGCCGTACATTAAATAGTTCCAGCTGCAACCTCCTAAGCAGAATATGCAACCTCTCCAAAATTTTAAATAAGAAGGATGGTCAAGTTACATATCGTTGAAAACATTTCTCCATTATCTACACAACCGTGAGTCACTTTTAAAGTTCAAACAGTTTTCTTTTTAAATAATACAAAATGTTAGAAACACATTTTTTTAATGAAATTTTACTAAAGTAAATGTTCAAAACCTTGACCGTCCGCGTCCTTGCAAAAATAAAGAAAGACATTCATAATAATACGTTCACGTAGATTTTCCAGAGAGTCCAGTTGGCCGCATAGATTTCGGTTTTTAAGTGTCTCCACAAAAAGAAATCCGGTGGTCCCAAATTTGGAGATTGAAGGTTCATTCAATGGTACCTCTCCTACCTATCCAACGATCCGGAAATGTCTGGTTCAAGAGTTCGTGCACATGTCGCACAGAATGTGGAGCTCCGTCCTACTGAAAGATCAGTTTATCTTAGAGAGAATGATAATAATTTGTTCGCGATGATTGTGGTTAAACCTGGATCAGTGGCTTATACCTATGGACAATCTATTGTAATAATAATGGCACTCTTTAAAAAGAATTTGGCGACTTGTTTTGAACTGCTGACGTATTCGTAATGAAATTCTACTCAGAACTTCAAATAGTTCAAAAACAAGAGAGTGCTGTTACTATTAACATCGATATACTACCGTCCGTGTGGATTATATTAAGTAGTGTCGGTATTAAACAACATTTATTCATTATTACTAACATTTTCCAAAAAATAACACATACGCTTCTGGATGAACAAAATTTAAAACGCTTCGTAAATCGGTCGGTAATTTTTGGAGTGATGAAGTAACTTTGGTTAAATCACTATATTCTGGTTCGAAGACCTCTAAAATGTAGACCATTGTTTACTGGACACCCTGCATACCCAATTTGATATGTAAACAATCTGTTAATTTACATATCTCCCTTCAATTGCCTGGATAAAATATCATAAAATATAATGTTTACTCTATTTGTATGAAATTATTTACTTTTAGGAAAATAATTTTGATAAAATTGGATAATAGAATTTTATTGATTAGGAACGAATTTTTTCTACCGTACTAAAAATAAATAAATTATGGAAATGGTATATAAACAATTCATTTTAAAATATTTTATGCATAAAAGTATGGGAAGGCTTTTAAATTAACTATGCCATTGCATATTAAATCAGATATTTAGATATATTTTTAATTATTGTCGAAAATGATTGGGTTTAGAAACCATATTATACAGGGTGTTTCGTACGTACGGACCTTAAGTACAAAAACGCTCCGCTTCGGGAAGGTTTATATTCCGAGGCATAGAGAATTGAAAACGAAAAAAAAATCAATATTTTTTTTGCGAATAAATATTAAACGGTGCTACGTTCTCAAAATTTTAGAGTTAATTTAACTTAGTAAAAACTACATTTCTTGTGTGAAGTCAATTTATAATTGAAACCAGAGTGAGTCAGTCAGCTAACGTTTTCTTGATAAAAAATAGAACAAGACTTATTTTTAAAAATATTGGTTTTGCATTTGATTGCAGTTATATTTAAATTTTTTAAATATATTTGTAGAAGAACTATTTGTTTTAGAAAGTACTTTTATAAGAGCTTTTTTGCAAGACAAATTGCATTAGCAGCCTCGGCAGCAGCCAAAGTGCTTCAACAAAATCTATTAGAAAAAGATCAGGTATGTAAACTATCCCGAGTAACATTAAACAGAGAAATTTCAATACCTTTCCTTTTGTTTTGCAAAGCTTAGAAACTATTCTGCTTAAAATATTTCATTCATTCAATTCAGCAAATTAGAGCTGAACATTAGACATACAAATGGCATGGTGTAATTATACGATTATTAGTAGGCATGTACCTATTTTATATTCCATATAACATATTTTTTGGTGAGATGATTTGAACAGTGAATTGGAGTGTTATGGTGCAATATAGCTTACATCTTTAGTTTAATCAACCTTCCCTAAAGCATTCCAAATTAATGAAATCAATCTGTGTTGCGCACGGTTGTTTGAAGAAATAGGCCATCTATATTTAGGGTGAAGCCTCGATGCTCTCACATGCAGTTATCGATCTGTAGTATACAGAGCGATTGTTTTAGCACATTATTCAAATAAAATTAAGTTTTATAACAAATATTATTGCACTTGTAGTATATTTGGTTACGTATAATCAAGTAGTTAATTTCACACAATATTGTTAATGCCTAAAAATATCAAAAAACCATTACATAAAGGGTAAAATTCTGTTATTATTCAAGTAGGTCGTTATAATGTTTAAATTCATTGACAGGTTAATCACTTTTGACATTGTCGATATTTAATTTCAAATAATTTTAATTTATCGGTATAATAATTTTTATGGTTAGATATTTGACTCAACTTAAAGGAGGCCACCTGAAGAATCAATCCTAAAAATGCAGAAATAAGTTATATCTCATCTATTGCGGTTGAATTTTCGAGTTCCCACTGTAAAAAGTTAGATATTTATAGAGAGTTTTCATTAAACGAGGTTAGTACATTTAGATAGATTAAATTCTTTAGATAACTATTGAATAGAGCTTTGTCTGTGGAATTGTTATTAGCATAGCTAGATGTTTGGTAGGTATCAGAGAGCATACATATGACTTCATTGATAGGTATTGTAGGAGATTTGATTTATATTAGCTTAAAATACCTTTCTAATACAGTAAAAAATCTAAGTTGTGGTTAACAGAATTTAACTAGTACAAGCAGGTCAACTCAGCTGTAGCCCCGTTGGTGGAGAACGAAGGTTGAAATTAAATTTATTAAGATGTGGGAGTTGGAAGATATTTGCGGTAATAAATAAAGGAACTCAATATCAGTGAAGACATACAATATGAACTGGACGCGGGCGTTGTAAGTAAACCGTCTGTTTGATCTAACAACTGTTTGTTATCTGGAACTTTTCAAAGGGAACAAAGTTCCAGAAAGGATGGGGGAAATATAGCCCGTCAGAGGCTGAGAGAAGACAAAAGTCGGTCCGAGCACCAACGGGCATTGAAAACTCTTTTCCGCACGCCAAATGAACAACCGGCTTTTAGTAGCGATACTGGCAATTTTCAGTTCAGTTGTTCGCACAATAAAAACCACAACATAGCAACATATTGTACAGAAAGCATCGATGCAGTTCAAAGCACATTTATGTGTAGAAGTTAATCTATAAAGCGTGTCCCAGCGTTTCATGTAAACTCGATAGTATGGGCCTACTCTGAGGATACAAAAAATTTGAATAAAATTTGGGACACGTGGTGTAATGAGATGAGATAAGCTCCATTTTCAATCGAAAGTATTGACAGAAACGACTAATGAGGTCATTATATTTTTTCCAGAAACATATCCAATTTTGCTCCTGTTCTCTTTTTTCTAATAATTTTTTATTAGAGTTTTTTTCTGTATTACTTCCCGTTTAAAAGTTATATCAACAATATCACCCTAATAGACCAGGGTCAATAATTTTTGAAACCAAAATAAATAATAGTAGGATGAAACCCATTGGAAAAGCAAGAGAATACAACAAAAATGAAAAGAAAAATAATTTACGGGCGATTTGAAATCGGGAAGTGGAAGAGGGTGGGTTTTTAAGGGTAAAAAACGGTTTTTCTTGATTTTCGGCAAAACTACAAGTCCTATGGAAAAAAGTTAAAGAGCAAAGTTGTAGGTAATAAAATGGTCTACAGCTTTTGTATTTACACTTTTTTCACATAACCTCAAAATTTATGTGAAAAATTCAAATAACCAAGTTTTTGGTTTTTTATTTTTTTCTTTTACAAACAAATTTTTTTTCACAAAATTTGTTGAAAACTTACCTTTTTCAGTCCCAAACACACTGTAATTTTTTTGATTTAAAATATTTATTTTTTTACCTTATTTTGACTTAATATCGAAAAAGCACCTTAATTTTCCATGGAAAATTCTCACGTCAAAATATCAGCTTTTTTAAAAAAGTCGGTGGGCTCTTTGTTTATTGAAATCTCTACTTTCTGATGGTGTAAAAAAATCTACATTACTATGGTAAATGTTCAGAAAACGCAAAGTAACGAAAAAATATTGTAGATGTCTTATTAAATATTAACTTATTTGGTTGTTAATTATAGTAGTATACTTCGACTTACAATTTTTTTGTTTATCAATGTAACATGGAATCTTGCGTTTTTATAGTAATTAAAGTATACATTTTAATAAATAGCTCAAAATTGTACATAATAAATAAAACAAATTTTCGGATTCGAATTTGTCGCCTCGTTTCTTTGCATTTTCTGAGAACATTTACCATAGTAATGTATATTTTTTTACACCATCAGAAAGTAAAGATTTCAACGAACAAAAAGCCCACCGACTTTTAAAAAAAACAGATATTTTGACGTGAGAATTTTCGATTGAAAATTAGGGTGCTTTTTCGATATTAAGTCAAATTAAGGTGAAAAAATAAATATTTTAAATCAAAAATATTACAGTGTGTTTGGGACATAAAAAGACACGTTTTCACAAAATTTCGTGAACAAAAAAATTTTTTTGTAAAAGAAAAATTAAAAATCAAAAACTTTATTATTTTTATTTGAAATTTTCACATAAATTTTGAGATTATGTGAGAAACGTGTAAATACAAAAGTTGTAGAACTTTTTATTACCTACAACTTTGCCATTTAACTTTTTTCCATAGGACTTGTAGTTTTTCTGGAAATCAAGATAAACCGTTTTTTACCCTTAAAGACCCACCCCCTTCCACTTCCCGACCGCAAATCGCCCGTAAATTATTTTTCCTTTCATTTTTGTTGTATTTTCTTTCCTTTCATTTTTGTTGTATTCTCTTCCTTTTCCAATGGGTTTCATCCTACTATTATTTTTTCCACTTTTTACCATTTTCAGCACTGGTCTATAAAGAAAGAATCTCAAAAGAAATATCATCTAAATATCACATTAGCGTTGGAAGGATCAAGTACTCATTGTAAAATACCCAAATGTCACAAAATACTTGTCATTACTCAATACGAACGTCAAACGTATAACTTTTGTGCTTACAAAATGTTTTCTCATTCAGAAATAGTTGATATGATGCTAATTTACGGCAAAACACAAAAAAAAATTCAAGAAGAGCTGTAGAGCTATAGCTCGAGAAAGGTATCTAGAGCGCCTAATTCCTGATCATAGAACCTTTACAAGATTAGAGGCGACCGACCTTGCGACGAAATGAACATGCATTTTCTGTTCGGAAAAATCAAATAATAGACCAAAGGGTAAGAAACAATGTTAATACAGACTTGTAACAATATTCTGAACAAAAGTACGGCAGGCTAGACGGGAATTAAATTTGGATAAATCAACCGTTCAAAGAAATTCACAATTTGGAGTGTTTGCCCCAGCGTGACATTGAAGACAGACTTAATTTTATAGCTCAAATTGTAGTAAATGTAGAAACTGTTGATAAGAACCTTTTTCGGCAGGTTTTTTGGACGGACAAAAGTCGGTTTGTCAGTAATGGTTTGCCAAAAAGGCTCAACGAACACTACTGGTCCATTTAAAATCCCACGTTGTAAATCCAGTCCAAAACCAAGGCTATTTTGGAGTAAATGTATGGTGCGACATCATCAGTAGGGATTTGATTGGGAGTTATTTTTATGACATTCAGCAACATGAGTTACCTAAACTTCCTAAGAAGAACTTCCGGCACTTCTGGAGAATGTGCCTTTGCACCTAAGAAGAAACGGGAAGTAATTTCTCTAATAAAAGTTTATTAGAAAGAAGAGAGCTGTTTAACAGGAAAACAATTGTATATGTTTCTGGAAAAAAATAATTTATGACGTCATCAGTCGTTTCTGTCAAATCCCAAAGATAAAACTTTTGATTGAAAATGGATCTAACCTCATCCCATTTAATATATTTTTCAAATCTTATGCAAATTTTTTGTATCCTCAAAGTAGGTCTATACTATTGAGTTTGGGACACTCTGTAGAACCTATTGCAATAACAATGGCAGTCCTTAACGAATTTAACGACCTATTTTGAACTGCTGACGTATTTGTAATGAAATATAATTTAAACTTTTAATATTAGGTCTCTGTTCCTCTCATCAATACAGATCTATTGAAATTTTTACTCAGAACTTCCAGTAGTTTTGAGAGACTGCCATCATTATTGCAATAGGTTGTACATTACTACTACCTGGCGACAAAAAATCACTATTTAAATCAATCCACCTCTCTCTGAAGTTGTTTCGGTCGTTAGATGGTGACAGTTGTTATTTTTTTGTGTAATAACTTGTAATATTTAAAGAAGATTTGATTTGTGTATACACACATCTACACCACGGCTGAAAGGAGACTTCCCAGCAAGATAGAGCAACAGGAATGTGTTTTTAACTAACTGTCAAATGAATCCAACAAATGCATTTTCGAATTCCTTTGTTATCGCAAAAAAACTTAATCTCTCAATCCGTTTATTATCTTGCGTCTTCTTACAACATATCTTTTGCTTATGTTTTAATTTTGTTAAAATTTATCGCAAATATGCATCTCTTCGTCCCCAGTCTACCGTTCATACTATATTGTTTATAAGATATTAGAACGGAAAATGTTCAGTTTAACCTGTCTGGTGTAAATACTTTTAGTAAAATTTCAAGTGATATTGCGAAATACATAAATATTGCAAATCCAATGCAGTACACAGGACACTATTTTTGCAGATCTCTGCAACATTGCTTATGGAATCGGGGGCAGACATGTTATTATTAAAATGCCATAGAAGATGTAGCTGAGGGTTACATCGAAGAGTCAACTTCTAAAAAATTCTGGAAGGTAAACCAAGTACCAGTATCGGAAACTTCACAATAATCCGAAAAAGAATTTGAAGAGAAGAACCTGAGACCTCAGCAAGCAAAATCGAAAACAAAATTAAAAAAATAACTGGAAACGAAGTATGTCCATCGGCGATATTAAAATTGAAATTAATTCAACAGAAGTAAATAACTAGTTTTATAAAAAATAACGTTAGTTTAAATTGATCATGTTATTCTTAGAACAATTATAACACTTAGTAGTATTTTTTGTATTGTAAAATACTCTTCCATAAAATTAGAAATAAAAACAAACAATAATTCGGTCGTAGAAAAAAAGTTGTGTGCAACATATTTAAAAAGCATACCTGTTGCACTTTGCATAATGACAAACTAATATATGTCTTGACATTTTTGATATAAAACTTAAATTTATTTAAAGATATTTTACATTTTAGCAGTAGTGGCAAAGTTTTCTCCCTACAATTTAGAACACCCTGTATATCTTGTCCTCATTCCAATCCAACCACTAAATTTAAGTTCTGTTATTTCCGTGGCAAAACTAAAACCGAGAAATTAAAAGCTCCAACAGGAAATGGTTACTAAAGTGATGCATTAATTTTTAATCATCAATCCCCTAATTAAATTTCCTCTCCTCCCGAAGAGAACATTTTAAGCTCAACCAATTCATTAAAATTCAGTAATCCAATATCCTTTACGCCCGCAGTGAAAACCCTATAAAATTTACATTGACGTGTTATCAAGTTTCGGTTCGCCCTTAACCACTGGGTAAAAAACCGTACACCTAAATATTTATGTTACTTCCACCTCAACTCCCACGTCACTTCTAAAGAGGGGTGAGGTTTCTTCGAAATTTTATTAGTTATTATTAGGAACATCCGCGTCAGTACCTTATGGATCCTTCACGAAATGCTGGAGGAGAATTTAGAACACCTAGTTTCAACTGTCTGCTTGAAAACGATTTTTCAAAGGTAATACTAATTAAGTACACCTAAATTATCAGCTCCAATACAAATACAGCATGATCCCCAATAATGCGAAAAAATGGATTGGGGAAGATTATACAGGGTGTCCCAAACTCGATAGTATAGACCTACTGTGAGTGTATAATAAATTTAAAAAAAATTTGGGACACGTGCTTTTAATGGGATGAGGAAAGCTCCATTTTCAGTAGAAAGTATTAACTTTGGGATTTCACAGAAACGACCAATGACATCATCTATTATAATTTTTCCAAAGACACCCAATTTTTTTCCTGTTAAAAAGCTCTCTTTTTTCTAAGAAACTTTTATTAGAAACATTTTTCTTTGCTACTTCCCGTTTAGAAGTTATAAGCAATATCAACCTAAAGACTCTCAACAGGAATACCACCTAAAAATCAGAATAGCGGTGAAAGGATCAAAAGTGCACAAAATACTTGTCATTACTCAATACAAACGTCAAACGTATAGCTTTTGTGCTTACAAAATGTGTTCTCATTCAGAAATAGTTAATATGTAGCTAATTTACAGCGAGTCAAAAAAAATTCAAGAGGATCTCATGTAGAGTTATATCGAAAAAGGTATCCAGAGCACCTCATTCCTGTTCATAGAAACTTTACAAGATTGGAGGCGATCCTGCGACGAAATAAAGATGCATTTTCTGTTCGGAAGTATCAAATATTGACCGAAGGTTAAGAAACAATGTTAATACAACTAGACTGTTACAGTATTACTACAAGAAACCTTAAATTATACTAATTAAAACAAATATCTACACATACTGTAGAAAATGTTAAGGAATAATGGCAACTATATAACTGTTAAAGAATTACATTTTCCATATTCTAACTAATAGCAGGCAATATGTGAAACTATTATGTTTGGTATATTATACAGTATACGCCAAAAGTATGGAATAAATTCAATAAAACGAAACAATTATTTTGGGAAAAATCCTCGAACAGGTCGATTTTTAATTTAAAAATACATATTTTAGCGTAAATGCGATTTTCAAATGTCATTTGTTTTCGACTAATGACGTCATCGATTTTTTTTAAATGGCAACACCATATTTATTTCCTTGATTCTGAAAGATAGTTTAATTCTCTATCAGACAGTACTAAAATTTTGCCCTCTTACATAGTAAAGTTTTCGAGTAAATGACGATTGAATGTTAGAAAACGTAAATTTTATCCATAAAAAAGTAACAATTCTCAGGTATGTACAATAAAATACAATTTATTAAAGTTTATACTTAAATTAAATGTACGAATTGCCATCCACCAACTTCTTGACAATGCGCAAGTCTGTGAAGAAATTCTAGTCGAGTTACCCCAGAAATCATTCATAATGTGCAAGAAGAATTAAAAATCGACCTGTTTTATTGAATTTATTCCATACTTTTGGCGCATACAGAATAGTCCATTACAATGACCAGAAATATACACACAGTTTTGTGCAATATTTGGGTAATATGATTTTGTAATTTGTACGTAAATTAGGATATGAATATTTGATGACATGCATGATAGCGGTTATTGATTTCATTAAACTTAACAGCATATTATACAGTGCGTAAGAAAAGTAACGCATAAATTCAATATTTCTTAATAGTGACATTTCTGTTTAACATCCTCGAATTAGATTTTCATTTTTAATTCCGCTTATTTACTACATCTCTCTATATTTTAATTTCATGTATTTTTTTATCTATTGCAGGAGAAATGCTGAAATCTTGAATACCTACTACAGGAAAAACATCATTTTGGAATTAGAAATTAGGGACAAAGGATGACGACTCCTTATTTTGCGAAAGAAGAATACTACTTTGAAATTTTATACATTTTAAAAATTGAAATGATTCGCTGATTAATTATTGGTTAATTGAAAACATGTTATACCTAGATTTAACTAATTAATTGTTGAATAATCAATTACATTTAACAATTAATAGCTAAGTAAAGAATTAATTATGAATTAGATAATCAATTAACAGATAGTTATTAAATTAATTAAGATAATTATTTAATTTATTAGGTAGCTAATTAATTTCTGAGTTAATAATTCACTAATTAGTTAATTAAAGGTTAGCTAACTAAGGCAATTAATAATTAGTTAATTGCGTCAAACGCAATTTTCTTTTTCTATTTGTTTATAACTACGTCAATCACAAAGTTTAAAATTGATGTTAAAGATCCAATTATATTCACTTGAACTTGCCTGCATTTCAATGACTAGCAGTCAATGCATGATATTGATCCCATGTTCCTCTAAAACTGAATGAAATGCATTCTGAATGTTAATTCTTTTGCATGTATATTTTCTATAAGTTTCTTTTTATGAAGTTTTAACAATAAGTAAGTAATTCAAGTAATCTTGAAGAAAAAAGTAGACATATTACTTGTTCGTATCAGAATAAAGAAAAAATGGAACAAATAAAATATACTTAAAGGTAAAAGGTAATCAAGCTTACTGGTAATTAGGCCATATTTGGCCCTTTTTACCTACTAACTTATACTACCCTCCACCTTTACAATCACAAACATCCATGGGTAGGACAGAAAAATTCCTGCCCCGTGTTGGATTCGAACCAACTTCCGGCCGCTCGTGCTTGCCCTGGCAGCGACTGCTCGTCACCGCCTTGACCGCTCGGCTACCGTCAGCCCCAATAAAATATACTTACTAAAACTGTAGAATATATATGTTCATTACGCTTAAAGAATGCATGCCATACCTGAAATAGAGAAAAAAATATTTCAAAAACCATATATAAGTAAAATCAGGGAATAAAAATTCCACCGGACACATACTAGCATTATTTTTGTACAGTGACAACACGCAGTTAATATTAATTATAATATGCGTATATAATAGATATTTGTAGGTACTAATTTTACAACTGGACAGTGAGTCAAAAGTATATTATTAGGGTACCTATATAAATTTTATATACCTAAGTAAAACATTATTGCTATTATATGTTATAATAGAGTATTGTTACTAGTATTACTAGTTAATTCACTGAAGCGAATTATTCTAGTATTATCGGTTCTAAAAAATATATTTATTGACTTTTTCTTCATTATTATAACATAGTAAAAACAGATATAGCTAACACTTGCAAATATCAAATGAAAGATTTAAATATAAATAGGAGAAGACAGCAGAATAAACATAACCCTAGTCAATTTTGAGACTGACATGAATAAGATCGGTAGACCATTTTCTGTCAGGATATTGCCGAAATATTCAAATGAAATATCTCCTAGGAAATAGATTGGTTGAGAGCCGAGATATCCTCACATTATTATTGGAATTTCCTCTTTGATTACATCTGAAATCCGTAGTTTCTATAAACAAAATATAGGTACTAAAAGATTTAATAAGATTTGACATAATATAATACGATATGCAAAACTCTAAACATTGACACTGTCTTCCTTAACCAACAATAGCAGTCGGAAGTCGCCAATTTTAACACTTATCGCAATTGGCAATTATCATATCAGCGAAATATATCACGAAATCTCGACATCACAGTTTAGTTGAAATTTTAAGATTTTATCTTCTAACAGTTGTTGTTTCACTGTAGCAAATGTGTGTATAAATCTTCGAAATCAAATTTAAGTGCAGAGAAAATGAAAAGTAATTATAATCATTTAAGAAAGAGAACTACCCATTTACATAGTTGATTTAAAAAATTGTTAATTTACTAACAGTTTGCAAAAGTAATTTAAAAAATTGTAAATATTGCAGCAGTAATTGAATGGCGTCATTCAGCAATTTTTTTATTGCATCTTCTGAATGACTGCGATCTGAAAAAAATATATAATTTTCTGACGCCTTTAAAATAATTTTGAAATGCAGGAATTTCAATATACGAAACTGATGACAAAAAGCAATGAAGCGCGACATATTTCTTAGACCCAAAAACAAATAATTAAATGTATAATTTTATATAAAATCTGTTTAATAATGATGAATATTACTCGCATACTTATCTAGAATTTATTCTTGATTTAAAGTTGAAATACTTAGGGGCATATACCTTTAAAACTAAACAACATACCTATGTATTAAGTACCTTATTAATCTGTTTAACCCCTAGTTTATAAGGTGCTTATTTTTTGGTTTTACTAGGTGACCTAATAAAGAATATCAAAACACTAAATTTGAATAAAGGTGCTACTGAAATAATGTGTAATTTATATTTGAAAAATTTTATTTATAAACTAAATATCAGTCTATGTAATTATTTTTTAAGTTTAGTTTTATTTTAGTTAGTAGGCAAATTTCTCTTTTATTTTGAACATAAGCACTGAATATCTTAAATAGAATATTTTTTAGACATTTTATATTTCCATATAAAATTTTTAAATACTTAGTAAGAATAAAATGAACTAAATTAAATAATTCGAACTAATAGGTGTATAAAAAAATAAAATTTGTATTTTATTGTAATTCTATTTTTTTAGGAACCAAAACATTTCATTTTTTTTTATTTAAGTTTGTAACATAATAGTTTTTAGTGCTTAAGTACCTATCTACATTATTTTAAAAACCTAATTGCGTTTGCAAATTCGTTTTAGAACAAAGAAAAATGTAACGATAACATTTTACACCTCTCACTGCAGCAGTTACAAATTAGTGATTTGTATTAAAATAGTACATCATACTATTGATTGATAGATTAGATAAATATGCTTTTAAATAGTACAGACAGAATACAGAAAGATCTTTGCCCGAGTTCAAGCCTGACTATAGCACCAAGAAGCTGTAGGAGGCAATGACGTCACGCAACCCGATTAATTCAAATTTGACTTCGTATATTTCGAAAAGTACTTATCAGATCAACTTAAAATTTTCTGGGTTGACGGGACATTATAAAAATTAGGCAAATAGTGTTGGGATTTGACTCAATGATCAGATTAAAATTTGAAACGATAATGAATCCGTTAGGCTTCAGTTACACAGTATTATTTAAATAAGACTGATAAAACAATAGTCTGAAGGTAAAATAAGGCTACGAAATCGATGATGTATGATGATATCGTTTAACTAATCTAATAAAGAACGTATTTCTTTATAAATAAATATTATTTCAATCAGAATTTTGTCAAAAGTACAGAAATCATGGAAATAAAGTTGGTATCAATTTTTCCCATTAACAGCAGCTTTAAAATTTAAATACAACTGGGAGGCTTGTACATATATGTAATTAATTTCACCGACAGTTTGTTTTCATAAAATTTGCACTATTTAAATAATGAGTATATTTGAACAAAAATTTGCATTTTAAAATTGAATACCATAGATAGCATCACAATAGGCAGTATAATTCAACACGCTATTCCAAACAAAAACACAAACATACATATGATATTAAATTTTAAATAACTGCGTTTTAAAAATTTCACTCTTTAGGAAAATACCGTTGTGGGTACCGGAAATTGTTTGACGAATATATATTGCCGAATCAGCTGCAAAAAATCTCAGAAAATTTATTTATCCATCGAACATTAAAATAGAAATTCGAAATCATTTCCGAGAGTTTGATTAAAAGTGAACCGAAACAACCAACGTTTCGCAGCATGAACTTTTAAAATTCGATACAATTTGGTTGATTAGTCAGCGCCAGATGGGATTATGAACATGTACCTTTTTAATCGAATTACCTTTCTTGCCTACCTGATTTGAATAATCCACCAGGAAAAACGAATACATATTTTGGTTTTGATTTGTACAACTACGCATAACCACGAATTATAAGATAACAAATGTTTGCAAGGGATATAAATACTGTGCGTATTCTGTATAAAAAGGTCAATACTTTGAATGAGGTTTATATTGAACGAAAGCTTTGATCTTTAGATCAAGATCGGTTTGAACTAGTTAAAAATCTGCTACACTATTTATTTCCGAAAATTTCTTTCATCATCATGTACAAATTACCATGTTGAAAACATAAGTGTGCATCATTAAGATAAATATTAAAAAGCAGTGGCATCAAATCGGAATCTTGGGGCACACCAGAAGAAGTCTCATAAGGAACAGAAGGAAACCCATTTAACGATACAATTTGTGACCTACTCAATAATTTACCAATTAGTATGACATAATTAACATTATCAAAAGCTTTAGCAAAATTTGTATACACAGGGTCTATCTGCATCTGACAATCCAATGCAGACAAAATACTTATGTGTTCAGAGTACTTCATTGAATTAATTTCTATGGATCTATTCGGTGAAAGTCCATATTGTTCCTCAATCACACTGGATTTAATTTTGCTATGAAGAAAATTATACAACTGTTCAAGAACATTACTGAATACTGAATGGACCTATAATAATTAGTTGCATTTTTATAGGCATTTTATATTGGTTTGAAATGTGTTACAAGTTAATCTTTCAAACATATTGAAAGGTCAGAATATGTGTCTGGCGGCAATAATCACATAATTTTTAAAATATTGACATTCATAAATTGCTATGAAAGATGAACAAAACAACGTGGCTGAAAACACAATCTCATTGGTGTTACATCTCTCTCTCTCTGATGATGTAAACAACGCTTGTTTCTTGTGATTTTGTGACATATTTGGGTCATAGATAGTGTAAGTAAGTAGGCAGTGCTGTGCAAATTCCACGATGACGGATGCGGATTTTGTGTAAGCACAATGGGACGATTATTATTAATATGCCACGAGTGGTTTCATTTTATTTTATGCTTGTAAACCTCATTGGTGCGAATCCCAATTTCATTAGTGCAAAATTACGAGTAGTAAAAGCAAGCAAGGTGTCTATTTTCCATTTTTAACATTACCATAATTATTAGTGGTGATGATATAAACTCACGGTATTGTTGAACGTAACATTTCTTTGTTTACAACATATATCCGCTTTTGAAAATCACAGCAACAATGCTGTTGGTTACGTTTAGATAGAGAATTTTACTTGACCATAAAACTATTTGTTTTAATTTCAAAAATAATAAATATAAGAGACGAATAACATTTATTTTTTTTATTTATTTTTTATTGCTACTTCCTACCCATTTCACTTCTTAAATATTTTTTAAAATTCTTATTTGTAACTTTTGTTTATTAGGTTTTCAGAATAAAACAGGTAATTTAATGTCAAATAGCAAAATTTTATAAATGGCTAAAACAACATTCTACATTGCGTAAATGATAGCAGCAAATAGGAACATGTTATTTGGAACCGGAATGAAGCACTAAATACAATAAAAGGGGAAACAAATGTAAGTTTGCTTTATCATTAATTTTCTAAACGCCCTGTATACATTCTGACAGCTTAATAGAAAAGTTTAATTTTTTCGATGAACTTAAACCTACTTATGTATTTCCAATTAAACTTAAATTAAAATGGTCTTCACAAACAAACAATATCGCAATGCTAGAGAGCTTAACGTTTTCCTTTCGTCGCGTTTCATCGCCTCAGACGACATTTTTCTTTTCATTTTTTAGCACGGTTAAATAATTTTTATTAGGCGCTGTGGTGTATTCGTACATAATACAATACTTGTTCTATTTGTCCGGTGAGATGCACTTCGGTGCTTATCTTACGAGTCTATTTTGCAACTTTATTCAATACCAATGTCTATTTAACACAATGACACTTTAATATCACAAATAACACAGTAACTCTTCTACTGTACTGTATTGTCAAAAAATGAAAATCGTATACAGATATAAAGCACAATACGATTAGGTGCACACACGTTAGAACTTTGACGTCACAGGTCTTCGCTGTGGCGGTGACCGTGTTCTGGGGGTGTGGCCAGACCAAAATTTGTTCATGAAACTGTTTACGATAAACGTCATTTCTCTTAAAATAATCCATTATTTCTCCTGCATGTAATTGGAACAGACTGCTTTCATAAACCAGGAAAACTTATTTATTAAAAGATTTATTAAAATAATAGTTGACAGAACATATAAACTAATCAATCTATTTTTAATGTGAAAATTGCAGACAAAAATGAATGCCTTTTAAAAACTTATTCTAAGTACAAATTCAAAATAAACGCGAGCGAAGTCGTGGGCAACAGCTATCCCGCATAAATCAGAATCCAAGCAGTTTAGAGTCATCGATCACTTTTTCAATCCGAAAGACATTTATGGTTCGAAGCATGTATGAGCATTGAGCAATCAATTCGACACCCCGGAGGTCTAATCAACCGATGTCGCTACAAACCGGAATTTGCAGACCTCAGTTTTAGCATGCACACCGGAAATATCCTGTGCTTAGGAGGCGTCAGTAATTCTCTTGGCTTTATACATGTTTGGGTCCGCACAGGTCTCGCGACGCACGTCTGTTGAACTTAATCACAATCTGTCACCTCGTTAAAGGATTCTACAGTTTATCCACCACGCACGGATTCGAGCCGTTATGACATTGTAATTAAGTTAGTAGGGTGAATATGCAAATTCTTAGGAAATTGCTCAACGAAACCTAGCGTGTGATCAAAATGTAAACAATACGGAAGTTAATATTTCAAGGGATTCTTTATATATGTTGCAGCTACGTGAAATACAAAAAGTGTGTCAAGAATAACTAATGATTTGCTTTATCTAAATTAGAATAACCTCCAGATTTTTTCTGGCACTTGGAAATAGGATGGAAGTTTTATTTATTATTATACCTACATAGTCTAGAGCACAGAAGAATGCCTATTATGCTCTAAGTAATGCAGAGCCTTCATAAATGATTACATGCCACGTGACCAGCAAATTTGTTTGAAAATGTGATTTTATTTCCTTGGTGTTGGCAATTAAATTCTGGTAACTCTATAAGTTACTACAAGAATAAGACCAAGGTTACATTAAAACACAATATTACGCGGCTGTGATTTCAACGGCTGTGATTGGTGTAATTTATTCTTGACATTTTATTCAACCAATCGGCGATCGCACCATCTGGCGCGTGATATAACCGTTTCGCATGGTTCATTGTAAACGAATCATTAGGACTTGTGACTCAAAAGTGGCTTTTCTGTATCTTTCAGTAGCGTTCGTCTTATCACTATTTCCCGCGCCGTTGTTAATTTATTTTATTCTTGCGTTTTTCTAGTGTCTTACTGTTTTCCTTTGCCTCATTCAAACTAATCAGTTGTTTTCATAGCTATACGTTTGGTATTTTATCGTATTACTGGTAAGTTCTAAAAAAATTTTGAGGTTAATAATATTCTTATTTCAGAACAGTATGGCTTTTACTGCTGAGGCAAGATGCCTTTATTTTAATGGCTCATTTTCGGAGTGGGACTAGAAATGAAGACGGGTTGTGAACATACTCGTTACAATCTTGCATTGAGCAATTTATGATCGAGTTCCCAATCGCAAACATTGACTATGACACATTCTCATAACAAAAGTGTACTATCGTCAAACGGTTTGAAAATAAACAATGCATTTGCAAAAGAAAATTTACAGGCAGACCAACTGTACTGACAGAAGATGTGTTGATAATATACAACAACGAATAACTCAAAGTCTTACAAAATTGTCTGCTCAGACAGGTATTTTTTTTATTAAGTTGATGTAAATATTCACCAATTCATTTAGATTGAATCTCCAAAATATATCAGTTTTGATTTTTTTTTAAACCGGCATCGAATTATAGTTAATAACCAAAATTTTTTATTTTTAGGTCTTTCAGTTGGAACATGTCACACAGCTTTAAAAAAACAGTTGCATTTACACCCAAGGTAACTGTTGTGCAAGAATTACTTCCCATTGACTATGGAAGACGATTACACTATTGTGAATGGTTTCAAGAAACCATGTATCGTAAGTTATTGAACTTATCATTTGCACTGACGAAGCATGGTTTCATTAGTCTAGTTATGTAAATAGCCAAAATTATAGAACCGGGGTTGCAGAAAATCATACATTTGTAGACACTAGTTTACATCCCGTAAAAGTTGGTGTTTGGACAGCGATATCAAGAAGACGTATAGTAGGGCCTATATTATTCTACGAAATTATAAATGCCGAAAGATATCTAACCCTTATTTTAGAGCCATTTTTAGAACAGTTACATGATGACCAGCTGCAAGTAGGTTACTTTCAGCAAGATGGAGCAACTGCACACACTGCAAGAGCAACAATTCAATATTTAGAGCAATTTTTTGGCAATCGACTGATTAGTGCAGGTTTGTGACCAGCCAGGTCTTCGGATTTAAATCCGTTGGATTATTTTTTTTGTGGGCATTTGAAAAACACTATATTTAAGACAGCGATATCCATTATTGAAGAATTAGAAGCGGCAATTATTCGAGAAATCAACAGCATTACAGAAGAATAGCTACAAAATGTATTTGAAAATGTGCACAGGAGGGTAAATTTATGCATAGCAAGTGAAGAGCACCATTTTGAACACAACATGTAATTATTTTAATGTGTTAATTTTTATTCAAGTGGCAAAATACCTAAGCGAAGATAAATAACTAAGAAATGTCACAAATAAATTCTTTTAAACACTACAATATGTAATGATTTTATCCCAAATATTGTCAATAATGTTTAATACAGTAAAATATGTTACTTTTACCTTGCAATACAATACAAAAATCAGTTGTGTTCACATTAGATACTCTTTGTTTTCATAAATATTTCAATTTGTTCATAACAAGAAGATTGGTAGTTTTCTCTTTCTAATAAAGGTAAAAACATTTCAAACGATACAAATAAACGTTCTCTTCGTCAGTAACTATGTACTATTAAATTTTATGTATTAAATTTCAGTAGTCGACCGATATGTTAGGTCATGTACTCAGTTTCAAAAACAAATTTATTTACATCAATAATTCCTTCAACCACGCCACTGATGTTTAGGGATTTTCTAGAAAGTGCTGCCAACAGAGCAATGTTGGTTGCATATGCGCGTAGGTCACGTGGCTTGTAATCATTTCTGAAGGCTGTGTAGTTATTAACAACATAAGTGTTCATTCAAACATTCATATTATAAACACGAGATATTAATGTAAGGTAGAGTAAGTTAGTAAGTGATAAATCATCGAGTGTAGTAACATGAATTTACAACAGGAATATTGTACAAAATTTATCTACTTTCATTTAACGTCACGAAAAGATATATATACATAATTGGCAAAAAGTGTCAATTGACGCGACAAGAAGCTGGTGTATTTTCTACAAACGGAAAAAAGTTTTCTTATGTCAGCTTTCGCAAGGTTACTGTTAAAACTTTGTCAAACATAACTATAAAAAACACTTTTCAAAATAAGTGATTCTGATAGAAGTTTTCTCGCCGATATAAAAGTAGCGGCAAACGGAGTGATCTCAAGGCCAATTCCGACAAAAGCCAAGGCGCGGTATGAATTGCAGTTTGCAGATCGGTGCAAACAAGGTAAAAGAAAATCCTTTTGGTTTGTTTTCCGGAAAGCAACCTTCCCAGAAACCATCTACACCATACACCACTATTCAATGTTGAGAACTATGATTTTAGGTAAGAAAAATCAAGTTAGAAGATTTTATTAACTAATCGCATTTTTGAAAATAAGTTTACAGAGTTACAAGGCCAAAGATTCCAGAATTTTTACAAAGGAGGAAGTATATAAGTTTCTAAGTACTGCAGATGGTGAAATATATTCATTCATAAAGGTTGCTATGATAATTGGCATTTTTGGGGCTTGTCCTTGCCAAGATCATATTCATTGCAATGACCTGTATATGAAATTGTAATTCCATGCCTGAAAACAAAAATTGTCCGAGAATTTGTCACATCCGAAGGAAATGTGGCAGATATCAACTGTTTAAATAATTTTTGGCCTCCTAATATAACTCACAGGTGATGTGTTGTATTCTAAAGACAAAAAAAATGTACCTCCCAGCCTGTTAATGCTCTTGGAAGCATTCCAAAAATGATTGCAACAAAGCTTGTATTGAAGAATCCAGAAGAATACACTGGACATTGTTTTAGGGGGTCCTCAGCCACCATTCTGGTTAAAGGCGGTGCAGATATGCACATCTTAAAGCGTCATGAGGGCTGAAAATCTTCTTCTACGGCAGAAGACTATGTTGAGAATTCTTTAAAGTTAAGTGACTTTAACTAAAGTATTTTTAAAAACAGAAATCGAATTAGAGACTTGAACAATTTCTTGAATGTTTCTGAATTATTGGTGTATTCAAATGACTTTACAATAAATAACTTTTAGTATCTGCTTTCTTAACTATTTGTGCACTTCGACTGTAAGTATGGGCATATTAATTAAAGTGTATACATATCTGTTATTTTTACTAATGTGTAACACAGTATACATGCTTCGATTTAAAGGAATCAACCAATCCAAACATCATTGTTCAACACGTGACTGACTCCCTTGTAACCGATTTTGTTTCACTAAAGGGTAGACGTACATTTTAATATCATCATCATATCCATTTCAAAACTCCGGGACTTCGTTAAAAAAGCTCTGAATGAAAGTGATCTTCAGGGAGAGATATTTAGGCTGCGATTTATGTCTAACCCTAATCAGACTTATCGCCAAACGTTTCCTTAGAAACCTCTTACAACGATTATATTATAATTAATGGGAATTTCAAGCAGACGAAGAAAAAATTCTTTTATCGTGGGTGTTTTAGTTTAGATAGACAAAAGAAAATTCGAATTCTGTCATTAAAAATTATTAACGAAGGCAGAAAGTCCTGCTTATTGATGGTGCTTGAATTAGAACTATTAATTTCATAAATCAAATTGTTTTGATAGATGACAATATTTAGAAGCAATAACAAATCTACTTGTGTTTCGGATTTTAATCATTAATGTGTGACCTCCTTGGCATATTTGCCTGTGTTGTTCTCGGGTTAAGCTAAGTGCTCTATTTGTATAAACAACAAAATTTAAATTATTTCGTAATTTAAACATTTACCTACTTAAATGAAGGCTTACAATTTAATTTAACGTTTACCTATATTTGTTTCTAATTCTGCCTTTTAAGAATTAATTAATATATTTCTGAATAATCGTAAATACTGAATTACCTATTATTTCCATGTACAATGAGTATAAATGCATTAAATTTTAATCATAGCTATATATAAAAATAAATATATTTTGTAATTCAAGTTTTTGCTGTGAAGAAATGTTTAAACATTTATGTTTTTATAGACGTGTATTATCAGTTGATATATATTTTGGGTACATAATAGAAATTTGCAAATGTTTGTAATCTTAACCAAAGTAGCGCAATTAATACACAACTAAGAGAGGAAATGAATATATCCTGTCCTCACAAACAAACAAACAAAAATCAGTTCACAAATATATACTGCGAAATAACAAATTTACACAACCTCCAAAATGTAGGTTGGTGGAAATGTTTATAGAATACCGATCTAAAGTTTATCGCGTCTATAAGACATGGAAACAAAAAACACATATTGACGTTTCCAACCTCAGATAAGGGGATAAAAATAAAGAAGTGGGAAAAGCGTATACTGTTATGCTATCTCGGAAAAGACTCCGGCAATGCCAATAAAATTCAATTCAAGCCGTAGCAGCTCCAAAGATAATATTTACATTATATTTTTAAGATTTATTTTCAATTTCTCATAAGCAGTTTACATTTTTGTTTGGTATTGTGAAAGTTACGTTGACATTGTTTTTTTTTATTTAAGAAGCGCAAACAATTTTTCAGGTGAAAGAGATAGTTAATCAACATTATTTTGAGAAAAACTCATTTGTAAAAGCACAGTATGTAAAAAACTACAGTCTACTCCAAATTAAGAAAGGACTATTGGCTTTTTACTATTTGAGAATTGCTGTCGATGAAGCCACCAAAGTTATGTAATTGCATCTGTTGACAGTCAAAACATAAAAACAATTGAAAGTCACATTCGCGAAATATTTATTTACGAGACTATATTTTTTAAATTAAGCTCCTTACATATTTTTAAGTTACTGAATTAAGCATTAAAATTCGAATAAAAACTCGTTTTTCCTAAAATTAAAAATAACAGATATTTCCATTTAAAGTAGAAGAGTATATAGAAATAAACCGATTGAAATCGTGCCAACAAATTATTTTGTTATTCAAAAATAGAAATCTGTCAAATGTGGAGTGCCTCAGAGTTCTAACTTAGTACCATTAAGATTTTATTATTTATAACTGGCATCTCCAATGATTTCAAATTAAACTTTTAGGGACTGTGTGGCACTACAGTATAGAGACGGAGTATAGACAATAAATAGTTTCAAGGCTCTAGTTTCTTTTTGTTGTAAAAGAAAAACCAATGTGGTCTACAATAATACGTGTTGTGTTATTAAACAGAACATAGATTAGTAACAGTTTTTCGGACCATATAAGAAATTTTACTGATTTGGCAAACAGAATACAATTAGTGTGTTTTAAGAATTTTTTTAGAATTTTTTTAAGAATTTTTTTTTTTGTACGTACGAGTGGGTGTATGAGAATGGCCAAAGAAGTATAACTTTCACCATCTGGTCCGACGCAGACATATTTTTTTAATTAGGTACTTCGTACGTCCTGCGTTTAAAGCACCGTTACTGTTAGTTTAAAATACAGGGCGATTCAGAAATAAGTAATAGGAAAAATATGAGGTATGTTATCTGTATGAGAAATTATTTGACATATTTTTTTGTTTACCCGAATTCCAATTTTTGGGCCCCTTGAAATTGGGTCTAAAATATTGTTTTTTTTTTACAAATAACTACAGAACCCCTAAACCGATTTTAATGGAGTCTGATATGGGATTGTAGATTGTCTTTCTGCAATTATAAAATGAAAAAGGTGACTGCGAAGATAATTCAAACAGATTGAGTGACAGATGTCGATTTGTGATTACGCTGTCACTTTATTGTTTTCGAGGGAAAATTTACGTACTTTCAAAAATGTTCAATTATCCGTTTATTTGCTAAAGATAGTACCATAAACCTAAGACTTTGTAGAATACCAATTAAATGAAGAAAACATTCGTTCTAGCATTTAGAAAAATATTCGTCTTGTGATATCTTTATCAAATAGTAGGCTCTACATCTTGTTTATGAATTTTTCAGTTGCATTTGCCAATGATCGCACTACAGTTTTAGCAACTTTTTCTGGAAAATTAAACTTCAAATGAAACAAGTAAAAAGTATCTTTTTGTATAAAATGAAACGCTGCTTCGAATGCAATGGTAAAGAATTTAGAAAAAATGGAAACAACTGTCGAAAAAGAAACTGAGTGGCATTACACATAATTGGCGCCCGCTGTGGTACTTGAAAAAAACTGCTTCCTTAATAATGTACGGATAAACTATACAATAGTTATCGGGAGGCAAAGTGAGAAATAAAACGTTGGTGAGACCAAATGTATACATTTATTTCATTTCAATTCATTTTAAAATTTCGTTTAAATTGTATCACAAACACATAAATAGCAGAAGAATCAACACAACGCAATAGAACGATCAACACAGTTCAACTGTTCTAAGTTCGGCTCTGTTCAACCGTCTGTTTCTGACAAGAAGTACATCTTATTGGCCATTCTACTCTGGTGCATGTAATTTATCGGTAACGTTAGTCGTAAGTCGTAAGGGGCGTACCTGAGCATGACCTAGGTATATTACAAACAAGTGGAAATAGCTCAGAGGTATATGTCGGCTTTCACCAACGTTTTATTGCTTATTTCGCCATCCGATAATTCTATTATACAATCCCACACCAAATTCTATTAAAATCGGCTTAGGAGAACTGAAGAGTATGAAAAAAACAAAATTTTAGGTTTAATTTCATGGGGCCGTAGAACCCTCAGAAATGAGAAATCATAAAAACAAAAAAATATGGGTCAAATAATTTCTCACGTAGATTCTGCACTTAATTAGTATTTGAAACTTTCATTAACATACATTCTATATGAAATAAGGTACATTTTGTAGTCAAAGTATTCATGATATAATATCGAATTTATTCATGTGTGCATTGACTTGCCAGTTCTAAAACGTAAACACCGAAGTCAAACATTTGCCTCTGCGTTATAACTTTACAATTCCCATTATATCATGAATAAATGATCTTCATTTAATAAAGAACTGTTACACGCTGTAGAGTTCTTGCCGAGTCAGGTCCCCGTTATTAGGTTTAAGGATGGGCTTAGAGTTAATTCTCTGGTGGCGAAATTAGAGTATACATCCGCAAGAAGCAATAAACTTTCGTTAAACTGACACGTACAAAATTTGCTCGCATTTTCCTCTCCCTGCCCGACACCTGCATGTATACAGGAGGGCAGATACACACGAACGATGGTTTATTTACGGCAACCGGGTTCCTTAGCGCTGTCTGATGATATCATACTCGAAGGGGCGGGAAAAATCGTATAAACATCCTAATTGAAGGGCAAACGAGACTTTATCTTGATGTATTGCTTTATTTTCATTTGAATCGCAAATGCAAATTCCTTCTTGACAGCTATCTGAATTTATTAGAGGCTCCCGATGGTTTTCTTAAGCAGGGAAATGCACAAAACGGAAAACGACGCAAATTATTATTGATTTGATATTTAGATGGCGTTGATTCAAATGAAACGTAAATATTATCATTGTCATTATTAGAATTTTACTTAGGATAAATCGAAGATTGACTGTGGTCCTGTATTGTCGCTGGGTGGCACTGTTGTGTGACTCGTTTCAAACGTTGCCGCGGGTTGGTACATCTTCATCTGCTGACGAGCTTCAAATGAAAGTAAACGACATAATTCAACAGTTTTATAATTATGTGCAGTGTTTTAAAAATGAACTTATTATTAATCCAATGAAAACTCCCATTCCTTCTTTAAAAGACAAATATGACCTAATATAGTAGTTTCATTAAATACTATCATTGAGAAAGCACAACACAAAGTTTTTAGGACTTTTCATTGATGAGCAACTTACTTGGTCGGTTCATATTGAGCATCTCGTAAAGAAATTAAATACTGCCTACTACGCAATCAGAAATCTGAGTAGTATAATAGATAGACAAGATTTATTTTGCATTAGCATATACACATTTAAAATATTTAAAAATTTACTGGGGGACTAGTTCTAAATTTCATAGAATTTTCATTTGTCAAAAGAAAAAGACTAATCCTGTCTCTCAATCCTTTACAATCTTGTTGACAATCGTTTATACAAAATAAAATGATTTATTTGTGTTGTATATATTGATCTAGGAATAGCGCTATTTGTTAAAAATCATCCTGAATTTTTCATGCAACATAACAACGTTTACTTCTCTAATACACGAAGAAATAATTTAATTTATTTAAATAATCACAACTTACAACATACCAGAAGATGACGCTTTACTTATGTGAAACAATTTTTAATAGATTATCCGTGATTATTAAACACAATGCAAATATTAGCGCTCTAGCCAACTCGATTCAAGTACTGACGCCTTAATCCGCACGGCCACTGACCGATACAATACCAATAGACCGATATAGCAATAATGAATACCCCAAGCAAGTGGTTGGAAAAAATACGTAGAGTCAGATTCCGAACAAAATAGCAAACTATCTTAAATTACCAAACCAAAAGGAATATAACCGGACATTGTTTTCGGCGTTCTTCGGTTACTTTATTAGCCGACACTGGAGCAGATATAACTAATAGTAAGTGCCACTATGGTTGGGAATAAACCACTATTGAAAATTCAATGTCCAGCAAAATGGAAACAGCAAAAAAAAATATTGGCACTAATATGCCTTCAACTAGTAGGTTCTCTGGACATTCTGTAGAATTTTCAAAAAAATACTAGTGCTATTGAAGCTACAAAAAGTAGCCATGCAGAACAAGTAGAAAATGGACAGGGCAATATTTTTATAAGTAGGTAATTATGTTAATTGTATTGGAAACATAAAAATATAATTCATAATCATATTAGTATGATTAAATTGTAATTTATTAAAATTCAAATAATTTGTAATTTATTGTTTGTAGTACTTTATCCTTTTACATAAAATGTGGTAGGTACGCAAAATTATATTTTTATTTTCCATTAATAAATATGAAGTACCTACACACCATTAGTTAAATCAAATTTAATATTGAAGTAACTACAGTAATTAATCCCCGAGAGCTCGAAAAAATTTACTATAAAATGCAATATAACGCCCGGCCATGTATAAAGATATTTAAAACTCGGAAGAGAAAATATTTCTAAATTTCTATTTTGCCGTATAATACAATTAATCATTAAAACTTCGTTATTTATTATATTCTACAAACTGATAACTATTTTTAACTTCACTCCTTCATTTCATAAAATCTATCTAAGAAGTCGTTTATCCGTTCAACCTTTTTCCTGCATACACCCCATAAAACTAACTTACACGGTTCGCCATTAAGCTGAAACTTTGTGGATCGCTTTGCACTACGCTTTTCCTAATTCGATTTATTAGAACGAGTGCTGCACATATGGGCTTCACTTCAGGTGTGGATCAGATGGCCACAGATAGGATCTGACTAGACCATTTTTTCGTTCTAGCAACGATATTATTATCAAACTAACTAAACTGAATTTAATTCAGACGAAAATTGATAATTTTACGTGTAGAATTGTCAACTACAATGCGGTTGTTTTTACAGCGAATAATATCTCTACCCCTCATTCTAATCACGAGGATTAGCCCAGAAGTCGAAGACTTGTGCGGGAGAGGGGGCGGCATATTATTATTAATTAGACCGCATTTGCGCCCAGGAACGACTTACGTTGGTAGTCCCTAACCACCATTCAGTGCAGGAATGAGGGAAACCTGGAAAACCTCATTAATTAGGGGGGTAGTCAAATGTCAACCGGTATCAATCTCTCACATTGACCCAAGCCAACATTCTTCCACCCTACCCTACCCGCAGAGAAGGTGCCAATCTCTCCACGAATATAGCTTATATACGGTTTACCTTCTGCGGGGGTTGAACCCACAGCGATCCAGTCACTTCGAATCAAGTACTGACGCCTGAAACCGCGCGACCACTGACCGATGCAAATAAAAGGAGACAAATTTTTTTTATGTTAGATTTCAATTTTTTATTTTTTTTTTATTTTCTTAAAAATTACCCTATGTAATAGTTTACCGTCTTGACCCAGTTTTCTTTCTAATCGGTGATTGTCCTTAACTGCTCGTCTTCTTCTTCTCTATATGCCTTGTTGAAACTGCTCACTGTCGTTTTTGTATTTAGCGCCATCTAAAGTGTCAGATTTTGATGTTCACCCGGTTTGCAAAGTCCAGTGTTTAGTTTTCAAGCTTTGGAATAATTTATTATTAAATAAATACCATTTATATAGTTATATGTTTCTTGTGATAGCAAATATTTGATATATTCCTCACTACAATTTTGTTCTGCTCTGAGACCTTGGATTTTAACACAGCAATGTTTATTCTTCTTGCAGGTTAACTTTATGGATTCAGGTAATGTTTTCATTAATACGTTCTGATAAAATTTCTTCTCTTCACAAATTCTGCTTCTACCTATTTATTTTTCAAAATCAACAACCTTTTATTTTTTTCGTTTCTATGCAACGTTCTGACTATCTCACAGAGAGTTTTTAATACACTTCCCATTAACTATATTTACTAATTATAAACTAGGTTGAACATAATATTCTTTTTTTACATTTTATTATTTTATTTTGATATCTATCTATATTTCTTTATAAACTTCAAACTTTTACTAACTAACTAGTTATGTTTTCTATAATACACTGCCCACTCTCAAAATTGTCCTCATGTATACAAATTTTTAATAAATATACTAAATATGCTTTTAAATTCCTCCTGTTTTTCTAACTGAAACTTTTATTTGTATTTCCTGTTATTTTAACCTTTCTGTTCATTACAATATATCTGATATATTACAAAATTATTGCTTGTGATTAAAATGCATAGAACGTTAGGTACGCACTAACGCTATAATATATATTTATATCTATGCGGTTCACTTGTCTGAAGGGATATATCTCACTACAAAAAATAGATATCCATATATTATATTATCACTCACCGTCCGTAACTAACTTAAAACTTTCTACAAATTAAATTTTGAAAAATATTCAACCATTGAATCTTATTTCCATACAGGCTGAAGTTTTCCTTATTTAAAAATAATAATAATAATAATAACAATAAAGAAACAGTTAACTCCACTTATATAAATTACACATTGTTTTAAATAGTTTTGTAGTACTAAACGGAATGAATCGGATATTTGAAGAAAGGATTTAGATAACAACCAAATAAGTTTGGAATTTTTTTGAAGAGTGATTTCGTTAATATTTTTTTATTCTATTAAAATATTTGTCTTTTAAAATATTGGTACTTAGTCATAATTAACCCAGTATGCCCATTAGCTAGTTCACATGTTCTATATGTATGTAGAAGATCAATCATTTCGGGTGAATGTCTATAATAGAACAGTTCAACGGTAAATGTTTATCAGCTTTTAAAAAAGGCTAACAAATAATAAACAATGACTAAAGTCTTTTTCATAAATATAGTGCATTATAAAAGTTGTTCATTTCTACACTATACAGGGTGAATCAGGAATTATCTAAAAAAAATTGAGAATAGATGCCTCATGACAAATGGAGTCAATATAGTAAAAAACATTGTAAAATGCTAGTTTTCGAGTAAAAAATTATTTAAATTCTAGTATTTTCAACCTTAATATCGCTGGGCTACTGTAGCCTCTATAGGCAGATTCCGAATATTGAAATCCTATAAGTTTCTGTAGGTATTAACGTTTCTGTGATGCAAGTCTTTACATTAGTTTAAGTAGCAAATATGGCTTATGTGTATAGAAGCTCGTAGTTGATGGATATCATTTTAATCTATGGCGACGTGAAAATGATTTAGCAGAACGATTTCCAGGTAAACATGTACCAAATGCAACTACTTTTAACGCGATGTGCAGCGAGTGCTAATATAGTGCAACGCGAGGGAAATATGAAACCGAATCGTGGAAGAGATGGAGGTTCAGGATGTCCACGGCGTATTGCAGCAGTGTGGCGTATCATGCACGAGGCTGCTGCTATATCCGTATCATGTACAGCGTGTCCAAGCATTAATACCAAGGGATTGGACGAGGACGACCGGTACCATGGCCGCCACGATCTCCTGACTTTAAATTATTTTGACTTCTTTCTGTAGGGATATTTAAAAAATGAAGTGTATCGCACTGAAGTGGATACCTACTACTGATGATTTACGCAAACGTAGCATAGTTGCTGCCAATAACTTATGCGTTGAAAACGGACAAGAAGCAGTAACATTTGTGTTAGTTTCTAGAAACTGGGTCCAAAATTTTATTGTAATGTCAAGCATGTCAAAATATTTTATTAATTAAAACCACAAATTAATTATATTAATAATAAATAGTAATAGCGACAACACCAGTTGAATTTTCTGTATTAAATAGGTGTTATAAATAGTATATTATTTAACGAGCGCAGATGAAGTTTGCAGCACGAGCCGCAGGCGAGTGCTGTAATTCATCAAGTGAGTTATGACCATTACTGCAAGTTGAATACTATACTTTATCTACGACTATAACATTTAGGACTATTATTAGAAATTGATTTGAAAACGTCAAAATTATTTTGTTAAAATATCAAAGGACATTAGTCCCCTCAATGATAATAATTGACAGTTCCGCCTACTGAGAGGCGTTGGCAATTTAATAATTTTAAAATCTTTTAATTATCATTCCTTTCCACTTGTTAAAAATTCTTTCCATTTTACACCAATGGAACGTATTTAACGGCTTAAAAATTTCCAAGAATTTACCGCGTACACTATTTACATGCCGAATTATCATTGTAGAAGCCCAGCGTGAGTTATAATAACACACTATAAAAGCTCACGCTATTTGTTTATTGATACTATTAATTGCTCAAAAGCAGTTGAATAATTAATATATAAATTAATAGGAGTAGATACATGCTATTTATTTCTTTCCTTGGGAATTTCTTTCCATTTTTTGTGCGGTCACCAATTACATGCTTTGCCGCCTTATCAGGTTTCACAGTGGACCAGTTTCCAGTGCCGTGCAGAAATGTATTTTTAAATTATTTTCGAACTGTCCCTTTTGATTTTTTTACAAAATAGTATTTGTAAGAGTCCCCTGTACATTCATTTTTTTATATAAGTTCTAAATCACCCTGGATATGACATGACCATTTGATGTTATTATGAATACTATGATACATAAATCTATTACCAAGATATTCTTTAATAAGTTTAATTTTGTGACCTTTTCACCCGATATAATAAATATCGGAATCTATTAAAAGCATCGAAGTGTTTATACAAAATAAATTCAACATAGTTACAAACATATAAGACAAAAAGCTTCAAATACGTTCGAATCATTTTCCGTTTCCCTTGAACACAACGGACCTTACTAGTCAAATGACCAAATTTATTTACACTTTCCTGGCTATTAGCACACGCGACAACTGAAAGTAATGGCGTCTAGTGTGGCTTCAAAATGGCCGCATTTCCCAAGAATTGCCAATATCAGAGAACCTAAATTCAGCTTCTACTGTGTTCACGGCTATAAAACCACTACAGAACGTTTACCCTTCAAACCCAAATTAATTCCTCAACCGATTCCGTACAAACTACTTCCTGGTTATTAACTCAGCAAATTTGTGTCCGAGGGACACGGTAGTTAGTATAGTATCGTCAACAGACTGTCTGGTAATGATAGGAGATTCGTTAACTTATTCCAACACGGAACTTGTCACTTTATATTCCACAAAGGGTTTAGGTAAGATTTTATGTACGAATCCATATATGCTATGGATACTGAGTTTAATTTTCATATTTAAAAAATTTATTTCAATTTGCAGATATTGTATGTATACAGAACTTTGTAATATTGTAATATTTTATAGAGAGCACCTACTGTATACAAGATATTTCAAAAAAGGTCATCTTGGGACATAGTTGAGCAAGACATGAAAATATGATCCACACCACAACCTTATAAGTTTTTTTCTCTACTTACTCTTTTCACAACTAAGAAGTTTGAAATTTATTTTTTTTTTCTCTATATAAATCTCTTTGATCGAATGAAACTTTACTTTTCATCAATTTTCTGCTGATTTAATATTCTTAATTTCAAGAACCTTCACTTTCAGGGTTATTGTCGGTTAAAAGAAACTTTGTCAAATGAAAATTTAACTATTACAATAAATCTGTAATTTAAAATTCAAAAAACGGAACAGTTTAACAAAACATAATACTAAATCTCTGTATAACCTTTGTCATTGTCTTCTGGGATGCTAATGAGATTTTCTTGTTCTTCATATTATGTGTGATTCATATTATGTACAGCATCAGGACAAACTACAGTTCTTACTGCCATTTGTCTGCGCTGCTGAAGAAAGTCCTGTTCTAGATCCTGTCAGATCAGCTTCTTTTGTGATACTGACACTATTTTAGATAGTTGTTGTTTAGAAAGCATCTGAAATTTACAGAATAGTTTCTGTCACTTCAATCTTTATGTTATGTTTTATAAGAGTCTCTTGTATTGCACCAATTTTAGTTCTTTTTGTAGGTTTTGAAATCACTACACTTAGTTTTAAGTCTTTTTATGACACTATGCTATAGTTTTGATGTGCTGTGACTTCACCTGGTCCTCCTTGTAAGAGTTGACTTTGGTAACTGAACGTTAGATATTAATTTGTAAAAAAACTGGACGACAATACGATTTCAACTCTCTCTTGGCAAAATTTGGCAGATCTTAGACTTTTTGAAACAAAAGAAGATTGGTTCTATATTCTGGTACTCTATCTGGATACCAAATGGCCAGAAGCACCTTATAAAATTTTCCTTTATTTTTAAGCTATATAGCTAGCCGAATCATCTTTTTATATGTGTCCTAAGCTTTCCTTTAATGTGTGCTAGGTGTGAATTATTTTCACACCTTACCAAAACCAATTTTTCCAAATGTCTTTCTTATTCTGTCTCTAAGCCTTATTCTAGTATTGATACAATCTTTCTTAAGCTTAATTTAACATTTTTCCACTATGGCCACTTTAAATTACTCTTTTTATTTTATAAAATCTATATTTTAAAACTTGACTGTAAATTTTATACATATATTATTTTTTTAATACTGTTATTTTTAACTGAATGGACCTTATTTACTGGCTGTTTTTTTATACAAATAATAATCGTTGGAGTCTTACCAACTTTAACTACATATTTGCCCTGGAGATATTTGAAATTATAATGAAATATGGCTGACGATGTACATGTTTACTTTCAGTGGCGGCCCGTGGGTTTTTCAAAGGGTGGGCACAAAAAATAAATTTAGATTCATTTAAATGTATTGCAAGAACAGAATGTAATTCTGCAGAAAAGTTAATTAAACCTATAATATACAAATAATAAATATACAAATATAAATGACTGGATTTTTGAACGAAGTCTTCTCATCATGACCTCGCAAGGCTAATTCGAAGGCTCCACAAAAAACTTTATACACATTATTAAACGACGCAAAATGTGATGATTTTTTCCACCTGTTTATTATGTTCTAACCGAGGTCCTAACTTATAGCGCAAATACGCACTATACTCGCGACAAGAATTCAGACGACTTACGTCATATGAACAAATGAATAATTCATTATATTTTCATCAAAATATTTAAGAAACTGCAACTGATAGTTATAAAACTACATACTCGACTTAAAGTTTGCATTATATAATGCACTAAATTGCAAAAAATGACTGTTTATAATGCGACCAAATATCGAAAATTACGTTGACAATAAAAACAAATGTGTAACGTCAGCCATGACGTAGACGTCTGAATTCTTAACGCGAGTATATCTAATTGCTCACGTATGTCAGTTTTTCCTAAAACACTAAAGTCCATATATGCTTTTAAATGAGTCACAGAATGTTCATGTTTTTTGGCCCTATCCACTATGTGCTTTAAATCGTCAATCCATATTTGGTCCACGCTGTAACATATGAAACAAACAAAACATAACAATTTATTTGTCACAGAACAACCATATTTCTCGTATATGTTTCTATTAAAAACTCTATTATATGTTCTAGCTTTACTTGTAGATTCGTAATTAATATATAAATCAGTAGGCCTACCTTTCTTTTTAATTAAATATTTTTGATCAAATGGCACTGGATTGTTTTTTAACAGATACTGAACAGAATTTATTTCTGGTTCCAGATACATTTCTTTTAATAAGTATGTACTTACAAATACACAGAATCACTTTAAAATTATATCTATAATGAGAAATCGCCTTTAAAATCAGCAAAGTTAAAACACAAATTTGTTTACACAACTATTCTGCAAGCGAAATATATTTGTATATACAAGTACGTACTAAACAAAGCAAGCGACTACTGAGAACTGAAAACTGAATGCCGGAGGGAGACGGAGTGATGGAGATTGGAGACAGTGGAGACTAGTGGAGAAGGGACAGAGACACGTATTTCAGTGCCCTTTGTCGGCTTTAAATCGGCGAATTTCATTTACTCCGAGGAGTCCCGAATGTCGGAAAATGAGCCACGTTTGGAGACAATTCTTGGGTTCCCAGGAAATAAAGTTTGATATAGTTCGGCGCGTGGATGGTTAATGGGAAATAAGTTTTGAGTAGTTTTTCGCAACCGATAATAGAATTACAAAAAAATATATAAATCTATAATAGCATCATATATTTCTTCGTGACATGTACAGTGAAGGGTGGGCACGTGCCCTTGTGCCCCTTAGCACCAGCCGCCACTGTTTACTTTTAGTAATTTTAAACATTCAGGTTGGTTCAAACCTAGAGGTAACTGGACTCTACTACTTGGTATCAATTTTTGTTGACTAGTACGTCTTTTTAGATCAGACATGACCATGTTTTTGCCGAACTGCTGTCTTGTCGACTGTAAAAAGTGTATTATTAATATTTATAATCAACCTCTAATATATTTTTTAATAATAAATCATTCTTCTAAAAAGCGGGGTTTTATTTAACAGAAAAATGTTAATTAAAACGTTTATTTTCCATTACAGCACTAGTGCACTACTACTAACTACTTATAGAAATTATTACTAAATAAAAGTAGATAAAACTTATTGATATACCTTCTGAAAAACATGACACCATAGACTACAGGTTGCTTAATGAAAGATGTTTATTTCTACGTCCCCTGTAGCATTTTAAAGGAACAAAATATCGTATTTGATAACAATTCTATGATTAGTATGAGGTAGATAAGCACCATACATGCATATTAGAATTGCTACATCAAACGTTAATAGACCATAATCAGCATCTGATAATATAAAACATACATTTACCTCCTCTGTCAAGTTGTTAATACATCCCAACATGCTACAATGTATTATACGAGCAAACTTTTCCGAAAGTGATAATACGAAAGCCGAAAGCCTTCAAATATGATGGAAAAGAAAATGTAGAAACAAGAAAGTATTATTCTATACACTAACGAGAAAACTTTATCGGCAACTCGTTCAAACATGTGTACATGACGTTTCTGAATGTGTGGAGATGTATAAAAGGTCGAGAAATCGTTCAATCTTTATTTGTACGTGTAATATAACAGTACAGTGAACACTGGTCAAAGAGCAAAATTATTTGATAGTCATTCAATTTTACCAACTTCAATAAATTTATACAATTTTAAAACAGCAAAGTAAAGTGTAGAGCTCGCTATACACGTTCCAGCTATGTGACGTCATGGGAAGGGTTATTATAAATTTATAGATACATGGTATGCGCTGTTCCTCTGTTAATCTATAATTTGAATTTCATATTTTTGTTGTGTTGTGTTGATTTTCCTCTATAAAACTTTAATAAAAAAATATGTATATTCAATTATACAAAATATAAATTTTCCTTTTGTACATGTAGCTTTGGTACAGCTTAAAAGTGTATAATCATCAAGCAATTTTTCTACTTTTCTATGATAAAAATCAAAGAACGAAAAACTTGTTTATACACGGTGATCCACAGCTCATCTAAAAAAATTTGGCAATACATGTAAAAAACGATTGAATTTGTAGTATTTTCAACATTTACATCGCTGGGCTACGGTAGTATCTAGCCAGGCGATTCCGAATATTGAAATTCGATTATTATAGTAGGTATTAACGTTGTTGTGATGCGAATGCTTAAATTAGTTTTTCAGTGTCAGAAATGGCTTACGTGTATAACAACATGTGTCAAATGCAGCTACTTTTACCGCAGTGTACAGTGACTGCAAGTGTAATACAACGCGAGTGTGTCACGGGAAATTTTAAATTGAATCGTAGAAGAGGTGGAGGTCAAAGGCGTCTACGGCGTACTGCAGTAGTGTGTCCGTACCATGTACAGCGTGTGCAAGCATTAATACCAAGGGAATGGATGAGGGGAGCCGGTACCATGGCCGCCACGATCTCCTGACTTTAAAGTAAGTAGTAACAGTAATAATAATATGCCGCCCCCTCTCCCGCACAAGTCTCCGACTTCTGGGCTAATCCCTGTGATTAGAATGAGGGGTAGAGATATTATTATTATTTTTAATCACCCTGTATGTCTATAGTCAAAACTTTTCCGCAATTACTTTTCTTATGCAACAAATACAAATTACGGATGATATTAGTTACTATGTATTTGTTTATTTCATGAAAGAGGGTTAATAAAACATTGGAACAGAATTGCTATGCGCATCAGCTTGGTTCGTAATTCTTCTGGCGGAGTAGTTTATCAGTCTGGTGCGTTGAAAAAAATAGACTGTTTTAGAGGATTTATTATACCTAATTTCATTTGTCCTATAAATTATAATAAAAAACCCGCTTCTGAATTAGACCGAACTGTTTTATAGCGATTTTTAAATCCGCAGTGCCTTGTGTTCCATAACAATGAAGTTTCTTTACACGGTTCAATTAACTTGAAAGTATTTTCCATAGTCGACTTTGTTTTTTTTTTGCTAAGAATTCAGTTTCTGAAATTTCGTTGAATTGAGTATAAATAATCCACACGAAATAAAATTCCGTTTCTTAATCTTTACAAGTACATATAAGTATACAGGGTGTCCAGCAGAGAACGATTCAAATTTAAGGGTTCATCGGGTCAAAATATAGCGAATTAACCCAAATTACCTTAGTTCAAAAGTTCAAGGTTGCCGACTTACAGGGTGTCAAAATTAAATGTTGACGTTTGCTAATATATCAAACAATTTTCGAGATATTTGCTTCAAATTTGGCAATTTTGACACTGTAAGATGGCAACCTTGACTGAGGTAATCGCTATATTTTACCTCGAAAAATGCAACACTGAAATTTGGGACATTCATTACTGGACCCTGTATATAGTAGTACTAGTAGTTGCATCAAATTGAAAATTTCTAGTTTTCTGTTAAATTGCTAAATAGGTAAATATTGTTTATTAGATTTTCAAAATATGGATCACTGATTCCGTCAGATGGAAATCTTGACATATTTTATAAGCGAGTATGTATTTATACAGGACGTAAAGCACATTTTTGCTTTGGTTTGACTTCAAGATACAAGGTGTTAAAGTTAAGATATTAATTTAATTCGAAGAACCTTTAAATTTTCGCAAAGCATAACAAACTTATAGTATAGGTATGGATATATATTTTTTTAAATATCTTTACATACTTTATCAAAACAGCACATTTGCGAAAATAACTGTTCTAATCAAACTTTCGTATTTTCATAGAGTAATTTTATGATACTGATTTATTTTTGGTTTTATATACTCGTAAATTTAAAAAATCATTCATAACTCAGTTGACAAGAAGTTTAGAAAAAAAATTGCATCGAGAATTTAAAATAATAGTTTCAAAGAAAAACTGAAATTTGATTCAGAAAACCAATAGTTATGCAATGAACACTCCTAAAAACTAACCTTATATAAATATGTTAAAATCATGGTGCCAAACTGAAACAGGTGAGGAGAAATGTCAATTATGCAAAACATTTTGAATTAGCATCAGTCCAAAGGTGTTTAGCAAAAAAAATACAGGCTGTAATGTCAAAAATACACAGTTTTTAGTAATTTCTTCGATTAATAGTTTTCCCAACCAGTGGCGGAGAGATAAGGATAATTAAAGGTTTGGCTATGGACAAACATTGTCCGTACCGTTACGGTTGTGGTAACATAATATTTTGTTTCAGCATCAGCAAAGACACAAAATAGGTATTTTGTTCGAGATCCAGAATCGTCATTGTTTACAAGAAAGTTGATGTTTGATGATACTAATTCTAACAATCAAAGATGCCATGAATTGCTTACACAATTTTCTTATACATTATTAAAATGAAGAAAAAGTTAGTAATAAAACTGGTGATAAAACCATTGAATACATAATCAATCCATAGCGGGGAAAAATACATATTAGAATTAATGTTTTTTTTTTTAATTCTTGATTGGTATGTGTATACACACTATACATATACAGGATGATTTTGAAAGTGGAATAGTAATTTTAGTATATGTCTACTTACGTTCTTCGAACAAGCCCAGTGAAATATAAAAAAAATCATGAATAACTTACATATGTTTAAATTATGTATGCTCGCAGTAAATGTTGTAAATTATATACGCATTTCGCTTTTGCGTGTACCCCAAGTTCGTTGTGTTAAATAAACAAATCGCCGTTCAGAGGGATCAAATTACTAAGCAAATTTTCTGTGCATTTCGTTAACCAGAGCCAGCCTCCCTTACATTAATAAGATAACACTGTGTCAACATATTACATGCAATACAAAATGAAACTATGCACACGCTATAAAATAATAAAAATACGACGCGTTTACGTACGTAATTATTTAAGGTTAAGGTTATAGACAAACCGTGACGTCACCAAAATTTCACTTTTCGACTTCAAAATTTGCAATAACTTTAAACCCAGTTACATCGATTTTGAAAAAAACATTTATTAAAGCAATATTTTGTAAAATTACTTACTTTAGTGCCGACTGCCATCAGTTAAAATTAATACCTTTTTACGAGTGATTAGACAATCTAATTGACCAATCGTTCTAAAAATTTAAGGATGTGCTGGCAAAATAAGTTTTAACTAAAATGTGGCAATATGAATTACGTTAAATTTTCAGTGCTTTGTAATGTTTTTATATTCAATGAATTATTACTGATCGATTCTCTATATAAATTATCACTTACCGGTTCATAAATACTGCCGGCTATAATTATGATTAATTGTACTACAATTTAAAATAACTAACTGGGAATTTAGCAATACCCATATAAAAACTGTCAATAATCGTGCAATAAATTGTGTTGCAATTACGGTAATTAACTGGAAATTTAACAATTCTGTTTTAATGCTAAATTGAATTAACTACAAGAGTTATTTGAACTGAACTATGAAAGTATTCCATGAATAATTTCATGGTTAAGGTTTGACGCACCCCATATTTTGAGCACCCAATATTGGCCTGTCGCCACTTTAACTAAGACTGGCAAACTTTAAGAAGTCCCAATGATGGCATAGAAACAGACACATGTCAGTTGCGGCATAAATAAGTCTTTAACAGTAAAGTTTATTATCCTGGAGGTAATAATAGTTTCAAAAGAGAGTGAATAATGGAATAGATGTTGCATAATACCCTGGGGTAGTACAGCAGAAGTTAAAGTTATACAAGTACATCTTATTGGCTTTGTTTTAAACTCATTTAGGTTTCTATTAATTATCTATGTCGCGGTACAGATTTTTTTTTCTTTCTCGACTTGCAAAATCATATTTTATCTTCGAGTCTCGCAATCTTGCAAGACTTGCATGAATATTGTGAGACTCTTGCATACAAATGAGAAACATGGGACTTTATTACGAATTTGGTAATAGTGGTGGTTACTCTCGGTGGACTACGGTCCCGCTCGGAGCAAATACGTAATGTAACCACTGTCGACGATCGACCATATCGACGGTAGTCGAGAGTGGTCGATTGACCTTATAAAATAAAGAAACAGCTAGTTTTACATATTAAGTAGGTAATGGACGAATAGACGAAACAAAATCGAAGCTCTTTCAGTCAAATGGCAGTGAATCTACAAGGTATCCAAGAAAATGTGAAAAATCTTTTGGGTGCAGATAGAACATGAAAAAATAAGATGAGTTCGATAAAATGAACCGTTTACAAGAAAAAGATCGATCTATGTTCCCAGTTATGAAGTTTCTCAATAATTTCATTAAGGTGCCTGGGATAAAACTGTTTAATTTTGTATTCTTTCGAATTAAACATCTCACACTTTCCTGTTGCTTGAATGACTTTCGTATTGCACTTTGTTGTCGAGAAGAAAATATAGAAATCCCTTTCTATTAAAAACAAACATGAATTTGTTTATTATATTATTCTATTTCTCGTAAACGGTTAATTTTATCAGCAATAAACAAGAGTACCTTCTTTTAGTCTAAGATTGAAGCTACCCAGATTTATTATTCTAAAGTCTTTATAATACAGAGTGTTAAAAATTTAAGTATTAAGTTGTAAAGCTTAGCCCGCCCCTGGTCAACTAAAAAGCTAAATATGTTTCAAGGACACTATTTTGAGAGGTTCATCACTTTACATTTTTATTAAATTATATGAAGTAGGTACTTTAAAAGTTATTCAAGAAAAACCGATTTCCAGCGGGTCCTTCAGGGACACATTTCCGTAGGGAGGGCTTGTAGAAAAAAAATTATAGGAACTTGTCATCTTATTTTTTCATGTTTTCTCTGCACCCGAGAGATTTCTCACTTTTTCCTGGACATCCTGTATAATTAGTTCAATTCAGCAGAACCTAGACTCCATAAACTTTAATTTTAAAAATGCCTTGCGAGGCAAAGGCAAGGCCAAAAAAGCACGATTGCCAACGTTAATGTTTACCGGTTTTAAAATTGTATATTGCTTTGAATTGATAATTTTTTATCTTGAAAGTATGACAATTTAGACAGGTTGCTTGATTATATTTATTTATTTTCACATCCCCTATCACTTTAAACAAATGCAGTTATTTTTGAAACACCCTATACAGGATGAATGAATAATTGAGAAATTGCTAACTCTTGCTCTATGAAGAAGCCACCTACGATACTTCTAATATGTTTAAAGATTTGTCACTTTTTTGACCGTCAGAAATTCGTATTTTCACATAAAATTAATGTATTTTTATTTTTAGTAACAAAGATTTACCTCATAAGTAGTGCGTTTTACGTCCATATTTGGATGCTCGTGAGACTTCATTGTAACAAAAATATGTAAAATGAAACTTTTTAATTTTGAAAATAGTTATTAATTCATGTAAAGGTATTTTTATTTTTATTATTTAGTAGTTATAGTTTTTTTTATCAAAATATCAAATTGTAAAATACTGTGATAAATAACAAAAACCGTTCCACATACATAAGACTTGCTTGCTTCTATGCTGTGTAATTCGCGAGCTTCAAATATCAAATAAATGACAAATTATTTAATATCTGAACAACTTCAACAAAATGTAAATTTGAAATGCAGACATCTATACATTTTTTACTTAAAAATCCTAGACCTACATGAATTTTAAATGAAAATACGAATTTACTGACGGACAAAAAAAGTACAGGTCCTTAAATAAGTAGGTACCTCAAGTGGTGCTAGAGTCAAATTTGCAATTTATTTGAATTTCTCATGTAAAAGAACTTATGTGAGTCAATTTTCATTTAATAACATTTATTTTTGCAAAACTTATTAAAGGAGAACGAAATTAACACCTTGTACAGCCGCTGCAAGAATTCAGACGACTTACACCACAGTGGATGTTACACAATTGTTTTTATTGTCAACATAATTTTCGATATTTGGTCGTCGTAAAAACATACATTTTTTACAATTTAGTGCAATATATAGTGCAACCGTTTAGTATAGTATAACAGTTTTATTATTCTCAGATGCAGTTTCTTAAATATTTTGATAAAAATATAATGAATTATTCATTTGTCCGTATGACGTAAGTCGTCTGAATTTTTGCCGCGACTTTACCTTATTACCTTCAGTTTTTGGAACAGCATAAAGCCCAATTGCATTCATTTTTCATAGAAAATACGCCACTGGATACAGATCCCAGTACTTAAGATTCACTCTGTATAAAAACACATTATAATTTGTAAAATTATTACACTTAATTAAATATATCTACTGAAGGCAAGTTTCTTATTAGACAGGCCTGCCATATAAACGTTATTCTTGACTCGATCTTCTTTTATGTGTATGATAAACAAAATAATAATTATTGTTTTCTATTAACTTTTATGTTTTATATGCAGTAAAACGTTAATTATATTTTGTTGTTTCCCCGGCTTTCTTTCTAATTCACTGACATTTCCAAGATGGGATATCCTGCATGACCAGCCAATGTCAAGTGAAAGCCCTATACATAAAAAAAATAATCTTCATAAGGAAGGGAACTTTTTATATTTGTGTAATCATCTTATCATCCAGCACCGCTTACACGTGACAAGAAAGACAAAACTTTAAATGAATGTTGGCACACAGAGAACAGTTACAAAATAAATTTCCTTTTCGTCCATCCCCTTGTCTAGCAACATGTGGTAAATATCTGCTGCTCGGGGAACATTAGCGCATCAGGGGGGACGGCTTCGGCTAGCAAAGCGAAATGAATTGCACTTACGGATGCTTTTTTGAGAATACTTAATTCTGGCAAAAGCAGGCTTCTTGAATGCACTTTAATCCCCGATAGGGATCAATAATTTACAACTGTGTAAGCTTTACAGAGCAGTATTCAGTTTTAAATCATCTGCATTTTATTTTTCGTTGCTTGGTTACTCTTCGTGACTTTACAAAAAAAAACGTTTATTAAAAATGAAGAGACTATGTGTTTGTAAACAATTAGACACTTAGGTTCCAATTATGATAACAGATTTTTATTTTATATTAAGTATGACATCAGCCCAAGTATGTATTTCATTTTGGTCATAATAAATATAACATTTAACCTTGAAATAACGTTATTATGAGTCATAATAACGTTATTATAATAATAATAATAATAATAATAATAATAATAACATGCCTTTATTTACATTTAAGTTACATCATTTAAGAGAATAGTTAATAGAGGGTGGCGGTATCCAACCAGGCTGCTCATACAACCACCCATATTAACGTAATATTAGAAAAAATAGTAGTAACATTAACAAGTCGCAAAATATTTAAGTTAAATTAGTTAGTAACGATCACGACTGTTGATTATAAACTTTCTGATTTTCCGTTGAAAAGCGTGAAGATTAGTGGCTCCTCTGATATCATGAGGCAAAGAGTTAAAAATATTAAGAGCATTGTAAGAGAAGCATCGATGAAACATTACAGAGCTATGTCTAGGAGTAACTAATAATTCTCTATGCCGAGTAATACGATCATGAACATCACTGTTTTTAAGAAGCTTATTAGATAAATATTCAGGCATATTTAAATTTACAACTTTAAAAACAAAACAAGTTAAATGTAATTTAAATCGCTCGCCTAGCGTAAACCAACCAGAGTATCTGAGAGCAGTTATAACAAAACCGCAAACAGGCATTTTGTGTTATTATGACTCATATCACCCCGTAACTGTTAAGAAATAACGGCGATGGCGTTGTAGAATTATAACAAAGTTTTTTAAAGACAAGGAATTAGGTGTCGCTATAGTTTAACGTATGTGTTATTTGAATTGTGAAAATGGACGGCTTATTAAATTTACATTTTCGCGGTTTTATAAATGCACATCGAAGGTAAGCTGTAATATTTAAATCCAACGAAAAAAGATAAAAGATTTAAATAATCCATTTGGTTTACCTGATGAAAAACAAACAAATTATTTAGATTTAGTAAAAACAATACGGCAATTTATTAACTACTTAAGACCATTTTTGGCAGTTTGTCAAAGTTAAAAAGTATTTCGGCAGAACTAAGGGTAAAATTACTGCATTCTAATTTTATTTTTTGATAGGTGGATTGATTCTAATATTTGCACCACTTCTATTTTTAACATAAGGATGTTTTGATATAAATTTTACAACTAACTTACTTCGGATGTGCATTTATGAAACCTGGAATTAAATGTAAATTTAATAAGCCGTCAATTTTCAGAATTCAAATAACACTTACTTTAAACGATAACGACACCTAATTCCTTGTCTTTAAGAAACTCTGTTAAAATTCTACATAACATCGACGTTAGAAATAACACCGACGTTATTTCTTAACAGTTACATTTAACCTTGAAATAACGTAAAAGTTATGATAAAAAAACAAATATGGTTTAAACTATCGACAATTATTTTAAATAAACTAAAAATTTTACTCTATTACAAAATTTAAATACGATACATACTTTTACTAAGATTAAAAATCATCCAATTGAGTATTCCTGAAAATTGTCTTTAATATAGTTGTCCTGTTTACTTGAAATAACAGGTAAATAAAGCACGTCTAACATTAATAAATGTATCCCAAATCCTAATTTCGTGATACTGCTTCAACGTATGTCAATAAATATTGTTTATAATATAACACCTGTGTATGTAAATTTGTATGAGAGGTATACTCGGGACAAAAATTCAGACGACTTACGTCATACGAACAAATGAATAATTCATTATATTTTCATCAAAATATTTAAGAAACTGCAACTGCTAGTAATAAAACTATATACTACACTAAAAGTTTGCATTATATATTGCACTAAATTGCAAAAAGTTATTGTTTTTAACGCGACCAAATATCGTAAATTACGTTCACAATAAAGACAAATGTGTAACGTCAGCTGTGACGTAAGACGTCTGAATTCTTGACGCGAGTATAGCTATATTATTAAGTCTTACTTTTAAAGTCTTTGGCAAATACCAAAGAGGTTCGAAGATTTATAGGTAGCAAAGACTAAATATTACTTGCGCAAAGGCTACCTGTTTTCCGCCACTGGGTGACTAAGGTGGGGGAAACATCAGGGTTGTATTTATAAATTTTACTGACCAATGTTTACCCATATTGATGAATACTTAATCATCAAAACAGACATAGCGCAATAGTTTCACATTGAGAAGGTATTCTTGTCCGACTTCGATAAAATGCACCGTTTTTGAGTAAAAAGGATTTGAAGTGGTACATACAGATTGGTATGTAACAGAAAAAAGTCCTTAATGAGCATATCTTATTATAATTATAATAATATCTCTACCCCTCATTCTAATCACGAGGATTAGCCCAGAAGTCGAAGACTTGTGCGGGAGAGGGGGCGGCATATTATTATTAAGCAGGCCGCGTTTGCGCCCAGGAACGACTTACGTTGGTAGACCTAACCACCATTCAGTGCAGGAATGAGGGAAACCTGGAAAACCTCATTAATTAGGGGGGTAGTCAAATGTCAACCGGTATCAATCTCTCACATTGACCCAAGCCAACATTCTTCCACCCTACCATACCCGCAGAGAGAGTGCCAATCTCTCCACGAATATAGCTTATATACGGTCTACCGGCTGCGGGGGTCGAACCCACAGCGATCCAGTCACCTCGATTCAAGTACTGACGCCTTAAACCGCGACCACTGACCGATCATTCACTTATTCCCAGGTATACCAAGTTTCATTAAAAGAGGATGCAGGAAACTATCTTTGACCCATTAGGATTGGTCGCCGAGTATAATTTAATAAAATAAAAAAAAATACTGTAACTTCTAAACAAAAACGAATTGGACCTATGTTCATATAATAAAAAATGTTTGACATTAACCCAGCTACTATCCGCCAAAGGTTGCCATAGATCATGATCACTCCGTATAAGAGTAGTTTTACATATGTAGATATACAAAGAAATATGGTTTCGAGTTAACAATTAAGTTATACAACAAAGTAGGTTATAAGAATCAAACTATTTTTATCTCTATTATACTGTCCACTGATTTTAATAAAAAAAAACTTCTAGGGCAACTTTTACTATAAATCATAATAAAAATAATATAACCCACATCCTTCCCTGCAATATTTCACAAACTTGGGATTCTGAGTAAGCTAAAATCCTGTGGAAGTTACATCGAAGATATTTATTATTTACTTAATATAGACACTTATATTGAACGTGCAGATATAGCAGTGTTTTTTAAATGGGTTTCAATTTTTGAGTCAAAGGTTTCCAGAGTGGTTACAGCAAGGCAACCACGAAAATACTTAGCCTTAGTGCTAGTACACTTACACTGTATAAAAATAAAATTATATTATAAATAAAAATCAATCTTTGTAAGATACTGCAAAGGTAGAGACTACTACATTCATTTTGTATGGATTTTTTTATTACATATCAATATTGTATGAAACTAAGTACTCTGCAAACTAATGTCCTTGTACTTACAATTGCGCAGCTGCAGTATATCAGTTGTTTCATCACACTTTACTACACCGTGATGGCGTTGTTGTGTTCAGTTATCTCTTGTTCGTTGTGTTCGAATTGAGAACATTTAAATTTAAATTGAAGTAGGATCAATGAAAATAATAAGTACTCACCTAACAGTAACAAATATGGCTGATAATTATTGTGATAAAGCTAAAACTATTTAAGCCTATAATTTAAAAATATTAGGAGTTCACTCTTACGCTATAAAGTACCCTGTATTCTGATTTTCTTGTAACTTTAAGAAAGAAAATGATATGTTCAGATCACCAGTTAATTTTTAATGATTTACTAGAACGTTATTGGTTTATAAGTCCCTTATTAGAATATGTAGTAGTACTATTACTACTAATTGTGTTATTTATTTTGTTAGAAAACTTGGTTGAACTCAATTATATATTTGTAACTATAAAAAATAAAATATAAACTGCTGGTCACTCGAAGTTATACAGAGATTTTTAGGCAAAATTTAAAGTTCAATATTTTCAACAGGAATGCAAATTTTTTAACGCGGCTTGCAAATTTTAAGAGCTAGTTTTTTTCGGATTAAGCTGCATGACGTATATTTATCGTAGGACCATAGGTTTATTATATACGGGGTGATCAATGAAGTCATGCAAAAAACCAAAAAGTTTGTACGAGCGAAATTTCCGCAAAATTTTTTTTTGGTCGTTGCAATATGGTTCGTTACTAAGGTAACATCAATATCTCTAGACGTTTTTGTCAGTTTTTAGATTAAGGACCGTAGGCCTTGTACACACTACTTAACATAAAATTTGGTTAGAAAACTAGCAAATGTTTTAAAATGCTAACTTGACATTGGATTGACGGTTCTTGATGATTTTTGCAGATTAGGAATCCTTATTTCACGTAGATTTTCTATGGTCTAAACATAAAAACAACTTGAGGTAAGAATTTATTTTTACAAAAACTTAAATAATGCCAAACATTAGCGCGCGTCGTACCCTACGTTTTTATTTATTATCGACCCGGTATAATGTGTAAATTTCAACCCTCAAATAAAATGCTGAGACCATAGAAAATCTACGTGAAATAATGATTCCAAATCTGCAAAAATCATCAAGAACCGTCAATCCAATGTCAAGTTATAGCATTTTAAAAATTTTGCTACCCAAATTTTATGTTGAGTAGTGTGGTGTACAAAGCCTAAGGGCCTTAATCCAAAAACTGACAAAATCGTCAACAGATATTGATGTTATCTTAGTAAAGAACCATATTGCAACGACCAAAAAAAATTTTTTGCGGAAATTTCGCTCATACAAACTTTTTGATTTTTTGCATGACTTCATATACCCCGTATAAAATAAACCTATGGTCCTACGATAAATATACGTCATGCAGCTTAATGCGAAAAAAACTAGCTCTTAAAATTTGCAAGCCGCGTTAAAAAATTTGCATTCCTGTTGAAAATATTGAACTTTAAATTTTGCCTATAAAATCTCTATGTGTAAGTTCAAGTGGCCAGTGTTTATTTTATTTTATTATTACTGTAAAACCATAATTCTGAAAATACTATATATTGACACGGAAGCTCACCTAGTTTGTTAGTTATTTTGACGTTTTCTAGAACATTTCGCAGGCTATATACGATGCATTCTCAACAACTGGAAAAAACTTCTGGAGGACACGTCAAAATAAAGGTATTACAAAAATTATTTCGACAACAAATGGGAACATAATTAACAAACTGAAAAGGTAGGTGAGCTTCCATATCAGTATCAATTATTATACAACAAAATCAACATATTAATGCGTAAAGTCTATACCTTTAATGATACAGACAACACTGACATGTGAAAAGGTTATACATAATATTTTTTATATTAATACAATTGATTGTGTTAAACCTTTAACACACTGCTACATACAGAAAAATGTGTAAAAATATACACAAACCCGTGTGAACCCCGATTAACAAAATAACTAGAAAAAGCAGTCCAACCAACAAATTTCTAGGTACATAAATCTTAGAAAATACTTATGTATTTAAAAAAAAATCTGTAGATGTAAATATTGTTATAACTTGAACTTAGTACTACATATAACTTGTTAACTTTTATTTATAAATATAAATAAGTAATATAATAAATAATATAAATTTATAAAATAATTGTTAAAATATGTACCTAAAACACCGCAATTTACTCATTTTACGGTGAAAAATACGGTGTCCTTAATTCAATTGCAACATAAAATTTGACTAATGTATATATTGTGACAGGTTAGTGAACAAAGCACTGCATTTCTTCTAAAGAAATCGACAGTGTATGTGAAACATCGGAAAAAATTAAGCGACCACGTTGATACCCGGAAGAAGTATCGTCTCTGGATAATGGTCGTGATGCCTACACACTTAACAGAAGGTAATAATTTATCGTGTGACTAGAAAAATGCGTTGCACCCTACACAGTTCTGTCTGCAGTAATTAATTAAATAACATATTGTCCACCCACATCCTTTGCATCAATTTGCGAAAAATATGCATCGAAAGCTTTATATTTTTCTGTCTCGTAACGCTGCAACCTCCACATTCTATACCAACTTTTTTATAAGTAAAATAAATATAATTTTTGTATTGAATTAATAACGAATATCTCTCGTTGTAACTGTAGACATAATGAACTATAACTTCATAACTACACCATTCAAATACATACTTGCATCACAGATCGACGGAAATTATCAACTCACCAAAAATAGATATGCTTTTCAGTGTAATGGATGTTTCTGCTCTTGCTTGCATTGAGCAAATTTGGCTTGAATGGCTTTTCAATCAATTCATAATGTTTTGATTTCTAAGAAATTTATTCCTTGAGGTGTTGACTGCAAACTACTTACTGTAAACAAATTTATATTTTCGTATCGTCAACATTTCCACTGCTGATATATCTAGATATATTTTCAAGCAGCGGTTTGATAAATAAAAAGGTATATGAATAAATTGGGCCTACTATATTTCCTTGCCGTTCTTCTTTTATGCGTTCTTGACACGTGGAAATGGACATCAAGTAGATGCCGCATATTGGCTTAGACTAAACAGTAAACAGTCACTGTTATATATTGTTTTATAAATATTAGCTGATGTAGATTGAATAAGGCACAAGAGGCAGTTAGGGTATTCTGAATATAGCTCCCTTTACAAAAGGTTGTGTTAGCCATATTTAATAAATCTGTTCTGTTTTGTTAGAATATTTGCCTCTTGTTAAAAATACCACATAATAGGGACGTTAGTCGTTAGATTTTTCACTATTTTCTATATATTATTACTACATGGTAAAAGCTTTTGCATAAAGTTAGCAAAATGAATGAAAGATTGTAGTACAATACTGAAAAGATTAAGTTACCTACCAATAAAACTCACGGAGATTAGATTTGTCACCACAGTTGCATTAGTTAAACAAATATTTCATTCGTGATGTGCCTATTCACTCTGCGATGGAGCAGTAATAAATCCCAACTAGCAAAATGGAACTTTAAAAGAAGCGAATTATTTTATAACTATCGAATTGCGTTGTTTAATGAACAGTTTGGTTTTATAGAGCAAATAATTGCCATAATTTTGTTCCTGAAGAAAGTAATTGTATAAAATTGTTTTATAATAGTTTTTACAACGTGTTTTATAGAACAAATAAATTTCAATTCTTTAAAATTGTTATAAAAGTGTTATAATATGTTATACAACATTTAAAATAATTATATATAAGAATTGTAAACATATTGTGAAAGAGTTGTATACTTGGGCAAATGACTTTTAATTATAAACTTATCAAATAGTTGTATGAATGTGTTTTATTAAGGATATATAAGGCCATTAATAAAATTATTTTTAGCCCCGAAATGCGTTTATTTATAAAATAGTTTTATAGTTGTGTTTTTATAAATCTGTTATAGAACAAAATTGTGACTTGAGAAAACATAGTTATTGTATATACCGCGTAATAAAATTCCAAACCTAACCTTAATTTTTGAACTCCTAAGGTATAGTGTATTACCAAGCACTAATCAAGAAATACAAACAAATTCTTGAAAGTAACGTTTCCAGTCAAACGTGCAGACGTTCAATTTTACTTATAGGTTTTATTATATAAATAATGATGGTGTCCATGTTCGAGAACTTATTAAAAACGCTTCATGGCTGCTAAAAAACACGAAAAACCAGTACGAGAAAGTAACTTTGATTTAATTTTTTGGTAATGCAATAATTAGGTTAGTTTTAAATTAAATACCTATTATTATAATTAACTAATAATAGGTACTTAGCTAATACCTAACAATATTAATATAGGTAATGGTAGTATTATAATATTTTAAGTTCACAATTTTTCTACGCACTTATTTTCTACTAACAGCCACATTTTTCCATTATTTTTACATTAAATAATAAAAAGCGCTTTTAAAACTTGTTTGTATGAAACTTGTCCTTTAATAATTAGTGTTCGAATCTAGATTTCTTTAATTTATCTGTCGTCTTCCAGTTGTAATACCTCGCCGCAATAAAATTGAAATTCCTAACGGTATTTTAAGCTATACAATTTTTATGTAAAAGCGGAAAGAGAGATGTTCCTATCAGACAATAAGATACCTACAGTGTGTAACAAATAATCAAATGATTGGATCATAATTGCGGTTGTTTTGAACCTTGACTGTGAGGTTATTCCATATCCAGTATATCCTCCTGATCTCGCTCCATCAGGTTTTCATCTCTTCCGTTATGTGTTCCTTAATAACAAAATCGCACTTGATAAGTAACTTTTTAAAATACTCTGATCGTTGGAAGACAAAAAAGGTGCAGAATACAACCCATTTCATTTCATTCTACACATTCCATTTCAATTTCCTTAACTATGAATCAAGTAGTTGTTGAACTGATATTACTTACACAATTAGAAACATGTAGGTGCTTGGAAATAAATATTATTATGCAGTGATCTGATCCCCAATATTAAAACGAATAACTACAAATGCTTTACCTACTTTTGAAGTTAAGGTTCATATTTTGCAATAATAGCGATCTAAGTCTTGACTGTCAAAATGACACATTTGGATAATCTTACTTTGAAGTCGTTTGCACTGCCAAGTGCCAATATGTAACTTTCAAGTAATATTTACTACAAAGCATTGAGCGAAATAGTAGCGTCATTTTAAAGTAGCAATAAAGTTCTCATTGCCATTTAGTGACATTTTTCCTGTCGTTCATTATGTACGCGGTACATCCGAATTTTACACTGAACACATCCTTGATTGTTATCTTCTAGTAGTAGTTCAATACTTATTCCTGCGTTATTATTTTTATTTCTTTGTAGTTTTGCTGATTACCCCTGTTCCATATTTGTCCTTTGGATTTTTTGAGCTGTTTTGACCCATAAATATCAAATAGGTACTGACATTACTCGATAAAACAGCATTTAGATTTTAAACTTTGGAAAACTACATGGTAAAATTTACTTCACTGGGAATTTGAGAGGTGATAGGAACTTTGTAGTTGCTGTGCGTCATGGTTCTAAATAGCCCCACAAGTAAAGATAACGTTGTTTGGATTAATGAATCTAACAATTTCTACGGCGTTCCCTGAACGTCGCTGCAACTATCAAAACTACTTTTGAAGTCATATTTTAGTAACGTGAGTTAGTAGGCGCTACAATCATTAGCCACTTTCTGGTTCCGAAAATTAAAAGGTAGTCCCACTGGTACCTGATACGTCTCCAAAACGAAGATAGTAACCAGAAATAGTTGAAAATACGTAGAAGTGACTGTAACTTTATTGTGTGAAGTTATTTAAGTATACTAAAATGTAGCAAAGCAAAAGTTGGTAGCGGTTACGTAAAGTTACTATTTGATGGTTCCAGTTTCAATCAGTGTTACTTTGATGTACTACGAAATTATGCATAATGACGTTTTTAACTTAGCTTCTCTAACATTTTAATGTAGCCACGTAAATATCCTTTACCACGGAAACTCACTTTAAACTCGAGATGCAACATCTCATCTCATACTCCTTTAATTTATTAAGATTTATGAAAAAATAAAGACGCCTCCAGTTGGCGCCGAAAATATCCCCAACCGGGCACAATGGCTGCAGGACGGGCGCAGCGCGTAATTTGTACTTGTAAATTCCACGTTTGGGGGCGACTATCCACTACTCTCAGCCACTGGATAATTTGACTGGTGCTTAATCATGGTGACTCTCTCTCATTAAAATGTCATTGCAGATCTCCAGCGCCATTAAGAGGATACGGATAACTAACTTTCTATCTCTATTAGAGTAACCGGCGGCTCCACAGTGACGCACGGAGTAGCCGGAGATTTCGATCCCGTCATTTGTTTCCAAAGGGTAGAATGGATACAAATCGCAGCATTTGGACTTATCCACTGTGTATCTACACCATCGAACGGGTGATAAAAACTTGGACTTCTCGAATGTGTTTCCCGCTTTACAGTGGAGAGTTTCAAACTCTGAAATAATTCTTTTGTAAGTTTGTATCAAATGAAATGATTTTGAAGATGAAACAGTGGCGTCTATAAACAAGAACGTAGGTACAAAAACTTTTCAACCAGCACAAAATGTTTTACAGAAGCTATAAGAACGATGATTGGGCACACGTACTTTTATATAATGTTTTTAAAACGTCGTGCCAGTTGATTAAACGCTTTGCGTTAACAATTTCAACGTTGACTTTTAGTTAAAAATGTAATCGTATAAAGTATATCGTTTAAAATACGTCAATAATATTCGTACTTCATCCAGTGGTAGTGAACCCTACAATAAACGTATAAGTATATATTTTAATAATGTTTAACTGCAGTCAGACGTCGAATTAAACGTTTTAAAGACATATATGAATTTAATATATTAAACGTGTTACCCAAATGTTAATAACACGTTTTCCACACAATGTTTTAATGGCACAAAAATAAAACGTATAAAATAGATTGATTCTGCACAAGTTTTCAACTGAAGGAGAAATAAAGATCGAAATAAAATGTTTCCTGGTAACGTTTATTTCACGATGTATTTAAATTTATAATATAGGTTTATATTTTAATAATATTTAACTGCCCTTTACAATATCAGCTAATCCTGAGGGATAGTAGATAGATTATTTATTATAAAACTTCTTTTTTAATGACTGTCACTTGTATATACAATTGTTGGTTAAATGTCATAAATAACTAAATTAAAATATCTTTGTAATTAATTATTGATGCATTACGAACAACGTTTCGGATTTCTTTGTTAATAAAACTATTCTCAGGTCTGTCGTAATTTCATACTGCAATAAACATGTGATAACTTCTCTTATCTATCTCTGATCCTAACTAAAAGTAGAATAAGTGTATACTATAAATATCATAAAAGCAGTTATAACATTTTTATTGTATATTGCAATAAATTACGATACACGTGAGGATGGTTTTATTAATAAAGAAAACCGAAACGTTGTCTGAAATGCGATAAACTAATTACAAAGATGTTTTAATTTAGTTATTTACGACTGATGAACCCATTTAACCAATATATATTATTTATTATATTAAAATTTATTATTATTTTTATACCAAATATATGTTTTACTTTTAAAGAGTGCTTTGTATTTCAAATTGTATTAATATAAATAGTCTGACACGTTTTTGCATTTCTTCATCTTATAAGAGACTATGGTTTATTACAATAAATAGTAAAGATACAATTATACAATTATTATTTTGTTGGATCTGGCTCAGAATACGCTTCATTAGTCTAATTCTGTGTATGCAACCCATAATAGTAATTTAGAGAGTATTCAAAGAACATGCTTGTATACAAGTATACTTATGTATTTAGAAGCAATTGAGATGATATATCATTACGTTTGCATTCCGCATAATATCTTTTGAATATGTTTAACTGCATTTCCTTGGAAAGCCGCTGTGATTTTTATATGAAGTTATTAATTCCAAATACATACATAATATGACAATATCCATCAAATCTTAAATATTCGTCTTAATGTGAAAATTAAGTGTTTAGTTTACTTAAAACATAACCTCAACAAACATTTAAGCGTCTTGTATATGTTTTTTTTTGGTATTATAGTATTATTTCTTTATATTACGTAAGTTTATATTTATCAACTTCTTGCGTGTTTCCACATTTATGTTATTTTAAGTGTTGATTTATTAAGCTTTTATTAGTTTTTAGTAGTATAGGTACATTTTTTCTAAATACCCATTTGTATTTTACTAATGGTTACTATCATATATTGGATTCACCGCATTCAGTGATCAATTCAGTCAATTTGTTGAATATATAAAATTTTCTGCAATAACAATGGCACTCTTCAACATGAATTTGGCGACTTGTTTTGAAATGTTGACGTTTTCGTAATTAAATCTGCTTTTAACATTTGTTCTTAGTTATCTCCACGCACCAGGTTTAATGAAATTTCTACTCATAATTTCCACTACTTCAAAAACTGTTTTGATGGAGTACCATTATTATTGCAATATATTGTACACTTGCCGTAACATAAATGTTTCCACCTCAAAATCATATTTTGTTTAAATTGTGAGGGCTTAACCGCTTGTGCGTCACATACAGGGCGTTTATTAAGTAGAGGTCAAAATCCAGTTGCGTATTCGGTGGCCAAATATAAGGGTCCTTTGTGACATAAATGTGTGGTCTTGGGACAGCCATTATCCAGCTACATACAGCTTACCAAGAAATATATATCACCCTTATAATCTTACAAATAAAATATGGCATCATATGCATCAATGTATTATCATTATTTGCACTACTTTGTATTCCAAATCGATTAACAACAAATTTGATTTAATTTAATCAAGTGCATCTTTACACAGTTACTTTTAAATTACTTGAACATATCTTCGGGAGGCCATTCAAAACAGTAATGATAAGAAGCCGCCATCGTATTTAATATTGTCCTGACAATTTAGCTTATTTTTTAAAAAGGATTGTTTCAATAATAGCTCATGCATATTCAAATGCTGAAATGATGAATATGGTTTACATGTATGGCCTTGCAAATGGAAATGGTATTGAGGTTAGGCGAATTTATCTGGAAAGATTTCCAAATCATCAAAATCCAAGAATGTTGAAAAATGGTTTTCAACGTCTTTCGGAGACAGGCTCATTTCAGAAAGGTTCTTGGAAGACCTGGAAAACCTTTGAGTGTTAGAACGCCTGAGTTAGAAGAAGCTATTCTCCTTAAAATTTATGAAGACCCAAATACTAGTACTAGGAAGGTCGCTTCAAATCTTAATGTAAATCATAAATTAGTTTGGTCCGTTCTGAAGCATCAACATTTATACTCGTATCAGATACAAAGGGTTCAGGCCTCACTGCTGCAAGACTATCCTGCTCGCCTACAATTTTACTACTGGATTTTGCAAAAAATTAAACAAAATATTGACTTTACCTCTGGCTTATTGTTTACCAAATACCTATTTTTCAAGAGATGCTATAACTTCTACAATAAACGCGTTTGGTCTGATGAAAAATCTAATGTCATAATGGAATCTCGATTTCAACATCAGTTTTCTTTGATATATAACTGGGTATTATTGGAAATTTTCTTGTTGGGTCTTACTTTTTTTCAAGGACAGTTTCTTGATAACGTTTTACCTCAACTACTTGACGATGTTCTCTATGCGCTAAGACAAAGGATGTGATTTATGCACGACGGGGCTCCCCTACATTTTAGTTTGACTGTTTGTGAATTTTTAAATGAAGGATTCGGTAATAACGTGAGGCACTTAAGAACCAGGTCAACCTTGGCCACCCAAATCACCCTATATGAACCATATTGATTTTCTTGTTTAGGGAATCTCAGGCCATTAGTTTACAGGGTAGAATCTGAGAAACCCTTACGTCAACAAATTATGAACTACTCCTGGTACTTTTGCGCGTCTTCGAGCTGCAATTTGAAGCTATGAAGTATAAAGCTGAAGGTAGCCATTCCCAACATTTGTTATAACAAATCATAATTAAGTAACTCTATTGTTAATTCATTATTTTAAGTAATGTACCTAACGAGTATTGTAAAAATGCACTTGATCAAATAAATAAATTTTGTTGTTGGTTTGGGGCACAAAAAAGTGTAAAGAAATAAAAAAATGAAAATAATACAATGGCGCATATGAGAACCTATTTTATTTGTAATCTTATAGATGGTGATATTTGGCCAATAATGATCAATGATACCCACACCTCCGCCACTGGTAGAATGACACGCTGTGCTGGGCTACGACTGTCCTAAGACCCCACATTTATACAGGCTGATTCAATAATAATGGGACAGAGCTTAAGGGCATGTTGCTGACCTCAAAATAGAGCGATTAAGCCAAATATGCCTTATCCGAATGTTGCTCCTTTTCGATCTACAGGGTGTTAAAGTTGAAAAAATATTTGATTTTTTCACATATCTTCAGCATCTTTGAACGGATTGTCTTGAGAATTTATATACCTATATTTTCTGAGGTGACAATTACGAAAATGGTAACTATTTTGCAATCACATCTAGGATGCGCTAGTTGCAGTATTCTGTCGGAGTAAACATATGTCAAACTCTTTTGTCCTTAAAAAATCCGAATTTCCAATAAGAAATCGTTAAACTACGTTCCATTCTAAATAAAAAAGATATACCTGTTAAAATCGATCGACTTCGACTTAACAGTTTTCGAAATAAGATAGATTTACAATTTATTTACAAAATGATTTGTTTGAACCCCCCTAAATTTTTCGCTTTATCTTAAAGCCCACATTTCATTGAGGCTGGTCCGGCCTAGGCTAGTGGCTGGAACAAGTGCAAAGGCCGCATTTCATTCAGACTGGTTCAGCCAGGCTGGTCCTGGTCTACTGGTGACTGAGATTGTACAGTGACGTAGATACTCACGTGGTATAAAAGCAGAAATCTAATTGGTCTATATAGGATCCCGCATAGCTGGTCCCGCTTGAAAATGTAAATTATTACAAACATGGCTTGTGCCGCCTGAGCTCGAAAGCAAGCTCATCGTGTACCAGCCTGTGTGAGTGTATGATCATTTGCTATACTACATTTCAAATTTGGCTGGACCAGCCGGGCTGCACTAGCCTGGCTGGACCAGCCTCAGTGAAATGCGGGCTTAAGAAACACCTTGTAAATTATGTCTGCACAAAACTAATTATTGATATTACTTACTATCATTGATGCCTCCCAAATTCATATTAATAGTCCATCGGCTCAACTCTACAAAGATACCTAAATATTAGATTAGAAACCTTTATGTTATGGCCACTGTAGATAAATTATAAAATAAATAACATAAAAAAGTGTGTGTTCTGTATGAATAACTTATTGTTACAAATTCAACACCTTTCGAAATGCTAAACGAATATGCTGGTCCTCCAACTCTAACAATAGAGAGAAATTAAGTACAAAACTCCTAAGTAACCACAATTTCTCATGATGTATGATTCGCTCACCATCTATTACGTCAAAACATACATAAATTCACGTCCGCCACAGGTGCCCGTTGCTTGCTCACGTTATCTTTATTCACACGTGTGTGCAGCCGCCCTCGCCAACTTCCAGTCTTCATCATTCCGCCTCAATTATTCCTAATCTATGAACCGGTGGAACGTACAGTGAAAGACTACTATTTTTCATTAGTAAACGCTCTTGACGTTATTGTCTTTTCTCTATTTTCATGCACTTAGATGGAAGCATGCGATATTCAACAGTTTCATCGTCAGCTTTTTTTGTCTCTCGCGAGTCCCTTTAGTTTCTGTCCCACAGCCGTTCGAATTTTAAGATATCAGGCAGGCACGTGATCAGAATACGGACAATCGAAAAGGAAAAGGATAAACAATAGGTTTGTATCCCTCACTACATTATATTTTCTACGGAATATGTCCTCTCAGTTTTAAAATTACTACAGCCCTGTTTGCACAACAGTTGGAAACGGTTTCTACTGTCACTGCTGATGGAACGTAGCTACAACTATTGTAGGTACTTTAAAGTGCTTTACCACTAGCCATGGGCACGTAATAGAAACGTTCCCTTTACGTACCTACGACGACGTTGGGGAATAAATTATTGGTGACTATTACGTTCCAAAGACGTTCCCAGAACTTGTGCGGTCACGTTCCAGTGACGTTGTTGTTTTATGGAAATGACGTCACGGCGTAGAAACCGCAAGTTTTAAGGAACTTCAACACTCTCCCACCACTTTTTCATGCTAATATGTTGCTTGTTAGTCTGACTGCTCCACCTCCAATTCCAACTTCATTTTCTTAACTCTGATAAGTGCAATACATATTACTTATGCAAGTGAAACATGTAGGTACTTCAAAATAAATATTATTATGCAATAGTCTGAACCCCAAAATTAAAACGAATTAAATTTTATTGACAGTCATAAAACTTCCAAATCCAGCACTCGCCTTTAAAATATATATGTTGGTGAGCTTTAAGTGGTCTGCTTACTATCTGCTCGGCCTAAGCGGCTCGACTTACAGGAAGCGACCTACATTTCAGCAGGTACTTAACGCAGACCTCTCACCCTGGGCGACAAGCCATTAAATCGGTAAATGATACTACAGGAAACAACTACTCCGCGGACTAATGCCCCGACCGGCATTGAATTACTCCTGCAGTATCTGTGTGAACAGCCAAGAACCCTTGCCGGACACACCACCAGACATATACCGGTTTCGGGCTTGTTAGTTAGTAGCAAATTTGGTGGCAGTTATGTAATAGTTACTTTTTGATGGTTACAGTCTCAAGTGTTACTTTAGTTCTAGTTCGGACTGCAATTATAATGCCCGCAAAAGGATGAAAACGCAAGTTAGAAATTGCAAATTTTATGTTTGCAACTTGGAAATTTTTTTAAATTGAGATGAGAAGATGTGATATTCACAAAAGTGTTGGTCAGATCTTTTATGTCTTCTGCTTTCTTTCCAATGATTTCAATAAAAAGTAAATTGGTGTAATTCAATACTGGTGGCTTTGGTCCACAGAGTAGTTAGTTTCACACAATATTGTTGACACCTAAAAATATATAAAACAAAAACGAAATATGTATTAATAAAGAAAAATTCAGGAAAGCAATTAGTCAAACGACGCCTTCAACAAATTTTTACGAGTCTCAAATAAATAAATTGCAATTAATAATCAAATTTCAAATCAACAAATTTTTAACGACATAAACAAATTCTTGAGAACTCGCCATTTATATAAAATTTTGTTTAATTTTAAGTAATTATTTATCAATTGTCATATTTCGTTACACACTCATAAAATCTTCGCTTTCGCTTATCAAAAATTACTTTAGTGATGGTGTAAAAAATTATAAAAATGCGTCTAAGTGATCTTGCTGGCAGCTTGCATTATGTACAATTTTTAATCCCTTATCCGTGGAGAAAGGTAGATTTTGAAAAACATTAACTTAATTTTGATTAAAATTAAAAGCTGCAACCAATCCTCTAAAATATAAGATTTTTTCTAATTACTAATATTACAAGTACAAACAAAGTAGTGTGCTTAAGATATTTCTCCAATTAATAAAATCTTCTAAAGTTCGCTCTGCAACAGTAATAAATAATTTCTATTACAAGAACTGAATCATAACCCTGACTATAAAAGTAATACCACATAATAGCTTCATATTTTTAAGCAAACAATAAATGGGCAATAAGACAAAATGCAGACCCTCTTAAAATAACGCTTCGTTGTGTCCTATTAAACGCTGGTGCATTTTCCACCCTCCCACTTAAAATTCTTCACTACAGCATCCTCTTCACTACCGAAATCTAATTATTTTTGTATTACAGAGAGTAGGCTCCGGGGTAAAATTACACTAGGAAACAATCACCCGTCGGAGATAACAAGCGCCAACTTAATAAAAACTCGTAAATTATTTTAATGAATGAATTTTGCCAACAGCGCCGTTACAAAAACAAAGGCTTATTATTTACTTAGTGGTATTTCCCTGATAAGGATACAAACGTGCCTACAATGTTAACAGTAACGGCTCTTAATGATGGTATCTTCTAAAGGCACCTGTTTCTCTTATATTAAATAATTTTCTTCGTGTTTCTTTTCCAGTATCTCTAAAACATTTTCCTCTTAAAGTATCCAACTTTCCGACTCAATATTTCGAGCGAAATTCATATTTTGAGAGCCAATATGGCTCTCAAAATATGAATCGCACCGTCATTATCGGTATGTAGAATGTAGTTCTTTATTCCATGGACGAGATAAGTCTTGTTTCGTCCGGGGAAGACAGATATACTTTTATAAATCTATAAAATAATATTCGTCCAAACTTTTTTAGTTTTATAATCTTTGTATTTTCATTTGTTCCTTTTTTAATTGTTAGTTTTGAACTTAATCTTTTTGCGCCAACGTGTCGAGAGATTTGAATGAATGTGATTAATGCGTGATCTTATCTCGCACGACAAAACAAGACAAGACAAAACATGACAAGGCCTCGAATTACAAGACAAGATTTAAATAAAAGTATTGCATGAAAAAATAAGAAATATTGCTACGGCAGGAAGTCTTGCAAATATAAGAAGGGGTAATATAGGGACCTACACCACTTCGTCATAATAATAAAAAAAAATGCAAATTCATTTATTTGAATCTAGCAAGACAACTCAAGACCAAGGCAAGATTTGACAGTTCGAATTGCAAAACAAGGCAAGACTGAAAACAAAGGATTACGAGACAATACAAGAAATATTGCTGTGGTAAGAAATCTTGCAAATATAAGAAGGGGTAACATTTAAGTAAAATAATAAATAGTGCATTTCTATTGTATGTATATACTTTAATTAACTGTAGGCAGTCTAAAGGCACTTTTGCGCACTTTTAATTATAAATTCACTGCCACTTCACTGAAAGAGCTCCGATTCTGTTTCACTTATTTTGTCCATTACGCATATTATGTAAACCCAGCTGCTTCTATATTCTATAGCGTCTACTAATCGACTACTGTCGACGATCGTCTATATCGATAGTTACGTGTGAGCTCCAAGGGGGTTCGCAGCCGACCTAGAACTCGACCGAGAGTAACCACCACTTTTACCGAATTCTTAATAAAGTTCTACGTTTCCCATGTGTATGCAAGAATCATACATATCTTGCAAAATAGCTAGAAAAGGAATTTGCGAGACTCTCGCAAGACATTAGAAAACATAATCAAATAAAAATCGAGTGAGAATAAGACTTTAAAGAAACTATTGTCTCTTTTGCAAGACACAAGTCTTTTTTAAATTTTACAATCATGAAATGCTTTTGTCAGGTATTTTTTAAAACTTAAGGACGGTAGAAAATGCCCTTGTACTTGAAACTGTGCATCTTTCACAAAATATTGGGTGAATTAAGAAAAATGATTGAGTATCAAAGGGCTTATTAACAGAGTGGACGGAAGCACATAGTAACGCTTACTGCATAAATTACGTTTAGTTCTCAGTTTATTAATCTTAAAAAACGTAATTTATGATTTTATCACTTTTTAAGTTTTTCTTGTATTTAAACTAAAAGTTATAAATTATTGTTAAATCAAATTTATGCTAACACTGATCAGTCTAGCAAAATAATTTATAAAATGTTCTGTTAAATAACAAATTATTACCTTGCTGTTACGAATAGTCTTCTCCGAACAAAATACATTTCTATGTTAACATATTATATTTGTATTATCTTAACTAAATAAAATTGTAAAATTGACTTGATTCTAAAATAGAAACACATATTTTGTTAATTGCTATGACTAAATACAAATATCTTAAGAGGAGGTAGAGAAAATTAAGAATTAACGGAATCACCCTTACAAAAATCCACTTATTTATAGAGCGAAAAAAATTGTTTTTGGCGAGGTTTGATTTTGAAACCATTTTTCAAAAAAGCACAAAGATTTTATCAAAGCTGGCCGAACTTCTTGAAATTTTGCACGTCTCCATCATTGACCGTTCTGAACAACTTTTTCCAGCAACATTTTGCTGTATTGTCAGTAGAACAGGCACTTTACCTGAAATGATAACAGTTTTCTATCGGTGCACTGAATAGTTCAAACAGGACTATTTCGAAAACTATTACTCATTACTCTTAACGACTTCAACAAGGTATACCTTTAGATACAACAGATAGAAGAATCAATTGTTTCAATAGACAGATGGATACACTAAACAGCAAAAAGTTCTGCCATTTACAAGAAACATGCTGTGCCATAAGTGGTTCCCTCCACTAGTGACGTCAAAATTAGTTAAAAATTCTTATTTGCCGTGCCAAAAATATAATTGTGCCAAGTTTAATACTCCGACAGGTTTCAAAGTTATTGAGATATTTAAAAATAAAATTCCAGCATTGTCTTTTTAAACCAGCAACATTCGGATAAGGCATACTTGGCTCAATCGCCATATTTTGGTGTGTAGTATCTCCAGTTCAGAGATTGACCATTCTTAATGAATCACCCTGAATATAATCAAATAATTTGAATAAAATTTCTTTAGCTTGATCATAGTTTCTCTGTGTAAAAAAACATGTCCTTAAAAACCAATTACAACAGTTAAGTGAATTATTTATGTTTAATCAATAACAGTAGTAATCATCACCACTGTTTTGTAAAATAAATCGTGCTTTTTCGCAATTGCAACTAATTATAATTTATTGGTAACAGTCTCTTTGTCCTGTTGAATCCTCTGACATTCCTGGATTTTCTAAGATGACCAAATGCCGAGTAGCCATCTGTTATACTCAGTAGGTGCATTATTAAATATTTTTAATAATATGCTATATAATAATACGTGCCATATATGTTACATATAGGTAAAACTATAAAAAATTTATATTCAATTTCATCCAAAACTTTGTATCAAAAACACATTTCGTTGTGCGAGCTTTTTACTAACAAAAAATTCCAATTCACGTGAGACCAATAAAGGTGAACGAATATCGATGTGCATGCATTTTTGAAGTACAAAGAGACATGTACTCAGCAAAAAAGTTTAATATTTACTGGTGAAGCCGAAGCCTATTGCTGTAGCAAAACAAAAATGTAGTGCTCTATTAAACCAAGGCAATGGAACGTAAAAAATTGTTTATAAAAACTAACAATAAAATAATTGAATTTAAAAAATAAAACATTTGGTGAAGGATTAACATTATTATACATTTTACAACAACTTTAAAAGGGGTGAGTTGATGATATTAATTTTAGGATGCATCCATGAAAAAGTCAAAAAAACAAAACATGTTTATTAACATAACAGTTTTTCAAGTTTTTGTGGTGTTCCAAGTGCTTGATTAAACTTGATCTTTGGTTGGTGTAAAGAATTACATTTCTGGATTAAGTGGAATTAACTACCTTCCTTGTATCGGTGGGCTATTGCACTTTTAGTCGTTTTGAAGATATAATTTCCTCTTGGCATATTCTATTTATGGTGGAAAAAACGATTGCCTTATCAGTTGATAGTTCTTATTAATAATATCGCTACGGCGAACTTTACTACAGGCCAGGAAGAAATTGGAATAGTTTAGCTGACCATGAGGTGTTTTATTTGTGAGGTCGATGATGTCGACCGTTCTAAATTTATGAAATGTGACAGCTGTTCACGGAATCTTCACAAGGAATGCTCAGGACTCAATTCTGCCGAGGTTAAAGTTATGGACCTAAGAAGTAAAAGAACTCTTAAATTCTACTGTGATGATTGCTCCAGTGGTTTTCAACAGGTTCCTAAGCTTCTTAAAGTTGTTGATGAGCTTAAAGTTGAACTGGAGAACATTAAGTTAAAATTGGAAAATATTTCTTTACAAAATTCTAATAATAAGACTGATTTTGATGTTGATTCAGTCACGGAAGAGATGTATGGTCGTCAAAAGCGTGCTAGTAATATTATGATCTTCAACCTACCAGAAGAATCTACTGTTGCTGCCGAAATGAATAGTATTCAAGAGGTAATATCTGATACTGTATCTGGTCCTGTGTCTATTTTAAGTGCAACAAGAGTAGGTAAGAGGAACAAAAATGGTAATCGTGCTTTGAAAGTAACATTATCTAATAGTGAAATTGTCATGAACATTGTAAAGAATCGATCTAAGATAAAGCGAGACCGTAAAGTTTTTAAATGTTGATCTCACCCCTCTACAACGTGATAAATATAGAAATTTGGAGGATCAAATGAAGCAACGTATTTCTAATGGTGAAAAGGATCTGGTAATTAAGTATATCCATGGAGTTCCACAAATTATTAACAAAAACTAAACAGGCTCAGCAGTTCCGAACTTAATTTGCACTGTTATTATCAAAATGTTCGTGGCCTTAATACTAAGATTGACATTTTTCATCAGCAGTATCAAATGAAGAATTTGATGTGATAGCTCTCAGTGAAACTAATTTGCGTGAGGATGTATATAGTTCTGAATTGTTTCCGGATTCTTACACTGTGTATCGTAAGGATCGTAACCTTAAATTGGTTAATAAATTGGGAGGGGGAGGTGTCTTATTAGCTGTAAAAAATGATATTCGTTGTGATATTATTGATACTAGTTTTTTCAGTAATAACTTTCCAATAATTGATTTTCTATTATGTAAGTGTTTATTCTTCTACAAAACGGTTTATATTTCAATTATTTATAGTCCACCTTCTGTACCTATTGACATTTTTGAATCTTTTTGTGAATGTTTGGAACAACTTGATGTTTTTAATGATGGAATAATTATTATCTTAGGTGACTTTAATGTCCCTAATTTTGTTAATGTAGACAATTCGGACAGAAAAACAAATTCTATTAATGATTTAATAAATATTTTACACCTTTGTCAGTACAGTAATGTATTAAATCACAATCTCCGCTTACTTGATTTAATATTGTCCAATTCGGAATGTATAGTTATGCATGATTGTACACCTCTAGTTCCTGAAGACTTACATCATCCTGCTTTAACTATAGATTTTGAGAGTTTGCTTGTCAAGGAAAGTGTATGTCAAACTAATGTGCATCAAATTGTGTATAATTTTAGAAAAGCTAACTTTCCTGGTTTATATAATGATTTATCTAGAATTGATTGGTCTTTTTAAATCACTTTGATGATGTCAATACAGCCCTGAATATTTTTATGAGCGCTTATATAAAATATTTGACATTCATGTTCCTGTATACAAAAACTACAGTCATAAGTATCCACCTTGGTATACCCCAGAAATTATAAAGAATATTAAATGTAAGGCAAAACTGTTTAAAAGATATAAAAAATCCCACTGTCCATACATTTTCAATAAATTTAAACAACTAAGAATTACAATTAAAGATCAAATTAAGGAAGCATATAGAGATTATCTAGACACTGTGCAAAATTCAATTACACTGGATTCTCATAAGCTTTGGTCTTTTATTCATGCAAAGAATAGATCATCTAGAATACCTGGCAAAATGAAAGATAAGAGTCGTCATTTTGATAATTCTCAACATATCGTTAATGGATTTGCAGAATTTTTGAAAGTGTGTTTATTCCGTCTGATTCTCAATTCCATATTGATGTTTTTAATAATAATACGCCACTTATTAACTTTGAAGCAATAACTGAATCAGAAATACTGCTAGCTTCCAGAAAATTGAAAAATAAAATGACATCGGGACCAGACAAGTTGCCCTCATTTATTATAAAAGATTGTATATCTGTGTTTGTTATTCCATTGAAAATATTATATAACTTATCTTTGAAGACAAATGCATTTCCACTTGATTGGAAGCAAGCTAAAGTATGTCCAATTTTTAAAAGCGGGGATAAAGAATATATTGAAAATTATCGGCCAATATCTATTCTTTCCAATTTTTCGAAAATTTTTGAAATTATACTTTATAATCGTATATATAACATAGTTAAGGGTCAGTTAGCATTTGAACAACACGGTTTTATGCTGAAGAGATCCACTGTGACAAATTTGTCAGTGTTTACACAATTTGTCTCTGATACCTTAGATAAGGGTGGTCAAGTGGATACTATTTATACAGATTTTGCCAAAGCATTTGACAGACTTGATCATTATGTCCTTTTGAACAAACTTGCTGAATTTGGTTTTAACAATAATGCATTATCCCTCTTTAAATCTTACTTAACTGATAGAATTCAGTTTGTGTCTTATAATGGTTTTGTATCTTTTAATTATTCTGCCACCTCGGGAGTCCCTCAGGGGTCAAACCTCGGACCTTTATTATTTCTCCTTTTTATTAACGACATTTGTCAAGTAGTAGATTGCCATAAATTATTGTTTGCTGATGATATGAAAATTTTTCTTCAATTTGTTCCATAGATGATTGTTTAATGTTACAGGATTATTTAAATAATTTGCATAGTTGGTGTTTTAAGAACAAATTATATCTTAATGTATCGAAATGTAAAATTGCTTCCTATACCAGAAAAAAGTTACCAATTATTTTCGATTATGCTATTGATGACAATGCACTCGTCCGTTGTGAAACTGTTAAGGATCTTGGTATATTATTTGATTGCGCTTTATCCTTTCGAGACCACATATTTAACAAAGTAAAAGAGGCAGCAAGATCATATGGCTTCATCGTGAGGAACTGTAGAAACTTTGACAACATTGAAACATTGAAAACATTGTACTATTCCTTCGTTAGATCTAAGCTGGAATACGGTTCTGTAATATGGAATCCATATTATAAATGTTATAAAATCGCTATTGAAAAATTCAGAGAAAGTTTTTAAAATTTTTGTATTTCAAAGTAACTGGAGTTTATCCAGAATTTAATACAGATTACAACACATTATTAGAAAGATTTAATGTTTCCAGTTTAGATTTGAGAAGAAAGTGTTCTTCACTATCTTTTTATATAAAATATTGCATAATGACATTGACTGCCCTGCTTTTTTATCGCAAATTCAATTTAATGTACCTAGATCCAACTTGAGAGTGGTACAAACTTTTCTCTTAATAAGCCGAATACTAATCTTTACTTAAAATCCCTATATATTCAATGTGTTTTAACTTTAATAAATTGTGTTGTGTTTGTGATATATATGTTGATAATTTTAAGCATATAGTGAGTACTGCTACGCAATTGCTGACTGAGGATCATATATTCGGTTAATTTGTTATTTAATTAATTATATCTTTTATTGTTTTATTTTTCGTTATATAACTGTAACTGGCTACTCATATTTTCTGTTACAATATACACTACTGTTATTATGTATTTAAGAAATTTAGTGTCATTGCTCTGTAAATGGGTAACTGTTGAGCAATAAAGCTATTATTATTATTATTATTATTATTATTATTATTAGGTCGTGTCAATACGTGCCAATAATTTTTGTCTAAGCTTATGTGTGTCGAACAAAGTCGTCATAATTTAGACAAAGATGACGCTAATGCAGACTAATATCCTTTATGTTGCTGCGAGATCAAAATAATGTTAGTACTTCATACATTTTTGTCCGATCTGGCTTGTTTATGGATATACCGGGCTGCCAAGTAAGAAGTTAAATATTGAATTTCAGTCATGATTTCTAAATTGCTATCTTGGCAACCTCGAAATTTGGGTACTTATGATAATACAACTTTCACTATTTAAATTTGAATTTGATATTTGTAGTTCGATTCCGCTATCTATTTGCTGCAACAAAGTTTACGGTGTGTTATTCGATCTTTTTCCATTTTCAAAATTTATTACTAATGAAATTAGCATTTCCTGTCAAAATAATGAAGTAATGTGCAATATGAGAACCTCAAGTTTCCATACATGTTGGGGTCATTTCTAATGAAATTACAACTCATGAACATACGATGTAAAAATTCTTCTCTGATGTCAACAGGGATGGAACAAACCAGGTGTCCCAAAAGGAAGAAATCCGAAGGATTAAAATCAGAGCATCGAGGTACGGGAAAGGATCACTTCAGCCCATTTCTAATATTTAAAACTAAATTTTCCAACAAAAGATTTAATTGTTTTTGTAGAAATGAATTAAATATAAATAAATGAGTACCCAGATTCATTACTAAAAAACACCTCAGTTACAAAGCCAGAAATAGCCCTTTGCTTTTCCAAAAACGATATGCAAAATCGTAAACGTGGAGGATAATCAGGCCATGGCATATATTTTTTAAATGATACAGGTGTAGTAGTTGTTCTTGGACCATGTTATGTAGGTACTGTAGATTTACTTATTACAATCTCTTCATCCACTGTCAACACTGTCAGTGACAGCAATTCGAGCATGTTGCGGTCTTCAACCACCGTGTTTTCGTTTCAATGATCGTAAACAATTTTATAAAATAACAGAGCGTTACATTTAGTTGAAGTACCTACCAGTCTTCAAATTCCTCGAATGTGAACTCGTCCCGGCAAAACACCGACAAAATTGTACAAATTCGTACCTGTATAATGAAGCATGTGAAAACATACAAAAATAGTGGCGTGCCATTTTTTTCGTTAAAGATAGATAATTTTTACTGTCACGCACGCCACTGATAAAGTTGTAAAAGTAATAGTATCTTAAATAGTTTTCGAGATATTAAAAAAAATGTATTTTTAATTTTCTCTTATCATCGCCTATCTCGGAAAGAAAGCAATAATTATGAACAGTAATGTAATAAACTTATTTTGACCTTCTTCCTTAAAATATTTCCGTCCTGAAACACCCTACATATACGAATTCGAGAAATTTGATTTTTTTTTAATTATATTATTAGCTTAACTTTTGTCCTTATTTATGTACCTACTTTTATCATTCGAGATACCTTTACAGTGAAATTATAATGGATGACACAACATATTTTCTCTCAACAATTTATAAGGCAATCCCAATGAAGTGTTAGGAGCATTATTATAAAACACACAGCTAAAAAATTAAACTAAATATTTGGTGAAGCTTTCAGATTTTCTTAAGACAATTTCAAAGTTAAAATTTAGATACATCAGTGTCATCTACCACCCCCTGGAAAGAGAAGCTGTACCGATTTTATCCTACTTAATCTGTATGCAACTCACGGTTCTGCATATTTTCGGTTGGTCCGTGAAAGTATGGGTATTATTCTCGCTATTGGTAAATCTTCCCCTGATATGAAAAAAACGTGGAAAATATATATCGCAAGTCATATTAAACTCCCCCATATTTTCGAATGTTACACACCATATGACAGATTCAGTATCGGTATTACTATTCCAATGCATAATGATCAGGAACAGGGTGAATTTAAAGAATAGGCGTTTATAAAAAATGAACTGCACAATGACTAAGCATTTCAGATCAGCAGGAAGGAGGAAAATAAAATACATTCACTAATTCTTTGTATTCCAAATTTTACTTCATTTTTAATTAATGGTTAAGAATTAAAAGAATACATATATTTCGCACAAGATGTTTCCAGCTGAGAACTGATTTATAACCACAAAAAACATATCGACCAGTTAAGTTGACTATGTACCTTAATAGGCGAAACAAAACTCTTTCAATCAAGTGGAAGTGAATTTATAATTATCTCTAGTTCAGCAGAACTGGACGTAGACTCAATAAACTTCGATTAAAAAATAATTTTATATGTTGGATGCCATTTAAATAAATTATATACACATCTACAATAGAAATGCAATATTTTTTCAGCTACTGTTCACTTAAATGAATTTATTGGAAACAAGGTTCGTTTTTTAATAATTTAAAAATCTTCGTATAACGTTTCGTTCCTAATTAGGAACTTTTTCAAACTATTTTATTTGTTAAACTATTACATAATTAACAAAACTCAAAAACCACACCAAACAGGAATCAACTATGATAATAATAAATTTAATTCTTAAAGTTATAATATACAGTGCTTTAGAAAAGTAACAAATAAATTCATTATTTTTGAAATTGAGAAGTTATCGAGAAAATCCCCTGGCACGTAGATTTCGTTTTAAAAAAGGCACTTTTTGACATACGACCCATATTTGTGACATCATCGTTGTTCGAGATATGACGTCATCGACAATTTTTTGAAATAGCAACCCCCAATTTTGACCATGCCATTTGAAAGAGCGTGCCATTCTACATACATACCTACATCATGAAAAATGATGGTGTTACATAACAAAAATTTCAAGAAAATAATGTTTGAAGATTTTGAAATTTAATTTTCACAATACTGTGGACCTCCCATTATGTAACACCTGTCCGTGCTTATTTAGATAAGCTGTTCCCGAATCGTTGGGTAGGGAGAAGGGGGCCGATTGAGTGGCCAGTCAGATTGCTTGATTTGGCACCCCTAGATTATTTCTTGTGGGGATACTTAAAAAGCAAAATATACGTTACTAGACCGGTTAATTTAGAAGATTTAAGGATTACGGTGAGCGCTCTATAAAACGCTATAAAGTTTTCGCTCAGTAACTCCTCAAGGGATAAAGATAAAAATATGCAGTTTTTTTTAATAGACCACAAGTATTATTTTACATCGACGCTGTGCTTTGAAATTTCGGAAAAGAGCAAAATTCATTTAAAAAAAAAATTTACACTTTTTCAAAATTTCAAAACACAGCGTGGATGTAAAATAATATTTGTCGTCTATTAAAAAAACCGCATATTTTTATCTTTATCCCTTGAGGAGTTACTGAGCAAAAACTTTATAGCGTTTTATAGAGCGCTCACCGTAAGCCTTAAAAGCAAGAATTTGTCACGAGATACATCGTATACCTCCTAAGTTATTGATAATGTCCAAATAGAATTTATTAATCGTCTTCGCTACTGTCAGGTAGCCAACTGAGCACAATTTGAACAATTAATTTAGTAGATTTTTTACATAATCATTATCATTTTCAGTATTGTGAAAATTAAATTTTAAAGTCTTCAAATATTATTTTCTTGAAATTTTTGTTATGTAACACCATAATTTTTCATGATGTATGTATGTAGAATGACACGCTCTTTCAAATGGCATGATGAAAATTGGGGGTCATATCTTGAACAACGATGACATCACAAATGTGGGTCGTATGTCGTAAAAAGTGCCTTTTTTAAAAACAAAATCGACGTGCCAGGGGATTTTTTCGAAAACTTTTCAATTTCAAAAATAATAAATTTATTCGTTACTTTTAGAAAGCACTGTATACTGCTGTTTGGTGTGGTCTTTGGCGGTCCTAAATTAAAATTAGCACCAATTCACCTATCAAAAAATAAAATTAAAAGGCAGTAATTTGACCTTTAGCTGTGCCGGAATAATTTTTGTCTTTGAGGAACTACCAAATATGGTCTCAATTCGTTAATAAATTGCTGTATTGTTTTTGCTAAATCTAAATAACTTTTCATCAGGCAAATTAAATTGATTACTTAAATCTGTTATCCTTCTTCGCTGGATTTACATATTACAACTTACCTTCTATGTGCATTTAAAAAACACGAATTAAAAAGTAAATTTCATAAGCCGTCCATTTTTACAATTCAAATAATACATATATATGTGAAACTAAAGCGACACCTAATTCGCTGTTTTTAAAAAAATCTAAAATTCTACATAACGTGATAGAAAAAACAACCCCAACAAACAATTAAAGTTAAAATTACGTTAACTTGTCCTCTGAATTGGTCAAAAACTTTTCATGACCTATATTCGTTGGCCTTTTTCCTTATGTGGGGAAAAAAACTAAAGTAATATGGAAGTTAATAATTGGTCGACAAGAATTTTATACCAATAAGATAATTGGACCTAAAAGAAATACGGACCAATTTTATGTTAAAATTTCGAAATATAAAAGACATTATTACCAAAATCTACCCTAATTATGCCCTTTATATGACATACTTTTGCCAGAGAGAGACAACATTATATGTTTCATTTTATATATTCTAATAACGAACAGGCATAGGAAAAAAAGAAAGACTATAAGTCAGGCTACTAAGCTACAAGTAGAGTAGGAGTTAGTATATTTATAGATATTTAGATTTTAATATAATAAAGTCCGTATTTTTGGTTTCCATTCATCAAATTGTACAACCCAGGAAATTTTTTCTTATAATGTCATGACTAAACTTTCATAAAAATATCGCGCCTTTTATTGCTTTTTAATAATATTACTATACTGAAGAATAACCTAAAATAAAAATTGAATGTACTTCGTGATAAAATGTGTTTAATAATCTTCCGTCATAAATATATTAACTAATATAAGGCGATAAGGAAATAGATGAAGTAAAAAGTACAGTAGTTGTAAGGTTTACTAGTCATAGAGATAGACAATCAGTGCTTCGTAGCCGTAAACAATTAAAATCTACTGGAATTAAAATATACGAGGAGTTATCGAGAGATACGCTGAGTTTGTATAAGAAAGCCGTTAAGAAGTATTCAGATCGCAATGTATGGACTTTTGGAGATAAGGTGTTCATAAAAGTTGGGGATGTTAAGAAGAAGCTAAATTCGGAGGAGTTAAATGATTAAGATACAGATTGTTATGATGATTTCACATTTACCTAATTGTTATTTTGTTTTGATATCATATGCTATTATTTTTCTTTATAATTTTGTTCATTATTAAATTTAGTATTAACTTCATTTTTGTTTTTTGTATTTTTTAGGTTATGTTACTTTATTATCAAAATTGCAGAGGGTTGCGAACGAAGCTGAGTGAAATTTATAGTAATACACTAGATTCTCATTATGATGTTATATTGTTAACCGAAACATGGTTATATGAGGGTATATACGATGGTGAGATATTTAATAATTCTCTTTATCATATATTTAGATGTGACCGGTTAAATAATTTGAGAGGGGGTGGCGTATGTATAGCTTTAAAAAAGAGTAAATATTTAAAAATAATGAAAATAGTAAAATATCAACGGCATTCTGAAGGAATCGTAGTTAATTTCAAATATAAAAATACACTTTACATTTTTGTACTTTTTTATATACCACCAAATTCGAGTAGTGAGGAATACTGTGAGATATATAATTTTGTGGATGATAATGTAGTTTCTCCTAATGTTCTTGTAATTGGTGATTTCAATCTTCCAGACGTTTATAGAGGCATTGACAGTAAAAAAGTTAGAGACTACTACAATTTTTTATCTTTAAATTCATTTATTAACTTTAATAATATTAGAAATGTGAATAATAATGTACTTGATTTTGTTTTAACGTGCAACAATAGTATTGAATGTATTGTACTACAATGTGATGATCCTATCTTAGATCAGGATGCTCATCATCCTGCTTTGGAAATTGATTTTACTCTTCTCTATCAAAATACCTATAAATTTGCAGAATCTAAAACTATTGAGCGTTATAATTTTAATAGGGCTGACTTTCTCTGTATGAGTCATTTGTTCCAACAAACTGATTGGGTTGAAGTAACCACTGAGAATGATGTAGATGTGGCGTTGCAAAAATTTTATGAAATCGTTTACAATGTGTTTGATCAAACTGTACCCAAAGTTAAATTTAGTCAAGTTTTTAAAAAAAAGTATCCTAGTTATTTTACTACTGAAATTAAAAAAATAATCAAAGAAAAAAATAAATATAAAAAACTCAAATCCATTTCTGAAATGTATAAACAGAAATTTATTGCTCTTAGGAAAAAAGTAAACTTATCCTTACAGCATATCATGAATATCTGAGACATACTGAAAATTTGATATCTACTGATGTAAAACAGTTTTATAATTATGTTAAAGAGAAGCGAACAGTAGCATCGGGTTCTTCTGTTTTCTATGAAGATAATATATATGTTCCTAATGAGCAAGTACCGAACACATTTGCTAAGTATTTTAAATCCGTCTATTCTAATTCACCTGCAGATTATTTTATTGAAAATTTGGTAAGTAATAATAATTTTGATACGCTCAATATATCCTGTATAAGTGAGTCTGATTACAGTCAATCTGTGAAAAAGCTTAAACCTAAAAGAGCGGCTGGGTTTGATGGTATTCCTCCATACGTTGTAAAGGGCTGCTCAGATTTTTTTAAAATTCCTTTATTGTATATTTTTAACTTATGCATAAAAACCAAAACGTTTCCTTGTTTATGGAAGACATCTATAGTAAGCCCTATTTTTAAAACTGGTGAGAGGTCAAATGTAAGTAATTATAGACCAATTTCGGTACTGTCCGCTCCTGACAAGTTGTTTGAGCAAATTATATATAATTATCTTTGGTTACACTTAAGTACTTTTATACCAAATTGTCAGCATGGATTCATACCGAGAAAGTCAACACTGACAAATCTTTTTTCCTTTAATAATTTTATCTATCAGTCCTTTGAACACAGGGTACAGGTTGATGTAATATTCACAGATTTTCAAAAAGCTTTTGATCGTGTAGATCATGATGTGTTACTTAAAAAACTATGTCATTACGGTATCTCTATAGATGTATTATCTTCATATTTAAGGAATCGCCGATTCATTGTAAAATATAATTGTTTGTACTCTAATGAATTTGATGCTTACTCTGGAGTACCTCAGGGTTCAAATTTAGGTCCGTTACTATTTTTATATTTTATTAATGACTTACCTGATGTAATATCACATTCTAACTGTTTATTGTTTGCAGATGATTTAAAGTTCTTTAGAGAAATAAAGTCCTTCAGTGATTGCGAGTTACTTCAGGATGATATTAATGCTGTTTGTATTTGGAGTGAAGAAAATAAACTAGCTTTCAATATAAAAAATGCTCTGCCATGTCTTTTACTCGTAACTCCAACACAATTGCGGCTTCTTATTTTATGTACAATTCTGAATTAGATAGAGTAACTGCTATAAAAGATCTAGGTATAACAATTGATTCAAAACTAACTTATCAACAACATATTGGCAATATGGTTAAATCTGCTTATAAATCATTGGGGTTTCTGATAAGGGAAGCTAGGCAATTAAAAAATCTTAAAAGTATTATTATGTTGTACAATGCATTGGTGAGACCTAAACTCGAGTACTGTTCTCTTTTGTGGCATGCACTGCCTAAGAAATATACGGAAAGCTGTGAAAAAGTTCAAAACAAGTTTTTACGATTTTTATATATTAAAAATATAACAGGCCTCCTGATTATAATGTTGTTAGATCCGTACATTTACGGCATGAATTTGAAATTAACTCTCTTTTTAATCGTAGAATTATTGTTATATTACTTTTTACATATAAAATACTAAATAACTTGTCCAAATGATTCTCACATTCTCTCACTTTTCGAGTTTAACATTCCTCAAAAAATACTAGATGTCGTCAGTTGCTGTTCGTACGTACGGTTAAGACTAATTACTATTCTCCTTTACTAGTATTAAATCGTTTAGTAAATTTTGCTTCCTCCAAATTTAATGTAGATTTTTTTCAACCTTCATTGATTAAATTTCAAGGTATTGTCCGAAATATATTTAATTGTAATTATGTACCTTAGTTTTATCGCTCCTTTATGCAATTTTGTATACCATTATCATTATTATTATATGTTATAGTGTTTTGTTTTTCTGTGTATCTTACCATGATTACTTATTTATCAAGATTATTATGTGCTTAATTGTTCCTTGTAATTAGGCTTTAACGCCTGTTTGGAATAAATAAATAAATAAATAAATAAATAAATATTATCTGTATTAACATAATTTTAATGAGTAATTAATTAGAAATAATGAACAAAACATTTAGTGTTTATAACAATATGGCCGCTCAAACAAAATCAACTTTGAAGTCAATTTGTCTGTATGTTTTAACCTATAGGGCAGATTGCCTATGCCAATGCTGACGTCACAGGAAAATATTAACTTTGTGGTTGAAATTTCCTCCAAATGAAGATATTTTATGGTAATTTATTACCAATTAAATTATTACTAGGTACCTACATATAAAATTCTACTCTTGGATTTGTGATTGAAACTTCAAATTAAAGCCAATAATATTATATATGCGTAATAACAAAAACAAAATAAATATTTTCGAACGGAATTCAATTCACGTGCACTACTGAATTCATCTGACACGATAACAGTCATAAGAATACTTATATATGAAGTATTTATCGATATATTATCATTAGACTGATTTACATGATATGCAGTGTCGGCTTAAACTTGTTTTTACAACTCTTTAATACTGTGTAGGGCTTAGTTTTAACTGCAGATCGCCAAAAGATCTGTCGGAATACATATAACAAGAAGCTTGTTCCCTAAAAGACCTTTATAAGACACACTTACGTCGAAGTATTATTAACAAGTAAATTTGTACAATAATATAGAACAATATTTCTATTAGGTTAATTGAAATGGTCAAATATTCCTTACAAGTTATCAACAAAGTTGAAAATAGGATTATATTGTAATAAAAATAAAAGAAACCAATTGAAGGATTTAATAGGGCAAAATAACTAGTTATTACCTTATTTTTAACTACTAGTTGAAGACTAAAATAAGTATTTTGATATCGTAATAAATATGTAAATATTTACCTATTGTAATAATTTAAAAAATCCTTGGATATTGAAGACAGATTTCTAGGCGAAATTAAGTAAATTATAACTTCGTCTTACACGTTATTGGAATGTTACCATTTGAAAACATAGAATAGGTAAACCATATGTAATTTTGAACTGTATAAATTGACATATATTTCATTTTACTTGGAAGGCATTATATTACTCTTAGTTAACAAATTTTTGACTAAAATTTTGATATTATAAGATTTTGTAACATTGAAGACTATTTTTATGGAAGAAAGTAGTAAATCTTGATCAATTTAGGATTATTTTTCTTGTGTAGTAGTCTATTAGGCTTAAATGTTAGTTGGGACGCCGTTATTTCTTAACAGTTATAGAAAAATGTAAGGTGATGAAACATAACATTTAACCTTGAAATAACGTAAAGCATGGGATGCATGAGCAAAATGGGATATATACTTGGGCTGAATGACGGTTACGGTTGCGACATTGGAACGGTTCACCAAGTAATCACGATCTAAATATAGGTACTTTTGCGCCCGTTTATAGTGAAGACAATTCGGCCTACATATAATTAAGCCAGCAGACATTTTCAAAGCCTGGCAACCATAGAAATGTATCAATTTCTCTGTTCCATTGCTTTAAGACAACAGTTTATTTATTTATTTCTTCTTGTAGATCAGAACAACCGTTTGTACTTTCTGAATCTGTATAGGGACTCACTGAAAAAAATGTAACTACTTAGTGTGCAAAATGTACTTGTTAATATCACGATATACACAGCTAACAGAAACTAACATTTAATGTTTTATGAAACTCTTGTTTATACGGGAAATGTTATCAAGAAAATCATTAGAGCACATAATTACAGTAGACGTAATTTTCAACATTTAATATACTAATATTACCGCTTCTCTACAAATAGTGAAATTTGCATTACGTACCTTTTGAGGAAACAGATATACACATATAATTTAGGTAAATGTTGTACCTACTTCATTTCACATATCAATTAACTTTATATCATCAGAAAATTAAACAATTCAGATATACGTACACCCATTTAAATAATACAAACTGGTAAAGATCTTGACGTAATTTTCACTTAACCTAATTTAAAATTTAACAGGAATGTCTGCTGATGTAAAATTATGTCTCAGCAACGGTTTTCTACAATTTTACGAAACATGATACTGTTTTCCCTGAACAAGTAATGCAAAATCAGATTAATTAACATATCAGAGAAATATCTTACCATTCTAGCATGAAATTTAAACACGTAAAGCCTTTGCGTTATTTTTGCATAATCGCGTTATTTCACTATAAAGTCAAGTCCTTGCGTAAATCATGTATATAAAAAATGTTAATAAGTTATAGGAAATAAATGATACGCCTATGAAGAGCAATTATTTATATGGATCCAATAAACAGCAAACCATCCATGCATGTATTCACGTGAAATGTAACGATCGAAACAAAGACACATTCGAGAAAGCGAAAAGGAAAATCGTAATGGAAAAGAAGGAGGAATAACTATATAATAAATTGTAGTGCTTTGAAAAATCATTCTGTGTTCCTCGTTTGTGCAACATGAAGTGTTTTTTGGTAAGTAAAGAGCTGAAGAGTGTGGTTCTGTGATTTTTTCAAAAATTTAGACTAATATTATCAAGTTTATTCGAAACAGCTCAAATTTTATCAATATTTTTCATCGATGTAAATAAATGTGTCTCTGATATCACTTAACTCTTAACTCATGTTCACATATAAATTTATATAGGTCAGGTATTAAGTTGATGGTAACCGGTGTGCACGGTGAACTTTTACGTTATATATAATAGATCTCAGGTGGTCATTTTTCTAATTCAGTCCACATTACATCTGGTGTTCCTCAGGGATCCCATCTTGGACCTCTCTTATTTCTAATTTACATAAACGATATAGCTGATTGCATTGAACAGTACTGCAGTAAATTTAAATTATTTTTAAACACCAATAAATGACATTCAATTACCAAAAATAATAATCAATAATGAGGAGATTGAGCGCGTCTTTGAAATAAAAGATTAAGGCATTATCTTCGACAGTAAGTATAGGTATTTATAGAAGACTCAACTTTGCCTGTGTTATTTGGAATCCCAATTATAACATCTATAAGTTAACATTGGAGCGGGTTCAGAACCGATTTGTTCGTTATCCTAACCTCAGAGTCGATGGCACTTATAGTGTTGATGACATAACCATCGCAAAACAACAGTTTAATATCATCCCATTAGAACATAAGAGAATTCACGCAGATTTTATGATTCTGTTTAAGTTATTAAATTATCTATTAGAGTGCCCCTACTTAATTTCGTTGTTAAATTTTCATGTACCTTCTAGAAATACCAGAACAGCGAATTTATTTGATATATCAACCCAACCTACCAATCTCAGTTTAAATAATCCATTGAATGGAATGACTGTCAATTATAATAGTTATATTGCCGATTCAAATTTTGATATTTTCAATACTACTATTAGTAATTTCAAAAGATTAATTAGAAATATACAGTTCCCACATAATTAATTTTTTGATATATATGTATATGTTTTCACTGATATATTCATTATATTGTTAATATCTCACTTATATATTATGTTCAAAATGTTTATGTTCAGTTTTGGGCTGTTAGACTGTTTGAATTCCGAACGTGATAAATAAATAAATAAATGAATGAATACGTCATAATATATCATCCCTAATTTACTTCTAAATTTCTTAAATCATATCAATTACAGGTCCTGCTTAACCTGGCATCCATAATCTCCTTGGGCCTTACAGGTCACATTGGAATTGGTATTGGTGGTGGGGGCGGTTATGGGGGTCTCTACGGAGGTATAGGAGGCATAGGGGGCATAGGGAGCATCGGGGGTATCGGAGGAGGAGGTGCGTCCGTTCAAACCATAACCCAGCAAGTGCCAGTACCAGTACCCCAGCCGTACCCTGTCACGGTAAACCGACCAGTACCAGTACCAGTTCCTCAACCTTATCCAGTTGAAGTGCGCCGACCTGTGCAAGTACCAGTACCACAACCTTATCCTGTTGAAGTACCAAGGCCAGTACCAGTGACCATCACACGTCCAGTGCCTTACCCAGTGCCTCAACCAGTGCAAGTGCCAGTTCAAGTACCAGTACAGGTAAGATATTGTATTGTTTATTCTTCGAAGATGCATTCGAACTGGTCTCCTTTTAAAATAAAATAAACAGATTTTTTTATAACAATTTCAATTTTGAAACGATAAAGTCAAAACCGTTGATAATTTATAAGTGGAGCCGCTTAGGCTGAGCAGGAAGTAGCAGACCACTTATATATCACGTTGATAATTTGTTTATATTAATATAAATAATTGTTTGCCATTTCAAAGCCACAAGGTTTAAAATCACTATCAAATATACAGTAACGGTACAAAACATTAGTTGAATATTAACAATTATTTCTAAGGTTAATCTGACTACTTACTCACTTTCTATTGTACCTTATTATTTGTTGTGTCTACCCACATTTGTTTAAAAGTATTATAGTTTAGTATTTTTTATAATTTAATTTAATAACATATTTAGTGTTATAACTGCAAGAATAGTTTTAACTATTACCTATTCATTTAGGTACCTGTACCTCAACCATACCCAGTCACGGTACCACAACCCTACGCTGTGAGAGTACCACAAACCATAGTCGTTCCTGTACCAGTGACTACTGGAGGTTTAGATGGAGGCATTGGAGGAGGCTATGGAGGCGGCTATGGAGGAGGCTATGGAGGCGGTTATGGAGGCGGCTATGGAGGACATGGTGGTGGCTACGGAGGAGGATATGGAGCGGGTAAAGGCGGATACAGTTACACCAACGTGCAATTTGGAGGGCACCAATATGGTAGCAGCTCCAAGATCTGAGGAACACAGAATTTCTCAATACAACTCTATCAACTACAAATTCAACAAATTATGTAAAATACTCTCATACGTTTATTTAAAAAAAATCAGTTCTACTCAAGTTTATTTTCAAATGTAAATATAACATTTTCCTTACTGTACTTAAATCATTTCGTTGTGATATTTTACGTGATGTAACTGTTCTTTTTATTATGATGAAAAATATACTTTAATTGCTACGAAAACAACACATATTGTTTTAATAACTGCAGTCGTTTGTTAAAGGTTAGATTCTCAATATTTTTGCTAATGCCGATTATAATGGTCATCGCATTTAATAAAAAATCTGTAACTACACATGTACACGAAACAATGAAAAATAAAATTAATTAGTTAAATATATAAAGCCATCAAAGCGTAAACACTAAAGCCTCTACTATAGATAAATATAATGATCAAACAAATATTAATATACCATTACAGTGTTGACAAACTATTGAACATTTTTAAATTCATTGACATATCAAATACAATGCCAACATTGAAACGATTACGTCGATAAAAGTTTTGTTTTCATCTGAAGAAGTTTTTTCAAGGGAATGTTAATATGTAAAAAACAATCTCATTAAAATAAAGTAAGTAATTTTATGGATTCTTTCAACATATTTTGCATGAAATATATTATATATTCTTCAATATAAAAACAGTGTTTCTTAATAATTTTTAACATCAATAAGTATTTTTTTAAGTAAATTAAAAAGTTAGGTAGGTATCTATATTTAAAAGTTATTATTATATAGGTTCCATAACTGTACGTAGAATACAATTAATAGTAGGTACATTGAAAAAATAAATACAGGATGACCGGAATCTAAATGCCGTAATTTTAAGGGCTTGTATATCCACATATTCAAAATCTGTTTGCTGTTGTAATTCTGTTACGGTTAGTCAGAGAAATAAAAATATGTCAATACCAATAAACTTATTGTAGGGCAAAAATATGGTACTCATATTCTGAACACAGTGTATAACTGAATAAATTTCAATTGTATATGTAGATATCGCCTAGAGCTTGAAAGTACACCTGTAGTTATAGATCTTTTTCTATGTTTAGTTTTAAAAAAATGTACAGAGATTATGCAGTAAGTTGATCGACAGAAAGTATGTTTTTGTGACCATAAGTGTAGAAAAATAAGTAAAAACTGACTTTTCACGAAAAATTAAAATACCTACTCCATCCAAAAAAAAAATATATTTTATTCAAACTCAATGATACTGACACCGGTTACACTGTAACTCCGTCTCAGAGTCCTTGTAACATATAATTTTATGAAATGTTACAACCTCTAAGAGAATATGTAAAATATATAATATATTTGTTTAATTTGGCTCGCATGTTATAAAGCACCTTGTATAAGATGCGATTTATTGTCAACATCTAGTACTATATAAATTTTATTTTTATAAAAAAAAAATTAAAATATAATTGGGTAATATAATACGAACAATGTTAATTGTTACAATATATAATTTTTCGAAAATATTAATTTATTGATTTGGGTGCATATGTCGACAAGTCATTAATATCTGAGGCTGCTCTGATGAAATAGTACAGAAAATGCACATAAGGAGATAGTTCAAAGTCAGGAAGTAATATAAACTTCCTCAGAAAACTTAACATCAAGCCTTTCACCAAAGATTAAATTAAGACAATATTGATCAAAGGTATAATGTTACTGGAACTCAGCAGACTATCGTAAGCTAATATTATTCCAGAATTAATGGAAAATAAGACGAGAGTTTATTTTATATTAAACTTTACATTTTAAGAAGTCTTAGTCCACAGTGACTAAACAATATAGCTACGTAAGAGTATTATATATTATTAAAGTTCAAAGAAAACTGAGTTACAGATGTAAATATTGGTAGCCATACACGATGAAGTTTACCACAAGGCAAGCCTTGAAAGTGGAGTAGTAATTTTAAAACGCGTCTACTTATTCGAAGATCAAGTGGTATGCAAAAAATAGCCCAATAAGGTTTTAATATAAAAAGTCATAAACAACTCATATTTATACATTTTACGCCTTTAGAATTTGCCTGTAACCCGGATTCGTTGTTAAATAAACAAATCGTGCAGAAGGAAGTAATTTATAAGCATATTTTCTGTGCATTTAGTAGAAAAGTGCCAGGCGATTTTGATTACACGCTGCGTTACACTAATAATACATCCACAGGTCATTACTATCAATACACTTGGGTCATTGTTATATCACTGACAGCAAATTACGTGTAACACAAAATAATAACTACGCATACACTAGAAAATATGTAAATTAATAAAGATGCCTTCATTAGTTTACGTACGTATTACGTTGTTATTTGAGATTAAGATGATAAACGATACGTGATTTTTCTAAAGACTGCGCACGCAACTCACATGTCGCTTATCGATGTCGTATTGTGAATAGTTGGTTGACTTATTAGGGTAGGTAGGGTTACAGAATCGGCTTCAAAATTTTCAATAACTTTAAACACCATCTTGGTTACTAAATAACATTTATTGGGGCAATACCTTGTAAAATGGTTTATTTTAATGCCTATTGTCGTCAGTTAAAATTAATATTCTACTTTCAAAATCACCCTGTATTTCTTATTTACATTTTTCACATGGAAAATTTAAAAGCTACTAAATTAAATAAACAGGTTGATTACTGACTAATTACATTTTAAAGCTGATTGTATTGCTTCCATGGTAGTAGTCTTTTTGCATTCTAACCAAAGTTATAAATCAAAAATTAGGAACACCCTGTAAATATGCAATAAACAAATTATCATTACGTTGTATTTAATAACATTTTTTATTTAGTTTAATTTTCGCGCAAACTTAATCCAGCGACATCGGCAAAACAACTTTCGAACACTGTAAGCTTTTTGTTTTGTTTGACATTAGATATAGAAAATGTTATATGGACTAGCTATAAAATTTCATGAATGATAGAAAACTATAATCATATCCAGAGAGTTTTTATGTGAATTGACTTTTCTCACATATGATAATTTGCTTATCTTGCCTGTCTTGGCAGCAGGAATTAATACGGGTTATTCTTAAGAATTTGAACAAGTCCCGCTACTTATTAATTGTAAGGTTCGTCTGGACCACGAGATGGCACCACTTGTGTCGATCGTTAAGTTTTATACCCTAAGTTCTGTTGTTCTCAGTAGTCAGTAGTTAGTTGTCAGAGTTAGTCGACAATCGACATGTTATCGTCATATATTTTAAAATATAACTAGTACACAAAAAGCATCCAAAGTTATTAAATGTCAAAGCGGAACAAGTTCTACTTGAAACAATAAAAAATTTTTGTGTTTAAACTTTTTAAAATGTAACGCGTCTCTTATGTCTTTGTACCTGCTAATAATCAAATAATATCATGAGATGCCGAAAATTAAAGCGTTATTTAATCTCGTGCATCTGTCATAATTTTTACAAAATGTCAAATATCTCAAAAGCGGAAATATTTAGGCATGGAAATGCTTGAAGGAATTCCTCAAAGTTTACATTATTTTCAAATATGCAAAATACAAAAACCGTTCCATTTAAAACAACGAAGTTAACATCAATTTCAGGTACAACCTAAAGTGCCACATCTACGATAATACGGGATGATTCACAACTTATCCAAAAAAAAATAGGAATAGATGCGTCATGAAAATAGAGTCAGTATCGTAAAAAAATGTGTACATTAGCTTTTCAAGTGTCAAAAATGGTTTAAGTACGTGTATAACGACTCGGAGTTGATGGATATCGCTTTAATTTATGGTAAAATGAACATATTTCAGGAGAACAATTTCCCGATAAACTTGTGCCAAATGCAGCTACTTTTACCGCTGTGCAGTGAGTGCAAGAGACGGAGATAAAGGGCGTCCACGGCGTATTGCAACAGTGTGACGTATCGTACCCGAGGTTCAATTATAACGATATCATGTACACCGTGTAGCATTAATACCGATGGATTGGACGAGGAGAACCGGTATCATGGCCGCCACCATTTCCTAACTTAAAATCTATTGGACTTCTTTTTGTGGGGATATTTAAAAAATGAAGTGCATGTCAATAACTTGAGTTCAAAACGGAGAAAGTAGAAACCATTGTGTTGTAGAAACTAAGTAAGACGTTTGTTGTAGCATCACGTGTGTCAAACTATTTTATTAATTAAAACCACAAATTAATTCTATTAATAATTAATAAAAATAGCGGCAAAAACAATTCAATTTGCTGTATAAAATAGCTGTTATAAACTGTTATTTATTTCTTTCCCTGGGAATTTCTTTCAATTTTTTGTTCGGCTGACAATTGCATGCTTTGCCTTGATCAGGTTTACAGTGGACCAGTGCCATGCAGAATTGTATTTTAAAATCATTTTCGAAGTACCCTGTTTGATTTTTTTTTACAAAATTGTATTTATCCCTTGTACATTCAATTTTTTTAGAGAATTCTGAATCACCCTGTATATTCATTGGACACATTACGAAAAAAACCCGTACATAAGTCTTTTGATTTCAATTGACATTGGTTATCCTGACAATTGACTTTCACCGTGACACACCCTGTATATTCAGCATTTTGAGATACCGTTGAAGTCTACGTAGAAACAATTCCAACGTTCAAATAATTCACATAATTTTAGCTTGTTAAATTAAATTTGAAAATGAAATAAATATGTAATTAGGTAAAGCATTACGTATTCTAATTGTCCAATAAATTCCGATTCACTGATTAAATTTGGTTCCTCCAATAGTCCTCTAGGGCTTAAAAGGAGTTAGAGTCCTCCCCCTGGTAGAAACACCTTATATGAGTAAGATGATACGACTTACTAATTTAGACGTGGGTAATTAGTTGGCAATAATGCCTAGTCTTAATTTATATTTAAGTTTGCTGCAAGCGCGTGTTGTGCTTGAAATTACATCTTGGTTCGAAATTTATTACCTAAATTTACGAAAATTTATCGCTCGCTACCCCTTTGTTAGCCGCAAAAATTACCAAACAGCCTGACTACCAGATTTTAACGATGATACTGAGGCTGCAATGATCTAATACTTTGAAACCCTAATGAAACAACACGAAGAAATAAACGAGATATAATATTTGGTTATGAGTGAAAAATTAAACACATGTTACCACTTTACGCTGAAAATCTGTTTTTATTTTTAATTAAATAAATGAAAGTTATCCAATAATAAATATTAGTGAGATTACAAGCATTTAGCAAAATTAATTTGATATAAACTTTTTATTTGCAACTTAGGTATTTTTAATTAACAAATAGATACTTTTTCTAAACTACACTGGCAAAAATAAGCAAATTACTGAATAGTGGTTATTTACACATAAATATCAAACATAATGGTGCGGTGCAGATTTTCGAATAACAATACTTTGTAATTTTATATTTACATATTATTGTGACAAACTTTTAACGTATGTAATGTTTCATAATCCGTTACGAAATCATACTTAACAATTATGCTGTAGGTATAGATATTATAAAAAACAAATAATACAAAATAAAAATTACAATACTAATAAACATAATAACAGTATGTCAGCTGATCATTTTAATAAATATTCTATGGTATTACCGAGATTCTGGTTGATTCCATAGTGGTGATATTGAGTGATGTCTCAAATAATGGTTTTTAATTACATCCCGTTGTTCCTTTTGAAGTAAATGAGGTTATTTTAATGCTGAAAATTGCTCACTCATTGCATGTGTTTGATATAAATAGTAAAATTATCAATCATACAACTGATATATTACTGCAGCCATTGACATCTTTAATTGTGTTTTTGTAGGTGGCAGTTGTTACCCTGGTATTTTTAAAATTGCAGGAGTGGTACCATTGTTTAAAAAGGGTGACAGCAATAAGGTAGAAAATTATCGTCCTATCTCCATCACCCCTATTTTTGGAAAAATAATAGAAAATATTTTAAAACAACGGTTCTCACGTTTTTCTTAAACTTGTAATTTGATTAATATATTATGTCAATTTGGGTTCAAACATGGCTATTTTATAGTTATGCTCTGCATAAACTAATAAAATTTATTGTCGAGTGTCTTGAGGAGGGTTCATACTGTGCTGTTACAACTTGTGACTGTGACTGTGTTTCTCACGACATACTAATCTAGGAATTAGAATATTATGATGTAATAGGTCTACTAGCTAGACACCACGGAGCACATCAAGGCTCAGTATTGCAGCCAATTTTGTTTTTAATTTATGTGAATGACTTTATCGATTTTATGTTGCCTAGGAGATACATTCTGTTTGTCAATGATACTAATCTATATAATACAGGTGTCAGTGTGGAGTCCTTATTAAATATTGTGTTTTAGTTTTTAATCAAACGGCCCAAGTATTGGTTTTCTGTAAACGAAATGTTAGTATAAAAAATCAAAAATTACTCACATATTTTCACATTTCTAATTTATGTAAACCGTCAGCTCATAGTAAGCGCTGAAAATTATATACAGATTTGGAAAGTGAGGATCTTGATGGTGAATTGTGTTTTGCCGCTTCCGTGTATTTGTGTCATGCTACACGCATACTTCCACAACAGCGTGTTCGCATCAAGCAGTGTTGCCAGGTGGGAAAAATTCAGTACATGAGAATAAATTCAAAGAAGCATGAGGTTTAGAGAAAAAAGCATGAGATGGCTTAATTTATCAAAAAACAACTCTTGACACAGCTTAATTTTTAATTACTTTTGTAATGCCATTTTTATTTCATTAAAAAACATTATGTTCTGCTATTTTATCATAATATTACATTGTAAGTAGGTACTTACTTAAAAGTTATTAACCACGTAACCTTTCTAATTTATTTTATTGTTAGGCCGGGCGAACGTTGAGGCGCAGTTGACGTGACGCAGGGTGACTCACGGGTCGTAAAATCTGTTGTTTCCAGAAAATGTAGGTACCCTTAAGGAATAGAGTTAAGAATCACTGCAATGCAGCGTGAATACAGCACACACACCGCATATCCGTAGACTGTCATACTCGTTTATGTATTCATTGCTAATTATTAAGAGAGCAGTCTACAATAAAGGACATTTCAAGTACCCAAATACTGTAGATACCTACCTCTATCTATTCAATTTTGCCCTCGATTTTGCCTTTATTTCTCGTTAGGTCTTTGTTTTGGTAGATTTCAAAGAGTAATTTTAATAATTTTATTATTTCTTTTTGTGTCTATTAAAAAGCATGAGATTTTGTAATCAAAATATGAGAGTATGATATTTCCTCGGAATGCATGAGATCTCATGCAAAAGCATGATACCTGACAACACTGGCATCAGTTGACCGGACAGTTAGATTTGCAATGGCGAATTGGCGTTGGCGATACGGAACCGATTACCGTAGTAGTGGGGAATGCTAGACCAATGCACGTCGCCGCGCCTCTTAAACTTCGTACCTTCCCTGAGATGAAGCAGCAATTTCTACTTGCTCTGTTAAGATCCGCAATTTCCGAATCTGTATATACGCTTATCGCTTTTACCTGCATCCCGATGTCCATGTGTTACATAAAAAAATCATGGTGCAGAAGGATACAAATTTTTTATGCATTTCGTGGAGCAGAGCCAGCCGATTGTGATTATACTCTACGATACACTAATAATACATCCACAGATCATTATTATCCATACACCTGATCCACTGTGTCAGTAAATTACACTAGAAAATAGGTTCCTGAAATACTGAAAATACCACAATTCGCTTACTTACGTGTAACGTTGTTATTTAAGGTTAAGGTTATGTTATAAACGAAGTGTGACTCTGTTAAAGACGGCGCGGGTAACTTATCATCAGATGTCGCTTATCGATGACATATTGTGAAATAGTTCGTACGATTTATTAAGATAGATTAGAGTTACACAGTGTCGGCTTCAAAAATTGCAATAATTTTAAACTCAGTTATATTGATTATTAAATAATATTTATTAGAGCAATATTTTGTAAAATGATTTATTTTACTGCCTATGTTGTCATCAGTAAAATTTAATACACCACTTTCAAAATCACCCTGTATTTATTATAAACGGCACACTGGATAATTTACCCAAACTTGTATGCGTGTAATATTAAAATACTTTTTATTTTAGTAAATTTGATTTTTTTGTAATAAAAAACTGGATTTCTTGTCGCATTAAATTCAAATTTAATCATTCTTATTTTTTTTAAACAATCTTCTCGACAGTTTTATCACTAAAAAGTATAAAGGCGCATATTTACCGATCCGAATTCCCCTGCGACTGCATCACTCATAGGTTTTTATCCACTTAATGTTACTTTCAGAAGCCAAAACAAAGATCTTTCTTGGCACCGAAAATTGTCCACCGTGCGGTCTTTACAGCTCTCGGGTTTTTGCGGAAGTCCGGGATCTAAACATTGTGGTGAAGAAGCAAGGCAGCTGCAGACCGGAACTTTGCCTGTTCTTGCACGCCACATAACTCATTTTCTTTAGATATTTCACAGAATGTTAAGACTGATTCATGTTATCAGGCACCTAACGAGACGTATTGGGTCAACAACCACACACAGATTTCTTACGAGCCGCAGTTAGCAAATAATAATTATTATATAGAATTTATACTATTTTGTTACACAAAGCCGTTTTTGAAAAGGCGGCAAATTGCAAAAATCTTAAAATGAAAATAAAAAATAAATTAATTACAATATAATTACTTTTGAAAAGACCATTTTTATTCCATACTTTGAATTAGCTTACCTTAATTCATTTGATATATAGTGATTTTCCAAGTTGTCAGTCGATGCCAGTAACAGAATTAAAGCGCATATCTCTAACTTTAGCAGGGATTATTTGACATGCCCTTGTTGTTCTAGAACTAGTTTCTGTGGGAACAAATCCGCTAAAGGTAACTCTGGATCTGCTCCAACTTCGCCGCAAAACTTTTACAGAGTCACCACTGAAGATGCCGACAGTGAAGTGGACAATTACAGAGGCGGCTACGGGACGTCTCGCAAGGCCACCATTATCCGAGGAACGGTTCCGATCATGGTAGTAGTAATACCAACAACAGTTACATAAAGTTACATATTTTATGGCGGTCTGCTACACGCAGCTAAAACTATATATCAAATAATAGCACCGGGCGCAAAAGCCTAAAAACCACTATTTATTTTAATTCCTTTAAAGCACACAAAATGTAATAATAAAAATATAGACAGGGTGTTTCCTACTTGCGTGCAGAAAATCAAAGGGTGTATTCATTCATACTCTGAAACATTTTCAATAATATCAGTCAAGGCAAGGTCAATAACGTCTTCCAGTAATTGCAAATACATTTGGGCCAGTTAAATTGCCAGGTAGAAAAAAAGGACCCACCAGCCGGTCACCGAAAATTCGTGAAAAACTCTTGGGTTTGAATCTGACCAATAGCGGCAATTGTGACGTGACGTTTTCATCTGGCCACCCTGTATAACGGTTATACAGTACACCCTATTCGACACGTAGTACTGGTTGCATAAGCTGTAGCTGGCTGGATTATTTAATTTGACTATTAAAATAATCGAAACAAGAGATTCCGATTATGAATAATGCCGATTATGCCCATCACAATTATAAATGTAGTTATATAGGATTGTTAAATAGTAGGTATTTATAAATAATTGTTATAACTTGGGCTACCCGTTGAATAACAAATTATATTTTTGCATTAACGAGTGGATGACCCGCATCGCTTTAGACAAAGTTTAAATTAAACATTCAGTGATCCAACCGTTGTTTTTTGAAATCTTACCACGTTACTCAATAATACCGAGTATACTATCGTGATTTCTAATCAAGGTTTTAAAACAATCCCACTCGTCTCGTACGATTCCAGACTTGCTTATACAGAACATTCATTGTTACCACAAGTCTCGTTTCTCGTTTCTATTAGACCCACCCACATAACAACTTCCATGCACTTGAAATAACTGAAGCAATGCGGTTACAGAAACCTAATCTAAAATTTAACAGCACTGCAAAGCTTCTAACTGTAAGAACTCGATTCAAAAGTGAATTAAAAGTATTAAATGGTTTAGTAAATAGATAAATATACGTTCTTGTGTAATGTATGTAGTTTTGCCATTTATATTTATTTTCCTCTCTTTGAAATGTACTTCCTTTAAGCTATCTGTACTTATCCTTATGTATTATTGATGAAGTCTGGTTTCAATTTGTATGATAGTCAACGACGGTGTAATGCAAGTACATTATCGAGCTTGAACGAAATACAAACAACAAGAAATAATAAAAATAATGGACTACTCTCCATAAGTGAACCTATATACAGGATGTAGTGAATAGGCCATAATTTAAGACTAGCTTATTTGCTCATATACAGGTGAGTCAGAAGGAATGAATGGGCCAACACTAAGCTGGATATATTAGACACCAGAATATTATTCTGAAATTTCTCAATAATCGAGAGATTTTAGATAGCATGGCTGAAAATTGGTAGCGTTCGTTGCTCCTAGAGGGAGCTAGTTTCACCGTATTATTTAGGTAAATCAAAACATATTTTTTTATTTGTTGAGCTATCCTTAAAAATCCAAAAGAACGTTAAATTCTACATAAAAAATGTACTCTTGTTTAGGTCGCCTAACTTTATCGGTTTCTGAGTTATTTGCAATTAAAAGTTTCAGTGTATTTTGTGGTGATTTTCTTTCAGGCGCTGATATTGCTATTTCTTTTCTTAGTAGGCTTGTGTCAAGCTTTTATGTCAATAAATATTTGCGTATTTTGCGTTTGTGTGATTTATTATTGGTGGAATTATTCGAAAAATTTCAGAATAAAAAATTAATACCCTGTATTTCTTAAACCACCGACATTCGTATACAGCATGATAAGTTCAAACATAGTGCCTAATGTCTCCAGCTTAGTGTCGACCCATTCTTTCTGACTCACCCTGTATAATGTGATTTAAATCGCCTTACCTTAGTACAATTTTGCTATAGTCGCGGCAAGAATTCAAACGACTTACGTTATACGGAAACAATTCATTATAGTTTTTTCAAAATATTTAAAAAACTGCAATTGAGAATACTATATACTATATTAAATATTTGTACTCTATATATTACACTAAATTACAACAAAAAAATATTGTTTTTAACGCGACCAAATATCGAAAAGTATGTTGACAATAAAAACAATTGCGTAACTTCAGCCGTGACGTAAGTCGTCTGAATTCTTGCCGCGACCATCGTAGAAATTAGAGGCCTAAGAAAATTAATTTTTATTTCATTTTCTTTTTTCGATAATTGCTTTGGATAATTGTACTAAAGAGATAAACACGATATTTAATTGATTTGTAAGTAAAATATGCAGGGGGTTCTGTGCCACTGTATTATTCCTTTCAGATTTTTTTAAGGTCAGAGATTTTTGGAAAATGATTAGTTTCTTTGAAACATGCTTCGATTATCTTTAAAAAAAGTATACTTGTTACGTGTGGCCAAAATGCATCATTTTAGAAAAAACTGCGTTTAATGTATTGGTTAAGCTTGAAAATTGTAACAAATTATTTATTTTATTTTTTTTATAAGTTGCCTTTGTTTCATGTTGTCATATTTTTCTGTGTTGTTTTTCGTGCTATTTTATAAGAACAACATTACTAACTATAACAATTTTTTGAATTAATAATTTATTAGAATGCAACAATGACAACAATGAAATTTGATCAATTAATGTAACTCATAGTAATTCTCTCTTCCAAGTTTACACTGATATCCAATATGCCTGCATTATACAGGAGTAAACGAAATTATCCATTAAAAATTATTCGTCCTTGACAGCGTTGCTAAATTTGGCATTTATATGCAATATATGCGTTTCCATACGTTACTTCATTCGTAATACGAGTAATTGAAAATCATCAGCTTATATTATAATAACCCACACCAATACTACTGTATAGAAATATCAAATGTACTTCGTCAGAGCACCACAACGTACCAGAACGGTAGATTTATACCTCGAGTTATACATATACTTAAATAAAACAAGTAGAAACATGCCTTTTCTTTCAATGAAATTTTTTTTATGATTTTCAATAAATCAACAAAATGTTATTAAAAAAAACAAACTAAACCAGAAACTTTTTTTTGTGTTATTCTGCTACTTACATAAACATGAAATAAATCATAAAATTAACGTATTTCATAGTTAATGAAAAATTTGGGAAATATATGTTATTGATGAATTGTCGTTTCACTATCAAACATTTTTAAATTAACTTATATCCTCAATATTACAATATACTAAATTTTTTGCCAAATCGAAACATTTTGCTGAGTTATAATAAAATTAAAGTGTAATAAAAAATTTCACAAATAAATTCTTAGACAAATTAGTTTCGCCAACCCTAGAAGTATAGTATATGTAGGTATTATAATTTTAACAATCTGTATTACTGAAAAAATATCAGCCACGCCGCAACGCAACATACAGTATTTAATCCCCAAAGTCGGAGTTCGTCAAACTTCCAATAAGCTTTGACGTGGCGATAAAACCCTGAAATCAATTCGTCTACAATTCCTATCAATGAAGCCATATGTCTGCTCTCTGATACCAAAAATATAAGTATGCTAATGAACAATTTCATAGACAAAGCTGTGTTAATTGATAGGAATCGTAGGAAAATTGATTTATATTAGGTTAAATACCTTTACAATAAAATAAAAAATGACAAAAACTAATAATAAAGAATATATGGGTAGATATTGTGGGTTTAATTCAACGTTGGTTGGAGCTTTAGTCCGCAGAGTAGTTAGTTTCACACAATATTGTTCATACCTAATTAAAAAAATGTATATAAAAATGCCACTATTTAAATATTTACGAAACTAAATTCATTTGCAGGCCATTGTATTTTATAAATTTATTTAAGAGACACCAGAACTTCGTGAAAACTGCAGTAAGAGTAAATTTAGCCCGAGGCCCACAGACAATTTCCGCTAGTTATCCCGATTATTAAAAACTCTACACGTCACAGCTAAAAATAAAAGTTTATATGCATAATGCGGCTTAATTTGAAATTTCCTCTTTATTATTCAAATCCAAACAACGTTCAGGATAGCATAACACGACAAAATAGCATGCATTTAATATGTAAAGATCTTACCAGACTATAGTACTATTGTAGACATCAATTACCTGTAAAAGAAATAGAGTTGTTAACAAAAAAATATCGTACTTGTAGGAACTTAATACTACGGTGGGAAAATTGGTTGTTATTACCGAAAAACTCCTGTGCCTTGCTGTGGTGTTCGTTATGGGAACGAAAATAATGAATCGAGTATAGTGAATGCGCTCAAATATATGAAGTAATTAAAGAGAAAAAACAGGAAGGAGTGCTGAATAGAGTATTCGATTTCTATCTGCTCGCGGTTACAAGCAAAACGTAATTCGATATTTTATTTGGGAACAGCTGAGTCTAAAGACTTTTATTGAAGTAATACCGGCCACCCAAAAAATACTTATTGGGTATTTTCAATCTTAGCTTACAACAATTATTGAAGACCGTTCACGCAAAAGCGGACAAGTACATTTCCTATTATATAAATAAGCGTTTTTAATACACTTCCTTGTGCTCCTCTTATAGGGAATGTTGTTTATTTAATAAATCAAATATTGACAATATCTGATTTTGCAGTATAATTTTATGCGATTTATATATCTAACGGAAATCCCCATAGATTGATATATGAGGTTTCACCAAAAAGTAACGGGAATTTGGAGTATATTGTATTAGTCCGATTTGCACATGCCTGAAAAGTATCTGTACATTATTACCCATATATTTAGTCTATTACATGTATTTTGGTACAATTGGCATTTTTTAAATGGACCAGAAAACTTGCATTTTGCTATAAGAATGGAATGAAGCGCAACAATGTTTTAGAAATGTTAAACATTGCTTTTGATGAGGCTGCTATAAGCAAAACAAGAGCGCCCTAGACCTAGAACACCAACAACTGATGAAAATAGCTAATGAAATGATTATGAACGATCGTCGATTCACAATCAAAGTCTCTGATGTTATATCAATTGGCTCATGTCATAATTTTTTTGGGTGTTTTGCGTACGACGCGAACAAAATATGTTCCAAAATGTTGAATTTTATACGAAAACAGCGGCGAATGAAGTCGTTGAATGAAACAAAAAACTATGCAGAACTACTGAAGCGTGTTATAAAAGGCGTATAACGTGTATAACACTTTAATGCATTCTTATTGTAAAATTTAATGTAAATTTTCGGGTTAATACATCCCGAGATATTACAAAATTCCCGTTATTTTTTTATCACACCTCGTACTTTTGCACACGCTGACTTACTGTGGATATGGACGTTTGGTACAGATTAGGTTGATTTGTAATTTTTTGTACCCTATTTGCTGATGTATATCCACGTTAGATTGAAAATCAATATTGCTATCAATGCAGCTGGAACTTTTCAATGCAAAATAATGTACAACTTACAATTGCCTAAATGAGCATGATGAGAATGATTCATTTTTATGCCGATTGCTTCGTGACGTTTCGAATAATTCTCTTCTTCAGAAGTAAAACTGAAACTGGAGATTAATTCTTCTGGTCGTTATTGATCTCTACACTATGTATACAGGTGTTACAGATTGATGTTAAGAAAATCTAGAGGCACGTTTAAAAATAAGAAAAAAAGTTTATAAACATGGGACCGAGAATGCCTCATTTTCGAGATAAAAGCAGTTTAAAATTTTCTGTTTTAAATACTGTATTCATTTCTCTAAAACTGATCGAGATATTGAGATGAGATTTGGTATATAACAGTGTATAGTAAAGGTTTATTTTTACGTGTATAAATAACTGTTGTAATATGCTAGCATCAGTGGCGTTCGTGCAATAAAATACTCATTTTTAGCAAAAAAAAATTGTACGCCACTGATTTTTGAACAAATTGGTATGGCTTTCTTAAAACCAAGTTAATTGTGCTTTAAAAATGTCTCTAGAACTTTTTCCTCCTCACGCACAGTTTTCGAGATAAAAATTAATTTTTAATCATTACAACAAACCAACTTTGCAAAGTTAGTCATAAGTTCCATGTCTGACTTAACCGATAACAGAAAGTGTCGAGTGACTTATTTTTGAAGTGTTTTAGTTAGTTTTTAATAGATTGAAGAATTGGCCGACATACATTTTATACAGGCTGTATCACATAAGAGGGCCACCCTCATGTATCTCGCTTAATATGCGAGACACGTCAAAAATCTTTTAATTATTTTTTGTTGCATATTTGGAGGCCATGCTCGTAAAAACAAATTTGAGATCCATGGCCAACTTTATGAGTAATAACAAAAAAACCTGTAAAGTGCCCAAACTTTAAGGCTGTCTAACTTTTTTATTTTAAGAGATAGAGAAAACTTATTGGTAATAAATTTTTATTGCAAAATTGATACGTTCCACCTGATAGAAACAGATTTTTGAAATATCATATATGGTTTGCTGCGCCCTCTAGGCGGATAATTTTTTTTTTTTATTGAAGCAGGCTATGATTACAAAAAATTGCCTGTTTTTTCGTCTTTCATGCAATATACTACATGTTGCCCTTATCTTTTGTATTTATTACATTTTTTTAAATTTTAGTTAAAAAAAATGTACCTAAATATTTTCGTGTTGCTCAAGATAATGTAGAACCTGTTTTAAAGCCGCCAACTGCAAAAAAATAATAAACAGAATATACTTTTTTATGCAAAATACAGGTTTTCTTATGATATTATTTTATTGGTTTTCACATTAGAAGCAATTGGGTCTTTAAAATTATTTTGACACAGACAATGTAATAAATTGTTTACAAGCATAAAGTCCTCAAAAAATGAAACAAAAAAACAATTAAAGATTTTTGACGTGTCTCGCATATTAAGCGAGATACATGGGAGTGACCCTCTTATGTGATACAACCTGTATATGGAAAAACAAACGGAAATTTGAATAAAGCAAGGCGTCTCTATGGGTTTGTTCCAACACAGCAAAACGAACCATCCAGAACTAGTTAGTCAGTTCAGTTGTTAATGTACTCTCGGCGAATGCGACGTAAGGCGGTGTTGGTCAAACATTTCTCACGGTTCTCAACCAGTTCTCGACGGAACGGTTGGAACAGACCTTATGAAGATGTATTCTTCAAAGGAATAATCGAGTAAAAATAGTTATTTATGCAACAAGTACAAAAAATAAGTGTTAATTGCACGCGACGTGAAATTTTTGAAAGAGGCCGTCAGGCCGAGTAGGACAACACGTCGAGTCAATAAGCATTTTTTGTACGAGTTGCATACAATATTTTCTCTATGTTCATGCAAAAACCAAAAAATGATATTTATATGACACTAAGTCTAGGAAAATGTGACGTAGATTTGAACGTTTATGTTTGTCATGATGACAAAACGCTGTAGTAGAATGACAGATGAATGCAATAAACATTTTATTGCACTAGTGCAATAAAGAACCACTTTTTCCACTAGATATAGTTCAATAAAGTTTTGTTTTTTGCATGAACGTAGAGAAAAATAATTAAGGGACAATTTTTTTGATATTCAATATTTTTCTAGTCTAACTTAATTTTATGTGAACCAGGTTTTCAAGGAAAATGGACCGATAAAATACACGCCATTTGAACAAACTTTCAACAAATCTGTCTGATTAATAAACGGAAAAAGTTTTCAAGCAGTTAGTTAAGTTGGGACACATATTTTATGAATATTCTTGAATAAAATATGGGGCATTGCTCTCTAAAATTATGTCATTTATGACACGCCCTATATAGATCACACAGTCTTTAACGGTTTACGGGAGAAAAAATTACTTTAAATGAAACATTGCTAAAATTATTTGCTAAACTTTAGCATATAATGAATTTACAATGAACTATTTTAAATTTACGAGTAAGTTAGGTACCAAATTAAAATTTGTCCAGAGCTTCATCATAGCACACGCTAACAATTTGCAGTTAAGTCAACACACCTAGCAGCCACCAACTGCTGTCTTTAATATTAAGAATCACTCGGTATTTTCTTGCCTCACAAATTACAAACGCGTTTCCGCTACATTTGTGTTCTATGCGATTATCCCCACACACGAAATAATTTGTAACATTACAGAAATTTGTTCAGCTGTTATGATTTTCTGGAGTCCCGCTTCAGTAAATTCAATTCCTGGCAAGATAAACCTCAAAGGTTGGGTACAATCCAATAAAGCAAAACCTCTACCCCTATGTCACATTGAAATTTGTTAAACAGATGTATATCTGCTTCAAAAATTCACCGTTCATCAATCATTTAAAAGATTTTCCGCGTCCCTTAATACCCACATTAGAAGCTACACAAAATAAATTTTACGTATCCTTTTACGCTTTGAGGAGAGTCGATTTGGTTTATAATAACGCAATAGTGGAGAATAGGTGCAAAACGAGCATTCTAAACATAATTTAATTTTGATCTATGCACTAACTGTTAATCAAGCATAAATGCATTTAGTCATGAATCAACTCATTTATTATCGTCATATTTTGTTATGGAAGAAAGTGATAAACCATCGCGAAACTTTATTTGACTGAAAACACAGTTTTATTAAGGAAGCGTTATGATGCAAGTGTTTGTGTATATGGATCACTTAAAGGCGATTTTAGGTAAGAAATATTTTCATTCCAAAGAAATAAGAAACAGGCAAAGAAGCTGATTAAAAACGATGACTTGATGCATTTGCAACTACATTTTTATAATTCTTGAAAATATTTTTGTGAAAACTTTCACTTAAGTTATTAAATGATGTAAAATATTTTATTTTAAAATGACTGTGTCTCTCGCAGTGTCCCAAAAATGGTGTCAGCTCCAACAGACTCTTAGTTGGAAATTATAAGCTCAGTTCTACATGAGCAAAAAACACTGACACTGAATGGTACAACATATTCAAGAGGATCTTTACGACGTACCATCGACTAATGACTATACACATAGGTGGTTGATGTGGAAAAGTTTCAAAATAGAAGTTATAGAAACCATACATCTAAAGCTCTTGTTGGACTTCCATCATTAAATAATACTCTAAGTTTGCATGTTACAAATTAAAACAAAAGTATTAATTGTCTAACGGTAGATGAACTATATCAAAAAGTGTACGATAAATTAGACATATTCAATATCAAGAATGCTAACTTACCATTTCTCAAAAGCACTTCAAGAGACTACCAGTTGGAAAGAATAGAAAGAAAGAACCGCATTTGTTATGACGGTTCAAGTCTTTTTTAGTAGAGAAATTCATCTAGCAGAGGTGAGCTACCCGTCAAATATTGTGAAGTAGTGTTAATTGGAAGGAACATCATATCAAAAACCAAATTATTATTTACTTTGACAGTCCAGACCAAATTCAAGCGAGTATGATATGAAGGTGTTTTGATGCTTTGATAAGACATATGAAGCCAGTATCATGTGATCCTAGCATAAGAGGTATTGAAGCAACGAGAAGACTCTAGCTCTGTAGGAATGTCTCTGGGGCATTATCAGATGCGTTATTATAACACCTATGCTAGAATAGGTAAAGAGTAAGTGTAAGAGGTGAAATCCATAGGTTGAGGTAAGCCAAGAAGTTCTTAAAATGGTCTTGGAAGGAGTTGACTTACTACACCATAGTAGATCGATAAAACAGTTAAATTACTAACAATACATAAATAGTACTTAGATTAAGACAACAGCTGAGTAGTATTGATAGTACAGAAGATCACAGTATATAATTGAGGAAAAGCGAAGGGTACTGATTTAACTGTAATAACTACTATAGGATATAAGCAAATCGCTTGAGGAAACTGTAATAAAGTATTTTGTGTCATAAATTGAAAACAGAAAAAATTATATCATTAATTATTTCATAAGCTGTGACACTATTTGTAATGCACATTTAACTAATTATCTCAATAACAGTATATTCATATAAAAAAATTGCAAATTTGGATATTACAGAATCTATTGCAACATTTCAAGACGCATGTTTTTTATTCACCAATTGTTTTTATTTATGACAATTTTTTCCTTAATAAAATTTAATTTATGGAATATTTTTCAATAATTAACATTTGATCTTTGAATTATATCCTCAATGTCAGCAAAACACAGTGGAAATAGTGGACTCTTCTAATATCTATTAACGAATTTGGAACCAAATGACCCATTAAGAACAAATGTATGTCATTTGTGAAAACTGGAATTCCATTTAAGTATAACCATCTCAACAGATATAAATTAATGTTCGATAATGTGGAACACTCATTCAATGTAAAGACTAACAGTCTCCTTCCTCTCCTATAAATGAACTAAATTTAGTTCTAATTAAGTGACACCAAATTCGTATAGTAACACATGTTGCACAAATTGCTTTGTGCTTGCTTCCTCGTGTGAATGCTTTGGTCAAAACATACCAGAGCAGGCTTTTGTGTCTTCACGATTACTTATACACATGACAAGTTTTATATGGGCAGGAATTTCCTGAACTGTTATGATTTTCTGGTTTCCGGTTGATTAAATTTATTTCATGCGGAGTTAAAAGGAGCGGTTATAGTATAAAGTAAAAGCTCATTTATTCAAAGGACCATAACTCTCGACAGCATATCTCCCTATATGCCATTTTCTAAAAATATATTCTAGCTTTGGTTGATTGCGTATGCCGATTGATAAATGTTTTTATGTATTTCGAATTATCCAAATAATTTAATGTGTTTTAATCAATTAATCTTAGACATTAGAGGGTAAAATCAAATGTTTTACAGTAGAAAAATATGTATTTTTGCCACTTTTAAGTTCATAGTGATGTTCCCACTCTTGAATAAAATTATATAGGAACAATATAATGGGGCCATTTAGCATTTTCTTTTATTACATTTTATGAATGATTTTCTAATTTTAGTATGTGTGTACGAGATGTGGCAATTAAGTTCCGGGAATTTGTCAATGGAAAAACAAGCAAATTAATTTTCGCCAAATCTTTATTATCGACCTTCACAATAGTTTCCCTCTAACTCTACACAACGCTTCCAACGTTGCTCCTAGGATTGGAAGCACCCTTGGTAATCATCTGCAGTTAGCCCGTTCAGCACCACGGTTCCAGCTTCTTGACCTCCTGTACGCCGCCATGCTGAGTTTCCTTGAGGTGCGACTTCATCTTGGGGAATTAAAAAAAACGCAGGGGGCAATATCGGGGCTATAGGGTGGGTGCGGCAACGTTGGAATGTCTTTTTGCCAAAAACTCTTGCACAATGAACGAGGAATGGGCTGGCGCGTTGTCGTGGTGCCAGCCGTTCTCGGAGAAATTCGGGTCGCACACGCAAAACGCGGGTCCGCAGCCATTCCAGGGCGCCAACATAGAACTGTCCAGTCACTGTTTGGCTGGCAGAAACATATTCACGATGAATGATGCGAAAAAAACGATCAGCATAGACTTTACTCGTCACTTGGACATCTTCGCTTTCGTTAGCCGCTCCTACCCTTTTCCACCCACTGCTTACTTTATTTACGGGTATCGGGGTCATACTCATACGCATATCCAGGTCGCATCTGCAGTGACTACCCGACTCATCCACTCTCTACCGTCGCTGCGAATGCGGGACAACAAATCCTAGCAGATCGATTTTCGCATGTCTTTCTGTTTACGGGTGAGAACTTTTGACACCATCGTTGCGCAAATCTTTCGCATATTCAAATTTTTGTGAAATATCTTGCGAACGATTCCTTTGTTGACGTTTAACTCGTCAGACAACGTACGACTGCTTAGGCGCCGGTCAGACGTGATCAGTGCACGCAAACGGTCAACATTCGCGTCAGTACGTGAGGTGACGGGAGCTCCTACACGTGGATCTTCTTCTACCGATTCACGCCTCTCCTTGAACCGTTTTGCCCATTCAAACACGGGTGTTTTCGACATGGACTCGTCTCCATACACCACCTGCAATTTTCGAAGGATGTCCGAGGGTTTTTTGCCAGATTTCACTAAAAAATTTAATCACAACACGTGGTCTAATTCGTTAATAAATTGCCGTATTGCTTTTACTAAATCTAAATAATTTTTTTAGTTTTTTATCAGGCAAATCAAATAGATTACTTAAATCTTTTATCCTTCTTCGCTGGATTTAAATATTACAACTTACCTTCGATGTGCATTTATAATACCACGAATTAAATGTAAATTTAATAATTAAATATACCATCGGTAGATTAGATAAATATACTTAAATATGTAAATTGTGAATTTTAAAAGTAGTTAGCTTTTGCTAATCTGCTTCATAAAACTTTGGCAAATAGTGTGATTTGAGGTTTGACCAAATAACTGTATTACAATACAATTATATATACATTTGTTGCCTATATTGATACTGCAGTTACTGAATAAGGAAATTTATAAAAAACGCATTTTTCTTATAATATAATTTTAGTCAATAAATTCTAAATTCACTCTACTTTTCAGTACTGCATCACGGAACTTTTTAGACTGAGTACTTCCGTCTGTATTACATAAATGATGTTAAAATATAACAACCTGCTGAGCAGAAGAAATATAACTGTAGTAAAACTTCGACGTTAGTGGTGAAAGAAGACCAACAAATGCTTAATTATTCATTTGAGTTTTCCGCTGAAACAAAATATTTTATGTAACACCTAGAACAGCATAAAAATGAACTTAGTTTTGTATTGGGTAACATATTTTCATTATCTTGTCCGCCGTTTTATGAAATAATACAGATTTATACTAATTTAAGACCAAGCAAGTTAGTCAACTTGAAATATTTCCAGAACAAATGCCTTGTACAAGTTTTCAAGCGTATTAAAAAGGATGGCACTTTTTGAAACCTCAAAAATACTTTTATAAGAAACTTAATTTCACGTTTCATTTTATAGCAGAAAAAACAATAAATACCAAAATATAACAATTCTTACACAAAAAAATAAATTATGATAATATCTAGCTTCATCCATTAGTAATAAAAGCCATAGAAATTCACTCCTTTTGTTTTTTTTGTAAAACAAGTTTAATATTCTGGATCAACTGGATTAAAATAAAATCACGGCATTTGTTTTTAGAAGCATAATTTAGTTATCATAAAACATTTTCAAGTTTCTCGAAATCTTATACATACTTCAATAGGACATAAAATAAATTAATTTAAATTTTGACAGAGTGAAACAACTTAGATCTCTGATTTTTCTATTTGACTCAATTAATTTACGCCAGTATCTTACAAATTTGGACAGTTTTGAGCAATTTAGAAATTCATACCAGTAATTCTGCGATATTTATGACTAACTAAATATGCTTCCATTTTTTTTTTAAGGACGAAACTTCATAGAGAACCCTGATTTTGATTTCTTGAACTGAATATATCGAAAATAACTTAAAATGACTCATTTTACAAAACACCAATAAGGTTTTTTAGTAAAAAATATCATTTTAAATTCAACGTAACGTGTGTAGAATCAAAAAGAAAAAAAAAATAGAAGTCTTGGACTTACTTTCTCAGAAATATTTGCTTGACCATTAGTATTTAGCTAATTTTTACTATCAATTATTATTCATTATTCAATAATTATCTAAAGAAATTAATCTATCTAAATTTACTAACCTGGTTTAATGGAAACACTCTATAAATATCTAACCTCTGACAGTGGGTAGTCGAAAATTCAACCACAATAGATGAGATCTGACCTATTTCTGCATTTTTAGGATTGCTTCATCAGGTGGTCTCCTTTAAGTTGAGTCAAATATCTAACTATAAAAATCATCTGATATGATACTTTTTGATAGTTTCGCTCCGATACACGAAAATTTACATTTTACAAGAAAATTTACAAGAATACATTCAAAAGTCAAGAGAGACGAAATTTAGACAATGAATCAAGGGAGTAAAAAAACTAAACTTAAATAATTTAAACTAAATTCAAACTTTACCAGGGACGTACAAGAAAAAATTTCTGAAGGGTTTCATTACATTACATTAGCAGATTCTTTAAAAAAATATCACCCTGTATAACGATTTTAAAAAATAAACTTGTATAATATCCGAGACTAGTTGAGCAGTACATGTATCAAATTTGGAAGCGCTGTGTACAATAATTGGTAATAAAAAAAAATAACAGTATTTTTTTTTTAAACTTTAGCCTTCCGTAACTCCGCTACTGATCGAGAAAAAGCCCATGTTCATATAAAGTTTTCCTCTTGAAATTGCTTATTCTATCTACCGTTTCAATTTGTTCGAAACAAACCGGAACACACAAGAAAACATTCAAAAGTCAAGAGAGACAAAATTTAGACAATGAATCAAGGGAGTAAAAAAACTAAACTTAAATAATTTAAACTAAATTCAAACTTTACCAGGGACGTACAAGAAAAAATTTCTGAAGGGTTTCATTACATTACATTAGCAGATTCTTTAAAAAAATATCACCCTGTATAACGATTTTAAAAAATTAACTTGTATAATATCCGAGACTAGTTGAGCAGTACATGTATCAAATTTGGAAGCGCTTTGTACAATATAAACATGGTAATAAAAAAATAACAGTATTTTTCTTTAAACTTTAGCCCCCCGTAACTCCGCTACTGATCGAGAAAAAGGCCATGTTCATATAAAGTTTTCCTCTTGAAATTGCTTATTCTATCTACCGTTTCAATTTGTTCGAAACAAACAGGAACACCCTGTATAACCAAAAGATGGGAAAAAATCAATACCTATCAGTTAACGTGTTTCGGCATTTAAAAAAAATTAACTCATTCAAAAGATATGAATTTTATGCTGTAATTCCGGCCATCTCTGTATAGTTCTACTGAATGCCAAAAATATAGTAATAAAAGTAGGTAGGTACTGTCTTTCCGGGATGAAGATTTAAACTAGATCCAGGCATGAATTTCGCAAAGCCGGAAAATTTATATGCCACGACACTTCGGACGGCCGTAGCGAGAGCTTTAACACAATATTTTCTACCACATGAAATATGTGAAGACGGGGAGGTGTGGGAACGAGTCACCCCTCTCCGTTTAGGAAGACGATGAAAGCTTAAATATCCCCAACATCTGTATATAGTGGCGATTTGCTACATGATTTACATAAGAGAATTTATCTCCACTGTATTTCCGAGACATTTCGAGATATTCCGTAGAAAAAGACGACCGCGATTTCGTAAAAACGCATGGAAAGGAAACGTACAATAATCATATTTTGCTTATGATGATTATTACATTCTTCTCCGACAACATCGTTCGCAAAATGTGACCGCCTCGGGTTACGAGTATATTGAATTTTTTCATATGAATAAATGATAGCGGCATTATTGTGAATGTGACTATAAGTTAGAACTTATAACAGAACGATTAAATATGGCACATATTAAGACAATATTTCAAAATAATTATAGTGGGACAGTATTATGCATTCCTTCTTTGAAATAGAATCGTTCCCACTCTTTTAACAACTCATTTCAAGAGACATATTTATATTATTTATTTATTGTCTGTCACTTTCTACAAAACAATTTTTTTTAAACAATGTGATGTATATTCAGTGTCATTCTTGATAAAAAAAAATTGCATGTCAAAATAATCACACTACCATAGATTTTAGATTGTGGTGTATAGATTATTAAAATAAGAAAATCTGAAATACTAAGAGAATTAATATTTAAGTTATTTGATTTTTAATTTTACAAAAAAAAAATCTCAAGAAAATGTTTGTACACTGATAAAAATAGTATAGTTACGTTACGTTGTTCACATCATACATTAATGTAAAAAATACTATATTACAAGAATCTATAATAATAATTTTATTTCAGGAGACGGTACACAGTAACCGTATTGAAAAAGTCACAAAAGTACAATTAAACAAATAAGGAGTAATACTTATACTAATAAAGAGTAAAGTACAGTTATATAGAGTGTAAAATAACAAATAACAAATAAGATGAACAAAAGAGAAGAAACAAAATACAATACCATCTACAATGATAAAAAAAGAAAAATATCACAAAAACAAATCATCAACAGAATAAAAGCATTTTTCAAGTAAATACAGTTTCAAACTATTCTTAAAAGATTCAACAGTGGCAGAGTTCTTAATATGATGTGGAAGTTTGTTAAAAATTTTAACCCATATATATTGGGAGACTTAAAAGTAGCGTTTATTCTACTATATGGTATGTAAAAATCATCTATGTGCCTCGTATTCATATTATGAACATCTCTGTGTCTACAAAATTTATCGGTGTTATTAAAAACATACACTGCTAGTTCAAACAAAAATAACGAAGGCAAAGTCAAAATTTTAAATTTTCCAAATAAGGGTTTACAATTACAAACCTTTCTTACCCCTGCCATACAACGTATAATACGCTTCTGAGCAATAAAGACATCATGCCAACCGGTAGACAGACCCCACAGACACAAACCTAAGTCTCTATGTAACTATACTTTATTTACATCCTTCATGCAAAATAATACCCGATTTTTTTCTAGAAATACATAAAGTTGTAAAATTGTGTTTAATGTGATCAAAAATACGGTTAAATTATGAAAAAATGCATATTCATAATTATTGTAGATTTCCATTAGATTTGTAGTATTTCATTATCTATATTGAGTGATTTTACTCTATTTTCCTAGGCTATCAATCCACCGTGTAATATCACTGATAATTTTTTTCAGTGTAATTAAAAAACAGGAAAAGGTTGGAAATTTGACCTGTACAATTATAATTTGAATTTCTAAATAAAAATAAAAGTAATAAACACAAGTGTATCCCACCGACACCTACGACTAGATCCAGTATCTACTGGAATGTTGGCATTGTCTTTAATTTTGTTTGTCTTTCAATATTATTACCGAAATCAGCAACCTTTATAAACATTGGAATGAAAAGAAAAAAAAAGTTGAAATTTGAAGTACGTCAAGAGCTCCGATCTAGATCGTTTATAATTTGTATTACATACAAATGACTTACTTACAGACAATTTTTGTAGTAAGTAGAATATCAAACATGAAAATCGACATTATGTACAGTATTTCACGATATTCACAAAGTTGAGAAAACTGCTCAGCTTTAGTTACACAGTAACAAAATAAATGACTTAATTCTCATAACGTTTCGCCGTGTTCATTTTAACTCAAAATTACTTCGGTAATATTTTGATAATCTACAATGAAAAAATTGTATATTGAAATTTTGCCAAAAAAATGACGTATTATCGCAATAACATTACTGTCCAAATACAGAAACACAATTTTTTTGTATTTTTACGACGTTAATGCAAAAATAATGAATATTTACAAATTGTCAATAAAAACGAGAAATTACAATAGGGAATGGAATTTATTTTCCAGAACACATGTAAAAGTGAACGAATAGACGTTAGAGTTATTATCACGTGACATTCATATACTTACTGTAAAATATTTGTGAAAATACTGGTGAACTAACAGGTTTATATTATTATTTTCTAAGTAAAACTACAAATGATTATTGTCAGTGTATGGAAAAATACATCTAAACATATTTTTCCCCTTTTAGCGTTTTTTATTTTCACAGTAATGTTACTTTATAAGAATTATGTCAGGATTTGCAGACGATTGTAGAACGCATTTAACTAAATCAAATATCTTGATCCTTTTTGTATATTATTTATTACTATCCTTCGTTTATATAATCTAATTTACATAAAATAGAAACAACTGCCATACGTATTGTATATCAGAAATAAAAATGCAGACTTGAATGGATCAAGAGTGGATTCAGAGCTGGGTATAAGGTACGCGAATAGATTGTATTTATGAGTAGTATTGAATACAATATGTGTGTAATCTGACGGTATTTAGTATTTGCAATCATGAGTAGTGAAGACATTTTATGAATTTCGGGCGGACTAAATAGAGCCCAAGGAAGGACTAAACAGAGCCCAAACAGTAGTAGTATATATAAGTATTAATGAAGTAAACAATTGAAGATTTCGAAAAACTCGTTAAAACTGTAACGTACTGTAACACGTTCAACAACGTTACGTCAGGCTGCGGCTGATCACCTAAAAGTAATATTAGTCATAGTAGTGCGTATTGCCAGTGCGTTCTCAGTTTTTCTTTGATGTTTGTGAGTGTATATATAAAGCTGTTTACAGGCCTTTTAGGCCCAGAGCTGTGTTATTCTCCTCCACTCCATTCTGTCCTTCGCCTTTCTTTTCCAATCCGTTACATTTTTCTCCCTTAGATCTATTGCCACTGCCTCTCTCCATCGCTTCCTCGGTCTACCTCTTTTTTTCTTGTAGTTAGGTTTACTCCCTACTATTTTCTTAACTGCCCTTTAATCCTCCATACGTTCTAGATGCCCTAGCCATTGCACTCTCCTGCCTTTTACAAATTCGTCTATTGTTGGTGCCTGGTACATTGCATATATTTGCTCATTATTTCTCCTTACATAGCCTTCCTCTGTCCTCTTACCCCCTAGAATTCTTCTTAAGATCTTCTATTCCCACCTTAAAAGGTTTTCTCTTGACTTCTTATTGAGAACCCAGGTTTCACTACCATACAGCGCTGTCGGTCTCAAAATTGTTTTATACATTCTAAATGTTACTCGTCTGGACAAATGTTTTGATTTCAATAAGTGGTTGACTGCTGCCGAACTTCTGTTTGCTTTTATTATTCTCCTATATATTTCTTGTTCCTCATCACAGTTAGCTGTTATTAGCGCCCCCAAATACACATATTCTTGAACTTTTTCAAACTCCATCTCTCCATGCTCTGTTCTCAATTTAAAATTTATATCCTTTTTTTGTTCTCCTATTCTCAGAAGCTTACTTTTCTCTTGATTTACCTGCAATCCCACTTTACTTGCTCCCTCCACAAGTTTTCTCGTTACCTCTTCTAATTCCCTACTACCTCTAGCAATAATGGCCACGTCATCTGCATAACTTACTATTTGGTGACTTTTAAACAATATGTGTCCTTGTCTGTTCAACTCACTATCTCTTATGACCTTTTCTAGTACTAAATTAAAAAGAAGCGTTGAGAGTGGGTCTCCTTGTCTCAGTCAATAGTAAAGCCTTCCGAACATTCACCTTTTATTCGTACTTTGAATTTAGTATTTTCTAAGGTCATTTTCAATAGCCTAATCAGTTTAGTTGGTATCCCAAATTGAGTGTACATATACAAATATGGAACAATTTATATTAACCATGACCAGTTGCATGGCATGTTAATTTATGACTAATGTAAGCTAAAATCTTTGGCGATGAGACGGTTGCCCCATGAACTTTTCTTGCAAGGAACAGAAGTCATTTTAAACATTTGTAACTATTATTCTCTGTTGTGAAAAGGGTTCACAGTAAGTACATATGTGTGAGTGTACTTACCTATTTGTAATTACTGTACATAAATACATAACAATCCTAACATGCATGTGAGTGACGTTGTCACCTATTCAATACCTGTTTGCTGTAATTCTGTTACAGTTGGTCAGAGAAAAATATGTTTTAATACAACTCATCATATGACAAAATTAAGGCATATTCCGGACACACTGCATACCACGGGCAGATTATGACACATTTGAGTTTATAATTCCCGAAACTTTTCTATTCTGCATGCAACTGCTAAAGAATCTATCTCCATTTAATATTTATCAGTTTATAAAATTTAATATTAATGTTTAATTCATATTATACAAGTAAATTAAATGCAAAGTTTCAACTTCTAGTTTATTGGCTCTCCGGAATTGTCTTTCTTATTCAATTTTAAATGAAGATAAAGAAGCCATTTTATATTACATTAAAATGGAAATTTCAGTTACTTAACACTGCCTTATATTGCATTATTCTCAGAAGATTTTCTTTATTACTAAATGATCTTAACAGCAATGAAATAGTAATATTTCAGAGTTCCTACAGCGTTACACAAAGTAAATTAACATTCCTTTTGATCCTCAACTATGCATTAAAGTTTAACTAGGATAGCTGGAGTCCTCCAGAATAAAAGCAAAACAATCTACATCTAGCAGATCCCGACGATAAATTAAAAGTTATAATCTGAGTGAGCTAAATCAGGCAAGATTTCGGCAATTAAAGATATTAGCGAGGATTTGCGGACTAGTATAACCAAGGAGCTCGTTAATTTTCAAATGGATAACACTCTTTACTGTTACACGAGCTAGCATGATCGCGCAACGTACGGACCGTATTTCAATTTAGGTATTATCTAAATGTGGCTCCACTAATTGAATCATAAATTCTACACAAATATGGGGAAGAAATGTAATCTGTAAAACAGATGATATTTTTTCCATATGTAACTTAATACAGCGTTGTTCTCTTGATTTCCAGGTGGCTACTTACTATATTATATGAAAAAAACTTGTAAGGTCATTACAAACAATTTTAAAGAATTAGGGTTAATTAGATGATTAAGGAAGAAGAATGTTCTATGGAATTCATACACCATAAAAAAAATTACACATGTCCATTGTAGTAATATAACAAATATGTAACTTTCACGACAATCACTTGTAAACCAAATCGGTTTTTTCTTATCAAGATTTGCATAGAAGCTGCGTGGTTTATAAATTCAACACCTAATTTAAACTGTTAAACGTATCTATTAAACTGTTTTTATGAAAATGTATAATGTGTAATTCATCCATCTAGAAAAAATGTGACCCATCAAAAAAAGCTATAATTGAAAACGTTTTTGAGCACTGAAAATCTTGCGGATTTTGAGTATTGAAAAACTAAAAAATAAATTCTCTAACTTTATGTATCGAAATATTTCTTTTGACACTAGCGTCATCTAATGTTTCCTTTGGAAAAATTCTTTGAATATCTATCTATCTATCTTTACGTATGTCATCCTGTGTACAGGGGTCATTAATTTTTGTCACTTGACCTTTCAGAAGAGAAGAAAATCAATCCATAACTTCCGGTAACATGGCGCTCCTGGTACGCTACGAATTTTCTGATGACGCACGTAGCGATATGGCGTTCGAGTGTTGTAGTGAAACAGCGATGCCACGTCAGAACCATATACATAAAAATAGCATGTTATTCAAATATTTCATTAATTCCTGAATTTATTTCCTGCAAATTAGGAGATCACGTCACATACATAGAGAGTGCATCAGTACTTGCATCGAGGTATTTCAACGTCGACACCTGGTCTTTAATGTGACAGAAGCTGTTTTTAATTTAGATGAATTTTATAATTGGTTTCAATATCAAAGTGCAGATGATCTCAACTTTATTAAAAAAAAAAACAATAAGTTTCTACGTTTTCCGTACATGGCTAAAAATTAATTAACTGAACATAATACTAAAAAATAAAATTCAATTACAAATACGTAATGGAGACGTTCTAAATATAATACATTCGAAAAGAATAATTAATTTATACTATGGGGATATTTTGGTAACGGTCTTTTTAAATTTTCCTACGTAAATATCCATTTTTATGCGCCTCCTGGGCGACTGTCGGCTATTTTTTTATCTACATTTGTTTTCATTAACAAATAAATATTTAAAATAAAATATCTTATGCATTTATGTATTTACGTAAAAAAATATCTGTTTACTCCTTTTCGGCCAATATGCAGTAAAAACTAGGTCACTGATACCGTAGGTCAAGATTCACTGTTGCCATATTGCTAATCACTGAATATGTCCTCGACTATTTTTCTGTCGAAAACACTACTTTTTTTATATTAATCAGTCAGTTAAATACGAAAGACGTGTCAGCCTTTTTTATATATTTTTAGGTATTAACAATATTGTGTGAAACTAACTAGGGACTCTGCGGACTAAAGCCCCAACCAGCGTTGAATAACACCCTCAATATCTACCCATATATTCTTTATTATTAGCCTTTCTTAAAAATTCACGTAGTGAGTACGGAGTTTTTATTTCACTATTTATGTAGATAATAAATTCTAAATGGTTTATTACTTTATTTGCTGGAGTTTTGTATTAATTATTTTTTAAATTGAAACGCAATTATATTAATACATACTTTAAAAAAATAATGCCTGAAACACCCTGCATATAAGGAAATAAATGCTTTATTTACAAAAATAAGTATTTCCTACTCGAGGTCAAATATTTTTAAAATTAAATCCAACCTATATATAAAACAAACAATATAAGAAAAATAATGAGGAATTGGTATGTTATCTAGGTAAAACAAAAGATATATTCCTTCAGGTAATTAATATAGAAAATGACTGGCATTACATATGGACATATTAATAAAACTTTATTGGCAGAGTATGTGTGGTCTAATAAAATAAAGAAAATTAGAAAGTTGCAGCTTGCTTTAAAATCTTCTACATTCTGCTATTTCAACTATTTAAAAGTAAAGTTCTCAGAAGTTTGCCATGAAATCGTTAGAAGCAAAATAGAGAAACATTATGAAAAGTTTATATACCTAATAGTAGACATGTTACTTTTAAGACACTTACTGGATCAAACTGTTATTTCAGATACAACAATACCAATTCTTATTCCTTAAAATTGAGACGCCAAATATTTTGGTTTATTTCACATAAATAATACACATAGTACAGAAGTCTTTCTGTACTGTTTTGCGTAATAGGAACAAAACACTACGTTTATCTAGAATACACTACACAATAGACAATGACGGTTATGTCTCACATTGTTTCAAGAGATAAATAGTACCTTTTTGTAGTGGGGGCATCTCAAATCCCTATTCAATAAAATGAACTATTAAGTATGATGAAAAAATAATATTCAGTAAGTCTTAAAACCAGTTTCTATTTTCTAAACTACAAACAATCACATATACATTTGATCTATAGGGTGTTTCTTAAGTAAATGTCAAAGATCCAGGCGCGTATTCTGTGGCCAAGAATAAGAGTTTTTTTTATATAAATGTGGGGTCTTGAGGACAGTCACTGTCCAACTACAGCGGTTCAAAAGTTAAAAAGTTTTTAATGTCTAAACCACTCGAGATAATTTAACCAAATTCGGTGTGCATATTTAGACTACCTATGATAGCTTTTTGTTTCTTTACACTTTTTTGTATTTCAAACCGATTAACAATAAAAGCCGTCATCTTATTTAACATTGCATATTGTCAAATTAAGCTTATTTTTTAAAAAATATTAAGGTTTAATAATGGCTTTTGCATATTCAAATGCTGAAATAACCAATATGGTTTTTATTTATGGCTTTGCACATGGAAATGGTAGGTACTGAGGCTAGGCGAATTTATAAGAAAAAAATTCCAAATCATCTAACTCCAAATCCGAGAATATTCAGAAATGCGTCTCAACGTCTTTCGAAGTCGGACCCATATCAGCAACGTTCAAGCTCTGGAAGACCTTTGAGTGTTAGAACGCCTGAGTTGGAAGAAACTATTCGACACGAAATTGAAGAAGACCGAAATACTAGTACTATGCAGATGGCTGCAGATCTTAATGTGAATCATAAATTAGTTTGCTCTAATTTTTCCAGAGATGCTATAATGAACTTCCATAATCGATGTTCCCTATGCGCTAAGACAAAGAATATAGTATATTCAAGACGGAGCTCCCCCACATTTTAGTTTGACTGCTCGTGAATTGTTAAATGAAAAATTCGGTGATAACGTGATTGGACGAAGCACTCAAGAACCAGATCAACTTTGGCCACCCAGATCACCCCATATGAACCGCTTCTTGTTTGGGAACATCTCAAGACATTAGTTTACAAGTTTCACATTGAATCTGAGAAACACTTACGTCAACAACGTACGTACGGGTGGTTGAAATATGATAAGTTCTACTTCCGAAATGTTACCACGTTTAAGCTGCAATTTCAATAACACGCCCCACATTTATATAACAAAAAAACCCTTATTTTTGGCCACAGAATACGCCCCTGGATTTTTGACCTCTACTTAACAAACACCCTGTATAGTATGACTTCTAAATAATTTTCTTGACTGACAAAGTCGCAATTCGCGGGAACGCACACATAGCTACAACCTTTCACCAACGGTTCTCAAAATGTCATTATTGAAATTTTGAAAATTACTCTCACTGGACTCATTTACATGGCGTATATGTGATACGTACACATTTAAGATTCAGCCTGTATAGTAATAGTTTTAAACTTTAAGCAAGTTCTGCGATCTACGGTTAAAAATGCTTTGCAACCCTAGAAAATACACAATTCCTGTACCAGGCCCATTTAGGATTCTCCTTTGAGACTTGTGTAACACCCCCGGTGCGTGAGTTACATATGTTAAAGTTTCATGAACGGAGAAGGTTATGCATAATGCAGAGCTTGTCCTCGCTGTAATAAAAAATGAAACAGCATACATTCTTGCCATAATGTCATTTTATGTTCTGTGTAGCTCACTGGAAAGTTGTACAAACATTGTCGACGATATTGACATCAAGTTTTTATTTTGTGTATCTACTCAAATGCTTTATATCTTAATAAGCACAAGTAGGTACATATCCCATTTTGATCATAATCAACATTTGCGTTATTTAAAGGCTAAATGTTATATTTCATCACCTTAAATTTTTGTATTTTTGTATAATGTATCCTATAACTGTAAAGAAATAACGGCGATATTATATATTTCTTACACGTTATGTAGAATTTTAAGTTTCTTAAAGACAAAGAATTAGGTGTCGCTATAGTTTAACATATATGTATGTTGTTTGAATTGTGAAAATGGAATGCAGTTTTATAAGTGCACACTAAAAGTAATTGTAAAATTTAAATCAAATCATCCAACGAAGGAAGATAAAAAACGTAAGTAATTAAGATTTGCTTGATAAAAAATTTTAAAATATATATTTTGATTTAGTAGATTACAGTGCTTTCGAAAACTAACGAATAAATTCATTATTTTTGAATTTGAGAAGTTTTAGAAAAAATCCTCTGGCACGTCGATTTAGTTTTTAAAAAAGGCACTTTTTGACATACGACCCACATTTGTTACGTCATTGTTATTCGAGATATGACGTCATCGACAATTTTTTTAAATAGCAACCCCCAATTTTGACCATGCCATTTGAAAGAGCGTGTCATTCTACATACATACATCATGAAAAATTATGGTGTTACATAAAAAAAAATTAAGAAAATAATGTTTGAGGATTTTAAAATTTAATTTTCACAATAATGAAAATGATAATGTTCAAATTGTGCATCGTTGGCTGTCTGACAGTAGCCAAGACGATTAATAAATTCTTTTTGGACATTATCAATAACTTCAGGAGGTATACGATGGATCTCGTGACGAATTCTTACTTTTAAATCTTCTAAATTAACCGATCTACTAACGTATACTTTGCTTTTTAAGTATCTCCACAAGAAATAATCTAGGGGTGTCAAATCAGGCGATCTGGCTGGCCACTCAATCGGTCCCCTTCTCGGGTGATACCTTTCGCTGAAAATTAAATTTTAAAATCTTCAAACATTATTAAATTTTTTTATGTAACACCATAATTTTTTTCTCTCTTTCAAATAGCATGGTCAAAATTAGGGGTTGCCATTTAAGAAAATTTTCGGTGACGTCATATCTCGAACAATGATGACGTCACAAATTTGGGTCGTATGTCAAAAAGTGCCTTTTTAAAAAACAAAATCGACGTGTCAGGGGACTTTTCGAAAACTTCTCAATTTCAAAAATAATGAATTTATCAGTTACGTTTCGAAAGCACTGTATTAAGAAACACAGCTGCTTTCTACAAGTTCCTTGAATGTCATTATGCAGGTAACAGGCGTGTATATTCCCTGCTTACATGATTATTGATAATTAGATTATAGTTTCTTAATATTAATATGATATAAATTTTATTAATTTAATTATGATAAAACATCTCTTTTTGGTTATCTGTGTAATACAATTACTAACTGATTTTGTGACCGTCCTAAATTAAAATTATCACTAATACATATCTGGTAACTACCTTAAGTTAATAATAATGTTGAAAATACTAGAACCAATCCACCTGTCAAGTAATAAAATTAGAAAGCAGTATTTTTAAATTTAGCTCTGCCGGAATACCTTTTGCCTGAGGAATTGCCAAAAATGGCCTTAATGCGTTAATAAATTGCAGTATTGCTTTTGCTAAATCTAAATAATTTTTTTAGTTTTTCATCAGGCAAATCAAATGTATTTCTAAAATATTGTATCCTTCTTAATTGAATTTAAATATTACAACTTACCTAAAACCGCGAATTAAATGTAATTATTATTGCAGGGTGATAAATACTTAAAATATTGGAATATTCAGATATAACATTTATCCTTGAAATAAGTAAATGGTATTATGACCAAAATGGGACACATTAATTGGGTTGAATATCTCAATTTAGTGCAATACAATCATTGGGTCATCGTTTAACTTGGAATTGAAAAGAATAATCACACCTTAACACGGTTTTCAGACTGCTAAATCTACATAAACCTGTTTTCAACAATTTTTACTCGATGCTTTTGAGAAGGGCTTACAAGTTGACCGTATTTATAAACTTCTCAAAGGATTTCGATATGGTTAGTCAACAATTGCTCATAGCCAAAATTTCGTCTCTGGGTGACATGTATTACAATTTAGTTGAGTAGTTTTCTTATGTGTTGTCACCAAAGTGTGGAAATTGATAATTATATCTGTAACGAAATTAATATTAGTTGTGGGTGCCACAGGGGTCCAACCATGGACCGCTGTTTTTTCAGTACATTCGATGTTGAAGACAATGTAAAGCTATTCATAGACATTATTGAAATGATGCACAAGAGTGAGAAAGAAATTAATAGCTAGAATCATTGGCTATATGAACTTCACTATCGTATAATTCAAAGCAAAGCTTCACTGTTGGTCACGAATTTTGACGTCTAAATCTACAGGACACTGCGATTGAGGCCCTCAGGCATCTAACAAATTAATTACATATTTTTCATTATTATTTGCACATAAATTACTTTTACTGCTTTGTTATTATAGTAATCCGCAACGTCATTGACTCTTATTAGTTTATTCTAAAGGAATTGCACTATACTAAATTTGAAGTCAATATTTTCCACATTTCTTAACTAATCGATCTAAAACTATGTTTGGCTTGTTTGAAGGATCATAGTGCATTTAGGAAGCATTTTTACGAGAATGATGTGTTTTTTTCTATTATGAGAAGAAAGTATGTCGCAACGTTGCTGTTGCATCCTGTATAATCGTTGCCTTGACACCCTAGAAATCCATTAGCCATAAGTAATGCAAAGTTGTTAACCTTCAACAGTTCTGCTAAATCACCAAAAAGGAAAAAACCTCCGTACTTGCAAGTTTTTGTATACTATGGGAAAAGTAAATACCACTGGATCCATGTCTATATAATAAATTCAGCATTCTAATTTGAGGATTCTAACAAGAACGAATGGTTTGCAAAAAGGACATTTGTTTGTATAAAATATAAAGTAAATACACAAAACATTTTCGTTCTCATGTGTAAAATCCTGCTCCAGTTGTTTCTGCTAATCGTACCGTGACAAAGGAAAATGTTAAACAATTTTGTTATTACCGTAGATGCATAACGTACGTAGTAATGTCTTTATTCTGGAATAAAGCGTACGCTTGGAACCATTCTCTTGTCTCCTCACATGCATGCTTAACTTGAAAGTCAACTCACATCAAATATCTGATGTCTGAATGCAGACTGTCGCAGGAGAAATTCAACGTTCTTTTCATTGGAACAGAAGATACACATCCGAAAGATATATTTATAAAAATAAAATACAATTCAGATGTGCAAACATTTAAAATAATAAAGAAAAATAAAAGTGTGTACTCACTCATAGAATACACCGGCATCAGTAAAAATAGCAGTCGTAGATGAAACTGCGGCTCGCGGATCTTTGATCATTCTCGCGAGGAGAAAGAAATGGAAATTGACGAATCATCCGAAGAAGTGAATGAAAATGGTACTAGAAATGAATCCTCGCCAGTTTTGTTTGCAATACTTTTTTTGCAAAAGTTTGATGATGGGACTCGACAGACTTCAGATTCAAATTCGAATCGCCATAATATTACACTTGATCAATTTTTCTAGTTTCTCACTTTTATTATGGTCACCGTATTTCTCGCCGTAAAATAATCAAATTTGTAGTGTCTAGGTACAGAAATCTCGAAAAATAAAACGCATAGAACAAAAATATACAAAAAATGTTTATGTTTTGCTTCTCCACTTTTACTATTTAAATTATCCATAAATAAAATAATAACTTTTAAAGAGCGATTGTAAGACACATTATTATTATTTTGCTATTCTAACCCCACAGTTTAACAATTATTTTCACATATTTATAAACAAAAATGAACAATGCAGAACTATGTACGTTTATGTTATAATTATAAATACCTATACAGCTAAATTTAAAAAAATACCTATTTTGAAAAATTTATGTACAGTGCGTTTCAATAACTTTGATAACATTTTGATCAGCTGTAACTTTTCTGTTTTTAAAGATATCGGATGAAACAAAACCATATTACATAGTGGACTAGCAAGTTTTTTATTTGAAAAAACAAAGACCAATGATTTTGAGAGATCTTAACCTAACTTATATTTTTTTAAATGGAACGCCCTGTATATTATTGGATATTTGGATTCTACTCAAAATTCCAAGCATCTTTTATAAAGCATATCCTATACCTATCTTCAACTGTTTCTGAACTGTTTTACAAACATGTCAAATTATCACAAAAATCGCACTACTTGTCTGCCATTTTCCTCAACAGAACAAAATACTAAGGCTCGATTGTTACCAGCACGGCTCAAGCAATGCAGAACTTCAGCTTTAGCTCAGTGCAAAGTGTGCCATGAACAAGTAGAGCAATCTTTATGATAATTTGACATGTTTGTAAAACTATTTCTCAGAAACAGTTGAAGATAGGTATAGGATATGCTTTAAAATATGCTTGGAATTTTGAGTAGAATCCAAATATTAAATAATATACAGGGCGTTCCATTTAAAAAATATAAGTTAGGATAAGATCTCTCAAAATCACTGGTCTTTTGTTTTTTTTTTTCAAATAAGAAAAAACTTGCTAGTCCACTATGTAATATGGTTTTTGTTTCATTCCGATATCTTTAAAAACAGAAAAGTTACAGCTGATCAAAATGTTATCAAAGTTAATGAAACGCACTGTACCTAAAAATTTGTTGGTTCGACCGCTGTCTGTCGTTATATATTCGTTTTCCTTCGGTAACTTTGTGGCAAGAAATAACATTCCTGTTATTTGCTAAGCTATATATTATTGAGTTATTTAGTCTAAAATTACTTGTACTTGTAGAAAACACTATTTCAAGAATAAGTCACCTTTAATATGATTTTTTTTGGCATTTTCATCTATTTTTTTACGGTTTTCATAAAAATCTGTACTGACTCAAAATCTTGATTGAACGCATCAAAATAAGAAACATATTTGATCGAGCTTAGAAAACATTTTTCCGAATTTTCAGAATTTGTGGGTAATGCAGCTCAATAGACTAGATTGATTGATACATTAGAGACACACTTGATCAGAGTGAAAAAACATTTTTTCGAATTTTTTGTGCAATATACTATCTGGTCAAAAGTACAGACCACCTTTTTGCGTGATACACTGTAAAAAAGCATTAACACCTTAATATATTGGAACAACAAATTCCAGAAAAATTGCCAGAATTCATAGAGGCCGATTATTTTTTTTACAAATCGACCTCGTGTCTACAGTTTTCTGGTAAAATATCCAAATAAATGGCCATCAGAACTTGAATAAAAAATTCTGTTTGCTTCTTTGTTCACCAGATCTTTTTCTTGAACTTGTTTTTATATTTCCTGGTAGCTTTTGGCTATGTAATATAACGTACCTGCTATTTTTTATTGTTCATGACAACGGAATTTCTCGTATGTTCAGGAATTTTATTATCAGCTCAAAATAACTTAAACATAACTTCAATGATGAAATTAAAACCATCTCCAAATGAAACAAATACTCAAATTAATACTCTTTTAAAACAGTTTTATGCTTCTTATATAAAATTTGTCAAAATGTAATTCCGATTATTTATACTTAGTTTCAGCAACAAAGTATAACACCAGTTCTGTAAAATACTCAAATCTTCGTGAATTTATTTTTGTAAAGTAAGTTTGCATACAATGTTGTGTCACCGGAACAGAAGATTTTAAATTTAAAGAGATTATAGACAGAAGAGGGTCTAATGTAGAACCCGGTGGTTTACTATAGTAATAGGAGTCGTTGAGAAAGAAGAGTCACGCTATATAAACTATAGAAAATGATAATTTAGTTTAAATTATTAAACCTAGTACTCATCATATACGTTACCCAGATGGGTTTGTTTCTTTAAAAACGATAATACAGTTTAGCAACTAACAGAAAGGATTTCACACTAATAACTGCAACAGTAATTAATCATTAAATGCCGCATTCTAGAACAACAACAACATAACACTTACACGGGCAATTACCGTTGCAGTTATTAGCTTTAGCAAATTGCAACCAAACTGAGCATGCATTTCTAAGACGATATATGTTTGAATACTCGAATGTTTACTAATGACTGAAGCAATTTATCTTTGCAGTATTTGTGCACCAAGAAACGCTCAGGTTAATATATCCATCAAATATATCCTTAATGCTTAGATGCAGATATACTGGGTACAAATTAGTAGGTAAAGTTGTTAATCACTGACTGCTCGAAACTGAATTGAAATTAGTTGGATTTGCCTTATACCATTTTAAATTTAGGCAACCCGTTCTTAAAATACAAGGTGTAACAAATATGATTTTAAAAAACAATTTTAATTATACCTAAACACATTTTACATTTTTTTATTAAATAACAAATTCCGTCTTTTATATATTTTTAGGTACTTATTACACCCACAATATCTACCCACATATTCCTTATTATTACCTTTTGTAACATTTTTTACTGTATTAGAAAGGTATTTTAAGCTAATATAAATCAAATCTCCTACAATTCCTATCAATTAAGTCATATGTATGTTATCTGATACCAAACATCTAGGTACGCTAATGAACAATTCCATTTTTGAATAGAGCTTTGTCTGTGGAATTGTTCATTAGCATACCTAGATGTTTAGTATCAGAGAACATACATATGACTTCATTGATAGGAATTGTAGGAGATTTGATTTATATTAGCTTAAAATACCTTTCTAATACAGTAAAAAAGGTTTCAAAGTTATTGAGATATTTCAAAATAAAATTCTAGCATTGAACACCCTGTATTTCTTAAACCAGCAACATTTGGATAAGGCATATTTGGCTCAATCGCCATATTTTGGTGTGTCCCATTCTTAATGAATCACCCTGTATGTAAGTGAATTAAATTAACACGATATGCAAAATTTTAATGTTTATACTAAAATATCACTTTTTAACTTCCTGAAGCACACTGCACATATGGTTGGAATAATATATAGGGTGATCCCGAATAATGTGCAAAAAAATTGATGGTACGTATGACCGCCTTTAATAGAGGTTCTTCATATAAAATTTTTTGATATGAGCCTACCTTAAGGGCGCCATATTCTTGAAATAGTGTTTTCTATAAACACAAATAAGTAAAGTAGTAAAATCAATATAATATAACGTCAGAAAGGGATCTATCCAACAACTTTTTAGGTACTGAAATCTTTCAAAACCGCATTTTTTTAAATTCAACTATAGATGTAAACATTGTTATAACATGAACTTACATAGTTCTGCATATACGATTGTTCACTTTTGTTTATAAGTATGTGAAAATAATTGTTAAAATGTGAGGTTAAAATAGCGAAATAATGTGTGTCATACAAATGTATTTTAGTTATTATATTATTTGAGGAGAGTTTAAATAATAAAAGTGGATAAACAAAACATCAGGAATTTTATTTTTGATATTACTTTAGCTCTACGTGTTTTATTTTTCGAGATTTCAGTACCTAAAAAACACCACAAATTTGATCATTTTACGGCGAGAAATACGGCGACCTTATGGAATTACGACCCCTAACAGGTGTTAATTTCTTCCAAACGTTTTGAAATCAAGAAGTGAAATTTGGCAAGGTATTTAAGCTGATGAAAGTATTTTTTATTCTCCTCGTCCTGTCAAATGGCGTTGAAATAAAGTACCTCCTGAATAATATTCGTTACCCTGGGATTAACTAAAAAAAAACAAATTGTAATATCTGTTAAATTTAGAATGCTTTTATCTCTTGCAATATTGTTTGATAAGTAGTACAGTTATGGAGCAAAAAAATAACATGAGCCTACATGCACATAGTTTCCTTTCCAATGTCTAATTTATACATCCATGTCCAGTAGGTTTCCATTATTTTGCAATTGATTACAGTTTATGGTTATTTATTATTAAATATTGCTATATATCACATTTAGAACTAAAGAAGAACTGCTATTCGCCTAAATCGGTCGTACAAATTACCGTCACTTTTTTGCACATTATCCGGGGTCACCCTGTATAATATGACTACTACTGCACTTAACCCAGTTAGCGCATTGTAAACAGTTGAATAAGTGGGGCGTTGCAGAATCATCATCTACAGTGTATAAGAAAATCTACGCAAAATATTTAGGAGGTAATAACTATCCGAAAAAGTAATGTAGCATGTTTTCATATAATTTTTTTTTCCAAAAATCACTATAACGGAGCTACCTCAGTTATTTTTTAAATTTGTGTTGTTTTTTGCTATAACTAATTAAACACTCAAACGATTTATTCAAATTTGACACGCTACTTCTATACAGATGCAGTTGTAGGTGAAATATTTATAAAATTGCAGATATCCTAAAGTTAGCCTTGAATTTTATTGAAATTTTGATGACATTTCCTTAAAGACTCAAAGATTATCTAAAAATTTTGACCGAATTTTTCACTGAAATGTATCACCCGAGAGGGAGCCCATTGAGTGGCCAGCCAGATCGCCTGATTTGACACCCCTAGATTATTCTTGTGGGGATACTTAAAAAGCAAAGTATACGTTACTAGACCGGTTAATTTAGAAGATTTAAAAGCAAGAATTCGTCACAAGACACATCGTATACCTCCTGAAGTTATTGATAATGTCCAAAAAGAATTTATTAATCGTCGTGGCTACTGTCAGGCAGCCAATGGTGCACAATTTGAACATTTAATTTAGTCGATTTTTTACATAATCATTATCATTTTTAGTATTGTGAAAGTTAAATTTTAAAATCTTCAAACATTATTTTCTTGACATTTTTGTTATGCAACACCATAATTTTTCATGATGTGTATGTACATGGCATGGTCAAAATTGGGGGTTGCCATTTAAAAAAATTGTCCCTTGTCTCGAACAACGATGACGTCACAAATGTCGGTCGTTTGTCAAAAAATGCCTTTTTTAAAAACAAAATCGACGTGCCAAAGGATTTTTTTGAAAACTTCTCAATTTCAAAAACAATGAATTTATTCGTTACTTTTCGAAAGCACTGTATGTATGTGTGTAAGTATATATAATGTATGTATACGTATTGCATACCTATAATTATAATTTAGATAAAAGTATTATATCGTATTGTCTGTATAGAGAACAGAAACATTCAAACACAGACTGGCTTCTCAGTCTAGCTGAGGCTTCTGTTTTTCTAAACCTAAGTTGTAAAATTGTAATTGTATTGTATTAACTAGTGTTTGTAAAAAAAAAGAAGAAAAAAGTTTAATCAAATCAATCACAAACTTATAATACTTTAGACAAAAGGTTCCTCAATGAAAATTGCTACGTCACTAATTCAAAAACACCCTGTATAATGAATGATCACTATTTTTGGAAAATCTACATTAGTAAAGTGTTCTATTAAAATAATTGAACAATCCTGTAGGAGTATCTGAAGAGAACAGTATTTTTGGAACTGAACTCATAAATTAATAAAACTGATTGTCACCTCTATCTGCAAAGAGCTCTCTCTAATAACCAACCTGTAAAACACAAAAATTCGTACTTGAATTAAACTTTTCGCTGAATGAGGCTAAAACCCAGCCCGGCGGTTGTTGAATACGATTCGATTTTTCTCTATTCTATCAGTTGAAAGCAGTTGAATTAAAATTTTTAAGGGTTTCCCTCAAGCAAAAGTGCCGCGAATTTCATGAAAGATGCAATAAGGCAGATTTAAGAATCCTCTCCTTTCTTTGATATCCAAAGCAATTTTTTATCGGGTCCCGCTTCCGACAGACTGTCGAGAGAAAGGAGAGAAAATGAAATAACAGACTATAACAAATTTCAAGAGGTTAATTTAGGTGAAGGAAATGAATCACTTGCGGTTTTGACACGTTAGAGATCTCGGAGTCAGATGATAATCCATCTCTGCTTCTGTTTCATTGGGAGTAATTAAGCTTCGGCAACAAATTTTAGTATTTGGTTTAGGAAATATCTAAAACGAAATCACACAATTCTGAAAATCGAAATAAAATTAATTGTACACAGAATACCGATAAAAAAAATATACAAAATAGGTACTGAAGTGATCAGAGCTGACACGGTTGTTGTCTGAAGATTAAATCAACAAGACAGGTGCGTTACGAGGGATATCAACAAGTTCTACCTTACACTAGCTACGGCAGAGCATATACAAGAGTTATTTATAGGCCTGGGCTAAAAATCGATATATCGATTCGAATCGATTTTTTAACGATTTATCGATTCGCCGATAAAATCGAATCGGAATATCGGATCGAGATATCGCATCAAATCGGAACGTCAAATCGAATCGGTAGTAAGCCTAAAAATAGGTATATCGGTTAAAATCCATTTATCGAAAAAATCGAATTGGAATATCAATCTGAATCAAGTCTGAACATTTTAGTGTGGTTTTACATTGCTCCAAAAATTAAGAGCAATCACATTTTCCATTTTTAAGTTTAGTAATTTTTTTTAATTGCTGAAATTATTGGTAACAAACTTATTGATGTTTTAGTGTTTTGTCACAATTAAATAATTTTTCCATTTTATTCGATTCAAAAATACAAATCGAATTGAATCGATATACAATTTTCCACGTGTTTGACAGTTTAAAACTTGACAAACGTTTGTCAAGTTTGACAGTTTAAAATTGACAAATGTTTAATATTTTACTACGATTTTGATAACGAAAACAGAGAGTTTTTCGAAACGTCATAATACGAAAGTGCGCGATAGTGATGTGATTTTTGTTATTTTTTACTTATCTGCTTTTTCAGTGTGAGATTTTTTGGTTAGGCAAACTTAGTTTTTTAAAAAATAACCCTTGACTGTTCCGTTTGGCGCAAGGGCTTATTTAATTAATCTTTATTATTTTTCAGAAGTGTGGCAAAAACCCAATAAAACTAAAGAAAAACTAAAATTATGCCACAAATAAATAGCTTCAGACAATAAACATTTGAACGTTAGCGACATATTTCTTCCGAGAAATTATTATTTTTAAATTAAACTTTATCAATCAGCGGCAGCATTCACGAATTTCGTAATATCATTTATTAAACATAACCCCAGAAGCGGCAGAATATGTCATTCTGTATAAAATGCGTTGTGCTCTAACAAATTAATTAACCCCTGCGGAGGATTTATATGACCGCATTTTCCCTTGCACCGACATAAATATCCTGCAATCGCGCCTCTTGCATGCGCTATTATTTTTATAAATCGCGGCGACGTGCAAAATATGACACCATACAGAAAACAAATATAAGCACCAGAAGAACTTTTAATTTTAACTGCCCTATACAGAAAGTACAAGAAATAGCCTGTACAGGTTGTTAGCCTGCCAAATGTCATCATTATATTACGTTCTATACTGAGGAAAATATTTCCCAAGTTAAAATCATTTGACCTCGGCATTGGTCGAAAAATGTTCATGACCTTTTCCGTATAAGGAAAAAAACTATATATGGAAGTTAATAATTGGTCGGCAAGAATTTTATTGCAATAAGATAATTTTACCAGACATTATTACCAAAATAAACCCTAATCATGCCTTCTATATGACTTATTTCTGTATGCCTGCAAGTCACGCTACAAAGGTACAAGTATAATAGGAGTAGGTATATAGGTATCTATAAATATCTAGATTTTAATAAAACATAAAGTCTGTATTTTTGGTTTCCATTCAACAATTTTTTTCATATAATGTGATGACCAAACATATACAGGGTGTAAAAATAGAGTGTAAAATATTTTAGGAGGCAATAGTATGAACCAAAATAAGCAGAAAAGTCTTAATAAACATGGGTCCGCAAAGTAACGGTTGCGGAGATATGGACCACTATTCGTTTTTGAAACAACAAAGAAAGCTTTTAACAAACAGAAAACAAAGTTACAGAAGACGTTCAAAGTGCCCTCCGTCCATTTCCAAGCAGGCACGACATCTTCGTCTCAACGATATTCGAATTCTTTCGAAAACACCCTCCTTGGTTTGGATTTCTTGACACTTTTGATTAATCCGTAGCTGCAGCTCTTCCAGGCTATTTACAGGAGTACCATACACTAATATCTTCTAGTATCCCCAAACAAAGAAATCTAGAGAGTTCAGATCAGGCGATCTTGAAGGCCATAAAACAGGTCCGGCTCTTCCTACCCATCTATGTGGAATAGTTTGGTGTACTAGACATTTCATTAAATTAGATTGGTGGGTGGAGCAACAAAGAACCAATGTTTGAAAGTTGATAGTAGACATCATTACAAATACCTCAGCAGTTTGAAATAAATCGCCAAATTCGTTTTAGAGAGTGCCATTACTATCGCAATATATTGTATACTAGGATAGATATCTAAAACATTAAAAATAAAATTTGTCAAGACATCAGTGTCGAAAACGCGAATAAACTCCCATTTTTAATTTAATATATGTACTTCATTAAACAATGTAACCAGTAAATTAAAATCAGAGTTTATCTCCATTATCGGCACTGATGTGTGATATATTTTTAACATGTCATTAGTTCAGGGCGAATTAGATTATTTTCTATAAATCGAATTAGAATATTTTTTGGGAAAAAATGAAGATATTAGAATCATGAATAATGATTTATTTTCAATATAAATATGCATTGGACACAACAAAAACGGAATTAGTAAAACTGTTTTATTTTAAATTAAAAGCTGCATGAGACAATGTACAAGATCCTCATATCGTCAATAATGACTTGGTTTTTTTTTAGGAAACAATTTAAAAACCTATACAAGGTGTACCGTAATGAATGGGTTATAGAGACACTGTAGATTGTAATCAAAATAATAATAAAATGTAACTTGATACAGAAAACGATTTAACTTATTGTAACTAAAATTGGTATTATGCTTTTAGGACAAGAAATCTTAATTTTCAGATTCTTCATAAAGGGCGCCAGTTACAGACACGTGGGTACATTCACATTGTAATTTATAATTTTCGACAGGTTTGATTGATAATAAATTATGAAAGAAGATACTCTTCTAAGTACAAAAGATATAGTTGATTGATCTACCTCTTTAGCCTCGTTTTTGAGGTGCATATATGCATATGCATTTCTATTCTGTATGTAACCAATATTAAATCGATTAAATATCAGTAAAACATCAAATTTATTAACGCAACACCAAATAAAATAATAATAAAAATAAAAATATAGCCCCATAGAAAAAAATCAAGAGGGTTGATGTCGAGGTTAAGAGGTAGTACATGTAACACAAAATTCCAGAAACGTGTTCTGGCATCCTCTGTGAGAAGTGTCACTAATAACTAATACACTGATAAAAATTATTAGCGATATTTCACGACGGATTGTTAGTCAACGTTAGGTCAACAGTGTGAAATAACACAACAGAATGTAATGTTACAACCGTACTGAAAGATTATTATTATTTATGAATATGCAGTTCTTCATAATAAAACCATATTTCTGTATACATGAAACGTAATGTTACGAAGTTATGAGTTCTTAGAAAAAATCATGCAATTTTATATTAATGTATGCAATGTGACCAAAGTGTAAATTTACAATCGTAGTTATCAGGGTTTTATAATGGTACCAATTTTAGCTTCGAAGTTCAACTGTTTCCAAATTACGTATTTTGAAAAATAAATTTTCACTTTCAACGAATTACATTTTACTAAGGCATGTTTGACAAAGTCTTATTGTCTAAAGCTATTTATTTGTGGCATAGTTTTAGTTTTTCTTTAGTTTTTTTGGGTTTTTGCCACACTTCTGAAAAAATAGAGATTAATTAAATAAGCCCTTGCGCCAAACGGAACAGTCAAGGGTTATTTTGAAACTATGTTTGCCTAACCAAAAATCTCACACTGAAAAAACAGATAAGTAAAAATAACAAAACATCACTATCGCGCACTTCCGTATTATTGACGTTTCGAAAACCTCTCTGTTTTCGTTCTCAAAATCGTATTAAAAATGTTAAACGTATGTCAAGTTTGACAGTTTAAAATTTATTTATCTGCTTCCATAGAGATGTTAAATGATTTTTATTTTATTGTTACTTACTTCTTCTTGATACAACTGTAGCCAACAAGGATCGATGTTGATAGAACATTAAAAAATATTACAGATAAAACGAACACTGTAAGACAAATAAAAGAAATTAATCATACAATAAAAATTCCATACATTCCTATATTATCAGAAAAGTTAAGAAGAATCGGTAATAAATTTAATATTCGAACAGTTTTTCAGACAACTAATACTTTGCGATCATTTTTGTCTAAAACGCGTCCAAAAATGATATACAAAATTCAAAAAATTGCATCTACAGCATACCTTGTGAATGCAATAAACACTATGTTGGAGAAACATCTCGGCCTATGAATGTTAGAGTTGAGGAACATAAAAATTATATAAAAAGACGGGAATTTGAAAAATCCAAAATTTGCGAACACGCTTGGGAAAACGGTCATTTAATTCAATGGGGTTCGGCAAAAATTTTAGAGAAGGAAGATAACACAACAAAAAGAAAATTAAAAGAGACCGCGATTATTTTGTTGAACGGAGATAAGTGTGTGTCAAACTGTTCAGTGAACATCGATCCTTGTTGGCTACAGTTGTATCAAGAAGAAGTAAGTAACAATAAAATAAAAATCATTTAACATCTCTATGGAAGCAGATAAATAAATTTTAAACTGTCAAACTTGACATACGTTTAACATTTTAATACGATTTTGAGAACGAAAACAGAGAGGTTTTCGAAACGTCAATAATACGGAAGTGCGCGATAGTGATGTGATTTTTATTTTTTTACTTATCTGTTTTTTCAGTGTGAGATTTTTGGTTAGGCAAACATAGTTTCAAAAATAACCCTTGACTGTTCCGTTTGGCGCAAGGGCTTATTTAATTAATCTCTATTATTTTTTCAGAAGTGTGGCAAAACCCAAAAAATAAAGAATGACAAAGTCTTATTATTTTGTTGTCCACAATCTATTTCTGAATATATTTATAGCCATTCTTAAAGTTTGTTGATATAAAAGTGACACTTTCTGTATTAAATAATAGGTATTTATAAGAAAAAATAATGTAACATACCTTGTAAAAGAGTCCCTATTGGTAGTATAGTCAACATATTAATAAATCTAATTACAGTAGCGGTCAACGTGTTTTTATAAAGTACCTATTGAAATAAAATCAGTGTTAAAACATGTACAATATACGAATATTTTCAGATGCATTTATCTTCATTTAACATGCAACATTTGGCGTCTAAAATAATGCATTCCAATAAGCCCGTTTATGCAGTACATTTAACATTTTTCATTTTACAGTAGGTACTCGAGAGCTGGCGAAGTCTGAACTGATATTTGTAAGAGGCAGGCAGCATGTCTACTGAATAAATTCAGTTTCAGTTGCTCGCTCAAAGGTCAAATATAGGGTCTGTGCCGTTTAAGATAGAACCCAAAAAACGTAAGTATTTGAAATCATTTACGGTCATAAGTAGAGGATAATAAAGGTTCAACTTAGTATAAAAATATCTGTGATTCTCACATTTGTAAAATAATTTATTCTTATATAGGGCGATTCAGAACTTATCTAAAAGAATTTGGGAATAGTTGCGTCATGAAAAATGGAGTCATTCCTTGAGCATTTCTTTCCATTTTTGTCCAGTCGCAAATTGCCGCCTTGTCAGGTTTTACAGTGGACCAGTTTTCAGTGCCGTTGATTTTATCTTTATTTATTTATTTATTTAAACGTTAGTGTTATTACACAAAGTGCTTACACACGTCAAAAAACAAGGAAGTTATATTCCACTAAGTACTCTAAAAATGTATATACGGACAATGATATAAATACAAAATCAATGACAAAATAAATTAACATAAATAAGATATAAATACAATATAAAAGTTATACAATAAACAAATATTAAACAAAATAAAATAAGATATAAATATGTATAATAATATAAATAAAAGAACAATAAATTAAATATGGCTAAAATCACATGTTAAAACTGGTCAATATTATAAAAGGCATTTAATAATAGAAACTTTTTTATTTTGTTTTTAAATTGTCTATAATTTAGATTTCTGATGTGCACCGGAATAACATTAAAAAGACGAATACCAATATAACCTGTTCCGGTTCTAGTTTTACTTAACCTTAAATAATGTGTAGATAGGTTATCCCTAGATCTAACGTTATAGGTATGAACTTCACTCCTAGTCTGAAGACTATTTAAATTTTGTTTGATATAAAGCAAGCATTGAAATATGTACATTGACGGAACTGTTAATATTTTTAATTCAATAAATTGATTTTTGCAGTCGTCTCTATAACTAAGACCGGAAATAATCCTAATTGCCTTCCTTTGCTGCGCGAACACATTCATAGTGGAAGTAGCATGACCCCACACAATAAGGGCATACGATATGTGAGAGTGTATATAACTGTAATATGCCGTCACTAGAATATTCACTGAAAACTTTACTTGCAAGGCTACGAAGTAAGTACATGTTCTTTGATATTTTTGCATACATAATTAGTATGTTGATCCCACAGTAATTTAGAGTCTAAATAAACTCCCAAGAATTTAACAGCATCAGAATTAGGTTCATACTCCATCTCTCGTAATGTAAATATCATGGTCTCGGTCTTAGAGATATTTAAGGATAACTTATTAGTAGAAAACCATTCATTAACGGTTAATTGAGTTTGAGGGATAATTAAATCTAACAGAATCTTACTGATAGGCTAGTGTCATCAGCAAACAAGATTCCTAAAATATCATGATCCAAAGAATTAAGTAGGTCATTTATATAAATTAGAAAAAGTATGGGACCCAGTATCGACCCCTGGGGTACTCCATGTTTAATAGTTTTTAAGCCAGATTTTACATTATTATAATTTACAAATTGTTGCCTATCTGTCAAGTAAGAACTCAACAACTGTATACTGCCCTCGGTAAATCCATAAAATCTCAACTTTTTAATAAGAATATTATGAGATACACAATCAAAAGCTTTTGTTAAGTCTAAAAATTGTGTGGCTATATAGTCACCATTTTCAAAACCTTCATTAATATATGATACTAATTTGTTTACCGCTAATGTTGTAGAACAACCATTGCGAAAGCCATACTGGTTAGAATTTATAATATTGCATGCATCAAAGTAATTGGTAATTTGAATTTTCATTATGTACTCAAAATTTTTTGCAACATGAAATGATGGAAATGGGTCTAAAATTGGAAGGATCATTTACGTCATTCTTTTTATATATCGGTACTACTCTAGCCACTTTTAAAGAGTCTGGAAAAATACTCGACGTGATACTAATGTTAATTAAACTGGTAATAGGAATTAGTATTGAATTCATTATACTTTTCAATATTTACATATTTAGGTTATAAACATCTTCACATTTTTTAATGTCATAATGGCATTGGCAACTTCCCAACGTGTTACTTCCATTAATTGAAAATTATTTTCTTTCTCACTACTGCATAAATAATACTTAAGTTGTAAGTTATGAGCAGGTATATTATTTAAAATGTTGTCGGCCATATCGACAAAGAAGTTGTTAAATTCTTCAGCTGTAACAGTAGACAAAGTAGGGTTAGGATCAAAAGAAAATCTAGCCAGGAGGCAGAAGGCCCTTATTAATGTAAAGGTAAACTATAATGTCGAAATTGAATCATTTTCTTTAACTTTTGGTGAGAAATGCCTTAGAGAACATATGATTTTCCATTGAAGGACAGTGAATTGTACCTTTTTACTTTATACTTACTTTACACCGTACAATATACAATAATTTACATTAATTCAGGTGTTACAAGTTTTTTAAAAGGATTCTGCACGGTGTGATAATGTTTATAATGCCGTATATAATTTTCTTATTGTTATGATGAAAACAGGGGGAAATATGCTTATTTCCTATTCTAAATTACTTGTCAGTTTATTATACAGTATAGAGAGAACTTGTATAAGTGACACAGCAAAGATATTTTTTCTAATATATTTAGACTGCGTCTCAAAAAAGTTGCGAATGTGATGAAAATTGTGTATAAAAACAACGCCATTAATTAATATAAACTAGTATTTTCCATCACAAATATATTTGTGGAACCAGAATTATTGGAATTGGATAAACAAAAAATTAGCACGACTTGATATTTCTTAGTACTCAATCAAACACAAACTTGATATTGCAAGGAAAATATAGCTGTCCTTACTAGAAGAGACATCCATAACTTGTGCAAATTCTTCACAAACTTCGACAGATGATATGCGTTCCAAAAGTGATGGCAACAATGCTACAAGGGTTGTTATTAACGGAAAGAAAGTTAAATGTAATAAAATAACAAATGAAATGTGTATTACTATAAAGTGTAAATGTTAATAAGTAAATAAATTAAGGTTGATTTATTATAGGTTTATTATTTTCCCATTATTCTACTAGTGAAATAAAGATACTTTATTCCACTAGTGGATAAATGTGGATAAACTGTTATTTATTTATTTAGACGCACCTACTTAATTAGATTTGGTTACACAAAAATAAGTGAAACTTTCTACTTCTTTTTAGAATGGACAATTAAACTAAAAATATTACTAAGGTTTGTACAATTTAGTTAAATATTATTAAACCGTATGTTTCACTATGATAGAAGTAAGAATTATTAAGTTAAACGGTGCGACTGATCACCTACTACAATATTACGACAGATAAATTAGCTACATAGATTTATCTGTGATATTACCTGGACTTCATATAAAGTTCCTATAAATTATAGACAGCAGGGTAGTACATACTAGTTACTTAAATTAGGATAGCATTTTATTGAAAATCAAAGTTTTGACAGTCAATACTACTCGTAAACCTTTGAAACGGTACACGTGTAAAGAGAAAATTGTAAAGTACATTTTATATTTTGCAATTGAATTTATTTTATTCGATTTGGTCGACGGAGTTGTATTGCACCGAAATAATGAAAATGATCTTATTTCAATCAACTGTATGTCGAATCTATATGGAGTGGAGTTACGTACTTTATAAATCACCAATTTGTAGAATTTTACCTTCATTTATTACGTTCGAAGTAAATTACTCCGCTTCTCTTTTGGGTGCTTTTTCGATTGTTCAGTGTACCGTCTCGATTATCCTGAATGATTATTGTGTATTATCTGAATTCTCCAGTTGTTCAACGAATTTCGGTAATTTCGGAACCTTGACAAAGACTTCAACGGTTTGTGTATAATTATAATTGGGGGAAAGCTCAAAGGGGCAAAGATTTTGGTAGAGGTAAATTTATGTGAAAGCAAAATTCGAAAAATTCTATGTAAGTCTTGATTAGCTGAAATCTTGTGTCTAGCGACTACAAGTCGGGGATAGGTACAAGCCGTTTAACAAAACTAAACTCAATTTATTAATGTAAATGTGAAAATATTACAAAAAATATATTGCAAGACAAATAATACCTATTCAATTCAGTATAAACTTAAAAAAATGTAAGTGCCGACAAAGTTTTAATACTTTTAATATCATAATTTATAATGTATGTTTCACTTCTCACCTTTACACCACTCACTGATAAAAATGGGTGAAAATTTCTATTACTACGCTTTTGTGTCCTTGCCGCTTGTGCCAATTTAATTTTACACAATTCATAAATATTATAGAAACTGAAACGGTACGTTGTTTAGATGTTTGCTCAAAATTACGACATTACATGTGTCTCCATGTACCATACAACATTCAAACAACATACTTACTTTATGAGAGTAAAAACAGTTATTTCTTACAACTAACATTAACATTAGTTGTAGTTACATTAATTATAAATTTACTGTAACTAAAATTCGAGCTAAAAGTATTTATTTTAGCACTGATATAAGTATACTCGTATATTATAAATATTCGCAAAAATCAAGAAATAATATATTGATGTTTCAAGAATTATTACATATGTAGTATTTTCAGCGAAAATATTCAATGCAAATGAAATACCTCCATTGCAATACATTTTTAGATGATGGGTGAACAATACACTTTTACAGCGAAGAGCGGATAATTCTCATTTAGAGGACTTATGGTCAAATTTTACAAAAAAATCTTCCAACACAGAAATCAATTCTGCTACTGACAAGGTATTTTTAATTTTAATAATAAAATCTAATGCATTTCTAATAATTTGTTAGTGAGATAACCTGCATATTATATTGACTAGCTTTATCCTGTACTTTTGTACAATTTAACAAGCAGACTTATTTCCATGACATTAAAAGTAACTCATTCAACTTCATCTGTTAATACACTCTCTATAATGGCTAAATAAATAATATAATACATTTTTAAATTAGATTCTCTTACACTATTCAGAATAAACAGAACGAAAATGTTTGAGTAACTTTTTGGTATATACCTTTTTTAACATGTGCATATTGTTCTATTTTTTCACATTGATATTCAGTCATATGTGAAATAATATTAGTTATTGAAAAAGTTTCCTTTATGCATATTATTCTATGTTAGGTAGGTATATATAAAATATAAGAAAATTTAAATTATCTACTCAGTAAAATTGCATATTTATATTTTACAACTCCAATCCAATTCCTAAAAATTATAATGTATAAATGAATACAAACTATAGTGACACAAATTTACGATGGACTTTAGCATAATAGTTTTTACGCTGGTCACAAACTGCAAACGTAAAGTTATGTGAAATTACAGACACATTTTTATCAGTTCTGTAAAATTATTGTGGGTAGCGCGATTTTGATGATTGTTTTTCATAATTAAAGACCTTTCAGGTGAAGCGGTACAACCTACCACGATCAGTTCACCAACCCATGGCAATTTTAATTTTTTTTTCGGAAATTCATATCAAACATTTGATAATGAAAAATGAGGCAGATGTAAAGTGTAAATACAAAGTTCCAAGACACTTTCTTCTTTTCCAATATTATGAAAACAATATAAGAAAATTTATTTTCTTGTGTTCATATACAGGGTTAACTATGACAAATATTTTAAGAGGGGATAGGGAAATATAATACATATATAAAGCTAAAAAAAATGTTTTCAATATTATATTAAATCCTTATTTAACGGCGCCAATGTAGAGTAGGCAACCAACAAGCAAGAAGCAAGTCATGCAACAGTCGCTCAGTCGGTATCGCTGTCATGTCATAATTCAATTGTTGTGTTTACGTTATTTTGAGGTCTTTTTCAGTTTTTAGTGCCTTATTTTAACTTTAAACGTTTTATAGTTATTAAATAAAGGAATATGTCGGATACAGATATTTTCCCACAATATAGTTCGCCGGTTTGGTTTTCTAGGTTATGAGACAAGACTGTCGCGGTGAATCTATTCCTTTCGTTCAATTTTGTTATAATAAATAGATATTTTATCTAGCTGTACCTACAGGAAGTGTGTAATATCGGTAGTGAGTGGTTATAATGAATGAAAATGTTGTAGTTTTGCCAGTTTGTAACGAAATAATAAAAAATTAATGCAAAATAGTGGAGTTTACTGGATTAACTGTTACCTACCTATGTATCAGGTATTATTATTGATAAGATTGTCAAATATTGTCGTTTCTATATTTAGAAACGCTACAAAAAGACGACAGCATAGTAGTTGACATTGTTGACAGATGTAAGCTTTATCTATGAATTTAAGCCATCTCAGTCAATTCTTATCATAGGCGCCGACTTTCCGTTGGAAAAAAGGGTTTTGTCCGATTTTTTAAATATCGAGCTAAAATTCTGGAATAATTTTTTTATTGTCATTTAGGCCTCTCTGAGCACGTGGTTAAATTTTTTGTACCTAGTCATAGTTAACCCTTTTTTAATTGCAAGACAACAATAATAACTAAACATTTTATTAGCGTTTTTCCTCTGTTCCAGGGTGAGAGCACCTTAACACTAACCAACCTAATTAAGTAAATAATTAAATAAAAACTAACTTTATACTATACAAAGCATATGATTTATTAAGCAATGTACAAATACAATTCTAAATCTGTAAATCAATGTTCAGTCATTAAATATATAGCTGATTAATATTTAATACCTCAACGTAAATTACAGGTTGACAGTTTTTGTTAATTGGCTTATTACATTAACAAAGGCAACATAGAATCCAGCGGTATATAACCAAACTGAATAATTGAAATTATGGCATGCCGTTACTAACATATCTGTAGAGTTTTTGTGGTGATAGTATATTTAGTAGTAAAAAATTGAGAATAAATGTGTCATGAAAAATGGAGTCAATATCGTAAACCAAATTTTTGTAATATCCTTATAGTTTCCGAGAAAAACATTATTGAAATTGTAGTATTTTCAATCTTTACATAGCTGAGCTGCTGTAGTCCGATAGCCAGGCGATTCCAAATATTGAAATCGAATTACTTATAGTATTAACATTTTTGTGATGCGAGTGTGTATTACGGATATCGCTTTAATTTCTGGTGAAGTAAAAATGCTTTAGCAGATCAGTTTCCCGGTAAACATGTGCCAAATGCAGTTACTTTTACCGGGGTGTGCAGTGAGTGCAAGTACAGTGCAATGCGGGCATGATACGGGAAATTTGCAACCGAATCGTGGAAGAGATGGAGGATGTTCACGGCACAGTGAAGCAGTATGGCGTATCACAACCGAGACCCAATTATACCCGTACCATGTACAGCGTGTTCAAGCATTAATACCAAGGGATTGGACGAAGGGGACCGGTATCATGACCGCCACAATCTCCTGACTTTACATCTTTTGGACATTTTTTGTGGGGATATTTAAAAAGTGAAGTATATTGCACAGAAGTGGACACTATTGATGATTTACGCAAATGTATCATAGCTTCTGCCAATAACTTACAAGTTCAAAATGGACAAGGAATAGAAACATTTGTGTTAGTTTGAAGAAAATTTTGTTGTTTTAATATCAGGTATGTCAAACTATTTCATTAATTAAAATCACAAATTGATTCTATTGATAATTAATAACAATAGCAATAGCAGTTGAATTTACTGTACAAAATAGGTGTTACAAAATGTTATTTATTCCTTTCTTTGGGAATTTCTTTCAATTTTTATCCGGTTGCCGATTGCATGCTTTGCCTTATCAGGTTTTACAGTGGATCAATTTCCAGTGACGTGCAGAAGTAGATTTTTAAATCAATTTCGAACTACCCTTTTTTACAAAATTGTATTTATAAGGGTCTCCTGTACATTCAACATTTTTTTAGATAAGTTCTGAATCACCCTGAATAATCCCAAAACTAGCAAAAACGTGTTTTTGCGATTTTAAATTAGAATAACTAGATCTAGATCGAATGGAATAATTCTGAGCTCGCATTCAACGCACCAAAAATCTCCAGAAAAGTATGTCTGATTTCAGGTTCTGACAAATATCGAACCGTGTAATCATCGTGTTTATAAATTCTATTTGCATTTCAATTTATTTCCGTCAATAAATTATCTCTTCCGCTACACTTCCGATGATAACCCTTGCCCTACAGAGGGTTGTACTCATTCTCACGTAACGGAAAAAATAACCTTAATTTATTCCAAAATCCACGTCTCTGTGCTTGGAGTGGAATTACTTCGCCAGATGAATGGAGATGCACTTATGCCAGCACTTAAAGACGACAGATGCACTCTGATATAATTATAGATCATAATTAAACGCAGAGGTCAGGCTTCCATAAAATAACGGAGGCTATGATTACGCATTGTACAGTTAACGAAGTTGTCTGGCGATTGAGGGGTTTCTTCCGATTAGGTTCTATTTTGGGAGCGGCAATACAGATACGAACACCCCTTAAGGCTACAGCACTGCACTAATTAATGCCTGAGAAAAATAAGTCGGTAAATAAACTGGAACTTGAATAATACTTCCCAATCTTAATTAAAGTTTACAAAGACGCATTAAGGTGTCTTTCAAATTGAGCGGTTTTTATATAATGTAGTAATTATTATAAAAGATAGTTGTCGGATGACAGGATAATGAGCTGCTGCTCCATCCTTCATGAACCACATATCTTCTCCAATTAAGCGGCAATTGATGTAGCGCGTTGAAAAGTGTTGTTGTAGAAATTGCAAAAAAGAATTAACATTCAAATTTGCCGGCAATTCATAAGAACCCAATAAAATATTCCTGAAAATACCGCACCATACTTTAATTTTGAATTCGTGTTGAAAGTGAGGTTCTCGGAATAGGTGTAGATTTTCAACTGTGGCTGTTTCTTCAGTTTAAAACTCTTTTGCGCGTGAAAGTGACGGAATTTGTTTTTTTTTCTTCAGAAACTGAGCAAATCTTAATCGTACAGGAAGATCTCTTGGCAGCAAGTTTTGGACAGTTGTCAAATGATAGCAGGTTCTCCTTTTTAAATATTCGAACAATAAAAGATTGGCTTACCCCAGTAATTGTTGACAAATATGTCGAGTGTTCAGTTGCAGATTATCAACATTTCGCACTAAAATATCATCTTCTTCAACAACAGAAATACGTTTTGGTTTTCCTACATCACGTTTAGGTTTAAATTTTCCACTCTCTCCGACTTTCAATCGACTGAATATGTTTCTGAAGGTTTAGTGGCTGGGTTGGATTCTGTTTGAACAGCACGACAGGAATAATTCTCTCGTGCATAAACACAAACATTTGACAGCTGTCATAACGTGAGAACAGGTCTACAAAATATATTTGTTGAAAAATGTACATTATAGGTGTTACAAGTAACTGTGAAGTTATAAATTTTATTTTTGTTCTATTAGTTACTCATAGTATAAATATCCTTAAAATAGCAAGACTAGAAAACGTTCCCTAGGTTAGAGGCTAGTCATGTGACGTCACATGCTTGCTGAGGTGACTGCGGGCGCTACCTTTTAGCACGGTATAAATAGACCAGCAATTTCACTCCGTTGTCTGCACTTTGAACTAAATTCAGGCATCTGCGGTGACCTCGAAATGTGCATGCATCCGTTGAATCTGAGAATAAGAATTATTTATTGGAGCAGAGAAGTGTATTCGACCTGATAAAATTTACGAATTACGTTTACGAATCTTATTATTGTTTTGCTTTGAAAAAAAAATGGAATTCTTTAAACTGTATACATAAAAATAAATGATAAGTCTCAGTACATTTAGAAAAAAAAGAAATAATTGTTTATCCATTATTAAATTTTAGATTTTAGGCATGACTTTATTGAAGCAAACTCTTTATGCAAAAAGTTTTGATTTTGAATATCTTACAACAATTTTTTATCTGTAGGCTTATTACTGACATTTCAAAACACTTATTACATTAATTTGTATCAATTATTGTTGTTATAAATAAATACAGTTTAAATATTTTCATCTAACCATGCCTAAGACCTACTCTCATTACAGTGTTTGAAAGCAATATGTTCGTCTACATAATTTTAAATATATTGTGTCAGAAATGGAATAAAACTGCACTTTCATTAGAAATATATTTTTACAGTATACCTCTTTACGTAATTTAAAGAAAATTAAATTGTTATTGCAAGATGTATTTAAACATTTAATAGCTGCAGCGACGTATTCCTTGATTTCGACTCATAATTTTACTTTAATCCACCGTGTAAACGATGCCTGCACACCAGCGTTGCAGACAAACTGACGGGCAGCGGAGCGGATGTCTCTGCAGCCTGCAATGATGCGCGAGCTGCTATGCGCGACTTATTTTGACTCAAGTGATTCGGCTGATCTATGTTGTGCTTTAGTCAGCAAAATTGTAGTGAACGCTACACCTTTGTGGTTATATTACGAGTTACAGATTATATGTATTAGTGGTAAAATTTATGATAGCCATAGTACAAAGTAAAAAATGAGATTTTATACGTGGATGCACAAACACAACAACAAAGGCTCGAATTAAGATATTTGTAAGCGTCCCAAAGCAAATAATAAATAGAAGAAAACAGTCTGCAGTCTTACGGCAAGATGAACATGTATCTGCTTTATCTACTTTTTACTGTTGTGAAGATCATTTCATCGTTCAACTCTTACAAATACAATACAATTGTAAAGATAAAATCAAAAAGGGCAGTTCGAAAATGATTTAAAAATACACTTCTGCACGGCACTGAAAAGTGGTCCACTGTAAAACCTGATAAGGCGGCAGTCTGCGACTGGACAAAAAATGGAAAGAAATGCTCAAGAAAAGAAATAAATAACATTTTATAACACCGATTTTATACAGCAAATTTAACTGCTTTTGTCTCTTTTGTTATTAATTAGTAATAGATTTAATTTGTAGTTTTAATTACTAAAATAGTGACATACCTGATGTTACAACAACATTATGGGCCCGTCTTACCCAGTTTCTACAAACTAACACAAATGTTTCTGCTTCTTGTCCATTTTGAACTCGTAAGTTATTGGCAGCAACTATGTTTCTGTAAAATGCGATACACTTCATTTTTAAATATCCCCACAAAAAGAAGTCCAAATGATTTAAAGTTTGAGATCGTGGCGGCCATGGTACAGGTCCTCCTCGTCCAATTCTTTGGTGTTAATGCTTGGAGATGTACATGGAACGGATATAATTAAGCCTCGTGATACGTCACACTGCTGCAATAGGCCGTGGAAGTCCTGGACCTCCATCTCGTCCACGATTCGGTTTCAAACTTCTCAGGTGTTGCACCACATTTACACTCACTGCACACCGCGGTAAAAGTAGCTGCATTTGGCACATGTTTACAGGGAAATCGTTCTGCTAAAGCATTTTTACAGCGTAATAAATTAAAACGGTATCCATCAACTCCCAGTTACTACTTACTATACACGTAAGCCATTTTTGACACTTGAAAAACAAAAAACCTTAGTGCCTACAAAAAGTAATCGGATTTCAATACTCGGAATCGCCTGTCTAGAGACTACAGTGGCCCAGCGATGTAAAGGTTGAAAATACTACAATTTCAATAATGTTTTACTCGGAAACTAGGATTTTATTATTTTTTTTACGATATCGACTCCACTTTTCATGACGCATCTATTCCTTCTGTTTTTGAAGAAATATAGACATATTTTTCAATCGTAGTGAATAAAAAACCTAGTTCCATTTTTTTAACTGAGGCTGTAATAAGCTTATATATCACATCAAAATCCTGCAATTCTCATCTAAACAAAATACGACTGTCAGATTAATATCTTCTCATACATTTACTTCATTATGTCTTCGAATGCGGAGCGTGTGAAAGAGGCGTAACATTTTTTCCTATATTAAAAGGAAGTGGAACAATAAGTATAATAAAAAAAGGAAACTATATTTCTGGTAATCTGGAGCAATTTATATACACTTCGCACACCAATAAATACAATGGTTCTTGAGGCCCAAATCGATAAAAATAATTGAAAATCTTTGTGTGTCGGAACATATATGTAATCTCCTGAAATTCAGACTGTAATATAGCGCTGAAGTTGAGTGATCAAATGAACATTGCGGTTGTGACAAAATCAATATGTCACAACAATTTCAAGTTGGAAGACGAAACTTAGTTGACAAAGTAAACAGGAAGTGTATACCCGTGTATTTACAGAACTGAACAAAATGGATTAAAAACCAGAACAAAAGCGACGTATTCTTTAAGATTATGGAAGTTTTGTAAAAAATAACTGCATCATTCCTAAAATAATTATACTCAACCGTCAAAAATCTAGAGAGTAACTCATGAACCCGCTCACAATTTATAGCAGTTGGCACAGAGGAACATACATACAGCCCGTACATTTTTGCTATAAAATCGTGTGCCGCATATCCCTGAGAGCATACCCGATTACACAGCTTCGGCTGTAGCAAATACGTATGCGTCAAATCGAAGAACTTAGCCTACTATTTGTTGTGACGAATTGGTGGAGCAAATTTAATTATGAATGTAATTAATTTATTATTGATTTTGTGTTCTTAAAAATGGAGAATAACTCAAGCTATACAGCGTATTCTCGGTATCGTAAACCCCCTAATTTAGAAAGTGAGGAATATCGGCTGATGACTGGTATTAAGGGTTTAGGGTAAACGATCTGAAATGTGTAGTTTATTAACTAAAATGTACCTGAGTAGAATATATGTATAGTGAAAAAAGAGTGGCAAAGAAGTACAACTGCGAAACGGAAAATAGTGGAAAATCGCAGAATGAACATGGTATTCCAAAAATAAATTTTCGACAAAAAAAATTGGGTTGCTATATCTTACAAGATATAAACATTGCCTAGAATATACAGGGTGTCCGGTAACTACGGGAAAAAAATAAAGGGTTATGTAGAGCAGGTCAAACGAGTGCTAGTACTTCATATAAACGTTTTACCTAGGTGCCATTGTTGAGGAGTTACTGTCACTCAAAGTAAGAAGTTGAAAAATGAATATTGTCCATAATTTCTTAAGGGTTACGTTGATTAATTTGAAATTTGGGGGATAAAAGCAACTCATTGAAATGTATCTTTGTGCATTTAAAATTGAATCAAATATTTTTTATTATACAAGGACGGTCGAAATTATATTCTAAAATTTACGCAACTTTGACGGAGCTGTCAGATTTAACATTTTGCCTTCGCAGGCAGATAGCCCTGTTACTTTTCTACAGATAAGGTATACTTCATAACTTATGAAAAAATGAACGGTTGCCAAGATAATTAAATTTCTGTATTTTGTGTATAGCCACAACCGGGGCCACAACGCAACAGAAAAAAGTTAAAAATAAAACATAAGGATTAAAAGAGGTTACTTCAGTAAATGCTCGATATGTCCTCCATCTAGTTCAATGCACTTCCTTATTCTTTAAGATTATTTTTTGCACTCTAAATAGCATTTGTGGATTCCGTTTAATTTCATTATAATGATGTTCTATTCTTGCCATCAACTCTTCTCTTCTATAAACCGGAGTTGAATACACCTATTCTTTTAGGTAACCCCACAAGAATAAGTCAAGGGGGTTAAGATCTGGTGACCTAGGTGTCCATAAGTGTGGTCCGCCTCGACCAATCCACCTATCACCAAATGTTGCGTTGAGGTAAAGAGGCCTATTAATTGGTTACCTATTAATCCTGCCCATACATTAACTATACATGTTTGCTGGTGTTTGCCTTGAATGACTAAATGAGGGTTTTCATCACAACATGCATGTAAATTATGGGAGTTTATTATTTAGTCCCTGGTAAAACCTGCCTCATCCGTAAACAATACAGATTCAACAAAATTTAAATTGTTTCGTTGTTTTCGCGAAAATCAGTACGCAGTAATTTAATTTTGCAGGATAATCTTCCGGTCCCATTGCATGTACTTTTTGATGCAATAATAGTTCTTTTAGAACCTGTGAGCTACCCACTTAGTGGTTCTATTTTGCCTTGAAAGTTTTCGTAGGCTTGTTGAATGATCTGCTTCTATTTGATCTAAGATCTGTTCTTGAATATCTGCGTTTCCCCACCACGTTGTGGCAATATGCTTCCTGTATAGTGAACGATTAAAATAAATTTGTTAATACATTTCTATTCATTTATACCTGTTTCCCTTAGGCGACGATCACATCTTTGAAAAGTTTTCCAATTTGGTACACCTGGACCTGCAAATCTTACCGAGTAAATTCTTTGAGCTTCTAAAGAATTACAAAGCGCTTCTCCATAAATCAAGTGCATATCTGCATATTCTTCATAAGGGTATTCCATTATTTTATTTAAATTTTTCACTAAAAGGGGCCTTAATTTTAAGCTGCCTTAATGCTTATCACCTTTTACGCGTCTCCTGTCACATTTAGCAACCTACTAATTTAATTATAATAATGTGATTAATGTGGAATTAATTTCCCTTTACACAAAATAAAAAAAATTAATTATCTTGACAACCGTTAATTTTTTCATAAAGAATGAAGTATATCTTTTTTGTAGAAAAGTAATAGGGCTATCTGCCTGCGAGGGCTAAATGTCAAATTTGGCAGCTCCGTCAAAGTTGCGTAAATTTTAGAACATAATTTCGACCGTCCTTGTATAATAAATAATATTTGATTCAATTTTAAATGTGCAAAGGTACATTTCAATGAGTTGCTTTGATCCCCCAAATTTCAAGTTAATCAAAGTAACCCTTTAGAAATTATGGACAATATTCATTTTTCAACTTCTTACTTTGAGTGACAATAACTCCTCAACAATGGCACCTAGGTAAAATGTTTATATGAAGTACTAGCACTCGTTTGACCTGCTCTATATAACCCTTTATTTTTTCCCCGTAGTTACCGGACACCCTGTATATAAGGGTGCTTTTCCGAATTAAGCGTGACAAGAAATATGGTATATGAATTTCCATATAAATGAAATCGAAAAGAGTATACTAACAGAAAAGACTAAATAGCGTTATGGCGAAGATACTATTTAAAATAAATATTAAAAGGTCGGAATCTGAATCGAAAATTGTATTAAATTTTGGCAAAACGTGTATACATGAAGGCCATACGGAAGGCGGTACACGATATATAAAAAATGTTATACTGACAGGTCTAGTAACATAATTTTCTTAAAATTTTTGTTATATAACACCTTAATTTTTCATGATATGTATGTAGAATGACGCTTTTTCAAATGGTATGATCAAAATTGGGGCTGCTATTTAAAAAAATTGTCGGTGACGTCATATCTCGAACAACGATGACGTCACAAATATGGGTCGTATGTCAAAAAGTGCCTATTTTAAAAACAACATCGACGTGCCAGGGGATTTTTTTCGAAAACTTCTCAATTTCAAAAATAACGAATTTATTCGTTACTTTTCAAAAGCACTGTATATATAATGCAATCTATTATAAAGCCTTTCCGTAATGAATTTTGTCAACTATAACATTTTCTATCATTTTCGTCATAAAACTGCCATGGTAGATTGTCAGAAGCTCGAAACAAACTTATTAACACCACATAACAATGAAAATAGCGTTGAATTACACCCACAATATCTAGCCATATATGCTTTATTATTAGCTGTTGTAACATTTTTTACTGTATTAGAAACGTATTTTAAACTAATTTAAATCGAATCTCCTACAATTCCTATCAATTAAGTCATATGTATGTTCTCTGATACCAAACATCTAGGTATGCTAATGAACAATTCCACAGACAAAGTTAAATAATAAAATTAATACCTAAAAATATATAAAAAACGATTAATAAAGGGTAAACATTATTTAAGTAGGTATTTGTCATATTTAATTTTAAATTCATGGACAGACTAAAATCACTTTGGCATTGTCGATATTTAATTTCAAATAATTTTTATTTATATAATAATTTTTATAGTTAGATATTTGACTTAACTTAAAGGATGTCACCTGATGAAGCAATCCTAAAAATGTCGAAATAGAACGGATCTGATCTATTGTGGTTGAATTTTCGAGTTCCTACCGTTTCAAAAGTGAAGTTACATATTTATAGTATTTTCATTAAACCAGGTTAGTAAATTTAGCTAGATTAATTTTTTTTAGATAATTATTGAATAGAGCTTTGTCTGTGCAATTGTTCATTATGTTATGTTGTTCATTGGTCGGTCAGTGGTCGTGCGGTTTAAGGCTTACGGTGAGCGCTCTATCAAACGATATATAACATCTGTTCCAAAAACCGTCGAGAACTGTTCAGTACCGTGAGAAATGTTTGACCAACACCGTCTTACGTCGCATTCGCCGAGAGTACATTAACAACTAAACTGACTGACTAATTCTGGACGATTCGGAATCGATTCTTGCTGTGTTGGAACAAACCCATAGTTTTCGCTCAGTAACTCCTTAACGGATAATGATAAAAATATGCAGTTTTTTTTAATAGACTTCAAATATTATTTTACGTCGGCGCTGTGTTTTGAAATTTTGAAAAAGTGTAAAATAATTTTTTTTAAATGAATTTTGCATATTTTCAAAATTTCAAAACACAGCGCCGACGTAAAATAGTATTTGTAGTCTATTAAAAAAATCGCATATTTTTATTATTTTTCGTTGAAGAGTTACTGAGCGAAAACTATATCCCTTGGATCGAGCGCTCACCGTAAGCCTTAAGGCGTCAGTACTTGAATCGAGGTGACTGGATCCCTGTGTGGTTCGACCCCCGCAATCGGTAGACCGTATATAAGCTATATTCGTGGAGAGATTGACACCCTCTCTGCGGGTATGGTAGGGTGGAAGAATGATGGCTTGGGTCAATGTGAGAGATTGATACCGGATGACATTTGACTATCCCCCTAATTAATGAGGTTTTCCAGGTTTCCCTCATTCCTGCACTGAATGGTGGTTAGGGCCTACTAACGTAAGTCGTTCCTGGGTTCCCGCACAAGTCTTCGACTTCTGGGCTAATCCTCGTGGTTAGAATGAGGGGTAGAGATATTATTATATTATATATTAGCATACCTAGATGTTTGGTATCAGAGAGCATACATATGACTTCATTGATAGGAATTGTAGATTTGATTTTATATTAGCTTAAAATACTTTTCTAATACAGTAAAAAAATATTTGTTTTACTAAATTTGTCAAAAATTGGGATTAAAAACAAAAGTTGCGAAATTCGTCCATGAGAAGAAGGCCACGTGGGTTGTGGTGGGCCATCGTCTTCCAACGGCATTCTAATTTCTGGAGAGGATGGCACAGGGGAGACATTTAAAATAAACTGTTGTGCTTAGGTAATCATGCCACCCATATCTTCCGTACTCATTTCTGTGAATTAGTCACCTATTAGTTTCGACCTCCAGACTGTGAGAGACAGCATGTGCTAAACAATAAATTTGAAAACACAGCTTTTATCATACTGCTGGTTAAAAACGCGTTCTTGCAGCTTTATTTTTCATGCATGTTTCGCTTGAGTTTACAGACGTTCCGACCTTAAATTGATCACAAAAAGTAGAGTATAAACACTAGCTACGTGTGAACACTCTAAACATATGACATTTGTAAATTTATTTGTACTGCCATAAATTTTCCCCGAGAGCAAAATACAACGTTTTTTTCATTGCGGATGCAGCTCACCATCCTGCATCGTATCGCATCCAAAATAGATTTATTTTTGTTATTTACTGCTAATGGATAATCAAAAGAAGGGCAAGTGCCGCAAAGGCCTAAATAATTGATTTACCATTATGTAATTGTAGTATTCGCAAATATCTAAATTATTTTTTATTTAGTAAAAAATTGAATTTCTGTTAAAATAAAGAATTATTGAATGATGTTACTTGTAGAAAGAACAAATTCTATCAATTTCCGAATACCTACATAGGTATCTATAAATTTGTTTCCAAATACACAATTTACCCACTCAACTTGAAGGAATTGTTTGTAAAAGAATTCCCTTAGATGAAAGGAAACACGTTTATGTCCAAATGATGATTCTCATTCGAGAACGATATAATCATACCTCGCAATAACAATTTGACCAATATGTACTTTTATTTGAGACAATAAGTTTATATGGGTTGATATCAGAAGTAAAACTAAATTACCAAAAAACAGAGATGGAGAGAGTTATTGATAAAAATTCATAAAATGAGATATAAAGCCATCACAAAGAATTTGGAAAATGGAAATTATGTAAAAGTATCGACAGAGGTCGATAACATTTGAATAATTTTTTTAGCTGTATTCCAGAAATTATTAAATAAAATGAATAATATAAGGATCGAACTTGAAATTTATTTCAAATTTTTAACTATAAAGATATCCTACTATTTTTTTAAAATAAAATGAAAAATAATTTCATCAATCATGTTATACAGGGTTAATTACTATGACTAAGAAATATATTAAGAGGGGATAGAGAAAAATAAAAAAACGTAATCGATTGATCACCCTTTGTAATTACTGTGCTTTTAATTTACTCTGTTTTTCTTGAGGTGTAGGAAAAGGAAACACTACATTTTTCCTTACGCCCTCGATACATATCGACTCCCTTCATCACGCTGCTCAAGCAGCTACAGAGGTTTTAAAAATGCGACATGCGCATAACATAAGGGCATAAACACCCTTCAGAAAATGTCCAAACTTATTTCTAAAGCGAAGAAATTTTGTATTCGAAACTATATTAAGCCCTTATTTATCGTTGACAATACAATTTACTTCGTACGTTTGACGAGTAGGCAACCAGCAACACTAAACGAGAACATTCGTTGTCATAATTGAAATGCTATGTTTACGTTGTGAGTTTGTTTTCTCCTTCAGCTTTTAGTGCAAATTTTTCAATTTTAATCGTTTATAGTTATAAAAAAATTAAATTTGGGTTGCGTACAGATATTTCTATAATATACTTCGCTGGCTTGTTTTTCTAGGTTATCGGACAAGACTACCGCGGGTGCATCCTAAACTGTTTTTTATTTCCCGATCACGCCGTAAAAATATATCTAAATTTATCAATGCATTATTGTTAAAAAAAAAATTTTGTAAAGAATTATTTTTCTCAAAAAAATAAAAATAATAATACCAAATCATTAAGTAGTAAATAATTACACTATATTTTCAAAACATGGAGTAATGCTTAAATTAACAATTCAACAATATCCTTACCCAGTATTTGTAAATATTTTGTGTAGTTTTTTTAATTATGACGTTAATATCGCTATTAATTTCATATCTAAAATATTTTCTTATACCCATGATAACAGATAAAATTAAATTTAAATATAGCTCCATACAATGCATTGATTTGTTAAAATCTGCTTTATGAAATGAGAGCACTACATAATACGTACTCCTGCTTGTTCTTCATAGCAGAGCATTTCATAATTTTTGTCGATGAAACCCAGTAATTGCTCTAGTTCAGACTTTAACAAAGGGCGAAATGCTTATAACGTATTATCTCTCTCCACGCAATTTTTACCGCAATTTCTCGTAAAACCGGAAAATATGCATACATAACTCAATAGAGGAGACAAAATGTTAATCGTCTATGAATTTTCAATTATAAAAATGAACGCAGTATACCCAGCTATTGTCTTCATTTATTTAAAAGAAAAAAATATATTGCATTACCGAAAGCATGAGAATGACTACGACAAACTAAAGAATAATCAATTACAATTTTGAAAATGACGTGCTGCCTGTATGTGCAATAAATACTGTGTGTGTATTTTTTATAATTGTGTACACTGTTTATATTTTATAAACAGATTCGAAAAGTGCAAACGATTCTTATAGTCGTAATAGAGAGGAAAGATATAAACTATTGTATTAAGGCAGCAAGACAGAGAAAAAAATACATTCAACATTGGCAGACTGTGGAGATGTCTGTTTGCTTAATGTTATTTTGTTCGTTCCATTTTTGTTATTCACGTAAACAGAGATAGAACAAAATAGGATAGATATAGCTTTGAAATGCAAGTGGCGATGAAAGCAGTAAAAGTTTAATGGCATTTTAATAACTAGGTTCTCTCTCTACTTCGCGCTTTGTTTTCCTTGAACCGACGCTCTTCTCCCTACCTACCAACTTAATATCGTCGGCTTGCATTCGTTGTATCAGTTTCAGTGTCCCGCAATAAGTGTGGAAAATTCGATATTATGAAGTAAAAATTTCAGATCCCCCACTAGTAATGGGCGTAAACTCGAGCCACGACAGAAGAAATATTAATATTTCTCTGAAAATGTGCTTGTCTATTTTGCCGACATTTCAAAGAAAATGAAGCCTTCAACGTTATGGTCTACCTATTCCATGTTGATAGCTACCCTGAATATAAAAAATAACATTATTGATTTGGCAAAATATCTGAAGTTACGAGCTTTTTTGAAACGACAGTCAAATAGTTTCCATGCAAAAAAATGCCGAGTTTTTAAAAAAGAAGAAATCGATAATTTTTTATCAGACACACACACGAACTGTATTTGAGCACAAAAGTAGAAATGTACTGACAATTATCTATTATGGATTAAAGAACTATTTTTCAATTTATAGTTTAGGTTATACTTATTGTTGTAGTCGCTGGGGCTTGTAGATGTGACGAGCTTTTGCAAATGAAAACAGATGATATAAGTGATATGGGCGACAAATTGCTAATTATGCTACCAAATACTAAGACCAAATAACAAGATCTTTGGTAGTAACGGAATATTTAAGCATTTATAGAAAATATGCAACCTCCAGACCCTCGAATTTGAATAATCGACGTTTCTTCTATAAATGTATGACGGTAAAGCACATCAACAACTGATTGGCATTCACAATTCGGTAAAATACCATAAGAAATTCCTACTTGTCTGGGAATAGCCTATGCGAAAGAGTATACTGGGCACTGCTTTTGCAGAACTTCGGCAACGCTGCTGATGCATTCTGGTGGAGACACAACAATGTTGAAGCAACATGGGTGATGGAAGTCTTCAGCGGTCGCAGACATGTTAATTTTACGAAAAATCAGTTAACTTTAGAGAGTTCAATAAATGTTCAGCATTCACCATAAATATTTCTAATAAGGAAAAATGTCCTGTTGTAGTTTGTATTTGTAATGTAATAAAACAAGTTTTGTGTCTTTTTTCTCCATCATTTTATGTTTACCCAATGCCATTGATAATTTTAATTACCAGTTCCATTTAATTATTATTATCTATTACCTGGAACGTTGCATATATATCAATGATTTTTTTCTGTTTAAGCAGTAAAAATAAACCTTTTAAGCCTGTCAAGTTTCATTAAAAAGCTGATTTTAATGTCATTTGGAGAAAAACTATTTAATTTCTGTATAACGTGCCGAAATCTCAGGGCTGTTAACAAACAAAGAAAATGCGATTTAATTACCCAAAAAAAAAGATACCATGTGATGTTAGATGGCACGTTATAGGCCCTAGCTAGCTATTACTAGTTTTACAAATTGAAGAATAAAAAATATATATAATATATATATAAACCAATCTAAGAGGGGAGTGCCTTTCCACGAATTTAAGGCCAATAAACTAAGATTTTTTTTATTTATTTTTTTTTAATTAGGGCGCCATGTGGTTTGGTTAACTGCTCCTCCCTTGCATTCCTTGAGGACTCAAAAACCACAAAAGAGTTCCCCAAAATAAAAAAAAACAATTGACGGATATTACCAAACTAACAATTTTCGTTCTCTCTCTCTTTTTTTTGATTTGTTCTCCGAATCAGAGTGGGAAGGGAACTTCCAAAGATATAACTTCGAGACAGACAACCGGTATATTGAGTTAAAATGTGCAAATAAGTTTATGTCAAGTTCATTAGCAGAGATACATCTAACAAAAATCTAAAGTATCAGAGAAAAGAATAACAATTATTGTTATATTACCAATAAATGGATATCCACGATTGGTCTCTACTTATTATTTATATATACATACACTTATATCTATATATATATATATATATTATTAGTTATGATCAAGCGTGGAGGGTTGAGTTTAATGATCGATAAAAAAAAACGTTAATATATAAGTAATATTTAACAAGAAAAAGTGCAGAACTTGCTCAACTTTCACTTATCTGGCCAACATCAAGGGTAAGCAGATTCCGGAAGGTCCAGCGGAGTCAAGGGTGGGTGAAATCCCACTTGAGGGTTGAAATCAACGTGTTTCTCCACGTGGTGAAGGTCTGTGGAAGAAAATGGCAGATCCTAAGCTCCCATCGGTTGATATGGTAGAAGTGGTCCTCAAGGGAGGTTACGTAACACCTGAAGTAGGCGTTATTTGCGGGGAGGACAGAACCCCGTAAAATAAACCAAGGATGTAAAGAAAATGCGTTAATTAACGCTCAAGAACATGCAGGGTAAACTAGAAAATTACTCTGAAGTACCTACATAGAGGGTTTTCTTGAGTTAGAAGGTGGTAGAAAAATATTCTCCTAGATGGTATCGTAGAAGAAGGAAACTCCTTCTGGAAAATTCTCCACCAGCTGCAGAAGTAAAGTGGACGACACAAAAATCCCAGAATGGCTATACTTTTGGTAAATCAATAACCAACACCAAAAGTAAAATAATTTGGCACAAAATCACTTTAAATCCCAATAAGGGTGGTTCCAATTACCACAAAAGGTTTCGGCCAATATGTCGTACACCACTTAACAGCAGTAAAACTGAGTGATTTTTTCCAAAAGACTCAAGGTTGTTTTAAAAAAAAAACCATTTGAAGGGAAATAGAAAAGATACCAATATAATAGAAAATAATTAACTATAAAATTAGAACTACCAACCTACTAACGGGAGGCATTATCCACACCCAAGGGTGGAAATTAGGAGAATAAATTAATAATTAATAACGGGTTTTAAGACAGGTGAAATTTGTTAAAGATGGAGATAATATTGTAGAAAATATGGGGCAGGCAATTTAAAGACATATAGGAATTTGGCTTGTCGAAGATATCTTTTTGTTCTAGTTTTTATTAGTCGCGCGGCGCCCATGAACAGCGAACTAGGCGCGAGGAAGACAGATAAATTAGGTGATTTATTTCACTTTCCACATACAAATAATAAAATAGGCAACTTAAAATACTTAGTTATGTAGGGTTAATTGTATCTAGCGCCGTATTAATTAAATGGAACCGTTACATCTGGAAATATGATTCATAAAATATCAGAATACTGTCCATATCTCTTTAAATTGTTAATAAATGTATTACCGCTATTTTGAAATAGAAAACGTAATTGAATCAATTTTTAAAATATTTATTTTCCAAACTCAGCTCAAATTGTGAGGCAGTTAACCTGATTATTGTCATGTAAAAATATTTTTCCGATATTTAGTTTCAACTTTGCACTTCTGAATGTTCGCATAAATTTGGGCAATAGCGTAATTACTTTTTCTACGAATTTAATTAAAATTTAAAAAAGTATCAGCGCCGTTTCTGTTCAAACGTTGAAATCGCAATTGTTTTAAATTCAGAGAAATGTCAGCAACATTTGCTTCCAGCTGTTATGTGTAGGGATACTTGAAAGACCAACAAAAACAATCAACTTTATTGTTTTAATTGCTGGCTTCCTTTCTCCGTGGCGGAGTTTAATTTAAATTAGGAGACAACTACGTCGATATACAAATGAGCCAGGCCAATTTTCAGTGACCAAGTTTGCAAATACCAATTAAACTGGCTGCTTGATGCAATGAACTGTGTGCTCTGGGCGTTTGCAAAAGCTTGTTATGCATAGTTTTCAAGTTAGATTCAAACGGGGATTTGTGAAGTCGAGTAGCTTGATGCTTTCTCTTGACACGATCCTAACCTAATTTAAATAGTTCGAAAAATGCTCAATTATATTATTTTTCATATTCTGGAAAATGTTAAAGGTAATTTGAATTTTATAGACATAAGAGTTACGAGTGTATGAGATTGTAATATTTAATTCAAAGAACCCGCAAATTTTCTCATAAAGAGTGATTTTGAAAGTGGAGTAGTAATTTTAGTATACGTATAGGACAAGTAATATGCAAAAAATAGTTCAATAAAATGTTAATATAACAAATCATAACTCAGTATTTTTGCATTTTTAAATTATATAAACCGGTTCTGTAAGCTCATAGCTCGTTGTATTGAATAAACAAATCGTTGTAAAGAGGGATGAAATTTATAAGCAAATTTTCTGTGCATTTCGTGGAACAGAGCCAGTCGATTTTGATTACACTCTCCATTGTTATATCACTGTATCAGAAAATTACGTGTAACATAAAATTATACTACGCAGACACTAGAAAATAGCTAAAATAATAAAAATAGCACGATCCGTTCACGTACGTGTTACGTTATTATTTAAGGTTAAGGTGTATAAACCTTACATTACGCTTTACCAAAGATTGCGCGTGCAACTTATCAAAAAGGTATTATGGTAATAGTTCTTTGATTTATTAGGGTAGGTTACACAGAGCCGGCTTCAAGATTTGCAATAACTTTAAACTCTGGTTAATAGAAAACATTTATTAGAACAGTATTTTGTAAAATTATTTATTTTAATGTCTAATGTCATTAGTTAAAATTAACTTAAAATCACCCTGTATAAAATGGCTTACGGGGAGATTTTCTTAATTTTTAGAACGTTATAAATTGTGATCCTCTGATTAAAACTGCCAAGGTTCTTACTAAATACTGTGACTATATTTGAAAATACAGGGAGGGGGTTACAGTTAAAAAGTTTTGTGCATATCGTCACAATATATTATTTTTAGTAAAATAAGTAATTTTCATGCAAAAAAATTGCAATTAAATTGTCACAAAACTTTTTTACTTTAATCCCTTGCTTGTCAAAAACTAGTCACTAGGATTGAGTTGGGACCTTTACAATTTTAATCAAGAGGTCACAATTTATAACATACAAGAAAATGTGCAGAGTCCTTTGTACATTTTCATATTTTTCAATTGAAGATATTAATTTGTATACCTATTGAAAATAAAGACAAACACAAAAAAACACTTCTTTTCTTTTTGTTAAATCACTTTTCCGTATATTTTCTAAAGCAGTCATATTCTGCAGCATTCATTACAAGAACTTAAAAGTTGTAGAAAATTGCATATTTGCAAACGGTGCTAAATCAATTATTTCAGTCCATTGATTTCTGCTCCAAGCACTTGTGCAGCCAAATACATGCCACGTATTACTGCAAAGGAATAAATATTTTTAAACATTTACTGTGAGTGTACAGGGCTTACATAATTTTAAAATGCGAAAATAAATGAGTTATTTATGATTTTTTGTATTAACATTTTAGATGCTATTTTTGCATATCGCTTGTTCTTCGAATATACTAAACTTACTTATACTAAAATTACTACCCCATTTTCAAAATCACCCTGTACATCTATATGTGTTCCTAAGGTAAAAATTCTTTCTAGAGTTCGAATCATTGTGCGTTGATGTATAATAATTTTAAATAATAACATTATTACTTAATAGTTATTTATGCAACAAGTGCAAAAAGTAAGTCGAGTAGGACAATACGTCGAGTGCAATAAGCACTTTTTGTACGAGTTGCATACAATATTTTTCTACGTTCATGCAAAAACCAAAAAATGTTATTTAGATGACACTAAGTCTAGAAAATGTGACGTCGATTTGAACGTTTATGTTTGTCATGATGACAAAACGCTGTAGTAGAATGACAGATGATTGCAATAAACATTTTATTGCACTAGTGCAATAAAGAACCACTTTTTCCACTAAATATAGTTCAATAAAGTATTGTTTTTTGCATGAACGTAGAAAAAAATACTTAAGTTAAAATAACTCACTAAGGGCCGTTTTCTAAACAATATAATTTTAAGATTCTAAGAAGTTTTAAAATAAAATATTTCAAATGTTAATTAGGGATGTTAATGTAGATATATCTCTTATAGGTTTAACATAAAGGTAATTTTCCTATGTTTTATTTTTAATAATAAAATTATATAATTTATAATTATTTTGCGACCTATTAAATATAACTGCAAATGTAATTTTAATTAAGTGTATCGTTTTTACTCAAAAAACGGCAATAAACTGCATAGCTTAGCTATAGTAGTAGATAGATACATATGAACTAACTGTACATATCCAAATAAGCAACAAAAATATAATCGACAAAATTATAGCATTGCAATTAAATGAGAAGCTACTTACACATCTTACATCACACATCTTGCTAAGTATAATTTACCTGAAAAAAAAAAATTGTTAAATATTCAATTGTCTTAGGATTAGATGTCTATAGTAACAAATATAAATTTAAAAATTGTATAAAACAATAAAGAAAAACAAAAAATCTGTTTCAAAGAAGGAAATTGGAATACTTAAATATAAATATGAAATATAATAAAACGTTGTATTGTTTATTGTATTTTATTATTATAACCAGTTACTATTGGAATTAATTAAAAAATTAAAAACCACTAGGTTTAATCGAATCATTTTATAAACAGGGTCCAAGACTTTTGACATTGTGTGTATATAGTTTTACTTGCTTTTTTAAAATTATCAAGTGTGAACGGCTAATGTCAAACTTGAAGGTAAGGTGTTTTGATAGTTTTGAATTGTTATGTCATGTTCATGTTATGTGTCAAAATTTTGTGTAATATTTTCAGTAAAAATTTGTAGAAATATTGTTAATTGTCGTGAACAAAGTATAGTATTCTACTTGCATATAATAGCTGAAATTTACTAGGGTGATTTACAACCGTAACCTTCAGCTTCGCAAATTACAGTCACCATTATATGCTCGTTAAATAATATACCATTTTCGGCTCAAATTTAATCAAATTTCGATTTCTGTAAAAAGGTTACTATAAATAAAATGTGTTTCATATATAGATATATGTTATATGTATAATAATAATAATCTTCAATAAACAGTTTTTCCTGAATCGCTACATAATATGTTGATAAAAAAATAACGTAGACCTAAGTAATATAAAAGAAAGTATTCATACACAATTACAATCTGCAGGTAAATCACAATGTAGGTACATATTTATTAATCTTGTTATGTGACCTGTTATACACCTTTATATGAACCGTGTTAAATTTTTATTTTTAACACAGTAATATTTTACGTAAACCTATAGCGGATATCTCGAAAGCCAGATCAAAATGATGTATATTCAATAAAGCCGGGAACTAGAATATAAACGACCAACCTGATATCCTGATTGCCTAAAAGCACAATAAAATATGTTACCGAGGGTGGCGCTCCTTATCTATAAAAAGCTTACGCTTAAGTGGATTACCCTCATTTTTTATAAATAATTAATAGCATCTAAATATGAAGCAAACAAAATAGTGTACACAAAATGGTGAGGTTGCATACATTTGAACAGTGTTTGCCTTGGGTAATTTATATCTATTAGGCCTAAATAAATATTACATGTAAAAATATTATAGCTTAAATAAATCATTCTGTTATTGGTCGGACAACAATAAGAATATAATATCTCTGCCCCTCATTCTCATCACGAGGATTAGCCCAGAAGTCGAAGACTTGTGCGAGAGAGGGGGCAGCATATTATTATTACGCAGGCTGCATTTGCGCCCAGGAACGACTTACGCTGGTAGACCCTAACCACCATTCAGTGCAGGAATGAGGGAAACCTGGAAGATCTCTTTAATTAGGGGAGTAGTCAAATGTCAACCGGTATCAATTTCTCACATTGATCCAAACAAACATTCTTACATCCTACCATAGCCGCAGAGAGGGTGCCAATCCTCTCCACGAATATAGCTTATATACGGTCTACCGGCTGCGGAGGTCGAACCCACAACAATCTAGTCCCCTCGATTCAAGTACTGACGCCTTAAACGGCGCGACCACTGACCAATCCAAGGGTAATTCGTACCTACACATCCAAGCATCTAGGAAAAACTCAATTTTTGAGGAGATATTTTAGAGATTCACATTAGTTTTTCACCTGGAAATTTACCGGAGAAATATCTATTTGCAACTGTTGCAAAACGCCACTAAGTCCTCTTGATGGCCGATTGTTCCAAAGTACATGCAGTGAATCCACCGTACGGTCGAACGGGGGATATTAATGGGAAAATTGCATAAATTTTGTATTGGTATGAAATGTATTACTGGCTAATCTTTCGAACATATTGAAAGGTGAGAATATGTGTCTGGCGGCAACAATTACATAATCAAAATAGTATTAATAAATTGCGCAACATCATTGGAGTGACGTCAAATGCCGCTCAGCGCGGCAATCATGCTTATGTTTCCATAGACATACGTGCAGTATTACTGTGTGCGTGATGTAAATAGGTAGCAGGTGTTCTGCAAGCACAATCAGATAGTTTGCATTAATCCCAATTTCATTAGTGCAGAAATATAAGGAGTCAAGGCAAGCAGGTGTGTCTGTCTTCCTAGCATAAAATAATAACTTTTAAAAAGAAACACATTATTTTCCTAATATATCCCAACATTTTAACAATTATTTTCACATATTTATAAATAAAAGTAAACAATCTTATATATACCTAATACTAAATAAGTTTATGTTTACACAATTTGCAAATTATAATATACTCTATGAATTTTCGTTAAAGTAACGATTTTTTGCTTTATCCCAGATAGCATATCACTTAGAAGTGATTATCAAAAAGGGTCTTGTCGTTACCGACCCATGACGAGTCTCTCGGTTTCTGATAATGCGAATCATCCCTAACACCACTATCCCTTTCAGCAAAATAAATAACCCTATAAAAACACTTCTCAATCCTAAGGAAATTAATGAAGGCCCCAAAGTCAGTAGAAATGTATGAGAATGCCCTTTAAGATCGCCGTATTTCTCGCCGCAAAATGATCAAATTTATGGTGGTTTTAGGTATAGAAATTTCGAAATGTATCACGTAGAACAAAAGTAATATGAAAAATAAAATTCTTGATGTTTTGTTTATTCACTTTTACTATTTAAATCCTTCTCAAATAAAATAAAAAAATTTACAAAACAATTTTAAGATAAACACTATTTTGCTATTCTAATCCCACATTTTTACAATTATTTTCACATATTATTATCTACATGTTATAACCATATTTACATCTACAGTTAAATTAAATGACTTCTACCTAAAAATTTGTTAGACCACTTTCTTCATTAAATATTCGTTTTACATCGGTACCTTTGAATATTCCCAGATGACATGAGATAACATTCCTGTTATTTGCTAAGATCTATGGTATTCAGTTCTTAAATGTCTAAACTTAATATTATTGTAGAACACACTATTTCACGCCTTTAATTTAATGGTATTTTCTAATATGAAAGCCTAGAACAGTTACTGCAAAAAATGTACCTGTGCATTGCTACATTTCATAACCTCTCCCATTGAAGACATAATCCCAAATGAGCAATTTCAATTTAAAAAACTGAATAATAAAATACAGACAAATTTTACGAATTGTTTTATACAAAAGGAAAATTACAGTTTACAAATAAAAGGGATGTGACTTTCTTGATGAATTTGAAATAACTTTACCAAAAATGGAAATTTTACAATTTCAAATTATTGAAAAAAATAAATTTACATTAGACGAACTGTCGCAAATTTGCCTAAGAACACCTAGATTTACTCCAACGGGCTAAAAGAAAATTATCCACCACAATCAAAAATTCTGGTGATTTGAACAGTTGCTTGGACAGTAATTAACTGGGTATAGATATTACGTAGTTTGAATGTATAGAATGATAATAAAACCTATAAAAGTTAATTAATTATATCTTTGCATGCTGAAGTAGAAGCAGTTGGAGTATATTCAAGTCTCTTTAAGTACATGATGCGTTTCACGATTGATAGTTCCAGCAACGCGTTGACTGCCTTTATTTATCAAAACTTGCATTGACTAACTATTTCTCCTTTCTCACTATACCCACTTCGTAACATAACAAAGCCATAGCCAACTGGTCAGTTTTTAGAGATTTTCCAGGACTCCAATCTTATTATATTTTAAACAATTATTAATTTAAATAGTTGATTACAATTCTTTTCCAAACTGCACGTAAATTATTTATTATTTTCTACGGTGCCACTGAACAGTATCCAAATTCAGTATATCAGCGTTTTTGATCAAAGTTGTCTTTTGTTACCTTTTTAGATTACATGAAACTAAAAGAGTGGGGGACATCGTAACAGCAATGCGAAATAATTTTATAAATACGGTTTGCATGTCTATATGATCTTATATGTTTCAGTGTCAATAATCTCTGATATTAAACCAGTTTATTGTTCTCTCTTTTTCGTTCTCTTTGCGTACTTTTTCATGAATTGCACTGTGCCTTTTATTTAGATCTGTGTAACAGAGTTAGTGCACCTCATTGGCTCGCTTGTCCACACTATGAAAACTATGAAAAAAAAATTGTTTTCAGTTTGGAATTTAAAATATCTGGTGTATGTTTCTAAAGATCAAAGATAGCTTTGATATCAGAAATCTGGCTTTGCTTAAAACCGCTAAATAGTTCCACTCATCTTAAAAGACATCTATTTTTATATCTAATATATATATAACTGAATTCTACATATTTATATCTTATCTTTATAACAATAATGTGTGAAGGAAAATGTTATGTGATAGAGTGTACAACGTTAAACTTTAACATAAGTGTTTGCAAATAAGTAAAACTTTATCAAGCTTTGATTGTATGTCATATGATAATTCCAAACATCTGGACAGTATTTTTGCAATTTTAAATATAAAAATAGTTTCTTAGCTACAAACATGTAACCAAGCTTAAAAATCACCATCACAAATTATTTGTACTTAACCCTTTCTTTGCTGGAAATTATGTGTATATTCATTTTTAAGTACGGTTTACTACTTTGTGATTCACTGTTAAAAGTCAAACTTCCTGGCAGTAATGAATCAGAAAACTATCGCAAGGAAGTACACTACTATACATTGTTTAGAAAATGGCATAGATCCAAATTCATGAATACAGTCTCTGGAACTGCTTTCACACAAGATAAAAGTAAAACGAAAGCACATCGCTACGTTAATTATTTTAAAATTGAATTCAGACACAAAAATAAATGAGTTTACCACGAAAGACCAAATCGTTTGGATGCATTTCAACAAGTTAAATTACATTGGAGAAATCAATGAAGATATTTTAAAGTATGCTTACATTTAAAAATAGTTAATACAGGGTGGCACGTCTTTAATGTAGAAAAAATTAAATACAGATTTCAGAGAATATTCGGAATAAAAAAATCTTATATCCAAAAGACTGATTATATTTGGATCGGTCAGTGGTCGCGCGGTTTAAGGCGTCAGTACTTGAGTCGGGGTGACTAGATCGCTGTGTGGTTCGACCCCCGCAGCCGGTAGACCGTATATAAGCTATATTCTAGAGATTGGCACCCTCTCTGCGGGTATGGTATGGTGGAAGAATGCTGGCTTGGGTCAATGTGAGAGATTGATACCGGTTGACATTTGACTACCCCGCCTAATTGAGGTTTTCCAAGTTTCCCTCATTCCTGCACTGAATGGTGATTAGGGCTTACCAAAGTAAGTCGTTCCTGGGCGCAAATGCGGCCTGCTTAATAGTAATATGCCGCCCCCTCTCCCGCACAAGTCCTCGACTTCTGGGCTAATCCTCGTGATTAGAATGAGGCGTAGAGGTATTATTATTATTACTATTCTCATAAAGAGAAATAAACTGTAAACCTGAATTGCTTACTTACTACTGATTTGAAAAAATATTTACTTCGCTTAGATAAATCACAATTTGAATTGTTTTCCATAAACGCGATATTTTTAGCTACCGGGATTCTCTACTCTAAAATTCCGTTATTTGTCACTTCAAAATGCCCTCCACAGATTAGCTGACAGCCTCACCAATTTAAAAAGTTCCCGTCTCTTGTCTATCACGTCGTATTTTTTTGGTGGCGCGTTTGTAAAAGCAGCCGACATTAATTGTTCCTCGTGCTCTCAATACCGATATAATAAAAAACGATGGTATATAGAAAAGGCTACCATATCATATTTACGTAATTTGATACCGTTTCTCTATTTATCTTTTTATAGTCTTTAACGGATTATATGAAACTCATAACAAGAAGCTTTATATTTTAGATGTACAAAGCTTTCCCTTCATTGTACTATTTTTTATATATGTATGAACACGTCTGTGTTATTTTTATATTATGTCACTTATTGTTTTTTTTATATTCTTAACTTGCCTCAAATGTACTCAATATATTCATACAGTATGCGCCAAAAGTATGGAATAAATTCAATAAAAACGAAACAATTATTTTTTGGGAAAAATCCTCGAACAGGTCGATTTTTAATTTAAAAAATACATATTTTAGCGTAAAATGCGATTTTCAAATGTCATTTGTTTTCGAGTCATGACGTCATCGATTAATTCTCTATCAGACAGTACTAAAATTTTGCCCTCTTACATAGGAAAGTTTTCGAGTAAATGACGATTGAATGTTAGAAAACGTAAATTTTATCCATAAAAAAGTAACAATTCTGAGGTATGTAAAATAAAATACAATTGATTAAATTTTATACTTAAATTAAATGTTCGAATTGGCATCCACCAACTTCTTGACAATGCGCAAGTCTGTGAAGAAGTTCTTCTTGCACATTATGAATGATTTCTGAGGTAACTCTGCGCATTTCGTCCCGAATGTGATTTTGAAGTTCTTCTAAATTACGTGTTTTATTAATGTACACTTTTGACTTCAAGTATCCCCATAAAAAATAGTCAAGACATGTAAGATCTGGCGATCTTGCAGGCCATTCTATCGGTCCTTTACACCTCTTGACTATTTTTTATGGGGTACTTAAAGTCAAAAGTGTACATTAATAAACCACGTAATTTAGAAGAACTTCAAAATCGCATTCGGGACGAAATACGCAGAGTTACCTCAGAAATCATTCATAATGTGCAAGAAGAACTTCTTCACAGACTTGCGCATTGTCAAGAAGTTGGTGGATGGCAATTCGAACATTTAATTTAAGTATAAAATTTAATCAATTGTATTTTATTTTACATACCTCAGAATTATTACTTTTTTATGGATAAAATTTACGTTTTCTAACATTCAATCGTCATTTACTCGAAAACTTTCCTATGTAAGAGGGCAAAATGTTAGTACTGTCTGATAGAGAATTAATCGATGACGTCATTACTCGAAAACAAATGACATTTGAAAATCGCATTTTACGCTAAAATATGTATTTTTTAAATTAAAAATCGAGCTGTTCGAGGATTTTTCCCAAAAAATAATTGTTTCGTTTTTATTGAATTTATTCCATACTTTTGGCGCATACTGTATATCCAAAAAATGACAAAATATGGTAATTTTAAAAATAAATGTCAAATTTATCCATTGATACAAGACCCTATTATATAGTAACAAATAAACATGTATTAAGACTAAATTAAAATTTAGATATATATCTAGATATATACAAGGTGTTCAGTAAAGAATGGGCCATACTATAATATTTTCTCCGTACAAAGAGAATATTTTTATTAAAACATTTACATTAACTTTCTATTATATATAATAAGTATAGGACATATGATAAAGGTTATTAAAACAACGGCATAACCAAAGTTTTACGATCAATATTAATTATGCGGGTTACAAATTAAAGACAATTGTCCGAAGATACAAAAGACCAAGTAAATGGCCTGTACAGCTGTAAATGTTTATTTGGAGGGATGAAAACCTGACTCTAAATGAAATAAATGAACTGATCATTACAAAGCACGAGTTAAGCTCGTTCTGGAGCTGTGCCTTATTATCAGATCAGGGCTAATCCCAGATGTTAATCCTTTGTAACGATTATCGATGCGGTTGTGTGTACACGATGGGTCCAGATCGTCCAGGATGACCACTACACAGAATAAATAGCCAGACATCTAAATTAATTTTAAGTTGGGTTTAGGATGGCAATATTTCAATATTCTCTACATAATCACAAAATTTGTTTGAGTACTAGAGCAATCAATTTAATTTCTGTAGTTGGTAGATATAATTTTTTCAATGGACATTATAAATAAGAAACATATATATTTGGTGAATATAATTTTTATAACACTCAATGTTAACAACCAAAAAATATATTTACCTAGAGTACAAAAAAGTATACAGGGTTAACTACCACTAAATATAAAAATTTTAACCACATGCTCAGGGAGGTCTAAAAGATAATAAAAATATTATTAGGGAGCAATATTTCTCCAAAGTGTTCTATGTCGAAAAAGATTACTTTTTCTCTATATAAAATTAGGTCCAAAAATTCTTCGTAAACAAGTTGTGGCCATTGAAAGGGGTCACCCTGATGATGATTTTTTCCAAATATCTTGCAGATACGTTTATGAAATTTGCTAACTGTGTTATCCTTTATGATGTCTGTTTGCTTCTATAAACAAAACTTGCAAATATTTGCCATATATGTATACGTCCCGACCTGGCGCAAAGTGATATAGTTTTACCATTATTTTCTTTTGTACTTCGACCATTTCGACTTCTGACTGAAAAATATTTTTCAGTAAAGTTTTTAAGTAAAAAAAAGGTACTCTTAGTTCCATTTTTGAGTAAAATCGTTTTAGAAATAGTGTTACATGAGTTAAAAACGAGGAATCGATGTTATGATTATTTTTTACCATAGCAGGTTGTAAAAAAACAAAATGGTTTTGGCGTCATTTACATTGATAGTTCAGTTATTGACTTTTAACAAATTGTTATGAGTAGTGTGCGTAATTGATCTCTACTGCGCAAAAGTGTGCCCTGAAAACAGCGGTTGGTTTTTAGACAGTTATTTAAAATCAACAGGTTTTGTCGGAGATCAGACGCCTTTAAAAGTAGAGGATATTTTCAACGCTTCCTAAAAAATATTATTTTTATTTGTTTACTGTTGTTGTTCTCTTCCTATATTAGAACAACAATTAAGATGAGTATATATCACTAACATATTATTTTGACAGATGTTTTATATATTAATCTTATATTTAAGACATTTTTATATTGAAAGTATACCATCATTACAGTACGTGCAATGCTTCTGCTCTTGATCTAATTTTTAAATTTCAAAGCCTGGCAGCCGTGATTCATGTACAATTTTTCGCTAGAGCTTGTACCACCGTGTTTGTCATAAAATTATCTTTATTTTAATATATATTTCAATGAGCAAGCAGATGAGTACAAATTGCTAGTATCACCTCACCTCTTTATACTGGGCAACCCGGTAATAGTGACCAGTAAAAAGTAGGCAACCAACCAACTTTTGCACGTTTCTCATGCTTTGTACTTTCGTTTGGTATTAAAGTCACTTGGTAAGCAAATGAGCGCAATGTTGACCTTAGTTCGGATCTTAGACTATATGTAACGTTATACTACGTTACACGAGAAAAAGTTTCAGCAGTGTATACAGGTGAGTCTAGAAATGCTATCATTACAGATTATAAGAACAACAAACATATTTCTTCAAAAAGTCTTCACTGATAATACGAAGTAGCGCTGGAAATTGTTTTTATTGATGGAGCGCTTATTAAAAATTGTACAATCAAAATGGCAAAACAATTCAATGAAATAAAAATTGCTGAATAATTCTGTCTCAGTGTCATCAAACAATTGCAAAACGTGTAGACCATATTAATCAATATGTGTCAAAAAAATGCACGATACTATTAAAAAATGTAAATATTTTTTACTCTGCCTGGACGAAAACACTGATCTATCAGCCAACTTGTAATATCTATTAGAACTATTCAAAAGGACTTCAGCAGATGAGATGCTTGATCTTATACCTCTCCATGGTATAACTAAGGATACGGACATATTTGAAGATGTAAATAAGGTGGTATAAGACTACGGGGAATTCGGTAACTATTCTTGTATTGTCACTGATAGAACCAGCGCTTTGATAGGAACTGAAATTAGATTTGCAAGACAAAACAAAACAATATCAACTGCCCTGTGGTACACTGCATTGTTCACAAAGAGGCTCTATGTGGAAAGTCCTTACGTCAAATGAATGCCATGAAAGCGGTTGTTACAATAACTAATATTATAAGAGGGGAGAATGGCGCTTTAAGTCACTGAAAGTTTTGTGATTTTTTAGCTAGAATAGATGTAACATATGGGGACTTGTTACTTCACACCGATATAAGCGCCGGAAACTGTTTGCAACGTTTCTTCGCTCTAAGTAAGAAAATTCCCACTTCCCTTAAAAATGAAGTTAAGTCCGACACGACAGAACTGGAAAATTAAATTTTAGATGCAAAATTTCTATCAGACCTTGCATTTGTAACAGACCTGATGTCTTACTTTAACGAATTAAATTTGAAGCTACAAGGAGAGCAGCAGAATATTGCCAATTTATATGGTCACGTCATAAAATTTAAAAATAAAATTAAGCTGTTCAAGTCTTCATTAGAAAACCATAATTTTTGATTTTTTCCAAGCTGTAAAGAGAACTTTGAAAGAATGAAGGATTTTGAAGTTTCATATTTAACTTATATAAAATACATAGACACGATTGCAGAAGAATTCGAGTGAAATGAGAAATTTCAGTCACTATTTCTGTTGAGAACGTAAGCAGAGCAGACCTTCAATTGGAATTGTGTGATTTGCAGTCAGATCCTTTTTACCATGGAAGAAATTGGACTTTTTTAACTTACTCCCAGAAGAACGTTACCTCAAATTGCAAAACTTTGCGAAAACTTCTTTTCCAACGTAATATTTATAGTCAAAATATAAGTGGTCCGTGACTGATAAGTTACGTACTTAGAAGCTTTGTTTATCAGCAACAAATATTAATGCTCCAAACTTCCTAATAATATGTTTTGTATATTTGTTATGTTTTGAATAAATAAAAATAATGATAGAAACAAACACGTTTTTGTTTAATCTATTTATTTACAGCGGCATCGGCACTTGGGCAACTTATAGTTATACGAAGTATTTTAATATGCACTCCTCACACCCGGAATTTTATTTATAGCGGCACTTGGGCAACTTATAGTTGGATAGGTCCGATCTACAACGATCAACTCAGGAACTAACCAATATGATCGACTATGGCCAGTAGTCGAAAAAACTTTATTACATGAGAACAAAGTTCAAAAACTAGAATAATTATGGATGTTGCTTTTTTGAAAATAGCAAATATCAAGTGACAATATGTCTTAACTGACTAGTCATCGTTTAACCTGTCAACAACACTAACCGGTATCGCCTGACATTGTTACTAGAAATAAAAAATAGTGAGATATTTCAATGCCGAAAAAGTCTTAATGCCAAAAGAGACATCTACTATGATATGCTTCCGAGAAATACAACCATCACTGCCGCGGTATATTACCAACAACTCCGTTGTCGCAGTTCAAGAAAAAATACTGTGAGGGCTGATTTTACATATTTATAATGCGCACCCCTCTACCGTAATACATCCACCCTGTTCTCCGGAACATACTCCAACAGATTTTCTTCTCTTAAGCTTTCTATCAAGCACTAGTCTAGAAACCTCCTTTCATGATGATGTAAGATTAACTTAGTATACTATTTACTTCCAAAGCATCGGATTTCATATAATTACTACCAGATAGTCGAGGGGTAGCAAACAAATGAAGGGGATATAATATTGATCAATTCAAATATTTTCTTAAACAAAGCGAACATTCTAAATTCAATATAAACGCTACGAGCTCAATATTGGTCAAATTCTTCATCAATATTGTTCAAACAAACGCAATCTTAAGACAAATACAATGCATACCTTCAGTTTCGAGAAAAATCCTTTTTATTTCGCTTGAGTTAAGACTGCAACACTTAAATATACTAGATTTTCCATTACCTTCCTTAAAAAAATATCTCGGATAAAGTGCCACCGTTCTCTGTTTAAAAGATAAAGGAACAGTTGAACGCCGTGTGATACATTGCTTGCTAGATAGCACTTTATCGCCCATCTGGTTCTTGTATATGTTTTTAAGAGGCCATGCAGAGACTTTGCTTCCGTAAGCTATCTCCTTAAGTGTTTTAAGAATTTTATGCCCCCAAGATAAACATGTATACGTTTGTTTCCATTTCATGTTTAAGTAAACAAAGCATTGCCGTGTGAATTTATAATTTATGTATTTTTAAGTTTGCCTCTTCACAAAGAGAACCAAGTAAAAAGTAAAACGAAATAATTATTAATCAATAAACATAAACGTTACGAAATGGTATATTAACGAAAATAAATAACAGTCTCACTGACTTCTTAATGTCTTGATAATATTTAATATAATTATTTTTTAAATACCCTAATATGTTTTTCAAATATATTGTGCGATAATCATTGATTTATTGCCTCTTTAGCTATGTTAGCTAAGGGGAATGTACTGATAACCTTAATTTAGGCCATTAAATACGATTTTGTGACACCGTTCTGATACCAGGTGTAAAATTACGAACATTATTTTCTAAAAATAGACGGAAGTCAAGATATATTTAATTTTGTTAACAAGAAGGGAAAATTTACATCATTAAATAAAACTGTGGTACAAAATATATGTATACCCAATATTCCCCCGTAAGAGTTACTTTATAAAAAAATATCATAACAAAAGCTGGTGGAATTCTCATTATCTACCCCAATAATACAACATAAGAGCTATATTTATTTTTTTCTACTTTTTGCTGTCATTTAAAAATAATTTGGGTTACTCAACAGCCTCCTATTCCCCTATTGCAATAATTTCGTAACGATACGATATAATGCTTTATACATGCGGGCAATGCTCACCTATACTATATTTAGATCTAGATCTGAAAACGGAAAAACTATGGGATCAACCGGACATTTTTTAAATGGTTTACCTTCATATGAGTGATCATTTCAACTTATCGATTCTATCTAGTTATGACAGTTAATGTGAGTTCTATTGGCATTTGAAATAAAAATATGTTAACAAACGCTTATCAAGATAACCTCTTATCGCACATCATTAAAGATAGCATCATTTAATAGCGAGGTTTTGTAATGCGTGTAACTGTCCACATGCTGTAATATATATACGCTATACCTACAGTGTGGTGACTTTAACTAAAACTGGATCAAACTTTTTCTTTCGAAATTCCTGAGAATGATCGATTTTTATTTAAAGATTTGTCACATATTAGATTACGTTTTATCAAGGCATGTTTGGCTAAATCTTATTTTGACCGATTTTTTACAGGACACCCTGAATAGATATTTGCCTGTGATAAATATTCTCTAATGCAAACAAAGACTCAATTTCGCTTTCCAAACGTAGGAACACAAAAACAGATATCTAGTGCTATTTATTGTTGCGCAACTTCAGACAAACAGTTAAATAAATAAAATCCCCTATCGTGTGGCAGAATCATTTCCCGTTATTTAAATTTCTGCAAACTATGAAACAGAAACATTTCTTTGGCAATATTCCACTGAATATGTTGCGATACGATGTTTACGTTTTATATATAGAATCTTACATATAGTTAATTTAAAATGTAATAAAAGCTATGTAATAGTTCTGAAACTGTCGCTCATATAATATCAAAACAATTTCTACTCCAGCTTAAGGTCGCCGTATTTCTCGCCGTAAAATGATCAAATTTGTGGTGTTTTTTAGGTACTGGAATCTCGAAAAATAAAACACGTAGAGCAAAAGTAATATTAAAAATAAAATTACTGATGTTTTGTTTATAGATTTTTACTATTTAAACTCTCCTCAAATAATATAATAACTTTTAAAATGCATTTGTATGACACACATTATTTCGATATTCTAACCCCACATTTTAACAATTATTTTCACATACTTAAAAACAAAAGTGAACAATCTTATATACACAACTATGTTTACATCTATAGTTGAATTTAAAAAAATACGTATTTTGAAATATTTCAGTACCGAAAGATTTGCTGGATAGATCGCTTTCTGACGTTATATAGGGTGTTCCTTAAATAAGTGTCGCAACGGAAACCTGTAAATTCCTCTTGAAAAAAGAAATATTTTTTTCCTCTTCCATTTTTCTGTCCGGGCTTTCGTTTTCAAGATACACGGTGTCGAAACTTAAATTTTTTTTTAGTTTTTTTTTCCAATATCTTAGGAACCGTTTGAACTACAGGACTAAGCATTTGTAAACACATTACCACTATTAATAGCTACTTTTCTGCACCCTTCTCGAATTTATTGGACGTGCCAGCGGTGGAGATTTTAAGATATCGGAAAGGTTTTTTCCCCCATACCTTTTACGCCACTGGAAAAATTGACATTTGACAGCAAATTCTGAAGCGCCAATGAATTTTACACAAAAATAGTTCTCTTGGTTCGCTGCTAAAATCAACAGTTTTCAATAAAAATGCTTTCTATGAACAAAAACAAACATTTTGCTAAGGATGTACACTTTAATTATGTTACTGACAGCGACCAGTTACCGAGGTCATGACATAACCACTCAGAAAATCACTATAAATCAAATAATGACACCGGCCGTGAAAGTTTAAAAACCACTATAGGATTAATCGAGTCTACACATTGGAATTCTGAAGAAAATTCAACACGTTCATGACTAGTTAGGTAGTAGTACATGTTGTAAATGTACAGGGTGGTTAATGGGAGTTGTAAAAATTAATTAGCTATAAGTAATTTAATTAGTGGAAAGGAAACCAGTAACATACAATAAAAATTCTATCCTATACCGTTAGAAATATGTAAAAGGATGGGTAAGAAATGTAATAACTTTCTTAAATAACTAATACTTAACTGAATTTATGTTATAAATGTGTTTATAAATACTGATGTTCAGAATTTAAAAAAATTATTCCTAACATGCAATTGCCTTGTAAAACTTGTTTTATTTTTTATTATGACTGCATTTGCAAATATTAGTATAAATGAACACAAAGGTTATATAAAAAAAGTAGTAATTTGGAGGGGAAAAATTTACATAATTTGATAAATTTTGGTCCACATTTTCAAAGTAAAATAATTATTTTATTAATAAAAACATCATGAAACTTTTCAATGCTACTTGATTGGAAACTCAAGTTTAGAAAGAAATATTTGAGCAATCTTCAATGTGCTTAAGTCGGGCAGTAATCAGAAAAAATCAAATTAAGTGAATAAATTTATTTTTAAATCAAGTGAAATAAATAGTTTCTAAATACGCTACTTCATCTCTAAACGAATTTTTTGTGAACTTAGATACTTATTGGCTTCAAATATTGAAAGAAGTAATAATAGAATAAATATGGAAGCCGTTCGAGACTTAGATACTCACAAGAAAATGTGACTTATTTGAAAAAAAAATGGTAATTGTATTTTGAAACCAAAATTACATGCAATTACGAAACAAACTAATTTCTAAAATGTTTTCCAGAGATGATCCAAACCCAAATAGGACAGTACTAAAACTTTCAACTAGTTCTACTGAAATTTACCAATTCCATGACATCTTTCTCTACTATGTATAAGAAACCAGGTGAACACCAGATATTTATCTATTTTTAAGACGCTCCCATTTTCCAGTCACTGGCAAACAGACTCGTCCGAATAAAATAAATCAGATTTCGCAAAACACAACCACTTAATTAAATTTGCATATTCCAGAAGCGAAGTCTGTTTTATTTACCTCGTTAGCAAGCTGCACGTCAAGTGGATGCAAACCTCAGAACATTTTATGATACGAATTCTGTATTATAATATTAAGATTAAGCTTTACGAAATTTAAACGCTGCCAACATTGTGTAGCAGCCCCTTAACTTCCTTTTATATGTACCCGGGTTCATTAAGATAATTTCGTTTTTGTTTTGTTGACATTTTCGTGCTCAGGAACTGCCTGTACGCGCCCGTCCTGTTTCCTGCAAAAATAATGGGCTGTTGGAGAATTCATTACGAAGAACACGTCCCGTCAAAATACAATTTGCCAATTTACAGCGATTTGTGTAATAAGCCCAATAACTTCAAACGCGTTGCTAGTGACAAACACATTCCCTACGTTTTTTATTATACACATCCCACGGTCGCGAGGCAAAGGATTTTTTTTATTTGTATCTACACACTGATACCAATTATTCGCAATATTAGGTACACAGTGGATTGTTGGTTATTTATTGCCTAGATCAATAGTGTGAAATAACACACTAGAATGTAATCTTACAACTGTAATGGAAAATTGTTACTGTACTATACATGGTAAAATAGTATATTTGTACACATAATAGCTATCTATATATGCAGTTATGAAAAGTATACTCGCTTTGCTCGTCCCGCAAACTTGCACTCGTTTCATAAAATCATATTTCATAACGTATTACATACAAGAGTTTTTCTAATTTTGACGAAAAATGGGAAATGCAAGTTACTTTTGACATTGTCGATATTTAATTTCAAATAATTGTAATTTATATAATAATTTTTATAGTTGGATATTTAACTCAACTTAAAGGCGGCCACCTGAAGAAGCAATCCTAAAAATGCAGAAATAGGTCAGATCTCATCTATTGTGGTTGAATTTTCGAGTTCCCACTGTTTCAAAAGTGAAGTTAGATATTTATTGTGTTTTCATTAAACCATGTTAGTAAATTTAGATAGATTAATTTATTTAGATAATTATTGAATATAGCTTTGTGTGTGGAATTTTTCATTAGCATAACTAGATGTTTGGTATCAGAGAGCATACATATGAGTTCATTGATAAGAATTGTAGGAGATTTAATTTATATTAGCTTAAAATACCTATCTAATATAGTAAAAAAAATAATAATGTTATTTATAAAATTACTGACTTAAATAAAAGTACTTTATTATTTTTCTGTTGTATTTTGTTGTGTCAGTGCACTTTTAAATAAATATGTTACTATTTTCTTAGTCAACGGCTGTCAGTGTTGCCTGTTCTTACCTCTCTCAAACAACATTGGTATCAGAGAGCATACATATGAGTTCATTGATAGGAATTGTAGGAGATTTGATTTATATTAGCTTAAAATACCTATCTAATTCAGTAAAAAATAATGTTATTTATAAAATTACTGACAAATAAAAGTACTTTATTATTTTTCTGTTGTATTTTGTTGTGTCAGTGCACTTTTAAATAAATATGTTACTATTTTCTCAGTCAACGGCTGTCAGTGTTGCCTGTTCTTACCTCTCTAAAATAACATAGATTACGTAAATACATGAAATTACAGAAGTGGCAGAGAGCTTAACTGTAATGGAAAATAACTTTATAAAAACAATATCCTTTTGTTTATATCCAATAATTATACTCTGTAAACAAATACTGGTTTATATTATGTATCAGTTTAAAGAATATTAATTTTTGTTTTGTATTTTATACTATAATTTATAGATATTTTCAAATATTAACTAACATTTTATTTATAACTTACCATATTATTATTTGTCTTTATTCGTGATAGAAATATGAAAATGTCGGTATATTATAAAAATACAGAAACGTTACACTGTATTTTTAGGAGTGTTTTAAAAATACAGCAATATTACAATGCACAATAAAAAGATTGTAAAAGTACATAAAAATCACACTAATATTTTACAAATTACTATAAAATCACATAAGGAATTTCCAAAATCTAGTGAATGTACCAATGCCATTCTTTACAATAGAATTGTAATTTGCATCAACTACAACATTAATACTTGTTATTATATAAAAAAAATTACATGAAGTATGCACATTATTACATCTGATTTTATATTAAACAGTTGTTCTGTATTTTATTCGTTTAGCAGCCCACGACAGACTAGTTGTTTTTTTTAATTTTATTCGTTTAGCAGCCCACGACAGACAACTACTGGATGTGTTATAAAATACTCTTCAAAATAAATTCTTTATAATATTATCCATCATTCCATGTTTAGAATTAATTCTAAAGAAAATGTGATATATTTCCCTTATCTTTTTGGTGTCCGATGTTATGAATCGTTTTGTTTCAATGTAATTTTTGATACCACACACACATACCTGAAAGATAAATACAATAATTACAAATTACAGTCTAGCTTTAAATGACTATGTGATAGGTACCTTCTCGGTCTAGTTTGCAGGTGATTCTTTTTCGCAGAGGCCAGTTGCTTTATTTCAGTTCTGTATCATATGAAATACAGAAATTGTAGTACATTGTTTACTATTTTACAGATGTAAGGCCTTCTTAAACATATTTTATCCATCAGAAACATGAATAAATTGCTGAAATATGTGAACACAACAAACTTATCATTTCTAGGTTACGCTTTAGTAATATTTCTTTTGTGTGGTAGGTTCAGTTCTGACTTTCAAGGACAATCAAAAAAGTTTTAGGAGTTGTTTTGTTCGAATTTATTTCTTGTTGAACAAGTAATCGATAATTATTATAGGAGTTGGAAAAAAGGAATATTCTTCACTTACACACTTTTGTAAATTATGTGATAAAAAATACGGGTATGTCCACTGTAGTAACATAAAAAACAATTTACTGAAGTTTTATTATATGAATAATTTTAAAATATCGTAAGATATTTTATACAATATTCACGACGAGCTCTATGCCATTAATATTTCACAATTCAATGACAATTCATAATTTTGACGTTTACCGATGTTAGTTTTTTCTATGTCCAAAGCATAGATTTTACGTAACAGAACAACGTTAAATTCAAAAATTTTTGAATGTTTATTTATCAAAATGTGTTTATAATTAAGTATATTTCAATTTAAACATAGGTTTTAGCGGCGTTGGCAAAAAATCAAAATTAAATCGATTTCATGAAAAATGGAACGCCCTGTGTAAGAATTGATGTGTAAGTCAAAAACGTGTTCAAAAATATCACTTCCAGGCAGATTTTCAGAATTCAAATTATCTATAATAATTCTTGACATGTATGTGTTTTAAGTTATAATCTTATTAAATATACACACTAATGTATATTCGATTTCGATCATTATCTTGATTTATTATGGATTCTTTATTATCTTCTATTTTTTCGTTCAATGCTATGTGTTGTAGATTATTTTATGCGACACAAAAATTTATTGGATACATACAAATAACACTTTCAAAAACACATTTTTTTTTTCTTATCAAATTATGAATTTAAAAGTGTAATAACAAAATAGGGTGCTCGAACAGATAAGTCTAATTTCATCTACATTTTTAGATAACCTAATGGGTACTGTTGGTAGTTCTTGCGTTTTACACTAATTTCGAGAATACAGTACAGGGAAGTAGGTACTGATTTTAATCATAATCACACCGTAATATCAATCACATATCTATTGATATATTGGAGTAAATCAATACTGACTGCAACTGGGAAGCAGCAGCAATTAAAACGTTATCTTCGCTTGCATTACAACAGGATATGCATAGCAAGGCATATTCATCACATAGGTATCTTATCTGGAACAACAAAATTTATATGTTTATATTTCGTCTAATTCTTAAAAGTCGAATAAATAAAAATATCCTGATGCTCAAGTACCTGCGGTTCATTGCACTTTAAATGGCCAAATAGCCTGTTAACAAATTAAAAAGGTCGTTTAAAATATTACAAACGTGACTTTTCGACAAATGTGTTTGAGAAAGTGACGTAGCTTCACATGGTATAGAGTTACCTCGCAAGATTTTAAATTATCCATCAGTTGTTTTCAATGGTTAAGGCATTTTCTCACAAACTACTAAAACACAAGATAGTTTTCAAGTGCAATTCAACTAAATAGCTCAATAACATTTTTGTATGCGTAAAATATGGAATATAAGATATTTTCCACCTTAGATTCCTTTCAATCTGGTTAATATTTTCAGTAGAAAAGGCACTTTATTAACAATAACAGTTTTCAATCGCTGCACTGAATATTTCAAATACGATTATTTCAAAAATGGTTACTCCTACCGACTTCAACAAGGTATACCTTTGACAGATATAACAGGTAGGAGAATCGACTGTTTCAATAGACAGATGGATACACTAAACAGTTAAAAATTTCTGCCATTGAAAAGAAACATGCGCTATAAGTGGCGCCCTCTACTAGTGACGTCAAAATTAGTTAAAAATTCTTATTTGCCGTGCCAAAAAACAAAATTGTGCCAATTTTTCATTAATACTCCGACAGGTTTCAAAGTTATACTCATAATAAAATTCTAGGATTGAGCGCCCTGTATTTTTGAAACCAGTAACATTCGGATAAGGCATATTTGGCTCAATCGGCTTTTTTTGGTCACCAGTATCTCCAGCTCCGATATTTCCCAACCTTTCACAGACAAAATATATAGCTTCACGGACAAGCTAATGATTATTAATTATTTGATTTAGGTAATGTACAACAATTTTAAATGAACTAATACTACCATTTGAATATCACAAGTATTTGATAATTATCTGCAGATAGTTCATAACAAGCTTTTCTTTTTCTATAGTTACGTGTATTACCAAACCAAACAAATAGTAGATATTTTGTTGCTTATTTGCAGTAGCAGCTTCAATTTTGTAGCTTGTGCAATTTTTGAGAAAAAATGTCCTACCAAAAATAGCAGACCACCAAATTATTTCACAACTAAGAATGAGAGCGAAGCAATTTTTGCACCAGATTTCGCTGCTCTTCGAGCACTTTCAGAAGGTGTATAGTTTTCCAAAGTTATAAAATGCGGCCATTCAATTCAATTTGTTGCTGACTTGCGCGTGTCTAAAAATGAATAATCAAATAGTCATTAGTGAAATTACAATAATGGTAGGTAATTTCTTGCATAATTAAAATTCATTTGGAAGCTGTTGTTGTCTTTTCCATCTTGCGGTTAGCAATGCGATGGCAAAGAGTAGAAATAAATAGGTTATTTCTACTCTTTGGCGATGGTCTGCTAGCGTGTTACGCTATCAGCAGCAATTTTTCAATAAAATAGCAGCAAAACATCCACCACTTGTTTTTGACAACCGTGTTTGATTTTTCATTTTTAGACAAATTTTTTACTGACTATGGCCTTTTTATATTTTAAAGTACTTGAGCAACCAATATATGGCGCAAAAATCGCTTTACGATTGTCCCATGATGCGGAGCAATTCAATGATCTGCTATCACGCTTGCAGCCACCATTTTTCTCCAAAACGGCACAAACTACGAAATTGGTGGTATATAGCAACTAAATATAAATTTAGCAAGCTGAAGATGGCTTGCCAGGTAATAGAGGTTTTTTCTACGTATTTCTTTGACACGCCTATTTGGTAAGAGCAAATCGGTCAGTGGTCGCGCGGTTTAAGGCGTTAGTACTTGAATCGAGGTGACTAGACGGAGTTGGTTCGAGCCCAGCTGCCGGTAGACCGTATATAAGCTATATTCGTGGAGGATTGACACCCTCTCTGCGGGTATGGTAGGGTGGAATAATGTTAGCTTGGGTCAATGTGAGAGATTGATGCCGGTTGATATTTGACTACCCCCCTAATTAATGAGGTTTTCCAGGTTTTCCTCATTCCTGCACTGAATAGTGGTTAGGGCCTACCAACGTAAGTCGTTCCTGGGCGCAAATGCGGCCTGCTTAATAATAATATGCCGCCCCCTCTCCCGCACAAGTCTCCGACTTCTGGGCTAATCCCTGTGATTAGAATGAGGGGTAGAGATATTATTATTATTAAATGCAATTGAAATTTATGAGAATTTACATAATTTCTTTACAACAATAATTAGAAAAGTAGTATAAACTAATTTCTATACTTATAAGGTATTCAATGAACTAATGTAAATTGCTGTTTCATTCCGTTCTTCATTTTTAACGACGAAGTGTAGACGTTATGTTGCCAACTGCAGATTTATTTTTGATGATTTGTTTAAAAATACCTTATTTAAATTAAGAATTAGCAGATATGGTGTAAGTGCGTCTGCACCAAACGTGTCGATTCCGTATATTTCCTGCATTACATAGATGTCTAGAGTGTAAACAAACGGAATAGTAGGAACATTTTGAAATATCGATTTATAGTAACCAGTTTATTTCTATTATTTTATTCATTTCAGCCCCAGCAATATCTTCTTACCAAAAATGTTTAGAAGTAAACATGTATAGTAGCAAAAAAACCTTGCCAAACGATGTTAAAGTTTACATAATATACCTCACTTATGGCGTGCTACTGATGAGTGCTAATAAGCTTGAAACCGGTATGTGTCTGGTGAGCTGCGCACAAGTAACTTTAGCTGCTTCCTATAGGTTTTCCAGGTGTAATACAATGTTGGTAGGAGCCTTAAGACGCAAAGTAGTTATTTCCTGGAATTCCGTGTTTGCAACATATCGCTATTGCCAAATAGCGATAGATGTTGCTAGCTTTCATTGTAGAACGTGTTATAAAATGCGTCGTATCTGTGGCTTGTCAATCCGGCATGGAGTAGCGACTGGCGCTGGTTAAAGTTTTGCTAAGTCTCTTTCAAATTTTGAAAGATTTGTCGTCTCAACCAACTCAGTTTTGGACCAGTCTCAAGATGTTCTGTTTCTCGAACTTGCCAATTTTTCATCTCAAAAAAATGCATTTTGCAATTGCACAGGTTTCTTAATGAAAAATATTTTCAAGTTCTCTATTAACCATTTGAAGAATGGCATTTATTTTAGAAACACAGTATATACATAACTTCTTAAATCTTAAATCATCTCACCTTACAACAAAATTTTGTGATCGGAAGATGTTCTAGCATGGATATAAAACATTAGTTATTTTACCAAACAATTCATCACATAACACTTTTGTTATTTTTTAAATTACCACAAACTGTGCCCAATTGTGTTCCTTGTCCTTGACCTTGACCTATTAGAACCCATTAAGATGCTCTAGTATTTATTTTGTATCCTTGTAGTTAATATGAAATTGTATCCATTATTTAATATGTATAAAGTAATAATTAATGAAAGAAAAACAAACACTCTGCTACTATAAGAATTTAGCTAATTAGAATTTAGCTTTTAACTAATCTTAATACACTGTTATTTACTATCAGAATTTAATATTGATTTTAGTTAACAAATAGAAATGGTCAATTAGTGAATTTCTGTGTTTAAAACAATGTAAAAATAAATTTACGAAAGCAATCCTTACTCTGGGTCTTTCCAGTACTTTTCAATCTCAGATGAGCCAAGAATCTCAAACAAATATTCTACGAGTGGCCAACTAAATAATTTTAGGGAAAGTAATATAAACGCTAAAAACAAACTTAGAATGCTCAAATGCCGTACGACGCAAGATTCTGATTTTCAACTAAAACACCAGAATTTAAGCTTTATAATTAGAATTTGTCACCGCAAGAATAATAGAATACTAACAGTTTCCCCTCGATTGTTCAAAATTCAACATGTCGCAACGTTACAATGATAAATTAACTTGATTGAAATTACAATCATTACGCCACAAAACACCATTCGTTTGTTTACTGGCATTACCACATTCATCATTTGTTATTGCTTATTGACTAGATCTACTGTTTGGAACGTGAAATTAAAACAGAAATAGAAAAAAAATACCTATGCCAAAAACAAATAATACATTTCAGGAGATTTCAGTAACAATATACAGGATCATCTAGTCAAAATGTCATTAATCTTAAGAGGATATAGGGAATAATTAGTATAATACGGCAACACTATTAAAGAATATATTTAAATGCATATGTACGCTGAAAAAAAATTCAAATCATTATTTAAACCCCTTTCCAGGCTGATATATTTAAATGCATATGTAAGCTGAAAAAAAATTCAAATCATTATTCAAACCCCTTTTCAGGCTGCCACTGACGGATTCACACAGTTCCGAAACCAACTCGTTGACCACCTTAGCGTAACGTTGCCAAAAATAAACATTTTCGCTAGTATTAAACATCATAAATAAGATTGACTACGTATTATTTAGTGCCATAATAATTCCTAATACTATTTAAAATTAATTTGGTGACTTGTTTTAAACTACTGTCGTATTTGTAATATCTAATTGCAACTTTTGGCATAAACTCTTAATTGTTCCACTCACCAATAGAGACCTGTGGAAAAGTTTATCAAACATTGTTTTGAAAGAACGTCATTATTATTGCAATAATTTGTATGTCTGTACCTCAATGAACTCGAGGGAAGTGTAAAATGCAACCAGCAGTACAATCACAATTCCAAGTTAGAACAAATCTGTAAACTTTGCCTAGCGCTCGTACGATACGTTATTCGCAATAGTAATAGTTTTCATGCCCAGAGATGCTCCAAACCTTGCTTTGGGATATCTGCGTTCTGCAATCACCTTGACATTATTCTTATCGTAGAAATGGCTTTCTAACTTTATATGCCTGTATCTAAGGTTACATTTTATATATTCGGCCGTTATTTAGTGTTCTTGCCTTTTTATTTGATAAAATACGGTGTGCCGTTTTAATAATAAATTTTGGTATGCAAATTCAAATACGTAAATACCTCTGCTTTATTTATTACATTTTAATAAAAATTGACTTACTTAGTGAAACTTGTACTTCACCAATACATATTGCATGGCCAAGTTAATACTATTGTTGAAATTAGTTACAACAAAATTCAGCATACATGTACGTATTAGCAGATAATAGTCTATGAAAGAATAGAAACATTTAGCTGTGATGTGGCAACGAAGGTGTGATGTTGCTCGTTTCTCTGCTGACACTGTTATATAGTGATTAGGAAATTGCTGTCTACACGGGGCACCGCAGTACCGGGGTTAGGGTAGATTTGTTTCAATTTAAAAGATCAATAAAACATTTTTTTTTCGATTTTCGTCTATCTTCCGAATATACCTATTGTTAAAATTAACGAGGTTATGACTAAATCACCCTATAATTAATACCAATTTATAATGTTAGACGAATTACAGTTTGAAAGCGCGCTTATATGTTCGTAGTAGAAATACACGGTACGGTAAAATTTTTCTGGGTTTGTTTATACGCGGTCTTAATTAAGGTTTATAATACAATACGATTCGGAACATTTTCTTGCACTCCCATGACACTCCACCTAACGTCAAAAGCATATCTACATACTCAGAATATGTATACGGTTGCATTTTTAAATAATTTTTATCTGTTTTTGTTCACTATAAAATGGCACTGCGTAGACTCAAATAATACAATTTTCAAACTAAAAATACTTGACATTTCTGTTAACTGTCAGACTAGTTGTTTTTTCCATGGCACACTGCAATTAGTTTTTGGCTATGTATTGGATGTTAAATGTGGGTCACGTTAGGAATGATTGAAATCGACTTTACTGAAAACGGTACATCCTATTGAAATTTAACAAGAGTACATTTTTTATGTTAAATACTTAATATTTTAATATTTTGGAGTCAGAAACTAGAAAAAATTTACAAAAAAGATATGAATAAATTTGTATCAGAGCCTTGCATTTTCTTACGCCCCTGTAGAAAATTTTGAATTGTAGTTAATGAGACTTATTAAGCACGTCAAGGTTAATATCCCACCAAAATTTCGTGACTTAACGTTGAACTGTTTAGATGATACGCATTAAAAACTGTTTCTGAGGTTGCCCCTTTAAGTGAGCGTATCTCCCTTAGGAGCCGCCATTGACAAAAGTTATACTAAGGTTTACGTAATTTTTCGACTTATTTTACAAGTCACTTGAATACTTACTACTGTTACACCTTGTACAGTTACGTGTGAGCTCCGAGCGGGACCGTAGCTGACCGAGAGTAACCACCACTGTTACCAAAATCGTAATAAAGTTCAATATTTCTCATTTGTATGCAAGTCTCGCAACAATCATGCAAAAGTCTTATAAAATTGAGAGACAAGAAATTTTCGAGACTCTCGCAAGACATGATCTTGCAAAATCGAGCAAGAAACAGACTCTTGTTTTGCAAGACAAGTTTTTTCAAACTTTGCAACATTTCTTGTCTCATTCAACACTATTTTAACCAAATATTTGTATATCCTTTTTACATACATATAGTTATGATGAAACATCAAAAAACTGAAAAAATATATACTTAATACGAAATATTTTAGCAAATATTTTGAGATAAAAATTAATATATAAACAAATATAAATGACTCCACTGAACTACCCAAATATAATTAATTCGAAAAACTGCAGAACTTAAACAGATGCAATTATGAACTTAGGAACAGTGACGGCCTTAGGGTGGCGCCAGGGTGTGCACCGCACCGGGCCGCCGAGGCAATAGGGCGCCGCAGACCCGAGCCGAAAAGAGAAAAATAATTCGTCGGAATCAAAACGAACAAATAGTAATATTAAAAAATTATTATTTAAAAAAAATTTATTATCTAATACCCGCCCACGGCCGCGGCCGTGAGAGAATCTTATTGACCATTCCAGTCACTGTAGCCAGTGGGGAACAAAGCTTTTCCAAGTTAAAATTAATTAAAACATATTTACGTACCACGATGCTCCAACAACGACTAAACGATTTGGCAATTCTTTCGATTGAGAATGAAATTGCCGAAAGTTTAGATGTAACGGACTTGACCAAAGGATTCGTCGACAAAAAAGCCCCCGAGTTAATTTCTTTTGAGTTTTAATGTTTTTAATTTTAACAATTAAGGGTATAATGTTCGGCCAAACAGTGTAGCTTTTATCAAGCTCCGCCCATCAGCACCTTCGACGGCAAATTTAACTTTGTGCCCCTGTAAGTTAGGCAATTGTATGCAGAAATTTAGCAAAACATGTCTTCTTGGCGGACAGATTTCATTAATATAAATGCAAAAAATAGAAATCTGAGGCAATTGCCTGTTATATGAAGACTTGATTTACTAGCCTACAGCTTTCTTTTTTTATAATAGTGCCTAACAACGTCTCACCGCAGTCCTAAATGTGGGCAATATTGCGACCGAAATATTGCTCAGATCTAATTTTTTTAAATATGGCTCTGCTGTCTAGTAAAATAGACTGTTATTAGTTGATTAAAACTTGATCCATCTTAATACGAATTTCCATTGAGGAGAAATATGAAAGCGCGTGGACGTCTAAAAACGGCTTTGTAAAATTGCGAACATTACAGCCTTAACAATGCTGGTATAGTGGTATCCAGTTCTAGTGGTATTTTTTCATTTTTATTTCTCTGTTTAAATTTGCTATTTGTTTTTGTTGTTTGCATTTTTTGAAAGTTATATATAATTAATACACTTAAATTTTACCCCTACCTAAGTATATGTTTTTTTTTTGTAATTTTTAAGGGCGCTTATTAGGAAGTCGCACCGGGGCGCCTACAGGCTAAGGCCGGCTCTGCTTAGGAATTGTCTTCTATGTTATCATTCTGCGGCCTATTTACGAAAAAAGTAAAAGAGTCTACCGATATGATAATTACTAAAACTTGAACAATGGATCCTACTAAAATTGAGTGTTTGTTTCCTGTTTCAACGCATGTAAATGTGTTATTTAAAATAAAACATAAAACTAACGTTAACAGAATACATGGGAATGAAACAAATACAGTTTTACTATTCGCCATATGGTCAAATTAGACATTTTATTTTTGGTAATTACAATTAGCCGCAAACATGAAATTTATAGCAATTTATTTACCTACTTGTATTATTATTTAAAATAATAACTTTGGATATTCCTTTCAAAAGAAGCTATTACAAGGAACAATGATCAGATTTCAATATACTGTATGAATAATAAAGAGTTACGTAAACTTTGTGTTCTTAAATAAAAGAAAACTTTTTTAAGAAAGAATTGCGTATTCAGTGAATAGCAAATTGAGCTACAATTTACTCCACAATACATTGCTCATACAAAATTATCGAAAGACACACATTTGCTACTTTTTTAGTCAGCTACATATCGATCTACAACTTCAACTTATATCAAATTATACAGGGTGTTCAGTAAAGAATGGACATTACTTTAGGGTTAGCTTCCTTAGACAAAAATATTGTGATATGAATCAACTTATTGTCACGGATTTCCCAATCCGAATTTTTTTTTATTGCCAGAAAAACAATCCGTTACTTAATCACTTCTTTATTAACTACTCAGTACACTACCGAACACTATTTACAACTCAACTAAACACTTATTTAATTAATCGCTATCTAAATCACTTTGATCTCTCCAACTAAACACTTCAATTCAGACTGTACTACGAGACTAACTAACTCGACCGTTTATTCTTCTTTTATAGACCCAACGAATATTCCAGGTATTTTCTAGCATCTCTAGATCCATTTTCCCGAACGACTCGAATGCTTCTCGTCGATTCCCCATTGTTCCAGTCCCGTCTCGATCCACGGCATTTTGTTTGTTTAACAGAATCGTGTAGGGGCCATCGGGGCAATCTTAGCATTTCGCGATACCACCATCGTCGGTTTGGGAGTGAGTGGGGCAAATTCCGTGACATTATCTTAGTACATTTTTTCTTCATTGTTTTACGATAATTTTCGCATTAGTTGGAGAAGTGGAGGTACTCAAATTTTGGAACACAAGGTTTTTCGTTAGTAAATGTACAAGGCGTTCTGGGTGCCAGAGCCACTACATTATTCCTTCCAGATTTTTTTATGGATACAGATTTTTGGAAAATGATTAGTTATTTTGAAAGACCCATCGATTGTTGAATGTGGCTGAAATGCACCATTTTAGAGAATACTGCTGTAGTGTATTTGTTGAGCTTGGAAACCAATTCATAAATTCTAACAAATTATGAAATGAAACAGTTACTTAATGTCGTTCTTATAAAATATAAGCAACACAAAGGAATATGACAACATGAAAAATTTTAAAAGATAATAAAATAAAAAAAATAACCACTTAAATCTAAACGCAATAGCACAAACAAAATTATTCTTTATTTTAAATATATTTTTGAAATATCCGCCGGACAGCTACATTACTGCCTGTAGCAACATATTCCCCAATTAGTAAGAAAATAATCATAAAAAAATAAAATATTTCTGTGGTATTTGGGATACATATGATATCTCCAAAAATGTACTTTTTCTGTTAACTCCATTATCATACATAATTTTTTTAAATATTTGTATTAGGTATAATGCTTAATGTCAAACATTACTAACAAGCCCGCTATTTTGTAATCTGAACATGATACGTCATATATATGATATGTGTCATTATTTCTATAACTGATAACAAATGTCGTTTTTCTTATATTATACTTAAAAACACTGAAAATAAATATTTGAAAGCCAATGTTTGGTTTCTACTAAAATTCTGGTTGATTTACATGATCCATTTGAATCTTTAAATGCGTTTTCTGAAAATAATATTTTTGGAGTTATCGCATGTGTACCAAACACCACAGATTTACTTTCACAGGTCTATAACACAGGCTAAGGTAAGTTGATTTAATTAATTTTATTTTTATCCCAGAAAGTATAACTCATTCTTTACTGAACACAATGTATATTCCTTATTTGTTAATTTAAAACACTGATCTATATTATGTATTTTCCACCACAAAATTATCATTTTTATTCTTAATTTTATAAGCATGAACAACATACGATGCTTTTTACTTAAACAAAGCGTTTAAAATTTATCATAATTGTCCCGTTAAATACTAAAATTACTTACTTATGTGAAAGACCATATTTGTTGTGACACAAAACAATGTTAACAAGGGTTAGATCTATGTAATACATATATAATTATATGCTTTATCAACATACATGCTTTTTGTACTGGCTGCAGAAAATTTAAGTAGAAATCTAATTTACACATTAAAATTGTGCAGATGAGATCTTAAAGAAATATTTCGAATAATTAATATCACATTGGAAATACTGTTCAAATTCATATCTGGACCGATTTGATTAGGTACTTCACATAATCATTTTATTTGTGAAAATTACTAGAATGTTTGCCTATTGATTTTTATATACTGTGTTCACATTCAAAGCACTATCAAAATTAAAAATACGAATATTATTCTTTGCAGGCATATTTTTAGATACATAAAAATTTAATCAATTTTCCGATAGACGCCTTTCTAATACAACAAATATTACGCTAGTGTGCAAATCGGATTGTTATACAGGGTGATCCGTTTTTCATGGCTCATCTTTGGCATCTCGGAAATCATACATTATATAGTGGCTCAAATTAGAAAAAAGCCATTTTGATGGTCATTAAGATAAAACAAATCTAGGATACCTGCCGTTGCTGAAATATTGAGAAAACTGAAAAGCGAATTTATAAAATGCAATCTAGCGTCATTATTTCTCAATAGAAAGAGCTGAAATTTGGTACTGAGGGATAAGAATATACGAGAAATCGATTTTCCTCGAAAGATAATTTCGAGGGCCACTAATTTCGGTTATACAACATTCAACTGTTTTCTTTTTCTTATGGGCGCCATATTGGATCTTAACAGTAAGAAATGTAGAATAAACTAAACACGTGAATATGTAACACTACTATTTTATTTGAAGAGTAACCCGTAAAATAAAAAAATATAATAATTTAAATAAAAAATCTAATTATTTTCTTTGAGATACTAGTTCGAAATACTGCTGTTTTAGTCCAATTTCACAAAGTATTCTAAATATTGCGGACAACATTAGATTAGAACTGAACTTTATGTAGAATTTGTGTATTTTGTTTGGCGAAGTATTGAATTTTACGTCAGGAACAACTACCCTGTGGAAATCCACTTAGTTAAATATCATTTTGTCATATCTGTACTACTGAATGAATAACACCTTGTATAGAATATTATATACGCATTAGCTAGAGGGGCGGCTGGAGACAAAGTAATAATAAACACGGGAACGCGGGGCGTTCAACGGATAGTTAGTTGGGTTTGAAGACTTCGGCAGGTTAGGTGGAAGACAGTGAATGGTGATAAATAGTGCATCTGTTCTAATTTTACAGGTCAGTAACTTGTTTTTGTATATTGTATTTAAAGATTGAATGTCATTGTGTTCCTTTTATTATTTTATTGTCTGTTCAATATTTTATTACAGTTTTATTATATTTTATTTTAATTTTGAGGTAAAACAGTACCTACTTGTTGATTTATTGTTGAAATTATATGTATAACTTTAGTTTGAGTCGAAGTTATGCTGTTGTAAATGGTATTGTAAGTTATTATTAATCATCTATGACTGCTACTTTATTACTTGAATTAGCGGTTTGCTTGTCAGATGTTTGTAAGAGCCTTGGTGCTTCTATAAATATTTTCTCCGTGACTGGACAAACATCCGTTAAAAACATATAAGGCATGAGATATGATTTGAGATGTTTGTTCGACCCCTCAACTACTAGCTGGGTAACCTCCCGTATGGGACCTCAGTACCTTCTGACGCAAGTCGGCTAACTAATCAAAACACTCTTCAGTTTTGTATGTAGAATTATGATTATATTACCGTGTATTCAAGTACTGAAATAGAGATACATTTTTATTATTGTCATCATTATTATTACCATTGCAATAGCGACAGCGATTCTTTGAATTGTGATCGGGGTTTTCTCTGTCGTGCTCTTTTCCCTCGTGAATTCAAGGCTGAGTACGGCACTGATAGGTGGTTACGTAGGCTATTACACCATTGACAGAAAACTAATAAATGAGGTGTATTTAGTAATTTGTTTTGTTTATTTAAAACCACTCAATTCTCCCTAATTTCGTAAATATGTAGCACATTCGAGGTAAGTTAATGAATAATATAAATAAACACAACGTAGGTAAATCTCGATTATTGGCCAAATACTTTCTCTTTCAACAATGTTGAACGAACCCGGGTATGTTACACTACAACCCCATCCTGTATAATTTGTTTCACTTTGTTTTTCTTTATTAAGACCACTGACACGTTCTGTAATAAAAAGTACATAAGTCGCCATCGCACGATCACATGTAGCCTATAAAATTTTCTATTAGCGCTAGAAGACTGGTTCCCTTGTTTTATTCGCCATCAATTAGATCAATTACGATCAGGTCGGACGTATTTCACGTGAATTGAACTCAAGTCCAAATAACAGTCTATAAATGAAAATACAATAATTTTAATAATCTTATATACCTACACATTTCAAAACAGTTTATTTTTGAAAAACATAATAATGTATAAAAGAATAATTTTATTGTAATATACTTTTTCTTGTCGATATTTAAAATTATTGCCATTTCATGTGAGCAAAGATGTTTACGTTCACTTCAAATGCACGTTCTATTGATATACAACTAATATACTTTGTTTTTTCTCCTGACCATGTATTTAAATTTTTTTTTTAAATACACTTCCTAGGATAATTATATATATTTTTAAAAAAATATAACACATATATAAGAAACTTTGACTTTACCATACTCTTTCTTCATTGATGTCTCTCAAACTAACCGCATTAACGCTATTGGTATTGGCATAAAATGGTTTACATGTTTTTCTCAAGATACGGTTGATATTAATTAGTGTAGAAATATTTAAAGATTAAAAAACACCCTCTTCAGAGTAACAACTTTAACACCCTGGATCCCCAGTGTTCTTGAAGTGCGAATGGGGCACGCTATAAGATATATAGCCCAATAACTTTCTTTGAGATACAATAAGGTCATTTAGTCGAACTTCAAATTACCCTATTTGCCTATATGATGTATAGACAACCCAGAAAAAAAGTTGATAAGCAGTTTACGAAATATACAAGGTCAAATTGGAATTAAACGGATCAAGAGGCATTGCGTCCACAGCTTCTTTATACTCGTCCGCTTTGTACTGAAGCAAGCGTCTTTCGGTATTAAATTAAAAGTTTAACAAAAGCTAACTACTTTTAAAATTTACAACGTTCTATTTAAAAGCAAATTCACCTTAATCTATCAATTATTGCGACGAGCTATTCTAATACAAATCACTAATTTGTAAGTGCTGTAATGAGAGGTGTAAAAATTTAACAGTAAGTCCTAAAAGGAAACGTTAATAGCAGCTACATTTTTCAAATAATGTAAATAAATATTTATTGTATTACAAAATTAATAATAAAATGGAATGTTTTTGTTTCCTTAAAAATACTTGTATGTAGGTAGCTGCCTACAACAAAACAAAACATTAGCTTTATTATATACCTATTAGCCAGAATTTTAGTTAAGTAATTTAAAATTTGGTTACTAATTATACACGATGTGTCAACAGACTATCAAATTTATTCTTTCTGACTTTAAATATTTAAAATTTTATATGAAAACCACAATACTCAGTCACCAATGGCCTCTTTACGCTTCGTATTCTAAAAGCAAGCAAACGATAGCTAACGCATCCCGACATGCTATAGGAGGCACTGACGTCACTAAGCGGTTTACGCGAGCGCATGTTATCATATTATTTAAAGGCTTTAGAAGCGTCAGAAAATCATACATTTTTCCATATCGAACTAACATTATAAAATCATTCAAAAAATTTAATAAAAAAATACTGACCGACCCAATTAGAATTTCGTTAATTATGAAACTTAGCTATATTACTACATTTGTTTAGAATTAATGTACAGTTTTATGTCATGTATTAAAAATAAAAAAACGCGAACTCACGAAAAGAATGTTGAAAGCATAAGCAGAAAAATAATGTTTGATGAAAATAAGTAAACCTAGAAATAATGATAACTATTATGTGTATTTCCCCATTGGAAATATGAAATCAACAAGACTTTATTTGACATAAAAAAGTAACAAAAGTTCTAAAATAGAAACCAAGGTAAACGAAGATAAATATAATAGTTAAGCTTCATTAATATAGTCACCTTACCCTATTTAATGAAGGAATCATCTTCTTTCCACAAACTATAAGCGCGGTACACATTTGCGGTTTAACCGCGCGGTCAACCGCAAGTGTGTTACCGGCCTAAGAATCAATAACTCATCTCCACAACAATTATATGGCAAACAGCATATTCATTCTCGAGTTAGATTCCAAAGGATGATTTGCAGCCAGTAATTAGTAATTAGTTAACCGGAGCCAAGACAAGGAAAATCAATTCCCTTTGGCGCTAATTAGCGCTCTGAACGCTCAGATAGTGTGCTGAATTAACCGGACAGGTGGCGATTAACACTGCCTGGTGATCACTGTACAATTAGCATGGCTAATGTCTCTAGGAATGGACCCAGACAAGTCATTAGATCCGGACAGTTCTCGTGACAGTCTCGCAGAGGTGCAATAGAATTAGAGGGATGAAATTAAGTTTCTCGATACACGACAACGGTGGAGGAGAGGAATAAATTATAAGTGAATGTTTTGTGCTGTTCAAGCGGATTGGAACTTAATGTGAATTACGAATAGGAATTAAAGTTTTACTTTAACATATTTACAAAAATATATTATTTTTCTACATAATCTCCCGCTCTTGTCCTGCATGTCCCTAGCGAAGTGGGAGCTTTAATCCCGTCATCATAAAAACTCTTCGGAGGTTCGTTGACGTACATGCTTTTGTAATAATAAATGACACTCCCTCAAAACAGTTCTGAGTAGAAATTTCATTAAATCTCTATTAGTGAGTGAAACAACTAATAACTAATGTTAAAAGTTTAAAGTAGATTTCATTATGAATACGCCAGCAGTTAAAAAAAAATCGTAAAATTAATTTTCATATTTATCATTATTATTGCAAACGATTGTACCTAATAGTAGCCTCCTACGGCTAAAGCCTTATCCTCGTGGACGCAAAATTCGCTGATATTTACGTAAATTTCCAGGTTTTTTTTATATATATATTATTAATGGCTAGAAAATCTGAACTTCTAGCGAATTTCGCAAAACATGATTATAGCTTTTTTAATCATTGTATGGATTAGTAAGTTCAATTTTTTACTGTATTGTAAGGTATTTAAGCTAACATAAATTAATTTCCCTACAATTCGTATCAATGTTATATGTATGTTCTCTGACACCCAGTGGCGTAACAATAGGGCCCGCCGCATCCCATCTGCGGGGGCTCCCTTGAATAGGGGGCCCCCTCTAAGAATAACAAAATTAATGGAAAGTATAAAGGGACCTACCTTATCTGCTTTATAATGCACGTAGAAAACAAAATTTTTAAGTTTTTTATTTAAATATATCAATAGGAAGAAGTCTTAAGTTTGTATCTACTTATATTTTATTTGTTTGTTTCTTATTGACATGTATAGAAATAAATGTTTTATTTTGAATATTTTATTGATAAATACAAAATCAAGTGGGTTTTCGTTCTTTTTTCTCTTTCTTTACAGTGTATCGGGAAGAAGGGCCCCTTATCAATTATTGCGGGGGGGCCCGGGAAATATTGTTACGCCACTGTTGACACCAAATATCTAGGTATGCCAATTCCATAAACAAAGCATATCTAAATTTACTACAAAACAGTCATATCGTAAATTCTTTTTTAACGAAAACATTCTATAACATTCAATACTTATGTTAACTTTTGACTAATCACTTTAGTCCACAGAGTAGTTAGTTTCACACAAATTGATAGTACCTAATAATTTATTTAAATATATTTTTAACACCTTCATAAATTTTGTTTCAAATATCCTCATAGCGTCTTCTAGTAGTCTCTAGTCCTCATAGTCATAGTATAAGAATATTGGATGCACAAGTCGTTCTATAACTGATTATAATTTTATGTGCAATATCTGTAAGCTCTCCCATATCGTAAGACAGAATCTGGTTTTGGGTAAATATCGTTGTACATACGCAAGTAATGAAAAACATTATTGAAACAAGTAATTATTTCTAAACAAGTTCAAGCTTTTAAAACCAATTTATGTTTATAGTCGTCAATTCTTGACCTAGATTAGATAATCTTAGGCTTTAACGCCTTTCATACCTTTGATAATGGATAATAATGAGTTATGAGTTTATTATAAGAACGTGTTAGACAAATAATATTGATGGGCAAACAAACTTTGAGAATTGATGAAATCTAACATGAAATTATTGGGATATTTACCGAACTGTGGTAACGTTTATATTTTATATTAGCATAGTTGTAATTATAGGAATTCTTTCATAAAATTATTAAAATCATTATTTCAATACAAATAATAGTAACTAGTAGTACTCTTCATTATAGTCACGAGGATTATCCCAGAAGTTAGAGACTTGTGCGGGAAAGGAGGCGACATATTATTATTTAGCAGGCAGCATTTGCCCCCAGGAATGACTTACGTTGGTAGGTCCTAACGACCATTCAGTGCAGAAATGATAAAAACATCATTAATTACTGGGGCGCTCATACGTCGACCGGTATCTCTCATATTAGAACCAAGCCAACATTCTTCCACCCTACCATACCTGCAGATTTAGACTTTAATTTTTTTTAGCATATATTATCGACAGTCATAAAATTTAGAATGAATTATTTTATTTTATATATTTGTTTGCAAGAAATTACAAATAGAAATATGGAGATTTCAATTTCGTGGAATTAATGCACAAAATTTTAAAGATTGTTGTATACTCGGAGAATCTTTTAATATGTTTTAAATATTTATGTTTTACTTGTTTTGAATCTGTCGTCAACGAAAGACTCGATCCATTTACTTCTGAAATGAAATCTTCCATGAATAAAACATATTTTCCTTTCCTTCACTTTTATTCCCACTCCTCCGTCCCACTGTGTACTGTGTATATTAACATATAAAAAATATATGAAAGAAACATCCCCACAATGCCATTGTACGAATCTAATATTATAGTCACAAAGATACATTTCATTATTATACCGAATATTAAATTTCAACCGGTTGAACAATTTTTCATAATTCAGCAGCCCGCCTTCCTTACTTTCGTAATATTTTACGCTCGTTGCATTTTAATGCTAACTTACGGCAATACATTATAGATAATCTAAAAGATAATTAAAATCCAAAACGTGTGGCATGAGACTATTTTTAAACAATTTGAATTGTAAAAATTGTAACAGTAGTTTACTTCCGACAGAGACTTTATATTTCATTTAAATGTCTGTTATAATTTCGAATCCGTACAGTTAAAAAATGTGTCGTTTACAGACATAAAAAATGTATAAGATCGTCAAACGTAAAATCAGCCCTTGGAAGTACGGAAAATATCTATATAGGGTGTTTCATAATATATGCGCAGGACTTCAGAATGTGATAGCTCGTCCAAAAATTTGAATAAAGTTTGTATTAACTTACCCTCTAAAATGCACAATTTTCGAGATACAGGGTGTTGAAATTGTAAAAAAAAATTCGAATATCTCCGGAATCGTTTATCGTACAGAAAAAAGCTTTTGTAAGCATTTACTAATAATAAGCTATGTTCTGTGCGAGAAAATTTTTTTCAATATCATAATTGGTGATGATATTGAAGGGAAGTGGGTGTTTTTCTCCCCAATTTTTATGCCACTGGAAAAGTACGGTTTTGAGACGCCCATTTGAACCGCCAATGTTTTCTACACAAAAAATGTACTCTTGGTCATAAGCTCTAAAGTTGACCGTTTTCGAGAAAAATCTACTTTTATATTGAAAAACATGGTAAATTTTTTGAAATAAAATTTTTATTTTACTAAATGTTATAATTTTTTTATCAAATAGTATTAATTTAACTGTGTACGATTTTTTTTAAACTGTGCAACTATGAAGTTAACGTTTGGTTTTGTTACTTGTTCTAACGATTAAATAAATTTTGTTTAATTAGTAAAAAAAATGTATTTCAAAAAATTTACAATGTTTTTCAACATAAAAGTAGATTTTTCTCGAAAACGGTCAACTTTAGAGCTTATGACCAAGAGCACATTTTTTGTGTAGAAAACATTGGAAGCCTCAAAACCGTACTTTTTCCAGTGGCGTAGAAGTTGGGGAAACTCACTTCCCCTTCAAAATCTTCACCAATTATGACTTTGAAAAAAAAAATTTCTCGCACAGAGCATAGCTCATTATGAGTAGTAAATGCTTACAAAAGCTGTTTTCTGTACGATAAACGGTTCCGGAGATATTCGCAAAAAACGAATTTTTTTTTACAATTTCAACAGCCTGTATCTCGAAAATTGTGCATTTTAGAGGGTAAGTTAATACAAACTTTTTTTCAAATTTTTGGACGAGCTATCACATCCTGAAGTCCTGCGCATATATTATGAAACACCCTGTATAATAAGTTGCGAAAGTGTGTGTTTTAAGCAAGGGACGTAAAATTGTCGGACAATGCGTCGGGTGCTTAAAACACATCAATTCCGCAACAAATTTCATATAAGATATTTTTGTGAAAGCGGAGAATTTGATATTTGTATGGTTTTATTTGTATTTTTAAACATTTTGAAATCTGGTTCTAAGGCATTGTTTAACATCAATGTCGCGCATTGCCGTATTTCCTACAAAGTTTTGCGAAAAAACCGCCAAAAATGAGTGATAATGACGAGTCTTTGGATATTGAACAAGCTGCTGAAACTGCGCTATCCACGTTAGTAACCGAAAAATCTAAAAATGTATCTCCTACAACAACTTTGAAACCTGGCCAAAGAAAAACATATTGAGAATTTTACAGAAAAAGTATTACGAGCCTTTTCCCTGAGGCTATCCGACCGTTAACTTTGTGAAGTAAATATTCGATGCTCCGCACCATCATTTACCTGAACAAAAACATAGATATTAGCAAATTACAAACCTAATGGCATTTATAAAAAATAAAGCTTTCGGATATAAACTACGCATTATGCAAATAATGTATCAAATTGATTTAAATATTTACCATGTTTTTGTACTTAAAGGGAGCTTTACAATAAACTACAGTTTTACAGTAAACAGTAAAAATAAAAGGGGCCATATTTCACCATTCTTGTTCCGCCGAATTAATGCTGCCCGTTTATTTGCCTGCCTGTCCATCACCAAATTGTAACGTCTATCGCAGCAGGTGTGAAACTAGATCAACTAGGTAAATTGTTTTTATAAAACAATATACATAGTATCCGGAATATGAGTGTCTTAATTTTAAGGGCTTGTAAGTATTATTTGCTCAAATGCAATAAAACACTAATGAAAAAATGTCTAAAACGAATAATTTGTCTACAAATACATTTCAAAAATAAAAACACAACTGCAATAATATGCAAAACTGTGTTACGAAATTACCAACTAAGGTACAATTAAGGTTGAGTAAAAGCGCCTGTAACATTATTTGTTTGTAATTTGCTTTTGAAATCAGTATTCATGGAAGTAAACACTTGAGGTTTCCAAAAAACACGTCAAAACTGTAACGTTCAACAACGCTGCAATGTCCAGGCTGCTGCTGAACCTAAAAGTAATATAACTCATAATAGTGTCTATAGCTAGTACATATCAGTTTTGTCTAGCTTTCCTTTGATGTTTGTGAATGTACATAAATATGGAACAATTTATTGTCATCACAACCAGCTGCATGATATGTTAATTTAAGGTGAATCTAGGCTACGAGACGTTTGAACGATAAACACTTCTTGCAAGGAACAAAAGTTATTTTAAACAATTGTAACTACTATTCTGTTACTACTATTCTGTCTTGTGATAAAGCTTCCCATTCACAGTAAGTACCTATGTTTAGATGTATATATTTGCAATTATTATGTATAAATCTCTCCCGCCCAAGTACTCGACTTCTGGGCTAATCCTCCTAATTAGAATGAGGGGTAGAGATATTATTATTATTATTATAAATACATACCAATTCTAAGATAGTATGTGAATGACGTTGCCACATATTCAAGACCTGTTTGCTGTCATAATTATGTTATCGTTGGTCAGAGTAAAAAAAATTGTTAAGTCTCATATGTTTTGTTTAGCACAACTTATCATATGGCAAAATTAAGGCACTCATTTTTTAAATTATTTTATTTTAACAAATACACTACCCTACAGTTAGTACACAACCAATTACAGGGTGGGAAGTACAGTTTACAATTAACAGAAAGCAAAACATATATGGTAAACAAAATACATACATATGAGTTAGACAGAACAAACAAGTAGTAAAAATTAAATAATAATAATAATAATATCTCTACCTCTCATTCTAATCACAAGGATTAGCCCAGAAGTCGAAGACTTGTACGGGAGAGGGGACGGCATATTATTATTAAGCAGGCCGCATTTGCGCCCAGGAACGACTTACGTTGGTAGGCCCTAACCACCATTCAGTGCAGGAATGAGGGAAACCTGGAAAACCTCATTAATTAGGGGGGTAGTTAAATGCCAACCGGTATCAATCTCTCACATTGACCCAAGTCAACATTCTTCCACCCTACCATACCCGCAGAGAGGATGCCAATCTCTCCACGAATATAGCTTATATACGGTCTACCGGCTGCAGAGGCCGAACCCACAGCAATCCAGTCACCTCGATTCAAGTACTGACGCCTTAAACCGCGTGACCACTGACCGAAATTAACACTTAAATATATCAAATTAACAAATGTATCAAAATCTTGAAATTTTATTGAAGCCACAGTGCAGTTAAATATATCAAAGTAACTTTCCAATTTATTTGTATTATTTAGTTATCACAAATCTGATGAATGGGTGAATATTTAGTTGTATTAATTCTAGGTGCAGAAGTATAATACAACATACTAAGCCTAGAGGCAGGTCCAGGTATCCTGAAGTTAAATAAATTAAAATTACGTGTATGAGTACAATCTATTAAATTATGCAGCATTTTATATAGAAATATTTGTTGACCTTGACTAATAATACCAAATATGTGCAGTAAACCCTCATAAACTTCGTCCTCTTTATAACATAAAAACTTTAGGAAGCGTCTTTGAATGCGTTCTAAACAATCTATATGTATATTCTAAAGCGCTATTTTTAAGTGTAAAAGTAAGAACACTGCATTTTTTACATTTAATTCTAACTTGTTTAGAAAGCACCATGTATTTAAATTGTAAAGAAAATTTTGCAAATCAATACAATCGTTAAATCAGTAAATTGTATTATATATTTTTTGTCATGTGCATACAAAAGACCCTTAACATTTATATCAGTAACTATATCATTTATAAAAATGTTAAAAAGCAGTAGTCCAAGAACCGAGCCCTGTGGTACCCCTGATGGCGGTATAAACTATTCCGGACACCCTGTATATTATTCCATTAAAATTACGTTCCCCGTCTTTAAACTATTTGATTTAGAGCGCAACAATCACGGTAAGCCAGCAGGATACAAACCGCAACAAGTGACGGCGTACACAACAGTTACTTAAAAATTACTACGGTTTTTTTAAAAATCATATACTTCTAAAAAACTGACCCCCAGTTAAATTATATATTGGGTTGTTTTATTATACGCCAGACTAATTAATACGTAGTTAATAGCCAGTGGTGGTACAGAAGAGCAATATCTGTCAGAGACGTCTGTAACTCTTATATAGACTGCTGTTATTTCACCTAATGGTCCCAGCTGAGCCGAACGACTAGGATCAAGCTTATTTCTCCAAAATGCTACCCTCTTCCCAGTTAAAACCTTCCTCCGGGTCGTACCTACGTAATTGGGCTATAAAAAAACACATAAACGTAAGATCCAGACAGGTAAAGCTCAGTAACTAGCAACTGAGGTAAATACATATATAAGTCTAGGGAGACGCCGTTTCCAGTAATCAATTCATTGGTTGGATTATAAGGGTTCGTTAATAAGTTTTTGCAGGAGATCCTGAAAAAAGCAGGTGCTCGAAAAATAAGACGTGTACAGTTTCAGAATGGAAGTAGGAGAAATCTCAAGATATAGGAGACTAATGAAAAAACACGGACCTAACATATTGAAATCATTCAATGGTGTTGCAAACCTTCAAAGAAATTAACTGCTATTCTAGTTCCTAGTAGCTAGTAGTAACTTAACTACAATATTACATCGAGCAAAAATCAAGATTAAATTCAGTTACAATCCACTTTTTGAAATTTTTATATGATAGTCTATTAAAAAAAAAATATATTCAGCGCTATATTATACGATATACAAAGCCTTGAGAGAAAATGAAAGTATAATTGAATTTACTATTAATTTATTTTTATTATTACAGTATTATATTTATTATTATAGTATTTACGAAGTCTGTAAAACAAGAAAAAAAATTGTGTTTATTATTTTAGAAGTTGGAATTTCTTATATGTATGACCACATTAAATTTATTGTTATTCTACCAAGTATTACAAAATTATAAACTGAAAGCAAACCGAAATGTATTTTGTTTACGATCGTGTCAAATGTGACAGTAATAGTATTAGTTAATAATTGTGGTAAGAAGGTATGCACAAGATTTAATATTACCAGTAGTATTATGTAAGTACAATATTTCATCTACAACCCTGCATTTTTCAAAAATATTTGTTTGATATTTAAAAATTACCCTTTAAAAACGTTACACCACTGCAACCTTATGAGCCAAATATTTCGGGAAAAAAATGTATCTAAATTAGTACAACTTGGAATAACCAAATATGGTACATGATTTAGGTTTATTATTGGGCTATTTTGACTATGAGTCAAAGTAATCAAGTAAATTGAAACACTACAAGGTGTTGATTGAGGGTGAGTCACCCCTAAAATTATGTCAAACTTTTTCCATTGATCGAATTTAAAAAGAATAATAATACCTATCTTGCGCAGAATTTAATTTGAAAAACTTTTTTGCTCTTGTTAAATTTTAAAAATATCACAAAAGAGGATATAACAAATGTTACCATTATATAAAGCCAAAGACCACTTACGTTAAATTTAGATACCATATCAAAAAATTCCATGAATAATAATATTAACAATAAGTTCAACATGACAATGTCTGACAAATAACATATACAGTGCTTTCGAAAAGTAACGAATAAATTCATTATTTTTGAAATTGAGAAGTTTTTGAAAAAATCCTCTGGCACGTTGATTTTGTTTTTAAAAAAGGCACTTTTTGACATATGACCCACATTTGTGACGTCATCGTTGTTCGAGATATAACGTCATCGACAATTTTTTTAAATAGCAACCCCCAATTTTGACCATGCCATTTGAAAGAGCGTGTTATTCTACATACATACATCATGAAAAATTATGGTGTTACATAACAAAAATTTCAAGAAAATAATGTTTGAAGATTTTAAAATTTAATTTTCACAATACTGAAAATGATAATGATTATGTAAAAAATCGACTAAATTAAATGTTCAAATTGTGCACCGTTGGCTGCCTGACAGTAGCCAAGACGATTAATAAATTCTTTTTGGACATTATTATCAATAACTTCAGGAGGTATACGATGTATCTCGTGACGAATTCTTGCTTTTGCATCTTCTAAATTAACCGGCATAGTAACGTATACTTTGCTTTTTAAGCATCCCCACAAGAAATAATCTAGGGGTGTCAAATCAGGCAATCTGGCTGGCCACTCAATCGGCCCCCTTCTCCCTATCCAACGATTCGGGACATTTGTTGCATAATGGGGAGGTGCACAGTATTGTGAAAATTAAATTTTAAAATATTCAAACAATTTTTTCTTTAAATTTTTGTTATGTAACACCATAATTTTTCATTATGTATGTATGTAGAATAACACGCTCTTTCAATTGGCATGGTCAAAATTGGGAGTTGCTATTTAAAAAAATTGTCGATGACGTCACAAATATGGGTCTTATGTCAAAAAGTGCCTTTTTAAAAAACAAAATCGACTTGCCAGGGGATTTTTTCGAAAACTTGTCAATTTCAAAAATAATGAATTTATTCGTTACTTTTCGAAAGCACTGTATAAGTAACCTCAATTACTAAGTATATAACAAAGGCTTGAACAAATTGATTAACAGTGTGAAGAGAAAGATGAAAATGAGGTTAAATGAAATTGAAATTTGACAGTTTTAATATAAAGATTTACTAAGCTGAATAGCAAAATTAAAAAAAAAGTATTAAGATTAACGTATAATATGCATCTTTATTGCAATAGCGCGACTTATAAAAGTCGATGGTACAACAAATAATGATTTTTAACACTTGTATCTTTAATAATTTTAATGAATAAATTAAAATCTTTCCTTTTTCAAACATTTTTGTTTGAAGTCACTCTCAGTGGTATTCATAGTCCGTCTCCGGTCACCAGAAAGCGGTCTCCGTACCGAAATTATGCGAATTTCACAATGAAATTCACATAATTTCGAAAAGAAGACATTAGATACCACTGTTACAGTACACTGTATTCATTGTCCGTCCGAAATTATTTGAATTTCATCATAAAATTCGCATAATTTCGGGACGGCGACCGGAGACAAGACTATGAATACCACCGTCTGAAACATGGTAAAATACAACATACAAACATTTATTTCCTTGTAAAAATATTTGAATTCCCTGTTCCTATAGTATTTGATAGTTTATAATCTCCGAACTAAACTTGCTGAATTCTAAAGACGTGAGAATTATATATCTTTCCCAAAGCCGAACTTCAACCATATCGAGACGTTAAGTTGTGTATTTTCCTTGGAAATAGGAAGCTTAAATATTTAGATGCAAACGTGATGTGAATAATACTTTATGTAGTTAGGTTAAACTTAAACGAATCTGCCGAATCCTGACGGAACTTAATCTTTGCAATGTTTAAGTTATTAATTCGATGTCTACAAACTATATCTAACTTTATATTAAAAATACTTATTAACTACTTCAACGAAATAATATAACAAACATTTATAAAGTTTCAAATATAGTTATAAGTGTGCGGATGAATCATAGCATATGGCATGAGAGATCAGAGGAAGATAAAGCACAGAAAGATGTTCCAAGTTTTATAAACCCGTGCCCAATTAGAAATAGTTTATAACAGCGACCCTCAAACGTTTTTTTCACGTATACAAGGATATGTATACTACAAATTCCGGACACCCTGTACTGTATAGAAGGAAATGTGGCAGGTATCAACTGTTTAAGATATTTTTCGAAAATATGGTGAACTTCGTTCTACTAATGCAACTCACAGGCGGTTTTCTGTATTCTACAGACAAGGAAAATGTACTTCCCAGTTTGTCAGAGTTAATACTTTTGGAATCATTCCAAAAATGACTGCGACATAGCTTAGATTCTCAGTCACCGTTCTGGTTGATGGCGGTGCAAATATGCAGATGTTAGAGTGTCACGGGTGGCTAGAAATCTTCTACGGTTCTATGTTGAGAATTCTGTAGAGAATAAGAAACAGATAGCATAGAAGATCATGGGGTCAAATTAGGGTTCCCAACCGTCCTGGTTTGGCCGGGATTAACCAGGAATGAGAAAGTTTGTCCCGGCAAAAGTTTTGCCTTGGCCAGGACATAAAAAATCCCGGAAAACCTTTACTAATATTTTAACAATATTCAGAAATTTTCGTGTAAGTATACGGCAACGCTTTAAACTTTGACGACCAACCGCCGCGCTGCATAGTGGCGCAAAGCGCCACTGTGCCACCCAAATTACTGTATTACTTAGGGTTGGGCCGTTTGAGGTGATTTTTTTTTTAATGTTCGTCATAGGATTCCCTATCGATCCCTCTTTCTCAATTTTCACATTGGGTCTTCATTTTTGCGGAATTTGACACCAAAAATGGGTTTGCATGGGAAAAACTAGAACAAAAATGACCCTACGGAACACGAGATTGAGATTTTGCCGGACTTTTTATAGGGGAATGCTCGTCTTGGAAAGCCCTACAAGACTGTCCACTTAAATTTCGGGAAGAAACTTTCCGTTGCTTTTAAAATTTCCAAAATCATCCAAAAATTTTCACATATCAGAAATCGTTCTACTGAAAACTAGGAAAGTATTGGAAAAAATCTCATCTCACAAAAAATATTTGTACACATTCAAGGAATCCGCAAAAAAATTTTCAGTTTTGGACACATTTTTGGACATTCACCAAAATGGCTACATACAGAGGATTTTCTGAATTTTCCCTTAATTCTGGGAATTTAATTTTTTGACAAAAGTGGCCATTTTGGGTACAATAGTTCTTTATTAATGAGAAATGATTGATTTTTCCTTGAGCTGTTCGGATGGAAATGTATGATAGTGAAAATTTCTCCCGAAATCTAAGTGGACAGTCTTGTACGGCTTTCCGAGACGAGCATTTTCGCATAAAAAAGTCCGGCAACATCTCAATCTCATGTTCCGTAGAGTAATTTTTGTGCAAAGAATCTAGTTTTTTCCATACAAACCTATTTTTGAAGTCAAATTCCTCGAAACTAAAGACACAAAGCGAAAATTGAGAAAGAAGGATCGATAGGCAATTATATGACGAACATTTTAAAAAATATATCAACTCAAACGGCCCAACCCTAAGGGGTGTACAGTAATTTGGGTGGCACAGTAGCGCTTTGCGCCACTGGGCGCCGTGCCCTGGTAGTCTGAGGTATATTTTTGTGCGTATACCTATATACCGATTATATATTAGTTAATAATATTATAGAAAATTACGAATTTTTTCTGAAATAAATGTAATGGAAAAGTCAGATATTAATGTTGCTAGTGATAACTTAAATGAAATATTTAAATTAGTGTCCTAGTGTTCCTGTCGGTAATGCCTTTTGCGAACGTGTTTTCAGCATTATGGAAGCATTGTGGACCAAGGAGAGAAATCGACAGAGTATATCTCAAGTAAAATCGGAAATACGGAAGTGAGACTAAATTTTGACCTAAAATGTGAGGACTTTTAGGCTCTAGTTAAATCAAACAAAAACTGCTTCAGGCTGCTCAATCTCAACAAAAACATAGATTTAAGTAGCAATGGAAAGTAAAACGGGTTTATTTTGTATTTTATTTTAATGTTTATTTTTGTCAATAATATTTATTAGTTTTGTTAAGTAGGTACTTACCATTTACCTACTTCCTAGTCCTAGTTACCAAAGTTATGTTTTATGTTTATGAATTTATGTTGTTTTTTCCTCTTACCAAAAGCCAAAGGTAACTAGTCTATTTTATGATCGATTTTATGTTTAAAAATAAAAAAGTGTAGCAATATATATATTTCTGTGCTTTGATGTTTTGTTTCAATTAATTGAAAACATAAAAATAATTAATTGCTCCGGAATGACCGATACTCAAGTTGGGAACCCTAGGTCAAACACGGATTTAACGATTGAAAATTCGAACTTGAACAGCTTTATGGCATCTTTCTGGTATACAAATTTATAATTATAAAACGTGTATTATTATCTAGTGTTTATAATAAACCTTTTGGTTTTATAATAATTTTTTAATAATAAATAATAATAATAATATAATAATATCTCTAACCCTCATTCTAATCACAGGGATTAGCCCAGAAGTCGGAGACTTGTGCGTGAGAGGGAGGAGAGAGCATATTATTATTAAGCAGGCCGCATTTGCGCCCAGGAACGACTTACGTTGGTAGGCCCTAACCACTATTCAGTGCAGGAATGAGGAAAACCTGGAAAACCTCATTAATTAGGGGGGTGGTCAAATATCAACCGGCATCAATCTCTCACATTGACCCAAGCTAACATTATTCCACCCTACCATACCCACAGAGAGGGTGCCAATCCTCTCCACGAATATAGCTTATATACGGTCTACCGGCAGCTGGGCTCGAACCAACTCCGTCTAGTCACCTCGATTCAAGTACTAACGCCTTAAACCACGCGACCACTGACCGATCCGAAAATAAATCATTATTCTAAATAACGGGGTTTTATTTAATAGAAAAATGTTAATAAAAACGGTTTTTTTTTTTCATTACAGCACTTGTTATTTTTTAAATATTATTATTATTAGTTATTCATCGAACTGTAAAATTCCTATTACTAAATGAAAGCAGACAAACAATGTTACAATATTCTTAACTTGGGATTCTAAAGATGGTGCAGCATAGTTGAAATGAGGAAGAAGAAGTCAGGAATCAGGATCAGTTAGTTACTCGGCATACACCGACTTTGACTGAATAAAAAAATTGAATAATAAAATTTTTCAAAAGTGCGTAACCACAAAGCATTACAGTCTATACTTTATGGATGTAACCGGCCTTTATGCCCTTGTTTCTGCGTTCGAGAAGTTTCTCTATAAACTTCTCGATGTAAACATGTAAAGCCACCTACATACTTGTAACGGGACCTCGCGTAACATCAACAAGACTGTAGTTTCCTCTACGACTACGAGTACCGTTCGCTCTGTGTCCGCTAACGCCGTACTATGGTACGTGAGGATCTGTTAGTCCTTCTAGAAATTTCACTCACCGACAAACATGCTGCGCGCAACGCAACAATCTGCCCGCTATCCATGTCACTAAGCTGAGAAATCTGCCTAAATCTATGTACTCTAGGCATAATCAGCTGTAAAAAATTATCGTTTGCAGCAAGCTTCACAACACTTGCAACATAAATGTAAGCAGAATGCTACTCAAAGTACAATCTATGCAAACTTCAAAAACAACTAATTATATGGACTCACAGCTGTAGTTAAAAGAAAAGCTCATAGAAATATCTACGAATGCTGCTTTAAAATTGCAGTTATAGAAAACAACACTTCCAAATTTCTGGGCTTGCTTTAAAAAGTATTTTTAAAAAGTATTTCTCAAAACTATCAATGAGAACTATTAAAGGATTCATGACTTTTATGATAAACTATTTATACCAAAAACAATGGCTGCCCTTCTTTAAATAAAAAAAAACGTTTAATCTTAACCAGCGTGGAGTCAGAGTTCAAGTTACAAGTTTTAAATATTAAACCAAACATAACAAGGCTTATTAGTGAAAATCAGCACCAACCGCCACGTTAATTATTATATTTGCAACTGTATGTTATATTTAAATACAGAGCTACTAACATACACGTAATCAATTTATATAAATACAAAATTGTCTTCAAATGAGATAAATTGAGCGATTTAGAAATGATTTGGTTAGTGAGTTTGTTGATGAATCATCCTGTAATTGTATAGAAAAAGTAAAATCTGTGTACATTAAATTCTGGCAAAAGAAGCAGAAGTAGCTGAAGGCTATAACAATTTGATGATGCATGTGTGAGAAGTAGTGTAAGATTACCTGTAAAAATTTGATATGCGACTAGAAATTTAATAGGATAGACATAACACTATTAATTTCGAGTAAGTTACATATTTCTGAAACATATTTGATGCTGCTGCAGTTTACTTAGTTCGCACTTTTTGACTGACTTGATAAAAATAACACAAGTTGTATATGAATGTATATAGACTACCAAAATTCCATCAGAGTGAACAGGGTTTGGAGTTTTTCCAAAGGAGCGCCATAAATATTTCATTTCTGGCTGTTATCTTGAAGGAAGCGATTTACGGAAAAGAAAGGAACGGCGCTAAAATGTCGGTTTGTCATATAAAGTACAAAGACCCGAATAGATTTAGAATTTCCATAAACAAATACCGTGTTCAATAATACAAAAGACACGAAGTTATGTAGCATTAAGAACCTCCTGGCTAAGAATGTAAATATTACAAATTTTTCGAGCCACTTTCCATTTTATTTATGTATCGAGATTTCGTACAGATATAGTTGTATCCAGTAAACAACATGCAAGGTGATTTGTAACAATAATTAAGCTTCAATTTTTTTTTATTTTACTGAAGCTACCGAATTTAATGACACTTTGTTCATAGAATACCTGAAGAATTATCTAATTTAAGTTTACTAGTTAATATAATCAACCAATCAATCAATCAAATGATTATGGTTAAGAATAAATAGAGAGCAAATAAGACTAGTAAAGTTTATGAAACAAGTAATAGAAAATCTATAAATCGACATTAAATAAAAATAAAGAACACATTGGATATTCAAAATTAAACAAAATTGAAACGAAATTGAGTTATTGAATATTTAAAATAAACAATAATTGAAATTTAAATTTATAAAAGGAAAATATCGCTTAAAATAATTATAAAATTAAATAAAATTAATTTAAAACTAATATTTTTAAAATATAAAATTATTTTTATTTATAAACCGAAAGGATTTTTTTGTAAACAAATGTAGGTACATTATTATAAAATTATACTATAAGTCATTAAAATTGATCTCTAGCATCCACAGGTTGTCCTGTCCTTACTTTGGAAGGACAGTGCTTACTTCAGCTTCTGTGTCTTTCCGCCCTGACTTTTACTAGAAATGTCCTTACTTAGCGAAAATGGTAAAATACATAATAAAATATAATCATTAGAATAAAAAATGACGATACGCAAAAATAATTTTTTAATGTGAAAATAATGGAAAATATTGCCATAACAATTTTCAAAACCCAAAGAGAAAAAAGAAAATGATATTGTTTTCTAATAGACATGAAACATCTGGCGTCAAACTAAAATAAAGTAAGTAAGTATTAAATACAGAGTTAAATATGACTAAGTACAAATAACACAGGCACACAAAAAAATGAAAGTTCTGTACCCGAGCTCCGACCTATGGTTCCCCATGTATCTTTGGCTCCCGAGACCGATCCCGGGGTCGGTATAGCCCAGACGTTTCATATTTGCGCGCTACGGTCAAAAAATGACAAAAATTAGGCCATTACCTGGAAATAAGCCCAAAGTTTTATCTCCGTGCCATTGAAGGGTCCAAACATGAATCAGTTGATGGATAGGACCTCGCACATCCCAATTGTCACTTAAAAAATTTACCGACCCCTGGATCGATTTCGGGAGCCAAAAATACATGGGGAACCATCGGTCTGAGCTCGGGCACAGAACTTTTTTTTTTGTGGCTGTGTAATTCAAGAGGGGATAGAGAAAAATAAGAATTAACGGCATCGTCCTTTAAAGATTTTCGAACTTACTTGTAAGATAAAAAAAAATCGAAATAATATTAAACCCCAATTTATCGCCGACACTGCATCCGTTTGGCTTGTAGAGAGTTTAACTTTTAGAGAGTTACGCTCAGAACATCACAAGATTTTCTATTTTTCTCCAGTTTTTAGTACTTATGAACTTATTTTTTCAATGTTAAACGTTTTGTAATAACTAAATAAAGAAATATGGGTGGAGTATAGATATTTTCCTATAATAGAGTTCGCCGGTTTGTTTTTCTAGGTTATCGAATAAGATTTTATAATTAATCATTACCGGCGGCACACTCAAAGTTTTCTATTATCTATTAATACTCCTTTCTTGGAAACGAATGGTAAATGTTGCAGTTAACCGGATTAACTGTTACCTATCAGAGAGTATTGCATACTATTAATGTTCTGTTCATTTTATCGGGCAGTGGTCGCGCGGCTTAAGGCGTAAGTACTTGAATCGAGGTGACTATAGATCGCTGTGGGTTCGACCCCCGCAACCGATAGACCGTATATACCTCTCTGCGGGTATGGTAGGTTGGAAGAATATTGGCTTGGGTCAATGTGAGTGCTTGATACCGGTTGACATTTGACTACCCCCCCAATTAATGAGGTTTTCCAGGTTTCCCTCATTCCTGCACTGAATGGTAGTTAGGGCCTACCAATGTAAGTCGCTCCTGGGCGCAAATGCGGTCTACTTAATAATAATATGCCGCCCTCGACAGCACAAGTTTTTGACTTCTGGGCAAATCCTCGTGATTAAAATGAAGGGTAGAGATAGTAATATTATATTGCTAGATATATATATGAATCGTATCGGTCTGGTGTTTATAAACATTATTGGGCTATGTCGTCACCAAGCCCAAGCCGCCTCCTGTCAGTGGGGATTCATGATTCGACTCTGAACATGAGCGCTTCCTGGGTTGAAAGGCCGCTGGTTATTTTGTAATTAGTGAAACAGTTCTAATCACATATAATTAATATTCGTGTATTATACGTGTAACGGTAGTGTTACTCAGTGAGTTGTATTTACTAGTCAAATAAGTAAATATACAAGTGCTTATTTCTAATATTTAACTGTTGAGGTGATTTATTAATGTAAACTCAAGCTTGCAGGCGATTTATTACCCCTAAATCTAACAGTATTATTATATTGTCGTTTATACAATTGAAAATGCTGTAAAAAAGACCGCATGGTAGTTGACCGAAATAATTTATTGTTCTTTAGGCTTTCCGATCAAGTGGTTAACATGTTTACAAAACTGAACCCTATATTTGAAAACTTATATTTTAAAAAATAATAAATAAGATTTAAATTATTCAAAGGTTCAAATTACAAAATACAGACTGAGCAACTGATGAAAATAAAAACATACAGCACGATTTCACATATTTCGACTAGCCAAAACAAGATTATAATAATACTAGGTGACCCGGCAAACATTGTTTTGCCATATGAATTATTTCTAGTGAATATTTTGGTAGTTAAATAAAATATAACTAACTTATTTAAGTGTGTGGAGAAGTGGTATGTGACTAAAAGAGGAATGGAGCACTGTGAACAATGACGGCCTATAAGAATAACAAAACACGAAACATTGATTTTTTAAATTCATTGTACTTTTATTATCTTAACTAATAAATTTCAAATTGCATCTCTATGGCTATTAAAAAATAGGGGTTTGTGATTTAAGGGTGAAAATTAAAGGTTGTATGTATTTTTTAATGCCACATTATAAAAAAATAAAAATAAAAAATTTTGTCCAAAAAAAAATAACAAAAAATGGTTGGGGTGGACCACCCTTATCACTTTAGGGTATGAAAAATAGATTACGGCCGATTCTCAGACCTACCGAATATACCTACATATAAAATTTCATAAAAATCGGTCAAGCCGTTTCCGAGGAGTATGGCATATAACACTGTGACACGAGAATTTTATATTATAGATTTCTCAAAGAAAAATGTAAAATATCATTTTACATTTAAAATTAAATTATCCATCCCCACACATTATTATTATAACAGTATATTACCTATAAGTGTAATGTTCCCTAATAGTAGTTTAAATTCTGGGACAAATGGTCTATTTTGCCTATATCGTATTCCAGTCACCGTAACAATACTTCTGAGACAGAGTTGACTGATATATGATAAGGTACCCTGAAAGGGACTTCTCTGGATAGGACTGGACAACATCTCTTTGCTCATAATTGCGAAAAAGAAAAATCTACAACACCAAATGAATACATTAATTTTTTATAAAATTACCATACCCTTTTCCATGCGTGAAATAATGATTTTCCAGGAATTTGGAAATGTTTACTGTAAAATTTCCCAAGTAATTTATGGTTTTATGATTTTTATTAGGCATTGTGTGCCTACACATCTGGTATAATTATGCTCAAAAGGTTACATGCTGCTCGATATATTTTTTGTCGTTCTATGTGTGTTGGCGTAGCGTGTAGGATTTTCTTTCAATCAGATTTTGCGATTAGTATAAGACTTTTATCAACCCACTGTTTTAAAGTGATTATTAAAAAAATATTGGAAAAGTTATTTTACCTTGGATGGCAAGTGTTGTTTCATTTTTTAAATTAAAAAAATTTAAGATGAAAAGCGCTATTTTTACTTTATGAAACAGTTTTAAACTAGCACGATAAAAAAGAGATTGGTTAAAAAAATACATGTACATTTTAAAAATTAAAGAATATATCAAAATATCAATTCTACTACAGAAACACATGGTGATTGTTAACTTATACGCAAAAACTTGGGAAATTATAATTGAGAACAAATAATGACGAATAATGAAAAAAATGTAGTAAAAAATGTTTATAAAAATGTATCAGGTGAAAATTTTTGTTTATAAAAACTGTGAAGTAAACAAGTCAGGACAATATGTTTGATATTTGTACCAGTACCTACTTTGTTATCAGTTGTGGTTCTATTCAAGTTTATTTTCACGCGATTATACAAGTATAGCGCATAATTTCACAAACGGAGAAGTTATGAACATGATACTAGCATATTGAACCACATCAAAATTCAATAGCTGCAGCTCACCTTTATGAAGAAAGATTTCCCCAAAGATATCATCCGAGACGTAAAGCCTTCTTATATGTGGTTCAACGGGGTAGAGAAACTGGCAATTTGTGGCCGAGGCCTGGGCAACATGGGAAAGCCATTAGACCTAGACAAATTGTGAATCTCAAGGAAGAGATTTTAAATGCCGTCGAGGAGCAGCCTGTCCTAATTTGGGATATCACAATTCACAGTTTCTGTCCGAAACACAGCGAGTACAAGCCTTACTCCCAAGGGATCTTCCCGTTCGAGTTCACCTTTGCGAGTAGTTATTACATCAGCAGCACTTAAACCCAAACTTTACCATGAACATTTTAGTTACGGATGAGGCAATTTTCACACGTAATGGTCAAAATTTATACAATACGCATTATTGGGCATTGGAAAATCCACCTGTTACTCGGCGAACACACTTTCAGCAACGATTTTCAGTAAATTAGTGGACTGAAATTTTGAATGGAGTACTTATTGACCCTTTCATTTTGGAAAATCGGTTAACTGGTGCTCTTTATTTAAAATGTTTGCGTAATAATTTACCGGTACTCCTCGAAGAAGTTAATGTCAATGTTTTAGACCGCATATGTGGTTGCTTTACGATGGTGCTCCACACATTATGCCCGACTAGTGCGACAACAGTTGAATCATGTGTTTCCCGAACAATGGATAAGCCGAGATGGTCTAATTGGAAGCCGCTTCGATCGCCAGACCTAAATCCGATTGATTTTGGGGGGCGCGTGTGGGAGTTCGTGGATTCGGCTAAACTGTGTATTGAAAATCGCGAAAATAACTTCGAACAGTTACTGTACTAATTAAATGCATTTTCAGTTTTATGAAATTCGCTTTCTCTTATATTTATTTCAAATAAATTGATATCTCCGTAACTGAAAAAAAAATTATTTTCTATTAATCATTGTTTTTCCTCAGTTATAATTTGTCAAATTTATGCGTATAGGTTAAGAATCACCCTGTATATAGAAAAACCTATTTAACATTTAATAACTTGCAACAAAATTTAAATGCTATAAGTATAGATGGTGTTACAGAAAGATCCTAAGAAAATTTAAGGACAGGTTTTGTGTTTAAGAATCAGAAAAAGGTTTATAGAAACATGAGTCCGGCAATACCTACCTCGTTTTCGAGATAAAAGTTTTTAAAATTTTCTGCCTTAAATACTACAGTCTCCATTACTCGAAAACCGATTGAGATGAGATTTGGTACACAAAAGTGTACAGGGTGATAACGGAAAGTGAGAACACCCTGTAACTTTTTTATGACTGCTGATAAAAATTTTAAATTGGGTGGGTTTATACTAGATGGTGCCACGAATTCTTTGAGGTCATTTCGGATTTCATGACATTTCCGGTTTGACCGGCAATGACCGAAAATTTATATTTTTGAATGGGACACCCTGTATTTATTGACATTTTTGGAATCAGCGGATCATTTTACGTATGGTAGGACCAATTTTCTGATACATTTCCTGGATGTAAGTATTTTTCTTTTAATTTTTAAAATAAAACTAGAAGGCCGCGGTAATTGGCGGACAGGCCATCTTCATACAGACGTCTTGCTTCATTCGAATTTCGGTTTGCTTTTCCATACATAAAATGTATGTTGGTCAATTCTTCAAATGAATAATTCACCATATTTAGGTACTTATTTTGTAAATCATTAACATCACTCTGTAACACCCTGTATACCGAAAAACATATGGCAGAAACTTTATTTAACAAATCAATTTTTATATCTACTATGTATATAATCTAAATAATACATCCATGTTCCAAATCTTACTTTTGATGATACCCCAAATATGTACACATATAGTAGGTAGCATATGTTAAAACATGTTTGATATATGTCAGTATCAACAATATACATATGATTAAGGAAAACTAACTAAATTCGTATATAAGAAAATTTGAATAGCTTCACAATATAACCAATATCCAATCTCTTGGCTTCAGAGTAATTCATTTCGATAACTTTATAAAAATACCGATGGAATGTATTTGTAGGATTAAATAAAACGTAGTATGTATGTGTTACAAAGTTCATCTAGACTTGCTGAAACGTAATCCCGTAAATAACTTCGACGGTTCGCTGAAAAAGCGACACTTGACGGATCGCGGAAACATTTGAAAAACCTGTGAAAACGCTAGTTCGGTTAAATACTTAGGAATCGTTGTTAGGTTTCGCAATTTTCCCCAATCTATACGAAGCATTGGAAGGTCTATTCTAGCAGAGATACTCACTGAAATGATCAATCCCATTCAGTTCTGTTGCTTTTTACTTTTTATCACTCGATCACGTTGTTCAAATGAAAAAATGGAAATTATTTTATATAGTTTTATATAAACAACTTCAAACAATACGATAAGGTACCTAACAATATTTTGAGTTATAAACATTAAAACTATTCAGCACATTCTATTTAATGATCATGCTCAACAATAATGAAACTATACATATTAACGAAATTTTTGACAGGAGAAATCGGTGGATACAATCTAGTGATCTCTTATTTTACAAATAGACACTGTACCTATGTACAACTTAAAGTCGTTTCACAGTTCTAAAATTTCTTAAAAAAAAAATTTCTTTTCTTAGACATGCGCATGAAGTACGAAGACAAAATATGATAAAACTGCGATCAGTTGAGGAAACTTTTCAGACTTGGCTGCACTGCACTAAACTCAAGAAAATCGTAAACTGTAAAGCTATTCGACAAGAAAATTAAGTCAAGAAATTTGAACAAGAAAATTGCATCAAGAAAAATGTTTGGACTGTAAAACAGGTTTTAGGTGATTAAAGTCTAACACAATTTTACAAACGTTGGAAACCTGTGAGAGTTCTATTATAGGACCTATATTTTTATACAGTTTATTAACGACATTGTTAAAAATAATATCTCTACCCCTCATTCTAATCACGAGGATTAACCCAGAAGTCGAAGACATGTGCGGGAGAGGGTGCGGCATATTATTATTATTATGCAGGCCGCATTTGTGCCCAGGAACGACTTACGTTGGTAGGCCCTAACCACAATTCAGTGCAGGAATAAGGGAAAACTGGAAAACCTCATTAATTAGGGTGGTAGTCAAATGTCAACCGGTATCAATCTCTCACATTGATCCAAGCTAACATTCTTCCACCCTACCATACCCGCAGAGAGGGTGCCAATCCCCTTCACGAATATAGCTTATATACGGTCTACCGCGCGACCACTGAGCGATCCATAATATAACTAATAAATGTGAAATACTTGTTACATGCAAACTTTCAATGGTTATTAAATCACTGCAAGAATACTTTTTGCTTCAGTACTGTTTAGATAAATTCATGATTGATTTGATAAATAAATTGCCACTAAATTTTAACGTAATGTTACGTCATATACAAGGAAAGTAAGATACATCTACCTCCTTACCTTATTATTAGGTATTACAAAAACTATGAAACAATGAAAACGTTGCATATTAGAAAAATGGTAACGCTTAACCACACAAACTCAACTCTAAATATATCCCGAAACACAATTTATTGCACCAAATTCATTGAACAATCGCCAAATCCACGAAAAAATTAATCTCCTTAAAATAAATAAACATCTGGGGGAAACAAATGCATTGCAACTTTTTTGCGTTTTTTAATTCGGCCTTTATAAATGCAAACTCATCCTTTGCCTCAGCATGACTAGCACGAAGCAGGTCCGAAAGAAATGGGCGATGAGAAATAAGTGTTAACTTGTTAAAACCTTTTACTTTTTAGGCGACTGAAATTCACTGAACCATTTTACTGCTCACGTTTCGTTTCATTCCAGCTTGCTGAACAATACAAAATATTAAAATATTTAATTTTATATTAGGGCTCCAAACTTACACAAAAAAAAATACAGCATAATCAAGTAAAGTATACATGAAAAACAAAATATTACCTCAAAAATAACTAGATTTTTTATTAAAATTATTGTATTTTTTAAATTGTATGGGTTATTCTTCAAATAAAATAGTAGTGTTACATATTGATGTAATCGTAATTTTATTTTACATCTGTTACTGTCAGAGAAGATTCAATATGGCGGTCGAAAGAAAAAAAACAATTGAATGGCAGCATAACCGTCACTAGCGATTGTACAATTTTTTTCCGACGGAAATCCATTTCTCGTATATTCTTGTCCCACTGCTCTTTCTGTTGAAAAATAATAACGCTAGATGGCATTTTCTAATAAATAAATATAATACATTTTCAGGTTTTTTACAATATTTCAGCAATATGAGCAGATATCTTGGATCTGTTTGGTTTATATTAATGGCTATTCAGGGTGTAACAGCAATTGGTAAACATTTTCTGTTCGAGACCTCAAGATTCTTATTAAAAAAAATATAATTTCTCGAACGAAATGAAATACATTTAGAGAAAAACAATTTAAGAAGAAACGGAACAGATATATAAAAATAAATATTTGCTCAAAATCAAAACTAGGTACGTGAATATGTTTGTTATATATCGAATTTAAATCAATTGTATTATTAATGAAAAAAAAGATATTTGAAAATTTTTAGGTACTTATATGTATCTATAACAAAATTAAGAGAAAAAAAGGTAAATGACTCACCTTTCTTGTAGTGCAGTCAGACTTAAGAAACCTTGTGGTAAGAGGTACTGGAGGGAAAAAATGTTCCGTGCACTAGATTTATATGCACTGCACAAGTAATAATATTATATTTTATTTTGAGAATATGGTTATTATTATCAAAAATACTAAGAGTTAACTGATTGAGTATCGATTGGTTTGGCTTTTCCACCGGGCATAAGTGCCTTTATCCGACGAGGTGAAAATATATACAATTTTTCCGTTTTATTTTAAATACAGGCCTAAACATCATTTATAACAACACATTTTTTACTGTGTGTATGAAGATGATGCCATATAAAAGGCAGTAATTGCTTACAAATTTTTTGGTTTTTTAATTAGAATTTCTCATTATTTTTCAAAATCTTATTCATTCTTAAATATTCGTCGATATCATATTAAGTCAATCTATGTATTCATGGTTTAGCTTCAAAATAATCCTAGAAATATTGATACAAATTTTTCCAAATGTGTAACGGGAAAAGCAAACGTGCATACTATTTTTTCAATTGTTTCAAAATAATCCTACAAATATTGATACAAATTTTTCCCAAATGTGTAACGAGAAAAGCAAACGTGCATACTATTTTTTTCAATAGACATTAAATAAAGCTAAATAATTGCCTCAAATTTCTCTCTTTTTGAATTGTATCCACTTGGCCTAATAATATACCACTTTCGATACATTACACAATAAATTAATAAATTGAAATGTAAATTAAGTACTGGAAAGGACCATAGTAAAATACTTCAGCTACAAAAATATATCTGTAATCTTGAAGAGAATAATCCAAGAGTAGGTAATCTGTGGATTAATCTTAAATTTTAGGAAGTTTCTTTAAGTCTCATTAAATTTTCTCTCCAAATTACCCAGAAACTACCATTTTCCATACTACGTCACAATAACGGATAAAACACTTAATAGATAATACTTGTTTTCCGTCAAAGAAAAATACGTGTATACAATCTTTTCGGTCAATTGACTTTGGCTAGCGAATTTTAAGGAACCCATGAACGTTCACGAAGAGTTTTAAACGGGATTTAAAAATTTAGAATATGTTTGGATGTTCGATAAAAACTATTAGTTACTTGATACAGTTATAAAAATATTCAAGTGTTAACGGAATCGACAGATCTCTCAGAACTAGACTAATTCACTTATCTATGAAGTTTTTCCAAACATCATAACTGAGTTTGTCTATTAATACTTGTATTCTATTTACTACAAATTTCTTTAAAGTTAGTAAATGACTGTTTTTTTCGAAAAGTCACTCTTAAATCATCTCAATGTACAATACACCTACTTCATTTCTAATGTGCCAAACCACGTCTCAACGAGATATGAAAACTTACTTTTTTCTTCAACCATCCAAAAACTATGAAATTTTTTGACTGACAGAAGTCTGTTGACATTTTCCTTAATGACAAAAAGCTAGGAGCCTAAAGTTGACATTTTTAATCCTTAGTTTAACTGTGCTTGATTATCATTATTACTATCAACTATTATTTCCGCAATATTTTCTTTATTCAAGAGTGAGTCTTCAATGTAGTTTTCCGCCACAGTGCTTGATCTCTATCCTCCGCGTCTTTTAAGACAAGTGTAGTCACCAGCGCCGTCAACTAAAAGGGTAGCTGACGTTTGTCGTAATGTGTGTCCACTGTACTCTTTCCAGTGATTCAGCTTCAAATATGTTGCCTCTTCTTGCGAGACAGCACTGATTTTATTAATACCGACCACTATTCGATGACACTCTCCACATATTATCTGAGAAATAATCGACGTTCTACCAATCCAGGTGGACGTAAAGCAACATATTTTGGATAAACTTTAATAATTGTCTCCTAGCACATCAAAAGAAGAATAATTAACAATATGTACATATACATCCTCACATTTTGCAAGTGCAAGACCTCAGAAGAACATCCGGAGAACGACGAATCGAACCGCCGGATGGGGACATCTGAAATGCATCGTTTATGAAATACATGTCAATAATATCGAAAAGTTGACCGATAGGGATGAAGCCACAGCGGCAGAAAGAAACATTAATCGAAGATGTAATGCGTGCATTGAAGTCCGCGAGCGTAATTTTGAACAGTTTTTGTAAATTTTACCCGCCAAATTGATAAAAAAGTTCATATCCTATCTGTTAAATCTCGTTAAAATTGTTAATTATTACTACCTATTTTTTGAATTACAAAAGATTTTCGAAACGTTAGCGAAATGTTTTGTTTTTGTTCATAGAAATTCATTTTCATTGAAAACGGTTGACTTTAGAGCAATAAACCAAGAAAACTATTTTTGTGTAAAAATCATTGGCGCTTCAGAATTTGCTGTCAAATGTCAATTTTTCCAGTGGCGTAAAAATTATGGAGAAAAAACCCTTCCGATACTTTAAAATCTCCACCACTGGCACGTCCAATGAATTCGAGAAGGGTGCGAAAAAGTAGCTATTAATAGTGGTAATGTGTTTAAAAAAGCTCAGTCCTGTAGATCAATCGATTCCTTGGATATTGGAAAAAACTTTTAACACCGTGTATCTCGAAATCGAAAGCCCGGAGAAAATGGAAGAGGAAAACAATGTTTCTTTTTTCAAGAGGAAATTACAGTTCTCCGTTGCGACACTTATTTAGGAACACCCTGTATTTACAGATTCTGATATTTTTCTATAGAAACATGAAATGTACATACATATTTCCACCTATTCTCCTTGGTTACCATTAAAGGCAGTGCGTGCGTCTATATAATCTAAAAATCTACGTCTCGCGTGTTTTTATTGTATAGAACTCATGTTGTAACATTTTTCATAATGCTTTATACGGCTGGAAAATATGAACATTGTTATTTTTTGTTATACGATTTTATAGTTATGTCTGAGCATTTGGAGATTTTTTTTCGTGGGAGATTCACTGTTACGTATTTAATTGAAAGTTGGAAGAAGCGTTATGAAGGCATGTAATGTAGTGTAATATGAACGAGTAAAATAATAAAAATACTATAAAAAACGTGGAAACGGATTCTTTCATTCATACTGAATTAATATAATAACTTGGAAAATATCAGAACGTCTGACTTAAATACATAATGCATATTTAGCTAGGCATTTAGCAATAAAAAATAACAGTAAGTTGAAACTCATGTAGTGAAATAATTTGGCGTTGAATTTTAAGTAAATTTAACATTTTAACAAAGAAATGAGCTTATCTACACAATATTAGGTTAGATATTTTATTATAATTGTTGTTATGGTTGCTGTGGTTGCTTCCACAATTCCATTAAACCTATATTGTGTACCAACTGAACAGGTTTTTCTTTTTAAAGACTATAATTATTTATAATAATTTTATTATTATTAATTAAATTAAATAAACATATCTAATTTAATTATAATTATTTGTAATAGTCAGAATGTTATTAATAGTAATAATAATTATTATTATAAATATTTATAAAGTAAAAATTTACAATCCGTAAAACATAAACACAATAGGTCTAATTTTCATAAAAAAACTGTGTAAGAACCACAGTATAGTGAAAAATCATCACTATTTTCAGTTTATTACAACACTAAAATTATATAAAGTAACTCATTATTGATTAAAATTATATACATATTATGAAAAATAACGAAATAGATTGAATAGAATAGATTGATAAATCAGTTTTGTGTTAAGAATAACGCATAGTTTACAAAGCTAACTCAAAAATTGTTCAGTGTTACCCTTAAAAGATTTAGTTAGGTAACAAATAGCTGAATAAACATTTGTGGGGTTTTTAGATTATAAATAACAAGTCCACGCTTTGTAACACGTTAAATATATTAATAAAGATATAACAACTGGGAAAGAATGTTCCACCAATACAGAAGTCTGGAGGGATGTTACGCGTAAGGCGAGCGACAAGTAACTGCCGTGGTTTTCCACCGGACCTCTCGAGGAAGGTATCGGGGGCTGGTTAATCTCTGACCATCCCTTTATTTGATTATAATTGGGCTCAGGTCAGAGGGTACTTTAATGGTTTTATTGGCATTGATTTGTTTATTGCTTTAACGCAAATGTCAGTAAATTGTAATTGTAGGGATCACAAATGTAGGTCGGTAACCGCTACACATTACTCAATGAATTGTGTTATTATTTCATCACAATCGGGTGTGGGCTCGTTTTGACAACCATTTGTGTTGATTTTGAGTGAAATTTTACTCAAAATTTTTTACGGTGTAGAAATAATGGGCTTTTTATTTTTAATATTGAAGATGTTACAATTGTTTGGAATATTCAAAATTAGAACTGAAAAAATACGTTGTGTTGTTTGTTGTTCATATTCAGTATCTTTTACATGCTGGTTGCTGATAAAAAACTTATACCACCTAGGTGTAATATTTATTAATATTACTCACCTCAATACAATTTACATTGACTTTTATATTTTAAGGTAATGGCATACTGTATGTAACTGGCTGTTTGCTTCCCAGACTTATCGGTCGCAATTATTTTAGGATTTACATTTTGTCTAAAGTTGTCATGGGTTTATAAGAAAGGAGCAAAATTCAAGTTTAAATTTACATTTGAAAGGTACCTACTGCAGTTGCACGCCTTGTAAATCTTTTTTTTTTTGTTTCCATGCAGTCAGTAGACGTTCGGTTTTTGCACCTTCGTAAAGATTTTACGTACAAAGTTAAGATAAATAAAAAAAATAAATAAGTACATCTACAATATGTATTGCTTGCATAAAATACGTACGTTAGTATAATTTATTATATTTTATTTAAATATTATTAAGTAATATAAAGTATGTTCTATAAACACATATTAATAAATTATTGTAGAAAATTATACATCCAAAATTAATTATACTATTTATTAATAATTAATACATTTAATTGCCAATTTAAGTGCCAATCTCTCCACGAATGTAGCTTATATACGGTCTACCGACTGCGGGGGTCGAACTCACAGCGATCTAGTCACCTCGATTCCAGTACTGACGCCTTAAACCTCGCGACCACTGACCGATTCCGACCGATGATGTATTACAGATGTTAAATTTTTTTTGTTTATGTATATTTTTTGTTTATCTGATTGATATTATGCATTTTTGCTATCTCCTCAACTTGTAATGGGCCTTTTGGCTGTAAGTTGATGTATTCAATAAATAAATAAAAAAAGTAAAGAAGTGGACCCAAAATAGATGCTTGAGGTACTCCAGTTGACATGCTAGCTTTATCTGATACCTACTTTACTAATAACAACCACAGATTGTATACGATCACTCAAGTAATTTCTAAAGAGGAATATAGATTGTTTTGTAAGGCCTACAAAATGTAATGTAGGTAATAATATATCATGGTCAAGAGTGTATCAAAGGCCTTACTAAAATCTAGTAGAACTAGTGCGCTGATTTTACCGATACAAGCTAGACCAATAATGTCATCTGTAACATTTAAGAGGGTAGATAAGCAACTGTATTGTTTCCAGAAACCTGATTGATGGAGAGGCAATAACTGATTATTATTAAGATACTAACGGAATTGGTTTTCAGTTATTTGTTCTAGGACTTTAGATAAGAGTGGAAGTATTGCTATAGGCCTGAAGTGTTTGAATTCAGTCGTATTAGAAACCTTGGGGAGCGGTTTTACTAGAAATTCTTTCCAGCATGAAGGATACACACTATTTTCTAAACAAATATTAATTATATGCGTAACCAACGGAAGAATATACGGGCAGTTTGGATCTGCTAACTCATCAGCGATAGTTGACATTACTTTGTTAATAACATTCATACGTCTCAATTCACTCCAGGCGTCTTTCAAGTTGTATTATATGTAGCCATACGGGCTCTGCTAATATACTGTATAAAGATTTTACATTAGTATATAGGTCCTATCGAAAATTATTTATATAAAGTTAGAACAGTTCCTCTTGTACACTACAAAGCCGACATATAAGTTGTGTGGCCTTAAATTAGATTTGCATAGGTATTATAACAGATCAAACCTTCTGATGTCGAGAGACCCTACTGATTCCCTATAAGCTAGGTATGGGTGTAAGCTGTACGTGCATTATACTGTAATATATAGATTCCATTTAAACCTAAAACAAGCTTAAATTTGCCTAAACGCAAAAACCAATAATGCCGCCATTATTTTTAGCCGTCCTCATATTTTTATGCCTATTAATTAAAAACTAAATCCCCTGTGAACTTTTTAACGACTACTGGAGTACTTATTAGGCTATTTATATATTTAAGTGACAAAATATGCGCCGTAGTTTTAAATTTGTTGGTGATTAATAAAATCGACCTAATGAATCATAAAAAGTAATACTCCCCAATAACTCAACCTCATGCGAGCTTGAAAACCTATAAAACTAAATAGTCAATAAACAGTTGTCGAAGTTTAATAGTTTTCACTAATTTGTTTATTGTATATTCTTCTAAAAAAAGAATTAGGCGACGATATATTTATGGTCGCGGTAATTACCCTTAAATAGACGCTGCTTGAAAGGCCCTTCAGAATTAATTCATCTACTAATTGATCTCGTTTCGTTCAAATATACAGAGAACGTATCTATCGATCCCTATTTCTGTTGCCGGTTTATATTCGACCTGTGGTCGCATATGGTATCAATTTAATATTTTAGATAGCTGTCAATCAAATTGAAAATATTAAATATGAGTTACTTCCAAGCGTTATTTACTTGAGAATAAGGACGGCTTTTATTTCTGTCAAGAAGTCACGACGTTGGAAATTACTTGAAATACGAAGAAGCCTATTTAAACCTTCTTTTTATTCTTTGCTTTTAAAGCGAAAGGTTTTAGTTGGTCCACAATAACAGAATGTAATGGGAAATACGACGTTTTGTTCTAAATCTGTCTCCAATAAATTAGAAGCGACCTAGATGTTTATAGTTATGGATATTTTATACATTTTTTAAGTGGTACGTTCATTTTAATCGTTTTTTAACTGCTGGATCGTTTCCGTAGCCTGACAGGAAAAGTCTTTAAGTTGTCAGGAAAAATGCTTTACGCTCTGGCAGATATTGGATTTAAGCAATAAATAACTGATGCCCTTAAATATTCTAAAGTTAAAAGGTTATATTGAAAAAGTTGAAATTACCTATACAGGGTGTAATTTTTTCTGAAGCACGACTCCGTCTTTACCTCCATATGGAAAAAAAATAAATCTTTACTTGTGATGTTAAATTTCATTTGACTAATGAGAAAACTGACATTAAAAAAACTAAACTAGCTTAAAATTGTATTTTTAATAATTTTGAGTGTACCTATAAATAAACTACTAGTGGAACTAATATCGTCGAAGTGTTAAGATAAATATAGATATTTTACTATACTAGTTTTTAAAATTACTGATGAATACTATGTATATGAGACAACTTTGCAGAGATTAATGTCCTTATTGTCCTTTTAAAAAAACTTACTTTTTTATATATTTTTAGGTATTAGGTAACAATAATGTGTGAAACTAACTACTTCGAGGACTAAAGCCCCGACCTGCGTGGAATTACATCCGCAATATCTACCCATACACTCTTCATCATTAGCTTTTGTATTTTTTTACTGTATTGTAAAGGTATTTTAAGCTAATACAAATCAATTCTCCTATAATTCCTATCAATGAAGTCATATGTATGCTCTCTAATACCAAACATCTAGGTATGCTAATGAACAATTTCATAGGCAAAGCTCTATTTAATAATTATCTAAAATAAAAATGAATCTAGCTAAATTTACTAACCTAGTTTATTGAAAATATTCTATAAATACCTAAGTATAATAATTTTTATAGTTAGATATTTGACTCAACTTAAAGGAGGCCACCTGAAGAAGCAATCCTTAAAATGCAGAGATAGATCAGATCTCATCTATTGTGGTCAAATTTTCGAGTTCCCACAGTTTCAGAAGTGAACTTGGGAATGTTTTATCTCTTACCGTTTTTGCAATATTCGCCATTAAAATATTAGCTATTCAGCTTAAGGTCGCCGTATTTCTTCACGTAAAATAAACTAATTTATAGATTTTAGGTACAGAAATGTGGTAAAATAAAACGCGTAGAACAAAATACCAATAATAAAATTATTGATGTTTTATTTATCCACTTTTACTATTTAAATTCTCCTCAAATAATATAATAATAACTTTTACAATGCATTTGTGTGACACACATTATTTTGCTATTCTAACCCCACATTTTAAGCATTATTCGTCACATATCAGCATTTTCAAAAAACCTATCAACAATCAGTACCAAAGTGCTTGATATTCCAACTCATTATTGCCATAATTGTGGTAGTTATACACATGAGTAACATATTTTACTATATTTTAACTTTTTGCATCAGTAACATCAGTCGTTAATTAGTGAGTATCAAATATTTCAATTAAAATCTGAAAATAAATTTCCATTATCAGGCAGAGAAAATATTGTAACTATAATTTCATTTATTTATAAACAAACACAAGTTTACATTAAAAACATAAAATGTATGAACAGAAAATATTTTATATAAATTTTGCATGTATTTTTCCCACATATTCACTGATGTTGATATTTTTACTTCGTTAGGTTTTTATTATATTTATAACTCTCTTCTTCTTACTTCATTTAGCATCTCCTTTGTTACTTTTGTTACTACCTTGTTAGAGAAAAAAAACACTTATACATTTTCTGCCTAAAAGGTATAAGAGTATTTTGTTTTAATTGTAAATTCCAGACCCTTTCCCCTTTATTATAGGCGCTTGAATACAAAATTTGCTCTTGTTTCCGTTCCACTCTAACGACTGAGGGACTTTTTTCTTATATTTCACATTCTCTCTTTTATCTCTAATGAAACTTTTTAAGTATATTCCTGTTTCCTTTTTACCTGCCTTTCCACACTTTCTCGTTACCTCAGGGACTCAAAGCACTTGGAATTGGGAATAGCGTACAGACATGCTTAATCTATGATCAATTTAAATATTAATGATTTCCTGCTGCTCATCTCCGCTTTTTGCTAGCTCTTATTCTCTTAACCCAATTAACCTTACTAAGTTATATACTGATTCTTAGTTTTCTAGCTATGACTTGCGCATATTTATAGTAGACTTTTTCCAAAGTCATTTGGCAGAGTGTACAACATACATATTTAGAAAGTGCAAGCATTCCCTCGGGTCTACTATAAGAAATAAAGAAATGCATTTAACTTGTGTTAAGGCAGTCAAACAAGGGACGGATCACATTCAACGTTGTCAGACTGTGGAAATACATGTTTGCTTCATATTATGTTGTTTGCTCCATCTTTGTTATTCATATAAACAAAAATAAATAATAGTAAATGAATAAAATATATTACATTCTAATACAGAATGACTTTTAACATAAACTTGGAAATTATAGCAGGAAATAAAATAAAAAATGACAAATAGTGGAAAAATTTTGAGATACCAAAAATCTCAAATAAAAATAGAACGTGAATTTCATAAAATTAAAAATACACTTAATTTACATGGTAGCTGTTCAAAGTTAATTTCTCGAGATTCAAAATTTGCCTAGGTCTAAGAGCCCAGACCTCGGCCGCAAATTGCCAGTTTCTCTACCCCGCTGAACCACACGTAAAATGGTTTCACGTCTCAGATGATATCTTTGTAAACTTCTGAAACTAAAAATTTGTAATTATATTGTTTTTCACTATTCGTCATTATTTGTCCTTTCACAAGTTTATGCGTATAAGTATAGCATCAAGAATCACCCTGTATGTTTATTTTCTATTGAACTTTACCTTTATATGCCTCGGCTACAGATGAATAGTATAATATTCGCCGGCGCGGCAAACTTTTGACGTGAATAAGTTACGGTTCCAGTGCAACAGCAGTTTAAACATGTGTTCTGTTCAACTTAGAAATTTAGAGTAGGTAAACGTATTTGTAACATCTATTAAAACAAATTGTAAATTTCCAAAAGGAACGCTGAAAATTGTTTATAGTGATTACGGTCACGCTACCTATACAAAACCTGCGGATGTTTCAAATGTTTAAATAAAAAAATACACTTTCCGCTTTAAAAATAAAGTTTTTTAAATTTAAAATTCGAACTGGGAATATTTTTAGCAGTACTTAAATGTGCATATTTTCAATTTTTTTTGTGAACGAAAATAATATCTTTATTTTTTAATACTATGCAGGCGGCTTATGATACTTTGACCTTATCTATTCGTTTATTACAGTAAAATTTTATTCGTACCTACCTGAAATTCAACTTTGAATTATATATTTTTGAGTTCATAAGTATAACATCGTATACCTAATACTTATAAAGATACTTATAACAGACATATGTCGTAAAATTTAAAGAAATTCGAATATTAACTTTATAGTTATCATGGGCTTGTAAATAAAGCAGAATAATTGTATAACGTTTTTATAAGACATTATCATAACATGCTTTATTGGAATCATATAGTGTGTTGCTATAAGCTCATTGCTAAAACATAACTTGTTTTTATATAGAACTCTTAAAACACAATTATATAATTTTTATACAGACACTATCTTTTATAAAAATGTGCCTATTTCACGCTATTAGCTGCTGTGTTGCCAAAAATAAGATGTTTATGCGACTAAACCTTGCAACTTTAACTCTCTCAAAATTAGTTACAGGAACATTCTTAACCGCTGCTATAAAATATCTTGTGCTACTTGGGGTATATGAATGTATTTCAATAAATATAATTTGAAAGCTTTTAGTGGCAACACAAAAATATATCTAAATATCAACGTTCTGTCAAATTTTCTAAAATGTCTTTGACGTGGGTATTACCGAATTCCTTTCATTATCAACACCTATACCCGTTATACACACAAAGTAATTCTTTCTACAAACACAATCACCGATTTCGGACAAATTCCTATTACAAGGCACATGTCACGTTTCATAAAATGCGGATTTACTCCATTCTCGCAAACTGAATGAATTTTTATAGCCACACACCCGAATATTGACCCCCAATAAGCCAGCACTTATTTCTGGCGAGTGTCCAGTTTTATTTGATCAGCCTTTATTAATCTTTTCTCTATGCTATGCTAGGAAGCGATACGTCTACGTAATATAAAACCAAGGATAGATTACTCCAATATTGAGCGAAAAAGATAAACACTATTTTCTAATACGCGCGCTCAAGTTTCCAAGTTTGAGAAATGATCGATAACTGCTATACCGACAAAACAGTGGCGCTCTAGATATTTTTCAGCTAGAAATTGATCATGGTTGCTATAGATGAATCATCAATTTATGTTACTTAAGGTGCCCGTATCTCTCGCCGTAAAATGATCAAATTTGTGGTGTTTTTAGGTACTGAAATCTCGAAAAATAAAACTCGTAGAGCAAAAGTAATATCAAAAATAGAATTATTGATGTTTTGTTTATCCACTTTTACTATTTAAACTTTCCTCAAATAATGTAATAACTTTTAAAATGCATTTATATGACACACATAATTTCGCTATTCTAACCCCACATTTTAACAATTATTTTCACATACTTATAAACAAAAGTGAACAATCTTATATGCAGAACTATGTAAGTTTATGTTATAACAATGTTTACATCTATAGTTGAATTTAAAAATACGTATTTTGAAAGATTTCAGTACCTAAAAATTTATTGATAGATCGCTTTCTGATGTTAAATATTGATTTTACTTGGTACCTTTGAATATTTGCAGGTGGCATGAAATAACATCCTTGTTATTTGCTAAACTCTATATTATTCAGTTCTTAAATGTCTAAAATTATTTATATTTGTAGAAAACACTTTTCAGGAATACGGCGCCCTTAAGCATTTTACTGAAAAATTAAAGTACATTGAAACTATTCTGAACGTCACTAAGCTATTAAAAAACATTCTAATTTATTTTTATTTGGAGGGCGCCGTAGGTATTTATGAAATGTTGCTTTTTGACACTTAAGAACTGAATAATATAGAGCTTAGCAAATAACATGAATGTTATTTCTGCCATCTGCGAATATTCAAAGGTATCAAAGTAAAACGAATATATAACGATAGAAAGCGGTTTAACCCGGTTTAACACAAATATTGTTATAACATAAACTTACATAGTTCTGCATAGGTGTAAGTATATGAAAATAATTGTAAAATGTGAGGTTAGATTAGCAAAATGATGAGTATCTTACAAACGCTTTTGAAATGTTATTATTTTATTTGAAGAAAGTTTAAATACATAGTAAAAGTGGATAAACAAAACATAAAGAATTTTATTTTTGATATTACTTTTGTTTGATAGAGTTTACGTGTAAAGATCGACATTAAATCTAGGATGCGCTGACAAACCAATGAATTTTTGATAGCAAACGTCAAAACGCTAGTTACAATTTAAAACTGCTATCAAAAATTTATTGGTTTGTCAGTGCATCCTAGATTTAATGTCGATCTCTAAACGTAAATTATCAATGTTATACAGAGAAGTTTGTAAAAATAACAGTCTGTTTTTTAATGATAGATGGATAATATTGGATATCTGACCGTAGTTTTCAATTAAGAACAACTTTTCTTAACAAATATTGTCGATATTATAAAAATTAAGGGTAGGTACTTTACTCCTGAGCCAAATTTATATTTTTCGATATACCTCGTATACGACTGCAAAAATTTGAAATCTGATTACTTCATTTTGGGTTTTAGACCATACAGAACTTTTTATCAAAAATAACTTGTTTTCATAATATCAATAAATAACAAAGTTCCCCAAATGGTGCCGACTTAATTGGACACACTGTAGGTATATTCATTCAAGTAGTAATTTTCCATTACAGTGGTAACATACTTAATATAGTTAATGTCAATATAGAAACAAAAGATATGAAAACTAATATAAAAAAATATGAAGAAAAAAAATGAATTAGGTAAGTAGATACGTATCTATACAGTAAAGTAGATGTTTATAAAAATATATTTAAATTATTCATGGCATGCCATACCACAAAATTAATATTACTTACTGCACCTAATAAGAGTCACTTTTACTTTATATTTTTTATCACTACCTATCTATTTTATTTTTAGTTTACTTTTAGGAATATTTTTGCATATTATGTCTTCTTCTACTTATTAGTATTTTTATATTTATTATTCTCTTTAACTTATTGACTGAAAAATGTTTAGGCATACGTAAGTAGGTATTATTTTCTACAAATAAATAACGTTTTATACTTACATAAACATAACTTAAACTGTAATATACTCACTCACATAAGTAAATATTTTTTGAATATAGTACAAACACAAATTTTTGAGATTTTTATTTTTCTATTACACAACAGCTTTGGAAGCATATTTAAATTAAAAACAAACAAAAAATACTAAATTAATCCCTTAATAGTGTTTTTCAAGTTGATCTAGGCGCAGCGGCGGAACTTTGATGCGCAGAAACATTTTTCTGAATTTACCTTTTTTAGCGATCCAGAAAATTCTAGACCTGTTTACACTATAGAAGATGCATGCATATAAACAAAGGCAATTTCAATACCAGTGTATTAGGTAACTTTTCCTATTACTAGTGAATCAAAATTAATACTTTTCTGAAGTAAGTGAAGTACCTATATAATACCTATGTTTTAATAATATTATTGCGAAAATTAATAATAATTATTATTCGTCAGTTAAAATTTTGTATATTCATTTAAGTTTTTAAGTTTTGCTCAGTGCTCCTACCATGGTCGAAACTTCTGAAAGGAAATCAAAACGAGAATCAGGAGCTGCATATCGTAAGCAAAAACGTCGGAAATTAGACGAACAAGAAAAAATGCGAGGGTCATTGGACAAATTTGTAAAAGCCACAGTTGCATCTTCGTCAATGGTAAAGGAAGGGATTCCAGAGAATCAAAAGTTACCTATTGAAAGGTTTTTAGATTCAGAAAGTAAAGATATAAACCAGAATATGATGATTATGTATATTAGGTATAAGTAACTTTTTAAATGAATTTTTAGAAATGTTTTTTCGGGAATTTCTTCTTCAGAATAAGGCACCTCTAGAAGCAACGTAGATTTTTCGCCGTCAGAAGTTGAAGTAAAACCAGTCAAAGTTGCATAACTTGTAAATATAACGAAAACTGATGACCAGGAAGAACAAGAAGGATTATCAAATTTACAATCTTCTCGATCTCGAAAATCTTCCTTTAATTGTTCAGATGCAGGTACGTGGCCAGCCAATTTATCAAATCGAAGTATTGCAGATATAGTGGAAAAAGGCCCAATTCAGTTGAACAACTTTTGTTTTCCTCGAAATGAAAAACGACGAAAATTTACTATGTATAGGTAATCTACTTTAGTAGAATTTTACCTAATGGTGAAAAAATTTCACGAAATTGGTTAATTTATTCCGTTGAACTTGATGCTGCATTGTGTTTTTGTTGTAAACTTTTTAGTACGAAAAATAGGAAAACTAAGCTGATAAATACTGGATTTAGAGACTGGCAACACGCTACCGTTTATTTCTTGCAACACCAGTCTAGTATACATTACATTGAATGTGTTAAAAAATGGTGCGTTTTAAAATTGAGACTAGCTAAAAATTCCACAATTGATAAAGAAGAACAAGGTATTTTTGAGATTGTCTAGATTTTTGTATATCTTTTATAAAATAGACCAAGACATGTTAAAAAAATCATGTCTTGACCTTGATTTATATTTACAACAAAAAGATGGAAATATTCTTTATCGAGATATTGACGGCAATGAGCTTTATAATGGAATTTTAGTTTTTAGAGCTATTGTGACAAATTTGGAAACACCCCAAGATATTTTATCGTACATAATTAAAAACGAACTTTGTTCTTGTTTTTCTAATTTAACAATTGCCTTCAGAATTTTTCTAACTTTACCGGTCACAGTAGCCTCAGGAGAACGAAGTTTTAGTAAGCTCAAGCTTATTAAAAATTATTTAAGATCGACAATGTCCCAAGAAAGATTGACAAATCTTGCGTTAATATCAATACAACAAGACGTTAGTAATAATTTAGATTTGTCAAAAGTAATAGATGAATTTGCCGCAAAGAAAAGTAGAAGAGTATTATTATAGCATAATAATATAATACTTACCTATTTATTTTATTTTTGTTTTACATTCTATATGTTTTTGTGTTTTATTTTGTTGAAGTTTTATTATTTAAGTTTATTGTTTTATTATAATATATTATATTATAGGTACCTAAGTACCTAAAGTAAAGTAGGTGTGTAATATCACATATAAATAAGCAATTTATCTGTGGTAACATACAGATATATTATTTTTTTGCGTCACGTTGTTTAGTACTTAGACTGTTTTCTGTTTCCTATATAAAAATAATAATAATAAATAATTAATAAAGAATGTATTAGAAAATTGTAAATTTTTATTTCACTGCCAACAAAAAACGAAATTAATTAAATATTATTTTAGAATAAAATATAGATTTATTAGAAAAGAACCCATAAGTCATAAATTAAAAAAATATATACCACTAACAGAACTTGCAGAAGAAGGAGCGGCTTTTTTATATTTTGCAGGGGGCGGCAAATAGCTCAGGATCGGCCCTGAGTACCTATACTAACACTACTTAGGAAGATAGTTATATTTATTTTTTTTTAATTATTTTACCTATTCGTTATTTTCTTAAATTTATTACGCAACAGCTTTGAAAGCATGTTTTATTAGAAATTAAAAAAATCTCCACTACTCCCACAATAGATTTTTTCCAAGTTGATTGCTACTACAGAAGTTAGGTAATATTTAAACACTATTATTTCAAAAATTAATAATAATATAGGTATAAATCAACAAAAAAAATAAGAATGTAAAATTGGGGCATCCAAATAGGTAGATGAATGTAGGTACCTAGGTATCTACTTAATTTAGTGCAAATAGAATATAATAGCTATGAATACTGTTATGACAGTTCTAATTTAAATATCTAACATTTAGAAAGGATTTAAAGCATGAAACACCTGTTAACTCACAAAAGAAACAAAGCTCTTTCAAAGCATAATATGCATGTATAGTAAAAACGGTATAAAGTGAGGTTAAGTAATAAGTAAACGGACGTACGTTATTCCAGGTAGGTAGTTGATTAACAACAAAGGTTGACTCACCTGTAATTGTCGCAACGAAAACAAAACACAAGTGTAACCAGCCCATGGCGGACCCAAAGTCACTCAAAATCACAAGAATTCAGATGTCAGCCACTTGAAGAAGCGCCTGTTTCGAAATTAAAACTTTACAAAGTTTACGAAAGACGTAGAATGGGTAACTGCAGAGTTGAATAAACTCCTCGCAACGCGAACACACAGCGACTGAACTGGAACTGGAAAACAAGTTGCGTGTTCACGCCGCACAGTCGACCGTCTCGTTGTTTGAATTTCCGAAAGACCTGTTCGGAGTTCTCCGACGATTGTCGCGGTGTAGTGACGAATTGTAAATTTTTAAATTGCTCGTTTTTTGTAAAATTTGAAAAATTTGTAATTGTAGCTTTTCGTTGAATAGAACATAATTTATTTATTTATAACCATGTTAAGACAGACAATATATTTATGCAAGTCATTTAATACATATCTAGATAAAAGATAATGGATATCTAGGTATACAGGGTGTTTCTTAAGTAGAGGACATAAATCCAGGGGCGTATTCTGTGACCAAAAATTAGGGTTTTTTTGTTGTTGTTAAATGTAGGGTCTTAGAACAGCCATTGTTCAGCTACAGCGTGCCAAATTTGAAGAAAAAATCAATTATTAATTTCTAAAACGCTAAATTCGTTGAGCATATTTAGTATGACTACAGTATAGAAAGACCGGTAAGGACAGCTGCACTTTCCCGCCAAGCCATTTTCAGAATTCATTAATACCATTTACGCACTCGTTTTGGTTTACGTTTCGTAGTAAAACCACATTCATAAAGATATCTTTATGTATGTGAGTAAAACCGTTTATTTGTCTTTTCGTTTCGTGATATTCTAGTTTTTAACCTAATTGAGTTGCGTTCCAGTCCTGCTTTTAAATTTTACTATTTTGTTATTTTTCTAAAAAAAATAATTATTAATGGACCAGAAGAACCGGACCAAGATACAAAAAAGTGCAATATACCTAGTAGGAGTTTATTGTGCAGTAGGAAGTTGCAAAAATAGTGCTGGAAATTATACACATAGTTTTTTTAGATTCCCAAAAAACAACAGAAGGTAATTTTACATTTATTATATAGAATTATAATAAATTAAGAACATAAAATATTCCTTATTATTTTCTGTATATCGTTTTTTTCTGGTAGTGCATAAAATTTGTAACGCATGAATATTATTTTCAACCAACATTACATAGTTATTGCAATTTGTAAACAGTATTCCTTTCTTATTTTTTGAGTTTGTAAAACTGATTGCATTTTATGAATGAAATTCATGTAAAAAGTATTGACATAAAATTATTGTTGTTTTTAGAGCGAAGGAGTGGGTGGTTAAAAGAGAGAAAACTTATATAATTTTCGAATTTGTGCTCAGTATTTTTCACAAGAAACGTTCAAAGATCACAAAAGAAAACGACTTACTGCAAATGCTTACCTTAGTGGCAGGTAAAAATATTTATTTTGAAATAGCTATCTGTGTTTGAACAGATAGAAATACATATTTAGAAAATTTTTGATATTGTGTATATAACAATGTATTTTTTCAGAACCATCACAAAAAAATGTGGAAATTTAAATGCAGTCTTGAGAATTATTTTGGTAGCATCAGACAACAATACAGTTAAACTAAAATGTGGGAGAGCTCCGTCCTTCATAAACCACATTTTTTGTCTTAGGGCTTAAGGAACATCGTCAAGTAGATCAGGTACATTGATAAAACGTTTTCAAGAAAATGTCTATGAGAAGCACCGGTTAAAGATCTTAGGAAAAAATAATGCCCTACAAGAAAATGTCGAATACTATCCACTCATAAATTCAAAGAAAACGGTTGTTGAAATCAAGATTCCATTATGGCATTAAGGCTTTTATCAGACCAAACGTGTTTATTATGGAAGTGCATTATAGCATCTCCGGAAAAATTAGCTACGTCTGTAAACAATATGCCAGCAGTAAAATCAACGTTTTGTTCAATTTATTTTGCAAAATCCAGTTTCAAAATTGCAAAATTGATAGTCTTGCGGCAGTAAGGCTTGAACCCTTTGTATGTGATACGAGTATAACTGTTGATGCTTCAGAGCGAACCAAACTAATTTATGACACATTGAGATTTGCAGCGATCTTCCTAGTAATAGTAATAGGGTCTTTTTCAATTTCGTGTAGAAACACTTCTTACTTCTTCCAACTCAGGCGTTCTAGCACTCAAAGGGCTTCCAGGAACTGAATCTTTCTGAAATGAGCCTGATTCCGAAAGACGTTGTAAAACTTTTCTGAACGTTCTTGGAAGATTTGGATGATTTGGAAAACTTTCCATATAAATTCGCCTAAACGCAGTACCATTTCCATCTGCAAGAACATAAATGTAAACCATATTGGCCATTTCAGCATTTGTATATGTATAAGCTATTATTAAAACTTAATCTTTTTAAAAAATAAGCTATTTGACCATACACAATATTCAATAAGATGACGGTTTCTTATTAACTGTTTAAAAATGCATTTGATTAACTAAATGAATTAATCACAAATAGGGAAAAGAATACAATAGGGCGTATGACGACCTATTTTATTTATTATCTTATACAGGGTGATATATTTTTTTTGGCATATAATGATCGATGATACCCACACCTCCGCCACTGGCAAGTTTCTAAAGCTGGTAATTTTTTATTTTATATACTGACTGTCATTACTAAATATGCACACCGAATTTGGATAAATTATATCATGCGGTTTAGAAATTTAAAATTGGAAAAGCTATTTTTTTAAGATTCTACAATTATATAACAAAAATCGCTTATTTTGTTTACAATACTTGATATTTTAATTGTTAAGTTTTTAACGGTGTACCTACATGTAAACTACAACAAACGTGTACAGTATGTAAGTTATTCTATTCTAGATGTAATTATTTTCAATACAAAGTCTTATTGTCGTATGTAATTTCAATTTCTACTCTCAAATTAGTAGATATATTTTGTGTGAAATTTTCTTACCGAATATACAGAGTCTTCATAAATGATTACAAACCACGTGAGCAGGACTGTGATTCTCGAAGAGCAACTCGTATGCGAATAGATGTCTTGTCTATCTCAATTGCCGTAGTGAGGAAAAGGATATTCGCATATCGAGTTATTGTATTTTGCAATTCTTCAAGATTTACTAAATAGAAAGTCTACAATTTAATTAGTGTCAGTTAAAAAGTCCATTAAGCAATTTCTATGTTTTTATGTGTAATAAATGCCTACCTCGTAAATTTAAGAATATAGAAAATGAATGTGGATTAAACTGCTTATATATCGTAAATGATAGGTATAGAACGTGGTTAATAAAATACCTATGTATATTTAGAAATAAAAGAATTCAGAAACTGAAAAATATATAGGGTGTTCCATTTAAAAATGATTAAACGCGCCTTTTTGAAAACAATAAGTTTTCTATATAACATTTATTTTTATCTCGAACAGTTTCCGAGATAATGCCTGTCAGAATAGCTCTGGAACACCCTATATAACAAAACGGTATTAGCAAAAGTCAAAACAAAATATTTTATTACTGAATAGTAATTTCACCACATACTCAATTTCATGTCCCAGCTTATAATTTGACTGCATTTTATGAGGATATTAGATTCATATGGTCTGATATGTCGAGTTCGCAGACGCCTTTTGCTAATATGAAAAGTTTTCGAAGACGTTAAGTGAATGAATATTGCGAAAATAGTCACGAACACTGCAAATTAGTAGCTACGAGATTATATTTCATTCTGTTTATGTTTATTATCATATTTCCATAATCTCACACTACCTTTGTTCCGCTTTTAAATAAGAACGTCTTTAACCAATTAAAGATACACATAGTGTAACTTGAGTGAATAAAAATGTTTCTGGACTAATTTTAAGAAGAATAATTCGCACGTACCCTTGACCTGAGCAGTTTCGTTTGCCAGAAAATAATAATAATAATAATAATCCCATACCCATCGTGATTGGAGCAACAGGTGAGGTACCTAAACATATAAAAACAATTTAAAACTGTTGGATTTAGAATGGGAGCTATTCCTAACTATGCAAAAGTCGGTACTACTGGACACCTGTAGTATAGTCCGTAGAGTAATTGGTGACCAACATCAGTATTTCTAAAGCAGCAGTTAAATGCACCATCTTGTCATGTGACCGATGGCTGCGTAAAATCCATTGAAGAAATGTGAAATAGTCAAAATAATAATAATAATAATAATAATAATAATAATAATAATAATAATAATAATAATAATAATAATAATAATAATAATAATAATAATAATAATAATAATTTATTTAATTCAGTAAGACTTTAGAATGTATAGGACAAATCAAAACAAGACAAAAACACACGAGAAAACAATAATAAAAATGGACAAACAACAGAGTGCTCGTAAAATAAACATTTGTTACATTACGTCATTCATAAACCCGTTAACACTATAATAACACTTGGCAAGCAAAAAATCTGTATTCAGGGCGAAGCTTATTGTACAACTTAATATCTTGGTATATAACAGACCCCTCAAATCTAGTGGTTCTATGTTCGGGATACATAAAAGAGCACCATGACGAGTATGGTAGTTATGATATTGGGAATTTATATTTAGTCAGTTAATATTTTCCCTGACGTATATAAGTGACCTAAATATAAAGATACAGGGGAAAGTTAGTAATTTATTCCGAATGAATGTGTCCCTGCAAGTTTTCCTAGGACCAAGACCATATATTTTTCTAATAATCCGTCTTTGAGACACAAAAACTTTATTAGAATTCACGGCATTACCCCATAGAACAACATTGTATATGAGATGGCGGTATACCATACTGTAATAGACATCCATCAAGGCACATAGTAGCATAGAATTCTTTATGCGAGAGATAGCATAGCATGCTCTGCTTAAGGTCTTGGTGAGTAGGTCTATATGCAGTGACAAATTCAGTCGATTATCTAGGCACATGCCTAAAAATTTTGTACAATCTGAAGAATACAAAACAGTGTCACGAAATTGAACAGTTAAATCAGAATCATTCCTGAAGTAGACAATACAGGTTTTATCAATATTGATAATCTAGTTATTCAACGTACACCAGCCAGCAAAGCACGAAATACTTTCCTCGCACCTTGTCGTAAACTCCTCCCGGGTCCGCGCTGAGACCACCATAGATGTATCGTCTGCAAATAGAGTTAGGCAAGTCACGTCTAGATACTGTGGCAGGTCATTAATGAATAATAAAAAAAATCAATGGTCCCAACACAGACCCTCGAGGAACTCCACAATCAACATCATAAAAGTCAGAATTAGCATCTCTAACAGACATAGTTCTATCAGAATAATAGCTCACCACCCAGTCCAGAAATACTCCTCTGAACCCGATCTGATATAATTTGACTTTAATAAAGTTTATATCCAGGCGCACGTAACAAGTCAAAAAAGACACCTGCCACATGTAAATTGTCGTCAAGCAGTTTATAAATGTGTTCCGTCAGGATTCAAGCTACGGACTGCGTGGATCTGCGCTCGCAAAAACCATGCTGGCAGTCGCTTAAAATTTTAAATTTGTCAAGAAAGGCAAACACTATTGAAAATCACACGTTCCACCACTTTCGATATAACACTAAAGAGGGATATGGGCCTATAATTGGCAATATCCTCAGAATCATCTTTCTTATATGTAGGAATTACTACGGCTCTTTTTAGGACATGCGGGAAACACTCAGGAGTAACAGATAGGTTTATCAGATATACGACATGGTCTCCTTTAACGTGAGACACAGTTTTCAACAGCCGAGCAGAGACGCTATCCATTCCGGTACTGTTTTTATTTTTTAAAAGGGAGATAGTTGTACGCACCTCATCTCTACTCACAGGATTAAAAAGAACGTAGTAGCATTTCCGAAGAAGTGCAAATCTGAGATCTAAATTCACCATGCATCTTTTTTTCAGTTATGATGGAGAAGTACTCCCCAAAAGCACACGCTACCTGATAACTGTCACCACAATGTATGCCATCCAGATTCAAAGAGATAACATTTTAGACTGAAATCTACTCAATAATTTGTCAAACCAAATTAAGTATATCAATAGAATGCAATTTTACTCAGTTTGGTGTGCAGTCCAAATTTTTCAAAGTGTAGTTTTTGTAAAATACAGTAGGTATTTAGACACATATGTATCTTTGAAGAACTTGGACTTATGACTAGACGTAAAAATTTTATAAATTTGTATACAATTATGTCATTATGTCATATCAGTGGCGAATATATTCAGGAAAACCACCACTGAAAATCAAATAAAGAATATTCTGGTAATTCAATAGATGTAGGTACCTAATTTTGAAATGCATTTTAAAAGGAAATTTTCAATTTTATTGGGAAAACAAAGCCGAGTTATAATAAAATGCAAAACTAATTTACACACAGTTAATAAATCGATAGTACCTAAGTCAAAAACTACTCATTCCACAGAAAATATATATAAAGCAAATTTATTAGGAATGCAGTTTTAATGTATTTTTCCTGCTATTATCAGTGTTGGCTAAGACAAGAAGTCTTGCAAAATCTGAAAAAGCCTTGGCAAGACAAAAGATTCTTCAAAGTCTTGTTTATGCTCAATTTTAAAAGATCATGTATTATCTTGGCTTGAGAGAATCTTACAAAGAAAGAACAGTCCTTACTTAAGCCTCTGTGTCCTCCCGTCCTTACTTTTACTAGAAATGCCCTTACTTAGCGAATATAACAAAATATATTATAATCATTGGAACAAAAAGTGACGACATGCAAAAATAAATTTTAATGTCATGAGAAAATAACTCTAAAAATAACGCTAATGCTGTAACAGATGTCCTATATTATTAAGTTCAAATTTTCAATCATTAAATCCGTGTTGACTCCATGATCTTGGACTTATTCTCAACAGAAAAGAAGATTCCAGACCTCATGATGAATATAACTTCTGCAGATCTGCAATGCCATGCAGCATGTATTCTTCAATGCAAGCTTTGTTGCAATCATATTTGGAATGCTTTCAGAAGTATTAACTCCGACAGACTGGGAGGTGCCCTTTCCTTGTCTGTAAAATACAAGAAGGTGCCTGTGAATTGTTTCTATATACAGGGTTAACTATGACAAAAATTAATTAATTAATTAATGCTCAGGGACATGTAAAAGATAAGACAAAATTTATTTCGGAATTCTAGCTCAATGTTTAAAAAATGGGGCAAAACCCTCTTTTCCTATGGAAAGTCGCAGCCTATGATAATCAATCATCGTCCGAGATAGCTAGATAGTATGTCAACTATCGTGCGGGCGTTTTGTGCAGCGTTGTCAAGTGTAGAAACGACAAAAATAAACATAATAATAATGCCTAAGTACCTGATAGGATAACAGTTAATCCGGTTAGCTGCAGAATTTTACATTCGTTCTTTGTTCTTTCGTTGCAGTTGCACAATGTCAAAACTACATTTTCACTACTTGCATATTCGTTATAATGATCCACTGACACATCCGACATAAAATACTTTTTTATGTCGGATTTTTTTAATTACTATAAAACATTTAAAATTAGTCACTAACAGCCGGATTCATGGAACGGGCGTAGCGCTAGTCCGACTAACGAGTTTACGCCCGTGTAAAGCGCGTTAGTTGGCCTAACCAGCTTTGCGCTCATTCACGAAACATGCGTTGCTAGGTAGCGAAGCATGCGTTGCTAGGTAGGCTGTTTATTTACGTCCATATTTGCGCCAAAAGTTAGACCCAGTATTGTACCTGTCTAAAAATCGCGTAACTTCGGCCTCTAGTTCCTTGCGTTTCCCATTGTATATTTAGTATTTATATTCAAAAACTGTACTTTTCAGTACTACGGATTAGTTAACATATCATAAAGTAAGTATTATACATAGTAGTGAATAGGAGTATGCTTTTTATTTAAATTAGTGCAACAGATGCGTAAATTTTTCGCGTAACCTCCGCTAGTCTGACTAACGTTACGCCTTGTTGATGAATCCGTATGTTAATGTTCTAAAATAACATAACCTAGAATACTGCATTGCTAGTTGCATACTCTCCAAACCTCAAGAAACATGCCAAGCTTAGTTAGGTACATCTAAGGGTCTAAGAAACATTTTACAGAACACTGTAAACATCTTGGAATATATAGTTTAAAATATTTCTGCTATTTTATGCAAACATCGTCGATTACTCTTAATATTGTTGTTATTATTAGTATTATCAGAATTTAATTCCCCAACAACACAAGAAGTTTAAAAGTTTATCGGCGTGAAGTGCACCTTGCATTAGTGGCTTACAGATGGCGTCTTTGTCTGTAGATGTCAAAAACTATTGTATACGGCGACGGTACTCTGATTAGTTTGAAATAATTTTTCAGTATTTGCTTTTCTCAAATTTAATTTTTCATATATTTTTTAGTGTATTTACAAATATGTCATATTCAAATACCTAGATGACGGATAATGTGCTCATTTATGGGAGTGTGACAATTGCATATTATCGTGTGGCAGCATAATACCAAAGACGTTTTCCGAGTTCACAAAATATTATGCTGAATACTTTTTGAACCACATTGAATAACTGTTATAATGCCTTGGAGGTAAACATGTGGCATTGTTTTTATGTATTTGCATGTATTTTTTGTTATCCTTTGTGGTTTCTCCCATCGTAAGTAATCTGGTCATGACCGCCGGATCAAATAGATACCTCGTTTTAAACAAAAAGAGCGGTCGAGGAAAGCAGAAGTCCACAGCAAGTACAAAAATCTTTGCAATGGCAGGTTTTAATTTAAAGAATTTAAAGAAGTAAGGAAGCAGAATATGATACAACATTCGCCATCTGAAGAAGCAGTCCTAAAAATGCAGAAATAGGTTAGATCTCATCTATTGTGGTTGAATTATCGTGTTCCCACTGCCAAAAGTAAAGTTAGATATTTATAGAGTGTTTTGATTAAAGCAGGTTAGTAAATTTAGATAGATTAATTTCTTTAGATAATTATTGAATAGAGCTTTGTCTGTGGAATTGTTCATTAGCATACCTAGATGTTTGGTATCAGAGAACATACATATGGCTTCATTGATAGGAATTGTAGGAGATTTGATTTATATTAGCTTAAAATACCTTTCTAATCCAGTAAAAAATACAATAGCTTCTTGTTAGGTCATTTGACACTTTTTGAAATCTATATATTTTAGTTCATGTTATCGAATGATACGACATAAAATTATATACAAATTGTAAATTCATATTGCTACACTTACATTGTGAACAACTATTACCGTAGAAATATTCCAACAATAACCAAGTTTTTTGTATTTCTAAAAACCGTGACCATATGAAGCGTCAATCAATTTCATATATTAATACTCAAATATTACACGAAATAATTAGAACCATTTGGGAGGCAAGTTCATCTGAACATAAAAGTTACACATTCGATTTAACAAATTAAATTTGGTACATATGGCGCACATATAAATATAACACGTCTCAATACACATATTATTCATTACACATGGCACTGTTCGCGCATTATTACAGTCCATTTGTCTCATTGGAAATGTTGGAAGGGACACAGGTTAATTATTCGAAAATACCGTGAAAATACGTATTGCCTATAACTTTACTGGCGAATCGGTGGATATAAATATTATTCATGACATTAAACTAATTTATATGTCATTAAATAACTAGTACTGGACATCAAGAGCTTTCATTGCAAATGCTTCAGAAGATTTGTAGGTTCAGAAATATATAAACGATTGAAGCTGTAGGTGCGCAAATTTTTCATTAACCCGGGCTTGTGTCTTATAGAAAAATGTAGGTGTTGAAAATTGCTTCGTTTTGCTCCAATGCACAATATGGCACTATACGGTTTTGAATTAGTAATAAGTACACGTTAATAAGACTCTATTATTTCTAATTGCCATTCTAGCGTTGTCATTTTGCTGAAATAGTTATTTTTTATACAAGACGATAGCGTGTTATTTTATCGTCGACCAAAAAGATGAATTCACGGGCAATGAAATCACAAAAGTGAATTAATTTCAGGAGGCGATAATGGAATTTTATGTTTTTTTATATTTTAAATATGGGCGCGTTTAATATGAAGAAATATTTAGAAATTACTTGAAGCGTTTTTAAATTATGGAAGCTTTTGTATAGTTAGCATTGGTCTCTATGAAATTTGATTATTAAACAAAGTCATCCGTTTAGGTTGTCATTGTGCGATCATTGTGGTGTCAACACGTATTTCTTCTTTGATGTAGTTTTGTGTGGTTGTCAGAGGCAGAAATGTCTGAAAACAAAATAAAAGAGGAATTATTACCATCCGATATTTGAACTAAGGCGTCAGAGGCCATATCCAAGTTATTGCCATCAATATCTCGACTTACCAATGAAAAGAAACATAAAAAAATTCAAAAATTAATGAAAGCAAAGAAGATCATATAGATCGAATTGAGAATGTATTTTTAGCATATTTTTCTGAAAAATCAAAGAAAATGCAGGCTTTAGGTTTATACTCGTATTATTCAATAATGCCTGTAAAGCTAATGCTTAAAAGTACCATACTGGTGAATAAGAATATACACATTTGGAAAATGAGGATCTTGTTGGTGAATTGTGTTTTGCCGCTTGCGTGTATTTGTGTCATGCTACACGCATAGTTCCACCACAGCGTGCTTCCACTGTTCGTATAAGGCAGTGTTGCCAGGTGGGAAAAATTCAGTGCATGAGAATAATTTCAAAATAGCATGAGGTTTGGAGAAAAAAAGCATGAGATGGCTTAATTTATCAAAAAACACCTCTTGACACAACTTAATTTTTAATTACTTTTGTAATGCCATTTTTATTTCATTAAAACGCATTATGTTATGCTATTTTATCATAATATTATCATTCATTCATTATCATTGTAAGTGGGTACTTGCAGGTACTTACTTAAAAGTTATTAACCACGTAACCCTTCTAATTTATTTTATTGTTTGGCCTGGCGAACGTTGAGGAGCAGTTGACGTGACGCAGGGTGACTCACGGGTCGTAAAATCTGTTGTTTCCAGAAAATGTAGGTACCTCTTCAGCAGCAGTCTACAATAAAGGACATTTCAAGTACCCAAATATTGTAGATACCTACCTCTATCTATTCAATTTTTCCCTCGATTTTGCCTTTATTTCTCGTTAGGTCTTTGTTTTGGTAGATTTCAAAAAAAAAATTATTATTTCTTTTTGTGTCTATTAAAAAGCATGAGATTTCCTCGTAATGCATGACATCTCTTGCCAAAGCATGAGACCTGGCAACACTGGCATCAAGTGACCGGATTGAGGTCTGTAATCTGTGAGGATACCGTTTTTGTTGTGCGGCTTTCGTTAGCTCTCGCCTACCATCAGCCGTTATCGGAGATTGTAGACGCGCTAAATGGACATTCAAAATTTAAAGATCTTATTCACGCCGTGTTTTATTCGTTACTCAATCCAAATAAATTAATACACGTCAGCATTTTAAATGCAATAAAAGGACTTTGAGAAGAATAGGGCAGATATACAAATAAAATTTAGTTTTCTATTATACTACCGCGACGCTTATACTTCGTACCTTCCCTGGGATAAAGCGGCAATTTCTACTTTCTCTGTAAAGATCCGCAATTTCCGATTCTGTATAACTTTTGTTTGTTGATACATCAATCTGCTAAAGCAATCAACTAGCAGTTACAAACTAAGAAGGTCTAAAAATTTTAACCGAGAAGGTGTGATGAAATTCCTATAAACTGATGCAGATCATGGATATCTCCTTGTGGGTTCACATGGAGCATGCAGTTGGGATGGGTTGCACATATTAGAAGTTGGTAACATTGACGATCGACAATCTGTAATGTTTGTTTCTCTTTTCGTCATCATGTATTAGGAATAAGAAATCTGCGCACTGAAAATTATACAAAAACAAGAACTTGTCTTATAGCAAATTCTTCATCAACTATTGACAGAAGAAATGCACTCTTCAACCTGCGGAAATAAACACCATATGCAAAATTCCACAGAATATAGCTGAGTTTTTAAAGCTGCCAAATCCAGAAATTTACACTGAACATTTCTTCTTTGATATGATGGATGCAAATTCTGACGCAGACTTAGTAACAGTAAAGCGGTTAAGTGGTCAACAAGATTACTGTATCAGAATGCAACTTAACAGCGTGGAAAATAAAGCCACTGGTATCAATACATCGGTATCCTGGTAGGAACAAAATAGCATTCTTTCCTTCCCATGCATATTTCCGGATCGGTCAGTGGTCGCGCGGTTTAAGGCGTCAGCACTTGAATCGAGGTGACTAGATCGCTGTGGGTTCGACCCCCGCAGCCGGTAGACCGTATACAGGGTGAGTCAGTCATAATGTCATTAATTTTAAGAGGAGATAGGGAATAATGAGTATAATGCGAATACGTGATTAAAAAAAAATCTAAATGCATATTTACGCCGAAAAAAATATTTTCAAATCATTATTTAAACCCTCTTTTCAGACTGTCACTGACCGTTCACAGCCTTGGTCGGTTACAGCTGACAGTTCAACTCGATATCGACCTGATGCAATGTTGTCAAGTTGTAATATTTTTCTATATAATACCTACCCACATAGGTTTTATACATCACAAATAAATAGTTGTACTGACTATTTTAGAATATCGTTTTTCCTGGCTCAGTTCAACTTCAGCCAATAATAATTTAAAATGTTAATACCCAATAAAATCAAATAATAATAATCAAATAATTCTATTAAAAATACCTATACCCAATGGGTAAATTATTGAGAAGCTGAAAAGTGTTTCGTGTTTAAATACTAAGTACTTAATAAAAAACCATCGTGTTGTCGACAGAAAACTGTCCAAGACCGAAATGGCACGCCGCTAATCGAGAGTTAATCTTGACCTTGACCTTATTAGGTCAATAACCTGAATTACCTAGTTTTGTACTGTTATTTAACAAGGAGTAAAACTATTTTTAATCTAGATAAATGAATAAATTTTCCTTAAATATTGATTTATTTGTTAATAAAAACAAATGTAGATAATAAATAAATGTTTTCGAATGCTAGGCTATTACAGTTTAATAATTTTGATATTACGTTTTCACTACGTTTTACAAATAAATATGAATTTTAGTATTACTCGTAAGTACAATTAACCGCACACATAACCAAATGTACAATTTGTAGTTACGTACATCTAGCCTAGAAATGTATTGTTTTTAAGTAGTATGATACTAACCTGTTTACAGCCCACATAAGTATAACTGCATTTATCCGTCCATAGCACTTTATTAATAAAATTCAGTCGCATTTCGTAAACATTCTCCGTATAACACTACCATTTCCACATAATCGGAATTTGTAAAATTATGCGTTGTGAATTTACGCCAAATACGTGAGGTTAGACCGAAATAAACAAACTACTGCTTGTATTCTCTAAATCCCCCCTCCAATGTGTGGCATGATCTACAAATTTGAGGGAAGAAATGCGGGAAATGCAGAGTGCTAAATGGAGGTAAATTTGAATAACACGCTGATGTGTTAGATGATATTATGTATGTAAATGTGGCATCCATGGTTAATACGGCAAGTCTGTGACATTAGAATTTCGTCGGGTGCGCCATCGTAGCGTACCAGGAGCGTCGTGTTACTGATTTTTATAGGGTGATTTGTTTATTTTTTTAAAGGTCGAGTAAAAAAAAAATTTTTTTCGATTTTCTGCCTTTATTAGGCCTCCCGAATACGTGGTTAAAATTAATGACATTATGACTGACTCACCCTGTATAAGCAATATTCCTGGATAGGATTGGCGGGTATGGTAGGGTGGAAGAATGTTGTCTTGGATCAATGTGAGAGATTGATACCGGTTGACATTTGACTACCCCCCTAATTAATGAGGTTTTACAGGTTTACCTCATTCCTGCACTGAATGGTGGTTAGGGCCTACCAACGTAAGTCGTTCCTGGGCGCAAATGCGGCCTGCTTAATAATAATATGCCGCCCCCTCTCCCGCACAAGTCTTCGACTTCTGGGCTAATCCTCGTGATTAGAATGAGGGGTAGAGATATTATTATTTTTTTTTCAGTCACACCTTCCGAAGCTCCGACACATTCGGAGATGTCCTGAAGAGTGAAACAATGACTACTCTCCACTCCGTGGAGTCAGTAATCATTGCGCCCGTAAATCGTGTGTTCTGAGCAGACTTAGCGAACCAAGGACGACTGCCTTCTGCATTGTGCCGGCTAAGATCTCTGCCGAGTTTCGGCAAGCCGGTATGATCTTTAATTCAGAAAGCAGCGTATGTCTCATTCCACCCAGGACGCCTATAATTAGCACCACAATCTTAAGAGAGTAGTCTGGAGCTCGGAGAGAAGATCTCGATACTTCCTCCGTTTCTCCTCCTCTTTTAGGACGATGCTGTTCTCTGCGGGAGCCGAGAACTCAATTACAAACATCGTCCTAAGCTGGTGATCGGAGGAGAACTACATCAGGCTTATTGGCTTGAATTTGCCTGAGGGTGGGGAATGAATAGTTCCAATAAATTCGGCACTCCCCACAACGGATTCTATATCCCCCGGAGCATACGGCAGCACTGGCGTCTCGTCTATCTCATACGAGTGTCGTAAATGATAATGCAACACCCGTAAGGCTGAATCGTGTCTTTGGATATACGCTGTAGCCGCATATACCGGACAGGCAGACAGGAGATGCATAAACGTCTCCGGCGCTTGGCGGCAGGCCCTGCAGCTGGTATCAGGAACCTCGATACCCAAGACACGACTACGATAGACGAGCGTGTTAATTACACCATCTTGGCAAGCCATTATGAATCCCTCGGTCTCAGAGTTCAGCCCCGCTGACCTCAAAAAAGCAAAGGACAGCCTTTCAGATAAGCCTAGCCCCTCTAGATGACGGTAGAAGAGACCATGCATTGGATTATCCTTATGTAGCTGCAGAAGATGACGCGTTTCTGCAGCTTTAATTTGGGCTAATTTTATGCTGTTATCAACATCGGCTTCATAAGATAAAACCTGAAATTAGTGCTGCAATAAGTGATCGGAGAAGCACATCGAAAGATTAAAGGTGGGAATATCTCATAACCGATTTATCAATATCAAACAGGTATAATTTCTTTCCTTACAAACCATAGGCATATCAAATTATTTATTTAAAATCCAGATAGGGATTTGTATAAAAATATTTCGATGAGGGATGACTAATAGCTGTAATATCTGGTTCTAATACACTGGTACTCTGTCCATCCGGAACTGGGCTGGGTAAGAGGTGCACGCGCGGCAGCCCGCATCGACGTCAATGACCAGATGGTGGTGAAGAAGAGGATGGGGTCCATCGTCAATTATCAGAGGGTCGTCGTCGTCGAGGAGTATTTAGTGCGGGAGGGAAAGTGAGAAAAAATATGGATGCTTGTGAGGAGTGTGGTGGTAAAGTTAGATGGGGTGGAAGATGCTAAAGACATGAAGGAGTCTATCGTCAATGACAGTGCGGTACCCAAAGCCTCTATTGGCTTAGGATGAAATAAAATATCGTAATAGCATCATCAGCAATATGTTCAAGTTGGCATTTTTGGCAATCATTGCCCCGTTATATCTTGAACAAGAAAGTCTATATCGTAGGAGCTTATTGTCGTAAGCAACACTTCGAATGATGCGTTCCCTTCCTTTGAAATCAACTCACTCTCTGTGTTATCAGCACCCCCAGCAAATAACCATATTTTTTCTCACTCTGTTACACATTACCATACCTACTCTTCTTCGGAGACGACCACTAAGACCCTCTGATCATGACGATGGACTCCATCCTCTTCTTCACTACCCCCTAGTTATTGATGACGATGCAAGAACTACTTCGAATATGACCTTCAAAGACATCGACACCTACTCCCAGCTCCGGATGGACACGTTACAAGTTGGATTAGAACCCACCCTCTAAAATTACTGACATATTTAACAAAATTCTACTATTTTGACGTATACAATGACCCATTCATTAAGTCCCACCCAGTACAAAGACAAATGGTATATCATTTCCACTCTCTTCCACCAACTAGCATAATTGAATAAAAAGGTGATTGCAGGTGTAAACAAGTTGTGAAAGCATTGTAGGAAGATTTATATCCATCTTGTTGAGAGTTGTGTGCAAGTGAATAAGAAATACAAGTTAATTAATATTTTTGAAAACTTTAGCAAATTAAATAAAAATGGATAGAGTTAAAAAATAAATAAGCATTCAAATTTATAGCTAATGATACAACCGATGGTAAATTGAAAGTTTATTTCTGACATACGTAGAACATTTTCAATTTATCGTCATAATTCATCTAATAATATGGCGTAAATACCAAGAGTGTGACTTCTGGTTATTCATTCCATAACCCATATGCTTTCTCTCTCTGTTTTCTTCGTTGTTTTTTTAAATTGTAATGAACATAACAGTGCAACAGTTCCAATTTTCTTTCTATGGCAACAGATTTTTTCATGCTAGAATATATTCATATGGAGTCATTTGCTGGAAGTTTAGAGCTTCACAATTTACTTATATGTAAACACTAACCCAAGCTACTCTCAAAACAGCTGTCACAATTTACTATCCCGTGCAAACTGTACTTAAGTTATGCGATACTTTGATCTTACCATACTGTATGACCCTATTCAATGCATGCATGGGTATTCGGCATATTTGGATATTTCGGGTATAATCTTTGAGTGCTGCTTTCACACCCTTTTTTGTAGTTGCTGAATTATGTATCATGCAATTAGGCATCGTACGTTCTTACAACGAAAGGACTAGCCCACATCGTAACGTTCTGAAAATGATGAAGATGAATGATACCTACTTTATTCTCAGTATTGCTGACAAAGAACAGCTTCGTCGGGCAGATAAGAAAGGTAGGCATATAAAAAATATATAAAAGTTAATCGATATAAAATATTGTTATGTATATTTATTGCGTATAACTGACGTTTTCACATTATAATATTTGTTGATTTCAGTATAAATAATCAAAATACAGTTTAGTCTTTCTTTACGTCGATTTCTTACTTCGACGTCTTTGGAATACTTGAATATAGTTTGGATATACTAAAAATATCCAAAATTACTGTTAGTATTAGAAAGACATTGTTTTTATAATTTTTGTTCGAAAACAGTTGATCTTTATAAATTTTTGCTTGATGTAGTAATCGTATAACCACAAATAAATTTAAATTTTGATATACGGGGTACTTAGAAAATGTATAAAATTGAAATAACTGAAAAACGATGTATAGGTTTATGTTGTAAACCCGCTCACAATTTATAGCAGACAACACAAAAATAGAAATACATGGAGAATGCTCGATTTCTTTTGGTTATGACGAATTGGTATATCCACGTGTTCTATCTGCAGCGCTGCCATGGGTGCGCTGTGAATTGTGACTGTAATTAATTTATTAGTGATTTTGTCTTAGTATCTTTTACAATAGATAGGTAGTAATTCAAGCTATACAACGTGTTCCCAAAATCATAAACACCCTAATGAAAAAATATCACATGATGAAAGACTTGAATGAGGGGTATTAGAGCTTGAGACCAAAATATGAGTGTAAGTGATGCGGGATGCAGTTTAAATATGTAGTTCATTACCAAGAGTGTTTGTGAGTAGTGTATGCATATCGTTCTATAAAGAATGGCTAAGAACAATAAACATACAACTGCAAAACGAAAAATGGTGAAAACTCACGTACGCAAGAAGAGGATACAAAATACGCGATCCGTAGAATTCATCAATTTTAAAAATGAGCTTCCGACAATAATATCAGGTTGCTATCTCACAGAATAAAACTTTGCTTAGGATATCTAGAAATATGTTTTTACGAATTATGCGTGACATAAATTTTCGTTTTATAGAACGAAATTGAAAGAGTATGCTGATACAGGAAAATGAAATATAGTAATATGGCGAGAAAACTATTTAGAACAAATAGAAGGTAGAAATCTGAATAGAAGAATTACATTGACGAAACATGGATATATGAAGGTCATACGATGACATAAGTGTGGCATTGTTTTGCCAGATATAATACCTGGTGCTGTGGTTATAATATGTATAATGCACCCATCAGTAGTCGTGTGTTTATGACCGTTATAGTGACAATACTAGTGACCAGTAGTGTATAGTGTGTATGGTATGTAATAGTGCAGTTATGTGTTATAAGTGTGATATCAGCAGAGTGCGCATCAGGTAGATATAAATGGGTGGTGGTAAACCATCGCCGTCTAAGAGAATTCTACGTATGAGTAGGTATAAACTGTTTCAAGTAAAGGATTAAGTAACTCAGCAATAATTTATTTTTGGTAATTTTGTGTTATTTGAATCCTCAAGTACCACGTCTATGGAATCTTGTCTTCTACAACCCTTACCTCCCGTACTTATGCTACTAAGTGCTGTAAATAAATCACTCTCTACTATTCTCTTAGGTATAGCTTTAATTTAAAAAATGTCATTAAGAAGTCATCAAAGAACAGGTTTTACTTTCATATTAGGAATTTTATCTTTCGAATAACTAATCTTAGAACACAAAACTAAAAATTTTTAAAACGTCATCTCATTGATTCCTACATTTAGCTGCAATTTCTTATCTTACTTTTATAATCAATTAATCAGTCAACCAATCAGTGTCATTTCCAGTAAAAAATCTGTATACTCTGTATACATTTTTGTTCGCCCAATTACAATAAACATTGCATTAAGCCTTCCATTTAAAAACAAGATTCAGTCTTAAAAACGTCAAATTAAATCACAATTCATCCTGCCCTTTATCTCTACGTAATAATGATAATGGAAGTTTTCTAAACTGTCCCCTTTTTCATACTATACTGCATTACTGTTTATATTAATTACAGTAATACGACACTGTGTTGTGTTTAATATTTTTCTTGAGGAGCCGAAAGCGCTATTACTTACCAGAATGAGAACAATTAATTTTAACTCTTTAAGTAAATGTAGGGTCCCGCTGTAAGCTTACCTAATTTAACAGTAAGTGGCACTCTTATCGAAAAAGCTCAAGTAGCGACAGGTAAAATGTTTATGCCAGGCGGTAAGGTAAATCCTATTTAATAATTTTATGGTTCATGATGCACACACAGATTATTTTAAAATATTTAAACTTTACACAGGATGGTCCCGAGGTAATAGGCCAAAATTTGTAGGTGGATTCATAGGTTTACGATATGGCCGAACTTAGTTTAGTCTAAAAGTTGATAGTTAAAGAGATACAAAGGTTGTTAAATGTAAAATATTAGTTTAGTTTTTTTTTCATTTATTTCTTAATGAATCTTAAATATCCATATAAAATGTTGAGGTTTCAATTTTTTTGGCTCGAGTAATTGAAACATGTTTGTAGTTTGTAGATTATAGAGAACACCAGCTGCGGTAGATTGAATATGGCAAAAACAACAGAACTTTTGCTGATGCTGATATAAAAGACAGCATAATAATATGATACTATTTAAGAGAAATATTAGAAGGTCGAAATCTAAATCGAAGAAAGACGACACACGGGCAAATGAAAATCATGTGATAACAAAAGTGTAGCACGATTGCTATATCCAAAGCAAACGGCAGATATTTCTTAAAGAATTTTCGTCCAGATAAAAATCACCTGGTTTTTTAGAACAGAGCTTGTCATTGAATCACGACGAGCAGGAAACTATCATGAGGATATAGATAGAAAAGTATTTGAAAAATGATTTTAATCTATTTTGCCACATATAAAATCTGGTACTGCAGTTGTATGGATCATATCCGATGATAAATGTTAATGTGCTACCTTTATAGTGACAGTTGTTAGTAACCGGTAGTGCATAGTGCAGTGAATTATAAGTGCACACCATGGATGGTGGTGGGCCTTTGCCGTCCAAATGGACAGCATTCTACAATTGTGAGGAGGATGGTATGGGTTTATACATTTTTTAGTATATAGTAAACTATTAATGTGCAAGGTTCACTCAACATCAACGTATTTTTAGTAATTTTGTGTGCTTTTGAATCCTTTTCAAGTCGTACACCTATGGAATCTTGTCCCTTGCTACCCTTATCCCCCATACTCATCTACGTGCTGTGAATTAGTCATCCTCTACTATTTTAGACTTTAGGTACGTAAGTTATTTATTTCACAGTTTAGTGACAATACGGTGTGTTTTTGTGGTGTAGAAATTTAATTTCTAATAACGGCTAGTACTCCTTGTTATTTAACTGACAATAGCTTGCTTAGCAGCAGAATAATAGTGGAAAACGACAGGTCCTTGGCCACTTCCAACGACGCGAGTATTGTTTCAAAGTCACTCGATGTTTGATGACCTTGAACAACTCTGAAGGTCGTTTCATGTTCCCTCCATTGCTCTATTTTAGGTCAAGGTCAGATGCAGGTGTTTAAGATGTTTTATAACTTTAAATGCCTTACAAATTCCATATATGACCTTGAACGACTTTTAAGGTCGTCCTATGACCTTCTATATTTTTCCCATACTTGTGTATTTTATTAGCAAATAAATGTATTAAAAGGTGAAGGTTCTTTGTCCGCAACTATCGTGTAAAATGTTCATGTGTTTCCTCAATAATAATAATATTATATTTTATTATTCACTACTGGATAATGAAATCATTATTCATTGGTTTCAAAAATTCTGCGATATCAGCAATTGAACCTGAACTCGTGTATTAAAGCCAACCACTACCCACTATACCAGTTACGGCAATATTAACAATTTTCCGAATGATGGTAGAAGTTTACTAATTAAAGTTTTATTTGCTTCGCTCTCGTGAATACAACCATCAATATATGCTCGTTGAATAATATACTACTATTGTCAAATATTGTTAACCAATTAAAAATAATTTTATTATTTTATAATTAAGAGAGTTTTTGTTATTTGTTTTGATGCGCTGTTTTTATTTATCCCGTTGATTGTATTAAATAAATACATGAGTAAATAAATAAAGAAAATTAATATTTGAGCCATAAAGGCGCAGTATTTATAGGCAATTTTCAACTGCTGTCCTTAGAAACGGTCTAAAAAAATCTGAACAAGTTAAAATATCATCGCTGTGGCAGTTGTAGTTTATAGTACAAATTTTCTCCAGGGTGTATAACAGTTTACAGTTATTTAGAATAAGAAAACAGGCATATATTCACTTGTTATGCTTCATTATTGGGTTTCCTGAGTTTTACACGTCTACTGCACACTGAAAAAATCTATACGGCTTTATATACATTATCACATCCCTCACAATTATTTAAAAAAAACTAGAAAGCCTTGAAATAGTAAACTAGTAAGTATTTCACGATGTAAGCTACAAAGTAAAAATAAACAATTCACGACCTTTTAATGGGGAGCCATATGTTCTCTACGCATTTTTTCTCCAAAAATTAAAGAAAATATTTTAATTTCAGCATTATAGTTTGGTTTTATGCCAAGAGAAATCATTTTTTGGGTGGATTTTATGTATATACAGTGGCTTCAAATCTATTGAATATTCTGCAACATCTGGAGTCCCACAGGGATCTATACTTGGACCCTTGCTATGTTTGTTAATGATATTGTGAACGATCTTGATGTTAACTGCTTATTATTTGCTGACGACTTAAAATTATTTAAAATAATTACTTCTCAAGATGACTGTGTACTTTTGCAAAATAACCTATGTAAAATTAATGACTGGTGTTTTCGTAACAAAATTGAGTTAAACGTCTGTAAATGTAATATAATGACATATACCACCGTAACTACACCTCTAATGTTTTACTATGCTTTGGCTACTGCACTTCTTCAGCGACCATTTACATTTTGTGATCTTGGACTAACCTTCAATAAAGAATTATCCTTTGCCGCGCATACTGATCAAGTAACATATGATTCATTGAAGATGCAGGGTTGGTTAATTAGATGTAGTAAAGATTTTTCTAATGTAAATAGTTTGAGAACATTATATTTTGCTTTTGTCCGGTAAAAATTTGAATATTGTTCTCTTCTGTGGAATCCTAAATATAATGTCCACATTAACCGTCTTGGGGGGATTCAGAGGAAATTTCTAATGTTACTATATCACAAATCAGATTCCGTTTATCCACAAGTTGGTGTTCTGCAGGAAGTCCTTTTGACAAGATTCTCAATTGTGGCACTTGAACAGAGGCGTAAGTGAGATGTAACTGGTCTGCTACTTCCTGCTCGGCCTAAGCGGCTCGACTTACAGAAAGCGACCTACAATATCGTAGGTACTTAACCGCAGACCTCTCGCCCCGGGCGATGCGCCATTAAATCTATAAATGATGCAGGAAACAACTACTCCGCGGGCTAATACCCCGACCGGCATTGAATTGTACCTGCAGTATCTGTGTGAAACAGCCATAAACACTTGTCGGCCGCTCCACCAGACATTGACTGGTTTCGGGCTTGTTAGCTCTCATCAGTATGCCATAGGTGAGATGGACGACAATTGAACTGGCTGTTTCTTTATATGTATGTGCATTAGCCCGCGGAGTAGTTGTTTCCTGCAGTATCATTTATAGATTTAGAGGCGTAAGTGTTGTTCTCAATTATTTTTATATAAACTTATTCACAATAAAATTGATTTACATTTATTAAGCATATTGGATTTTCGAGTACCTTACTTTGCTCGAAGACTTCAAACTTTCTACCTCTCCATCCCGAATTCAAATGTTCTTAAATTTTCACCTCTTTCATGTGCAATGCCTAATTGTCAATGTGAGAATTTTGACATTTTTATTAGTTCTGTCAGTTCCACAAAAAGTTGTTTCAAACCGTAAGTAAATCTTTGTAGAGTAGTTGTATGTAAACTAAAAAAATAAAATATAATATAAATAAAAAAGTATAATTATTAAAGGTGTGAGTCTTCTTCCATAACACACCAGCCTTAACCTAAAACACCCCCGACCATCGTTCCATTTCACAGCAGAACTTCCCTTTCTTGTTTGCTTGACCCCATATCGAAGTCTAAACTCTATGAATAATTTCAGGCAAACACGAGGAAGCGATCAGAATCGAAAACAAATTATATTTTTATGGATATGTGTTTAGATACTATTTATCTTGAATGTTATCAATCCCATTACCAAAATGAGGTGCACTGGAGCGTGGACCATTATACTCCGTCGAAATGATTCGACATATTATCAAATCAGAATCAACATAGATGGAAAACAGAAGGGTGGAATTATAAGGGGATAAAGAAATTAGGATGGTACGAATATAAAGCTGTGGGCTTATTGTAACGGGGCGAAATGCTATTATAGAATTTATAGGAGACAGCATTTGTGAAATACGGCAAATAAGGGATTGCTACATTGATGCGGAGAAGATATTGGGGTCTATTACCCCACGAAAAACACTGCTGTCGAAAGTTAATAACATATTTTTGGAAACTAATTTAGTTTCGGACACATGACATTTGATAGACACGTTTAGTTAGATAGGTGTACATGTTTCAGTCTCCATTTTCTTTTTAAAACAAGTAAGTTTCATATACAGACTTATTTATTATGTACTTGTTTCTTTCAGTTATTTAGCTATACATATTTCAATCCTAGTTTTCTTTTGACAAGAAGTGGGTTTTACGTCTAGACATTACCTGTTTTTTTTTCAGATATGTAGCTTATACAAGTTGTCTGAGAACAACGTTCCACAATTAATATTGATAATTAAGTATTCAAAAATTAAACAATTATTCTTTAAACACTATCGGTCTATTCAATACTACCAAAATCCAACATTTCTTGCATTGATCTGCAAGTCTAACAATGGACTGAAAAAAGATGAATCTCTACATTTTGGCTATTATTATAAGACTGTCTATGTTTAAGTGTGCTATAAATGAACTAAGCACATAAATTTAGCTTTTCTCCAACCAGCACAAAACATTTTTTAAATCTCAAGAGTCTCTAAGGTTGATATTTTTCATATTGAGGAAAAAAATAATATCTTAGCATTTATTCAACAATATTTACAATATTTTTTGCTTACTCACATTGATATTAAATACACAGTTTAAACAACTATTAAAATTCAATAAATCACTGACAATGCCACTACCCTCATTTTTGGAGCAATTCTCAAAGCAGTCCGAAACGTTTTCATTAATAGTTATATTATTTTTAGATATTGTGAAATCAGAAATGACAACGGTACTTGGTTTATCATTACCACTATCGACTTTCAGTATTCCTTTCCCAATATTTTCTTTATTCAAAAGTAAGTCTTTATTGTAGTCTTCCGCTACTACAGTGCTCGATCTCCATCTTTCGTGTCTTTTAAGACAAATGAGGTCACCACAGCCTTTAACTGAAAGGGCAGCGGACGTTCGTCGTCACGTGTGCCAACTGTACTGTTTCCAGTTATCCATCTTCAAACATTTTGTCTCTTCTTGCGAGACAACACTGATTTTATGAATAATAACCACCACTTACATATCCGAGAAATAATCGACGTTCTACCATCCGGGTGCGATATATTTTCGATGAAAACTTAAATAATTGTTTTCGAGCACAGGAAAAGGCCATGGTCTCTTGGTTTTAGTATTAGGATTTTTTATAATTATGACGGATTTCACATCTTCAACATTATCAATTGTTAAATTTACTAATTCATCAAAATGGCATGCTCTCGCGATTTTTTCGACATCCTCATTTTGTCTCTTGAGAAAAGCACGTAACTTTGAATATTTGCATACATTAATCCTCTTCCTTATATCCAACGTTGATCGCAATATGAAATATTGTGACCAAAGCGGTGACGTCTTTATTTTATTTGCTAAGTTTGAGAAATACATCATCAATACATCTTCTAATTACAACTTAATGTTTTTTTTCTTTGCACCAATCCATAAAACGTTGGTATTTCTCGAGAAGATTCAAGGAAACCTATTTCGCACAGTCTAGTATGTCCTCAGGTACACCTAAATCTTTATTAGATTCCATTTTTAGAATTAGCAATTTGGCGACAAATTTTTGACAACGTATTCAGGACTACATCGATATATTTATTCTGCTTTATTATCCATATTTTGTTTGAATAATTTCAAAGCACAAGTTAATTATTAAGTGAGGGATTTTGGTTGGAGAAAAGATAGCAGGTTTTATTCGGGTTGGAAGTGTCTTTTTCGTTTGCAATTTTGCGTCACTAATATATCAAATATACCTACTATTTCCAATGCACTTAGAGTAGGAGGTCAATTTATATGTAGGGGCTTGTAAGGTAATATAAGGTTCTCAGAGACAAAAAAAGGTAAAATTTATAACAATTTTAAAGTACTCAATTCGGTAGTTCTGATTTTTTGCTGATGTTGGCACAATGAATAATAGAACTTTTAACCTTGAACGCCAACATTGTGAGAAATTCAAATGACTACGTAATTTTCTACCATCTCCCAGTTTTTGATAATTTAACCCTGATGTATTAAATTTCGATTATAAGTACGCATATGTTTTCAAAAAAGAAAGTATATTTGCTACAATTTGAACCCAGAACCGTCTCTGTAAACCAAAGAGTTTCCGAAATCCAGCTTTTCAAACTCGGAAAATTTTAGGAATATTTTGTTGTTTTGTATGAATTTCATTTCGATTCTGTCCCTATTTTCTTCGGGAAATTACTCCTTACAATTTTTATATTTCTGATTACTGTTCTGTCTGTTAGGTGCATTATTGAAGCCTTGCCTGAACATTTTATAACAATAAACCCCTTCCATCCTAATGTCTAAAATTTTGAAAATAATATATATCAGGTAACTTGTTTTGCTTACTTATTATGAAAGAAAACGAAAGTTAGAAATGATTTTTAAAATAATCATCATAATTCTGGTTTTAATTTAAAAAAATGTATTCAAAATTATAATATGCTTTGTTGTAATGCAGTCAGAGCCAGATTTACAAATACATATATACCTAAAACCATCAAAGCACAATATATTTTAATTTATTGTACCCACGACGAGCTTACTGGATGATAATAGAGTGTTGTTGATATGTTGACAGGGGTAGAGGCGATTATAGCGCTTTTAGAGATTTTCAAACTTGTTTTATAATTTTTGAAGTAATATTTTGCATATTGTATATGAATAGGATATACCAGTTATAGTAAAAAGGTTTAAATATTCTACAGCATTTTTTCGACAGAGGTCGAGTGGCAGGATTTGACTCAACCAATTTATGTACACACGATGATCATTTTATAAATTATAATCTGTAGTGGTATTTCTCAATACATCTATGGAATCAATGCATATTTACCTGTCAATGTCATAGAGATGTATGTTGTTCAAGATGTCGAAGGATTCGTCTTCTTCTGACAACGATAATCGTAATATCGATAGTTGGTATCTAACGAAGTTAAGATTGAGGATATCTCGCGACATGTCGATCATGTCTATCATTTTAATTTTTTGTGCTTTCCATCTATCCATAGAATGTTTAGTTAAAATGTCATAATATATCAAGTGATTGTATTATTACAAAAATAAATTCATTTGTATACCAGCGAAAAGGTATTTTATTATTTCATCTAAAATAATGTTCATATGCAATGCGTATTATTAATTGTGTGGTATTTGCAATGTGTGTAATTATTTACTAATAAAATTAGAATTTTGAAGGTCAGGGAATAATATAGATATGTGAATTTATTTTGGATATGTTTCTAATGCTCATTAGATGTAGGTATCTTTAATTTCGTTAAAAATGAAGAAAACGGTGTACCGACTTTAAAAGTGTAATTCGAGATGCTTCTTATAAGTTAAATATCGTCTAAAACCAAGGTGTTATTTATTTTGAACGTTAGTAGGTATTCTGTACTACTAATGTAAATAAACATACAGTTGATATTTTTACAGATTAGATAAAATAAAGATTTCAGTAACATATAATAAGAAACAAAACAATTTATTTGTGTGAAACATTTGCTATATCTACTATACAGGATGTTTCTATAATAAGTGCACCCTGTGAAAGGACGTCAAAATAAACTTACTAAGTAACTTTATGATCTAAATAGTCATATTTTTAAAGACAATCCAAATTTAATCAAAATGAAATAACTTTAAAACTGGTTCTATTTGTCTCATAAATTATTTTCAGCCTAAATATTTAATTTGAAACAGTTTTTAAGGAGGCCTGTGTTAAAAAGTATTCCGCGCTGAATTCTGAAATTAATTTAGAATAATAGAAATAAACAACCAAGGATGATAATGATAAGACACCTATGACATCTTGATTACAGTAACATGCTCGAAACCGGTACATGTCTAGTAGCGCAGCTGACGATTACCGTAGTTGTTTGATATAGATTTTTCATCTGTAATTCAATGTAATGATCGGAGGATTAGCTCGCAGAGTAGTTGTTTCCTGAAATTACATTTTTGCAAATATTGTAATCGCCTATGGCGATAAATGTCAGGGTTTGCAATAGCACCCACAGTGTAGTGGGCTGCTCTCTGTTTGTGACTGTTCTAGTCCAGCATTGAGTACGCGGTGACCACAAGATGTCGACACCTACATCACGCATTATATCGGTATGACAAAGCGTGAACACCCGGAGTAACAACCTCAAAACCGATATATGTCTAGTGGTACTGGTGCTGACTAACCGTGACTGTTTGCTATAAGTTTTTCAAGTGTAATTCAATTCTTTTTGAGGAATTAACCTTCAGAAAGTTGTTCACTGAAATTTCACTTTTACTTATCATAAATCAATATTAGATAACACACACCACACGTATTTCAAACACCTATTGCATGTGCATTATTACGAGTACTTCCGCTCGGAGTTCTAGAATAAAGTGCAACATTTCTTCCATATTTGAATCATGTTCGCACTTCAGATACATTATAACTGCTAATTTTTTTATCTGAATAATGCATTGTAAACAAATCAATAAGTGGCCCAAAGCAAGATTAGCAAAGGTTTCGAGTAATTGTGGATCAAATTGTATGTCCTTTGCTATTCATTTGAAGAAACGCACTTATTTCAGAAACACCCTGTATTGTATAGCGATTATTGATATGGAAATAAATGTTCGTGCTATCAATTTATTGCAGTAATGCATATTTTCTCTCCATTAATATTTAAACCCTTTTTGCATATTTATATAGATTATAGATATTTGTATCTATACAGTATGCGCCAAAAGTATGGGATAAATTCAATAAAAACGAAACAATTATTTTTTGAGAAAAATCCTCCGAACAGGTCGATTTTTAATTTAAAAAATACATATTTTAGCGTAAAATGCGATTTTCAAATGTCATTTGTTTTCGAGTAATGACGTCATCGATTTTTTTTAAATGGCAACACCATATTTTTTTCCTTGATTCTGAAAGATCGTTTAATTCTCTATCAGACAGTACTAAAATTTTGCCCTTACATTGGAAAGTTTTCGAGTAAATGACGATTGAATGTTAGAAAACGTAAATTTTATCCATAAAAAAGTAACAATTCTGAGGTATGTAAAATAAAATACAACTGATGAAATTTTGTACTTAAATTAAATGTTCGAATTGCCATCCACCAACTTCGTGACAATGCGCAAGTCTGTGAAGAAATTCTAGTCGAGTTACCCCAGAAATCATTCATAATGTGCAAGAAGCAGTTACTCGTTACAAGGAATTCTTTAACAAAATTTTCACGTCACTTAATTTAGACGTCGTATTGTTTCGCGCTACATCTCCTTTTACCTGCGCTCAGATTAATTCGATTGGGTTAAGTTCACAGTGATAGGGTGGTAACCGCAGTATCTACCGTTATTTGGCGATGTGTTGCCATTTCATCGACAACATTTTTTCTGATCTTTATTAAGATTGACAAGTGTCAAAAGTTCCTTTTTCACCATATTTGTTTCAAAACAAATGTTTTTTCCCGATGACCATTGAATTATATCGGCTTTCCTCCAAGCAGTCGTAGGCGTCCGCTCGGTCTGCCATGAATGGTAAATAGCATTATCCATAACAATTACAGACCTCGGAGGAAAAAGGTCCAACATCTGTGTTAAATACTCTTCGAAAACATCTGCGTTCATCTATTCGTGATAGTCACCTGTATTTTTAGATTCAAATAAAAGTAAACCGCCATCTACAAAACCACTGGCACTACCTATATGTGTCACTATTAATCTTCGCCCTTGTCCTGAAGGTGCCTTGAACCCTGTTGAAAATCCATCCAAAAATGCTTGTCGCAAACTTTTTACATTTTTATCTTGCTATATTTTTGTTACAGTATATCACTGGTTGACCCAAGTTTCGTCTAGATAATAAATAGTCCTCCCTTCGTCACGAAATTTTTTTAATTGATTTTAAGTAGGATCTTCGCCAACAAATAATTTCATCTTTATCGATAAGAACTGACTTCCTGTTCTGCTTTTCCCAGCAAAAATTAAACTCTCGTAAGACGGCCCATAATTTGCTTCTACTGATTTTTGGCAAATCGTTTTCTCTGAAAGATCACTTAAAATTTTGTTTAGCGTTGGTATTTCTTTTTTAAAATAAAATGAGTGTACTTTTCTGTGAATGACATTTTTGAAGAAATCATCTATAACGACTTTTGACCTCCCTGTAGATGATTTTGGGGGATTTACAGTATCTTGTTCATTTTTTGTTTCCTTTAAAAGTCTGTAGATAGTCGATTTTCCAATCCCTGTCATTTTGGAACACTTTTCCACGATGTCATTAACACTGTTGGTAGGATGTTGGTGTTTCAATGCATTAAATACATTTAATATAATAATCTTCTAATTCTGAGACAGCGCACATCTTTTCACGCGTTTAGCAGGTACGTAATCTGATAAGCTCGACATTTTACCCAAACAATATTATATCCACTGACACAATAGTCACTAAACACAAGTTGAATTTTACTCTACTGCACTAGCACGTCTTCGTATATTCAGCTCTAAGACTGGATTGATCTGTCACAATACACTGGCTGCTGCCCTATGATGCATCCAGTAAAATATACTAATGTACACCCATTACCTGTTAGCATTAGTGTTACCCGATAATTACCTGAAACGAAATATTACCACGACCATGGCCGGTTCTTATCTCGGGATTTTATTACTCTCTTTCATTTCCAAACAGACTATAATGCCTTACAAGTTCAAAACGAACAAGAAGCAGAAACATTTGTGTTAGTTTGTAGAAATTGGGTAAGACAGGTCCAAAATTGTGTTGTAACATCAGGTATGTCAAACTATTTTACTAATTAAAACCACAAATTAATTTTATTAATAATTAATAACAATAGCGGCAAAAGCAGTTGAATTTGCTGTATAAAAATAGGCGTTGTAGAATGTAATTTAGTTCTTTCCTTGGGAATCCCTTTCAAATTGTTTATCTGGTCGTAGCCTTATCAGGTTTTACAGTGGACCAGTTTCCAGTGCCGTGCGGATGTGTATTTGTAAATCACTTTTGAACTGCTCTTTTTGATTTTATTTTTACAAAATTGTATTTGTAAATCTCCTGTACATTCAAAACAATTTTTTTTACATAAATTCTGAATCATCCTGTATCATGCGCCATGCTGCAGATGTTTTATTTCTTCGTTTTACTATAGCACCATTTTTTTCACGAATCCTGTTGAAATAACCTAACCTAACTAATGTTATTTTCCGTTACCAATCTAAATATAGATATGCACTATATTGTATTTATCAAAATTTTAAAAGAAATACTTCTTGCTAACTTCATAACTACTATCTACCTTACTAAATAACATCAAGAGAAGCAAATCTTTCTCAAATCCAGTCAATATAAGCCGGATTGAAATAATTTGTGTAGGGTAAATAAAGGGATCAAACAGACTTGGATAAAGATGACTCCGAATGAAGTGCATATGCTGTTCTACCATTGTCGTTGGTTGTGTAAACAAAAAACGTTCGAATATTATGCGCATATAAAACAGATGGTGGGATTTGAAGGTTAAAAATACTACGGAGTGCAGATTTGTGTCGTTATACCTAAAGTGCTTATAAAAGTACTAGAGGTGATTCCTTTAGATAATAAATGGCAAAGGTTACAACATACTTATGTTATCCTTCAAAATATATACAATGTGCGGAGTGTATAATGTACAAAAACTAAACTGCAGCTTCTTGACAATAAATAAAATTACTTTCCTTCAAGAATAAATTTTTATTTTTATTTTAGCGACAGTAAAAATGATTTCAATGCCTAGGCAGTAAGTGACATTTAGTGCCTGACAGCTGTCACTAAAATTAAGCCCTTAATGTTAATCGGCAAAAAATAAATTTTATGAAGCTGATTAAATAATTTATATGCGCGTCTAAATTATTATTAAAACAAATTGATAATCATACAAGCAATAATTTAACAAAATATGGACATTTCATTAATTAAGAGGTTAATTAATTTTGTATTAGTTATGTGCGCTTAAACTATTATTGAAACAAATTATTGATCAGGCTCATACCAGAAAGATACAAATATAAGTACAAGAAATACTGCGACAAATTAGTAATTATACAATGGTTCAAACCTTTAGTTTAATTTGCTTATAAAGAAACTCAAAAAAGAATATAACTAACCAATATAATACTGCAGATGAAGAAACATTTTAACTCATGATTGGCATTTTGGTCAGATATTCAAATCACCAATTTTTGTGATGTGTGATAATTATAATAAGCTTAGTTGCCTTTGTGATATTAATATATGAACAGTAAGGAAACTTAAACAAATAGTTATTCTGAATTTGAATGATGATATTTTTACTTAAGTCTGTAGCAGACGTAAATATTGTACTGTAATTAGTATAACTTTTTGTTTTTTTCTGTAATTATTGGTATTATTATTATTATTATTTTTGTTGCTTGTATACATACAAAAATTATGATTCCATGCACGAAAACAAGAATTATCCGAGAATTTGTTATAACAAAAGGAAATGTGGCAAGTATTAGCTGTTTAAATATTTTTCGAAAATATGCTGATCTTCGATCTACTAATGCAACTTGTAACTCACAGGCGGATATATCTATTGTATACAGGGTTAAGTATGACTAAGTACAAATATTTTAAGAGGGGATAGAGAAAATTAAGAATTAACGGAATCACCCTTCAAAAAAAATACCATCGCTTATTTATAAAGCGAAAAAAATTTTTTTGCAAATCATATTAAATCCTTATTTAACGCCGCCTATGCGACTTGTCCTTCACGCGTTTAAAGAATCAGAGTAGGTAAGATAGGCAACTAGCAGCACGACCGCAAAATTTCCAGTCAAGTCATAATATAATTCCTGTGTTTATCATGTATTTACGTTGTAGATTTGTGTTCTTTTTCAGTTTTTAGTGCCTTTTTTAAGTTTTAAACGTTTTATAGTTATTAAATAAATAAATTTGTGTTGGGGGCAGATACTTTCCAAGAATATAGTTTGCCGGTTTGGTTTTCTAGGTTATGGCACAAGACTACCGTGGGTACATTTTAATGTTTTCTTCTTTCGTTCGATATAATAAATAGATATTTTATCTAGCTGTACGTACAGGAAGTGTGTTTTATCGGTAGTGAGTGGTTATTATGAATGCAAATGTTGTAGTTTTGCCAGTTTATAATGGATTAACTGCTACCTACGTATCTATCAGGTAATATTACTAATGAGAATGTTAATTTTTGTCGTTTCTGCATTTAGAAATGCTGCAAAAAGCGACCGCATGGTAGTAGATATTGTTGACAGATGTAAGTTTTATCTATGGATCTAAGCCATCTCAGTCGTACGTATCATAGGCTCGACTTTTCATAGGAAACGAGGGTTTTGCCCCATATTTTAAATATCGAGCTAAAATTCTGGAATAATTTTTTTAATGTCTTTTAGGTCTTCCTGAGCACGTGGTTAAAATTTTTGTACTTAGTCTTAGTTAACCCTGTATACAAGGAAAATTTACCTCCCAGCCTGAACTATTAGTTTTGTATTTAGGGATTGTTATAGTAAATTTATACCTCATATTTAAATGATGGGCATCCGTTCTATCCATGGGGTTTGAGAAGAAATAATCTTATGAAAAAACAACAGCTATGTAGATAATGTCTATAAAAAAGAATAATAAACAACAATTATTGCATAATTTATATGATATAATACTAATGCTTCCCACAAATATGTCTTTGTTTGTTTACTTAACATATACACTTACTGGAGTAAATCAATTTTAAGTTAGAGAAAAGTCACTCCCTCGTAAGGGTAGAAATTTAGAAAATAAGTACACGCATAACATATGTTCTCCTCAAAACAAAAGTTGACGGGTCCGATGTATCTTTCGTTTTTGCATCAAAACGAAGAAAATTATGTTTTTTGTGGTCCACTCTATATTTTATAATTCACATGTAATAACAGCATAATGTTGTATATTTTAATGCTGATTGCTATCATCGTCAGATAATTTACCTACAGAGGTAATTGAGCATTATTTTTTCGTATTTACTAGTAGCTTCAGTTTTAGCAGAAGAATAAATACAAAAAATACACACCAACAGCGGATTTTAATATTCAGCTGTTTCATTTGCTGTTGGATGCACATTCGCGTTACGATGATGTGAAAACAAAAGTCTATATGGTAAACGTTAATAATAGAAACAATCGGTCAGCAATTTGAAACGAATGGGGAACCTTTAAAGCTTTTCCCACTATTAAACACATTTGGTTTTTTTCCCAAACTAAACAGATTGAAACATCTAGTTAAAAAGTAAAACACATAATCCCAAAACACGTAAAACACATTATCGCCAATAAATTGGTGCGGATGCTTTTTTATTCGATGAAAGTTAAATATAGCTTATTTTGCAAAATAAATCAAGTCAAATTTTAGTGTCCAGTAATGTGTCTCCAAAGAAACCAACTACAGTAAATTAAAAAATCTTTTGAGCATCTATTTATAACACAAAATAAGCAAACAAAATAAGCAAATATTTGTATTTTTTATGTAATTCATTCAGAATATCATTAATTTTAATCACGTATTCAGAAGGCATAATAAAGAACAAAATCGTAAACAAAATTTTACTCAACATTTCAAAAGAGAAGCAAATCATATGATGACGAAGTCATATACAGTTCAAGCGTTCAAGCAAAACAGCGTTCTCACATAAGCACTGTATGATAACATTGTTTTAACACTATGAGGAAGAGACAGTGGCTTAACAACACACTTAGTTTTTGTTACGCCATTGGGCACAGACTTGGACTTATATTTTGTAAATATATATATATATATCTGACATTATGTATTATTGGTTCATGGTAACGCATAAGCGAGAATTTACTATTATTCTGTAAAGCTAGACGACACTGAACGACAATAAGGAGACAACTGATAACACACATGTGTTTTATATAATAGGCCGCGAAGTAAAACTGCTGAGGCGGTAGGCTGTTTCTCCAGAGGCTTCCCCGCTCGATCTCTCAACCAAAACTGACAGACCATATCAGACCAATTTACGTTGGTTAGTCAGTTGCTGTCAATGCAATTGAACCCGGTTAATTGGTTTATTTTGTTTCTCGATATTCATGTGCTTTAAAACGGATCTTCGAACAGAAAACTGTTTTGTGGATTAGTGCATAATTAACTGAGTACTATTTACAAATCGTAATATTAGCATTGGATTGAGTTTATAGTTTGATTCACGTGAAGACACATTTTAAGTATTAATATGATGTAAATATTGGATTAAAATATAAAGATCCGCCATTGCCCGATATGATTATTGGAACCACAGGTACTAATCACTGGCAGAGTAAACATGCGCATACAAAATATAGTATTTGACGGTTGATGTAAGCCCGAAACTTTGGAAAATTTACATTGTTATATTAGTAAAAAATAGATGTTTAGCAAGTCATGCTCTAACTTCCTCCTTACTGAGCAGCAATACCAATTTAATTTGTTAATTGCATAATTCAAAAATATAATTTATAGTTATTACAAATTTCAACATATTAATTTATTATTGGCATAAGTGAATAAGAAAACATACGAGTTTCTAAAATAATCAACAACCATGTATTTATGATGTTCAATCCTAGGAAAATATTTAAATTTGGCAACGTAGCATCAGGCCAACACCAAGTTGAATTAGTCAGTAACAGTCTAAAAAGCGTAAATATAAACTAATTAATTTTTTTATCGCGTATTCGTATTATACCTAATCATTTTTCACTGTCTTCCTTTAAAACTAATGACTGTATCACTTGTATATGTGTCTTCTTCGGTATGTACAATCAACACAGAATATTATATGCTGAAAATAAAATACATACAGAATGGCCCAACGAAAACTTGACATGGAGGTTTTAGGTGATAAAATCATAGATATGAAATAACGCTGAAACAGGTTAATTTTATTTTGAGGGGGAATAAAGGAGGGGGAAAACTATTTCTTTTATTACATTACCACTTTAGTAAATGTTCAAACTACCTGCCTACAGATTCTAAGTGTTTCTGGGTAGCTTTGGCGACATTCATGTATGCTCCGTTGACATAGATCTTTCAATGAAACAGGTAGGGTTAAAATAAATTCTGTTCCTTAGGTGACTCCACAGAAAGAAGTCGTGGAAAAAGATCTGATGATCGTGGGGGCCATTTTATGGAACCAGATGGCATGATGGTGCTCCAGCTCATTTTTCCATAGCCGTTAGAGAGCATTTACACCAAACTTTTCCACATAGATGGGTAGGAAGGGCTGGACCTGTTTTATGGCCTCCAAGATTGCCTGATCTGAACCCTCTAGATTTATTTGTTTGGGGACATTTGAAGACATTAGTCTATGGTACTCCTGTAAATAGCCTGAAAGAGCTGTAGCTATGGATTAATCAAAAGTGTCATGAAATCCAAACCAAGGAGGGTGTTTTCGAAAGAGTTCGAATATCGTTGAGACGAAGATGTCGTGCCTGCTTGGAAATGGACGGAGGGCACTTTGAACATATTCTGTAACTTTATTCTTTGTTTGTTAAAAGCTTCCTTTGTCGGTTTATTCCTAATAAAATAAAATATTTGAAAAGCGAATAGTGGTCCATATCTCCACAACCGTTACTTTGCAGACCCATTTTTATTAAGACTTTTCTGCTTATTTTTATTCATACTATTACCTTCTGAAATATTTTACCCTCTTTTTTTAACACCCTGTATATTCCACAACGTAACAATTAAATACTTAGCATTAGATGGTTTACACATTTTTATGATCTGTTTTGCAAAAGATGATATCTACATCAATGTGGTGGTAACAACTATCTAAGAACCAAACCCGAGCCTTTGGATTAAGTACTCTTATCCGTATTATTCCTCAACTTGATACTCTTAAGCCAGGGTAATGATCGGAATATTCCGTTAAATGAACTTCTCAGCTTAGCCAAAACAAACTCTTGCAAACAACAAAACCAGTGGAGTAGTCAGATGAACCCTGAAAATAAAGATATAAATAGTAAAATCAATACAGCTATAAATATCTTGTCTGGGCAATCAATATAGGTCCTAGAATTTGCTAAAAATCGTAGGTATAATATAATCAGCAGTAATTATATCGTCAACGTATGAAGGTAGTGTAGAGTAAGTGAATTAATCTGTTTCACTTTAAGTAATTTGTTTTTAAAAAAGAACTGTGCATTCAAAACATTGAATTAAGTAAATATCACGATTAATTGATTAATCAAATTTAAACTTGAATTAGAGTGATCAAAATGAGAACAGAATTATTAAAACAAATATTTGGCCATATACACATTTTATCATAAACGGGCACAATTCTCTGTTAATCAATATCACACGGAATTGCGCATATTTTTTTTACATTTTCTATCTAGGAGTGATTTATTAATATAAAAATAATGTTATGTATATCTTTTACACATTTCAGAGTAATTTGTATCATTAAGCATGTAGATTTTACACTTTAAAGTGTTAATTTTGTATAATATGTAGGGTGATTCAGTCCTAGTGTAATTAATTTTAAAATAAGATAGAGAAAAAGTAATACGCGATTAAAAAAAATTTTAAAACATATTTACTCCAAAAAAAAATTCAAATCATAACTTAAACCCTCTTTTCAGACTGTCACTGATTCAGTTTGCGTTTGAACTCGGTGTCGGCTTGACGCGACGTTGCCAATTTTAAATATTTTCCTAGTACCTACTTACTTATTTTAATGTAATGAATACTAATAGTTATTTATGCAACAAGTGCAAAAAGTAAGTGTTTATTGTACGCGACGTGAAATTGTCCAACGAGGCCGTCAGGCCGAGTAGGACAACACGTCGAGTGCAATAAGCACTTTTTGTACGAGTTGCATACAATATTTTTCTAAAAAACCAAAAATGATATTTTGATGACACTAAGTCTACAAAAATGTGACGTCGATTTGAACGTTTATGTTTGTCATGATGACAAAACGCTGTAGTAGAATGACAGGTGAATGCAATAAGCATTTTATTGCACTAGTGCAATTACTAACCACTTTTTCCACTAAATATAGTTCAATAAAGTTTTGTTTTTTGCATGAAAGTAGAAAAAATATATTTTAAGTGTGCAATTAACATATTATTAAGATTCAGTTTAAATACTATTTAATATTGAAGTTACATAATTCCAAGAGATCAAATAATAAGCCATTCACATTACATAAATAGTAATACAAAAAATAATACACATTAGGTGAATTATTAAGAGATGCTGGAATGTGTTTCGTATTGAAGTACTGATAGTAATACAAAAAACCCTCGTGCTGTCAACAAAAGCAGTCCAAGACACATTTATTGATAAACAATCCGGCAATCTGAATCTTCACCTACCATATTAAGGTCAAGAATCTTGTATGTAAATTATTTACAGAATTAAGGTTTAAAATGTATAAATTGACATTTTACTTCATACTTTAAAAAGAACAAATAACGTTATAGTAAATCATAAATATCAAAGCAAAAGAAGATTGTATAAACATGGATTTTGGTACTATATAATAGTAGTACGAAAATTAATTCGCAATCTGAACATACCATTGTCTTTCTTTAATATTATTAAATAAAACATACTGAGGTAATAACCTAAATATAATTTTCGTGAACTTCTAATGCTTTTAGAAAATGATTAGCTTTCCTGAATTATACTCACACTGAATTAAGGTATAAGACGAAGAAATTTTGAATAAAATCATTTTAGAAAATATGTCTGAAGACGCTTTCCGTTTTGTGTAAGGTATTGATGGAAAATTTAGAAAATAATTGATGTAGAAAGTTTCCTTTAGAAAAAGGCACAATTTCTACCCTTCTATTTTTTCGCATTTTTGTGGATACAAGAATGAATATTTAAAATTGCATTTCTAAGACAAAATTCTACGAACTTTTTTGCTATGTCAGTAATTCCAGAATTTATATAATTTATATTAATTTATACATTTTTAGAGGTACGCGAAAACTGTTAGACAATTGGGATGTGATTTTAAATATGTATAAACACCTTGAGAAAAATTTTAATTAAGACCTGTTTATCTTGAAACACTTTGTATAATGAGGTAGGTAGGTACATGTACCACCTAAGTATGTGAGAAATATGATACAAATAATTTGGTCATTTTTATAAATATTACGTACAATAGTCAATAACTTTTAAGTATCTATATAATCACTTATAAAAAAATGTCCAAGTATAAAAACAAAATTAATTTACACAAATTTATTGAATTATATTCATATAGGTAATTGTTTTTATTATTTTACTTGATGTATTGATCATTTCGATCATGCACTATTCTAACTACTGCTCTTTTGTCGATTTAATAAAAGGAACGCATGACAGATTATTTGAATGTATCACGGGGCAAATTCCTCGTTTTGGGGGCAGTCCTCCTGTTAACAGTGAACTGCATTTAATAGATAATTTCGGTATGGATGTTTAGATATGTCAGTTGCAAATAACAATTGGAAGAAATCTAAATCTGATTACACACTAAAATCTCTGTGTGACAACTGTATATATTGCCAATTTGCTACATGGGAGGTTACTAGCAGGACCGGCATAAGAATTATTTCATTTTCGTATACTATTGACCACGTCACCTTGAAAGGTCGATTTAATGATATTGAATCGCAGTTTTCATCCTTAACAGCATTTAGAACGAATAAATGATCCTTTATTCAACACATATTTCTGTTGTTTGATGAATTCTGCTGCAAAATTATATATACATATATCAATACACGGTATTTTAAAACACATCTTTACTTGTTTCCAGCTGCGGCAAAGTTTTTTGCAAAGTCAGCAATGAAGATGCCGTTTCAGAGGACATCTACTACCCTAATAGTGTCTTGCCCGAGAACAACAAGAACAGGTCCAAGAGTTGTAGGTAAGAGTCGAGAAGTGTCGGGCGGCGACTAGTCACCTAAACCAGAATAAAGCAACCGAAAAATTATAGCTGTTTGTCGTTTTATTATTAGCAATTTAACCAGTAGGTCTCTATGCTCTCCTATAAAATTTGTATAAATGGACTTGCGACATTGACGATTTAAGGTAATGCTAGTATGAGACAGAACTTATAGAATGTTCAAAAAGAAACTAACATTGCTCAGAATGCGACAGAATCAAGTCGATACTACGGGACTTCTTGGAAGACTATCATTATCCGAGGAACGGTTCCAGCCATAGCAGTCGTAATACCAACAACAGGAGCTGAAATCAATATATGGGCATGTCTAGAGATACCGATAGCGGGTCTGCCCTCCCACAGAACCTGACCCGAGAACAACAAGGGCAGGTCAAAGAATTCAAGACGGCATAACAATCCCTTAATATCACTATACAGGATGTCTCAGGTATTATTAGCATCCTTGGAAATGGTGATTGTACAGGCAAAATAAATGAGATTTACCCTAATATATATATATCTAAAAGTTCGTCATTTCCAAGATACAGGTTGTCAAAGATTTTGAAATTTTTATTTTTTATTTAGATACTTGGAAGCCCGCCTTGCCAAAAAATAATAATTTTATCCCTTAGGTGTAATTATTCAGTATGTTTAAATATTTCCATTCTCTTAATTATAAAAAAAAAATATAAGGTACTTTGATTATTTTGAGCAACAAAGAATTCACTTACAAATGCGATATTGTCCTATGCAGTGAAAAATGACGTATTCTAAAAAATATTGTAACTTTTAACAATATACTTCTGATAAAACAAATATGGGTTTAGTAAGCTATCTTGTTATAATTTACATTTTTAACAATATGGTTTATGAAACAAGGGGCAATAAACGAACAGAATTGATACAATGTGTAAAAACGCTCTCAATAATTTTCATCGAGGATTTTCTCCACCTTTATTTTTCGCAGATGTAGGCCAGATACCTAAAATATTATGTACGAAGGCGAAACAAACATTTTCAAACTTAATTTAGTAAATGTTAGCCCTCTTCAGTGTCAATTCAATCCAGTGCGTAAGGCAATTACTCAGCAAGGTGTAATACTCTAATGGAACTGACAAGGCAAATTGACAGACATACATACACGTGTATATCAAAGATATAGTATCGGTGACTGCATTGTCGTAATCCAAATATTAAAGCCATGTATAACTGATAAGAAAATAAATAGAGATGGAAGAGTTTATGTCCAATTTATATGTAAGTATGGAACGTGAGAGCAGTATTTTTGTGTGCAGTGGACAAACAATAGAGAATCTGATTTAAGTGGAACATAGATTCGGAACTCTTGTTTATAGTGATAATATCTCAAAAAATTATATCTAAATTAGATTAAAGTTAACTTTACAGACATTTGATGAAAGGCATCTGTTGTGTTCAGTTTTGGTTAAATTACAGATTTGAATAAGTTTTTAATTTAGTTTAAAAATACTCACCTTTTTACTGCATTAGAAAGGCATTTTAAGCTAATATAAATCAAATCTCCTACAATTCCCATCAATAAAGTCATATGTATGCTCTCTGATATCAAACAAGGTATGATAATGCACAATTCCACAGACAAAGTTCTAATCAATAATTATCTAAAGAAATTAATCCTTAGCATACCTAGATGTTTGGTATCAGAGAGCATACATATGACTTCATTGATGGGAATTGTAGGAGATTTAATTTATATTAGCTTAAAATACCTTTCTAATATAGTAAAAAATGTTACAAAAGCTAATAATAAGGAATATATGGGTAGATATTGTGGGTGTAATTCAAGCCCACAGAGAAGTTAGTTTCACACAATATTATTAATACCTAAACATATATAAAAAACTCATTACCCTTTATTAAAATTCTTGTTTAAATTATTATTTTTTTAATTTTAATAAATCAAATTTGGCTGCTAAGGTATTGGTTATTTCTAAGGAATTGATCTAAATTTATTCCTATTTCACAACTTTTTTCTGTTTAAAATTAATGTTTTTTAAGAAAATGTTTTAACTATATATTTATATAAGTTAAATTAAACATTTAATAACTACTAGCTCAAATTAAATTATTGGTAACGAATACAGAAAAGGTTTTTAAAAAGTAACTTAATATGTTGTATTACAACAATATTAACAAAAAAATCTCGGCCAATAAGAGCTTTATATTAATATGTGTACTAATGTACATTATTCTACAGTGAGAATTAAGGGTCCCGTATTGTTTGAATTGCGACGTTTTCTACAAAAACAAATGATTTTAAACAACTGTAGGTAACTGAACTAAAGCTTAGCAACTAATATGAATATTAATTCAAGCATTGCATACCATGGTTCAAGCCACCTAGATATTTTCAAGAATAACTAAGATACATGATAAATAGTAACCTAGTTTTAGGTTGGTACAGAAATTTATGAAAATACGTGTTTTTTTAAATTGAATTGTAGCTGTATGTAAATATTCATATAACATAAACTTAGTACTAGATATAAAACGGTTTACTTGCATCGGTTTGGGAAAATGGAGTTAACAGTAGTAGAAGTAGTAGAAATAAGTAGTAGATAGTAGAACAAACCCTTGTCTTGCAAACACATTTTATTTAAAGTTATAATCTTATTTGAGAAAAATTTAAATAGTAAGAATAATTAAACAAAACATCAGGAATTTTATTTTTTGCTTACTTTTGTTCTATATGTTATATTTTTTAAGATTACTGTACCTAATGACGGGATATACGGGGACCTTAACGCGAAATATACAAGCAGTTACCTACATTTTTATTTAATGTTACAGATGACAAAGTACACACAGCAATATCACCTTTACATGATAATATTTTCAAAATACTAAAATAATGTGGTGTACATTGTTACACGTCACTTTTATTTGTAAAAATGTTGAAAGTGTAAACATATTTACAAAACCCCTAATGCGTAACATCAAGAATTTTTATTATTTTATCAAATTTACACCAACATACGTAATTTACCAAATGGAGCTTAAAATAGAACGATTCTTTTCAATGTGACACCTAGTAGAAAAGTCTAGGGACTGGTATACTTGATCATCGTACAAGATGTAGTTTCGAACTGAAGCGTATCTTAAATTTAATTGAGGGAATAACTAAATGTTTGTAACATATATATAAAAGGTGTTATATTTAATAACAAAATTTTGTAAGTGTAAAAGAAAGAAAGTAAATTTATACCACCTCTGGTAAATGTTTGAATTAAAGAAGTACCTAATACTTCACGTCGCTGAGATAACATCTCCCGTTACATATTCAATGTGTTCGAGTTCAAGAGAACATAAAACCGTAGAATCTTTATTTTAATGAAAGTCTGTATTCAGCAGTTTGATGCCCTTTGGCTACATTTTTATAACTTTTTAATGATAAGAACCATGAATTGTACCTTATAATTTAATTTCTCCTTAAACATTTGAAAAATATCCTGATTTATTGCTTCTGTTTATTATGTTTTCAGAATAGAACAGGTAATTTAATGTAGTGACAATAACACCTAATAATATTACAAATGTCCAATGAAGTCTTCTAAATCGGGGATCGGTCAGAGGTCGCGCAGTCAGGCGTCAGTACTTGAATCGAGGTGACTAAATCGCTGCGGGTTCGACCCCGCAGCTGGTAGACCGTATATAAGCTATATTCGAGGAGTAATTGACACCCTCTCGCGGGTATGGTAGGGTGGAAGAATGTTGGCTTGGGTCAATGTGAGAGATTGATACTGGTTGACATTTGACTACCCCCTAATTAATGAGGTATTCCAGGTTTCCCTCATTCCTGCAGGGGCCTACCAACGTAAGTCGTTCCTGGACGCAAATGCGGCCTGCTTAATAATAATATGCCGCCCCTTCTCCCGCACAAGTCTTCGACTTCTGGGCTAATCCTCGTGATTAGAATCAAGGATAGAGATATTATTAAACATATACTGCGTTGTCCTAAATCATGGAAATCTTATACAGATATGAACTAAAGCACACTGCTGTATTTAGGTGGGAATGGCGTCTGACGTCACAACTTTACGCTGTAACGAGGACCGTTTTGAGAGGGCACGGCCAGACTAAATTTTAAATGCCATTTTTAGGCTTATTTTTCCACAAAATTGTCTAGGACAAACGCCATTTCGATTAAAATAATACATTATTTCTTCTGCAGGTATAAGGAAAAATCATGCGTTTTCTCCATTGACACAGTGAAGAGATATTCTTTCTAACTTATATACATTCATAATATTTTAAAATTTAGGTATAAAAACGGCGCGGCGCCCTTAATTATAGGGATTTCGATTCTCTGATTCCAGCCCTGTCCTATAACTCGCAATATAAAATATAACACGATCCAACAAAAGGGCCGTAACACATTTTAAGACCATTGTTGTCCTTTCCACAGACATCGGTCGACCCGCCGTGCTTTCGTCTATTAGATAATGGGCGCGCAACGCGACCCATACCCCATTGTCAATTATTATAACCCACCCCAACCTATCCCTGCACGCGCCGATCACATCCCTCTATTAATCGTGTGTCCAAACATTATGCTACATTTGCGAGAATTCGGTCTCGAATTGATTGAAATCTCCAACCAGTGAACTCATGCAAAACAATGGAAAATTCTTGTAACCTATTTTCGTATTCTAAGTACTACTTTAACCATTCGAACAGAAGCCCTATTGTTTAAAGGTCAACAAACAAAGCGACAAAATGAAATACTTTGCGAAAATAAGGTTTTCGAAGAAAAATAAATCTCATATTTCTCTACATAATATTTGTTGCTGAAATAATAACTTAGGTAAAACGCTAAGAAAATTATTTCTGATAATATACAGGGTGTCAGGAAATGATGCGTCAAAATTCCGAACGTGTATTAACATTAAATAAACCACTGAAACTGACACTACCCTCATTCTTGGAGCAACTATCAAAGTAGTCCAACATGAATTCATTAATAGTTAGGTATATTATTTTCAGATGTTGTAAAATCAGAAATAACAACGGTGGTTGGTTTATCATTACCACTACCAACTTTCAATATTATTTTTGCAATATTTTCTATATTCAAAAGTGAATCTTCATGTAGCTTTATTATCCAAATTTGGGTTGGAATAATTTCAAAGCACAAGTTAATAATTAAAAAGAGGACTTCGGTTGGAGAATAAATAGCATATTTTATTGATATTAAAATTTTCTTTTTTGTCTCTCAATTTGCTCGTCACAAAAGTAACTCTTAATCCAAATATAAGAGAAAATAAAAATTATTATTTTGCTTACCTGATGATGTAGTTTTAAGACTGCGAAACCGGTAGTAAATTGAAATAGTTATGAGATAATTAGAGTCTTAGTTTTATTGTTTTTTTTTTATTATTTTAATAACATATTTATTGTAAGGGACGGCAAGTTCAACAATTTTTCAGTTTATACCTTTAAATTGTATTGCTTCATTCAGGATACGATACTACAGATACAGTATGCGCCAAAAGTATGGAATAAATTCAATAAAAACGAAACAATTATTTTTTGGTAAATATCCTCGAACAGGTCGATTTTTAATTTAAAAAATACATATCTTAGCGTAAAATGCGATTTTCAAATGTCATTTGTTTTCGAGTAATGACGTCATCGATTTTTTTTTAAATTGCAACACCATATTTTTTTTCCTTGATTCTGAAAGATCGTTTAATTCTCTATCAGACAGTACTAAAATTTTGCCCTCTTACATAGGAAAGTTTTCGAGTAAATGACGATTGAATGTTAGAAAACGTAAATCAATTAAAATAAAGCAAAAACGTTATCAAGTTTAGTTTTTCGAATTCCATAGTTCTTTTATGGATCACGTAGGTGAAAATCTTTGCAAAGTGTCATTGTCACTTTCTAATAAGTATTGTAAGCGACATAGAAATTATTATTCAATTTAAAGTATTATGGCACATTTAACTGTTACTCAAAGAATTGAAATTTTAATTCTTATCGGATGCGGGAATATGACTAGAACTCAGCAGGAAGTTTGCGATTTATTTAATGAAAAATATGCAGATCGCCCTATCAGCCAATCAACAGTCAGTAAGGTAGAGTCTAAATTTAGAGAAACTGGCAATGTTGTAAATATTCCAAAACCTGGACGTCCAAGCATTAATGAAAATCAGAAACAGAACATTTTGATAAGTATGGTGGATAATCCTCATAATTCTTCACGATTGGTTGCATTAAACAATGACACTAGTCAGAGCACAGTGACGTATCTTGAGGAAGAAAAAATATCATCCCTACAAAATTCAACTTGTGCAGGAATTCAATGAAGATGATCCCGATCGCCGCTTACACTTTTGCGAAATTCTAATGGATTCATGTCAAGGAAATAGAAATTTACACCGGCAAATACTTTTTTCAGATGAGGCCACATTTTGTCTGAATGGTACAGTAAACCGTCAAACTTGCAGATATTGGAGTCGGGAAAATCCTCATTGGATGGCAGAGGCACATACCCAACACCCTCAGAAATTAAATGTGTGGGCTGGAATAGTTGACGACAGAATAGTAGGGCCGTTCTTCTTTGAAGGAACCCTTACAGAACAAAGATATTTAGAGTTTCTAGAAAATGACCTTGTTCCAGCCCTTGCAGTAATTTTTCCTAACGATAATGACCCTGACATTCCTGACGATACCATATGGTTTCAGCAAGACGGTGCACCTCCGCACTATGCGCGCCCTGTACGAGATTTTTTGGACAACTGTTTTCCTGGGAGATGGATCGGCAGACGCGGACCGATAGAATGGCCTGCAAGATCGCCAGATCTTACACCTCTTGACTATTTTATGGGGATACTTGAAGTCAAAAGTGTACATTAATAAACCACGTAATTTAGAAGAACTTCAAAATCGCATTCGGGACGAAATACGCAGAGTTACCTCAGAAATCATTCATAATGTGCAAGAAGAATTTCTTCACAGACTTGCGCATTGTCAAGAAGTTGGTGGATGGCAATTCGAACATTTAATTTAAGTATAAAATTTAATCAATTGTATTTTATTTTACATACCTCAGATTTGTTACTTTTTTATGGATAAAATTTACGTTTTCTAACATTCAATCGTCATTTACTCGAAAACTTTCCTATGTAAGAGGGCAAAATTTTAGTACTGTCTGATAGAGAATTAAACGATCTTTCAGAATCAAGGAAAAAAATATTGTGTTGCCATTTAAAAAAAAATCGATGACGTCACTACTCGAAAACAAATGACATTTGAAAATCGCATTTTACGCTAAAATATGTATTTTTTAAATTAAAAATCGACCTGTTCGAGGATTTTTCCCAAAAAATAATTGTTTCGTTTTTATTGAATTTATTCCATACTTTTGGCGCATACTGTATATTTGGAATTGAGGTGGAGATTTTTATTAGCGTAGTGTTAAAGTGCAATGCTGAAATTGAATCATTTTTTTTAACTTTTGAGAGGAAAATGCGCTGAACGTGAAAAACAATGTTTGTAACGCCGTATACAATTTTGTCAATGTGCAGCTGTAGCAGTAAAATTCTGGATATTTTATGGTAATATAATAGGAGAAAATGACCCTTTTTTCTTATTATAAATGGCTTGTTAGCCTAGAAACTGTAGTACATTTTGGAGAAAACTTATACTTGGCACTGTAAAGAGAAATTCTTCTCAACTTACTCATACTTTTCTAAAACTGACTCAACAAACAGCTATGAATTCGTTGAAAATTTACGTGTAAAAACGGCGCCCTAATAAATTTTTTAAGCACTTTCCCAATCAGAGGTCATATTCCCGAACAACAATATTATAATTTCTTGAATCGAATTTCATGGTTCAACAAATGCATACGTTTTAAGATTCACACAAAAAAAAAAGTGAAATATCGAATTGCACCAGTTGTGTATACATAACTTGAATGTTTCCTATGTGAACTGGATCTGTATAAACCTATGGTATAAACAAAGAATGAACTTATGAGCTGATTCTGCAGTGATACTTAAGTTGCCATGTACGTGCTAAGTAAATATGTTTTATAATATTATATCCATACAATTTCTACAGGGCGTAATATTGAATGGGAGTAGGTCTTCAGCTTTTCTTTCAAATTTTGTCCTAAAATCAGATTTTTTAAACTTTTTCGGAATACTCATACTCTGCCACTGGATACGCTAGCGTTAGGCTAGGCGACATCAAACAACATGCGAGAAATCCGAGAACGTAGGCACACACCTAAGAGCATTATTGTCAAATGTTATAATTTAAGAGAAAAACAAAAACAATGGAGTAATCATGCTTCAATTTTTTTCAGTCGTGTTACGAGGTATGTGGATTACACAAAATAAGGGTACTTTACTGTTGAGAAAAAATTACATTTTTCGACACACCTCGCATACAACTGCATAAAATTTAAATCTGATTAAGTACTTCATTTTGAGTTTTAGGCCATGCAGAACTTTTTATCAAAAATACCTTTTTTTCATAAAATCAATAATAAAAAAGTTCCCCATATGGTGCCGACTTAATTGGACATACTGTATATGGCAAACCAAAAAACTACGTCAATATTTTAAAAATATTAACAAATAGTTGTTAATTCCATATACCATTATTATTTTAGTTCGATGTAATAATGTATCGGTTAGAGCATTGGACCCCTAACTCTTTTGTCTCGTACTCTCGTAGACCACTGGGTGGACTCCACGAATTTCTAATATTGAATATTAAATTCCGTGTAGTTAATAAAATAATTGTTTACTATGAAATTAATAAAAATTCTATATCAGTTTGATGTTTGATAAATGTATGTATACAAGAAAATAATAACAAAAATTTCAATAACGAAAGTATAACAATCATTTTATAAGTAAAACGAAATAAGTTGATTTTATTCAGCAGAATATGAAAAGCAATTCAGTTTTTGTTTCATCCGTCGACGGAGAATGATCCCATTATCGATCTCAAATTTTCCCATGATTAAAGCATAGATTTAAGTTCCCCAAATCTAGCTCCAGATCTTCATCATGTTTCGTAAGCATTTATGTTTCTAAATAAATAAAAATAAAATACTTCAAAGATAATTTATGTCTATTATAAGATGGAAGTACATGTATACTATACTTGCGACAAGAATTCAGACGATTTACGTCATACGAACAAATGAATAATTATATTATCATCAAAATATTTAAGAAACTACAACTGATAGTAATAAAACTATATGCTACACTAAAAGTTTGCATTATATATTGCACTAAATTGCTAAAAATGAATGTTTTTAACGCGACCAAATATCGAAACTTACGTTGACAATAATAATAAACGTGTAACGTCAGCTGTGACGTAAGACGTCTGAATTCTTGACGCGACTATATTTTTTGTATTATGTGTATTATGTGTATTATACCATTTATGGAAAGCCAAACTTTCGGTCACTAAATAGGATCCATTCTTCTGGACCCCTATTTACATCTCATGGACCTACAATTATTTTTGTTTTCACTGACATGGACCCCTTGCAGTTCGGAGTCAATCCCTAGGGGTCGATATAGACCACTTTGGGAATCATTGGGTTAGAGGAACCTAAAAATGTATTTATTCAATGCAATGCTCAATGTTGATTCTGTACACTGCAATAGATTTCAAACAACAAATACGAAACTGCTTTCTAATAATATCATATTGCTAACGTAACGTTCAAAAAGGTTAAATTTTCTGTTTGTTTAAACAGTTTTTAAATGTTATAGTGCGCGCCAATATTTCTTGCAGGATAAATAACGTCGGATGTGCAAGGCTGACAGGGGTTTTCTCTTTGCGTACATTATACATTATAGAGGTGGGTCCCCGGATCCCTTTCTTTTGAAATTATTTTTTTTTATTGAAGAGAATTGCGGCTGTAAAATTGCCAGACAAAAAAGCCACTTATAATCCGAATAAAAACATATTATTTTTTCTCCAACCGAAATCTCCCATTTAATTATTAATTTGTTTTCTTAAATTATTCACACCAAATTTGAATAATAAAGCAAAAAAGGATATATCGAGGTAGTCATAGATACCTTGTCAAACGTTAGTCGCCATATTCCTACTCGTAATTCAGATCATTTGTGATCGTTTGTGGTTCAATTTGCTGAAAATTCTGTAAAAATAGAATCTAATGAAAATTTAGGTGTACCTGAGAAGATACTGGAAAGAGTGTGCGAAAAAGGTTTCTTTTCTCAAGGAAATCTTGAGAAATTTGTGCATGTGTCTTCTAACATTTTATGGGTGGGTGCAAAGAAAAAAAACATTATTTTGTATTCAGAAGATGTATTGATTGTGTTTCTCAAAATTAGCAAATAAAATAAAGCCGTCAACGCTTTGGCCACTATTCAATGTTGCGGTCAACGTTGGATATAAAGAAGAGAATTGATATAAGCAAATAATCAAAGTTACGCGCCATTCTCAAGAGACAAAATGAGAGTTATGTACCGAAAAAATCGCGAGTATTTACAAAGATGTAAGTTGATAATGGTGATAATTTATATTTGATGACGAAGGTTTAACGCTTTAAAAATAAAAAAACAAACTTTTTAAAAAGCTTCTTTATAAGTCATGCTAATATTGTGGGGTTACAGGCACATACCTGGTTAAAAAACATAATATATGACCATGTTCTTCAAGAGCATTCTTTATTTACTTATATCCGCCAATACCTACTAGAAGCATAAGATTCTCTATTTCATTTATTCAGAGAATATTTTGTCATGGTACGTCTTTTTTTGCTAATTTTGCTTTAAGGTCCATATATCTTTATTGCAGTAAAACAGTACTAAGATAAATTATTTAAATTGGTTCATTGTACATCTAAGGAAGCTATGCTTGAAGCATGGCCCATTGGCTTCCGGATCCCTTGTAGAAAAGTTAGTGATTGAGATACCTCTCAAAAACTGCTTTAACTTAAATGATTACCATCATTTGTCATATTATACCTGTTACAAAGAACACTGTTTATTTGAGCATAGGTAACATATACGATTATTTGATATACTTGTGATTTTCCGGGTTGTTATGCCGTGTAACTGGTCGCTGCCAGTAAGATTTAAGCTGGGATTATTTGACCTGCCTTGGTTGTTCTCGGGCAAGAGTCTGTGGGACCAGACCCGCTATCTATATCTCTGGGCTCGTCCATGTATTGATTTTAGCTTCTGTTGTTGGTATTACGACTACTACGGTCGGAACCATTCCTCGGATAATTGTGGTCGTCCGAGACGTCCCGTAGCTCTCTGTAACTGGTCGCAATCCTTGCTTCTAAACGTTCCGCCGCTGTTCACTGTCTATTAAATAATACCTAGCTCCGGCCGAGAAAGCCTAAACACCACTATAACATACGATGTTATTCCTTACATCTTATACGTTTTTAAATAAAATTTAGAGATATCTAAGTAGAGATATCTTTCAGCAAGTACCTACTATTAGCATTAAAAGTTTATTACGTTTTTTTACCTAATATATTTACCATTACAGTGCCCACTACCCACAGACTTTACATGATGAAATATTAAATATGTAGGTATATTTTTTACATAATAAGATTTCAGAAGCTTTTCCTAAGACAGAATTTTTTTATGAAACCTTTCTAGCAGATGAGCGATCTGACCTGTTATTAATGCTAATGAGGTTTTTTTTTTCTTGAAAGATTCCTTGTTATTTTGGCTTATTATCTTGGCATTATTAAGAAAAAATGGATGCTCGCCTTTGGCCAAATTGTCTAACAAAGTGCCTTGAATTTTATATTTTTCAATTTTTACACATTAGAGAATATTAATATGTACAGGGTGATAAAAGGGTGATTCTTTACGTTATTTTAAAGAAAGCTGTTACTGTGAACAGAGCGGTGAACATAACTGTCTAGTTTTTGATAGGCAACTTGACCATCAAAGTTCTCTAAGAATGGTATACAATTACAATAGTCTGATTACTTGGAACTTAGTTCCAGTCCAGTCCCATATTTGAAAGAAGTAAAATCAGTATCATGTTTGTTCTAAAAATCTAAACAATTATTAGCAGAGACATTTTTAATTTTCTAAGGCAGTACCTAAATACCCAAGCGACAAATGTATACATCATTGATTTTATTATAAATATACAGAGTGATACAGAAAATGAAGCAGAAACATTTTTGGTAGTTTGTAGAAACTGGGTAAAACGGGCCCAAAATTGTGTTGCTGTAACAGCAGATAGTCAAACTATTTTATTAATTAAAACCATAAATTATTTATATTAATAACAATAGCAGCAATACCAGTTGAATTTGCTGTATAAAAAAGGTGTTATAAAATGTTATCTCTTCAAGATTGATAAACGTGATTACCTGGATTTTAATTTAATTTTTGCCATATAGTCCTAACACTATAAAATTACGTTTGCTAATGGTAAGGTGGCTATAAAAATGTGGAATTCTTATAAAAATTACATCAAATATATTCCCACCTGTAACGTTTTTTACTTTCTGAAAAAAATTACGTTCGATTTGACAAAAAAAAGTAAACAATAATAAATGCAGGAATAATTTATTTAAAAATTGAACAGAAAACATTAATAACACACTTTAAAAAATGAAAGTAAGTATTTGATCTAATAATGTAGCGATCAGTAATACCTTCCCAAACATTTATTTTAAACTGATGGTGATTAGTCCATTGAAATGTTACATTATTTTGGCCTTAGCGTGCATTTTTTAGAGGACACAACTTTATTGTTTAGATGTGAGAGGGGGGTCAAAAAAAGCTTAACTTGACGTTTGTGGGGTCACAATCCTCCAGCTTTGGCCGCCATCTTGGAAAAAGGGGTTAAATAGTTTTTAGCATTTATCAGGTAAACTATTGGTCATACAAAATTTATTTAAAAACATTTTTTATTGAAAATTGAATCCTTTACAATTTTAGTCCAGTAACTTTTTGTTGTAAAATCAAAAATAACAAAGATATTAAAGAAAAACAATCAAAATTTTTGGACAAATCTTTTGGACGCCATAATTTATTTATTTTTTTATTTAAAAAATGACATGAGAGAATTTTTGTAGAGTGGTTTTCAGCGAAGAATTTGTATTATATACTTTTTTTATTTAACTCATTAGTTAGGGTTTTGAAAGTTACATTTGGGGTTGCATTTTTTAGATGACGCAATTTTATTGTTTAAATTTGAGGGGGGGGGTCAAAAAAAGCTTAACTTGAAGTTTGTGGAGTCGCAACCCTCCAACATTTTTTATTGCAAATTGAATCCGCTACAATTTTAGTCTAGTACCTTTTTGTTGTAAAATCAAAAATTACAAAGATATTAAGGAAAAACAATCAAAATTTATTTATTTTTTTATTTAAAAAAAATGACAGCATACCAATATTGAAATGTCTATAATAAAAAATATTATTATAAAAATAATTAAAAACGATGCCATATCATTGATATAAATTTATACTTATCAGTACGGAAAATTAGTGTTCACTTCACAGCGCTGTAAAACCCAAACTAATGAATATAATAAAAAAAGTATATAATAAAAATTCTTCGTTGAAAACCACTCTACAAAAATGTTGTCTGTTGTCATTTTTTATAAATAAAAAAATAAATAAATTATGGCCCCAAAAAAAAATTTATCCAAAAATTTTGATTGTTTTTCTTTAATATTTTTATTATTTTTTAATTTAAAACAAAAAGTTACTGGACTGAAATTGTAGAGAATTTTGCAATAAAAAATGTTTTTTAAAAAATTTTGTATGACTGATAGTTTACCTGATAAATGCTAAAAACAATTTAACCCTTTTTCTAAGATGGCGGCCGAAGTTGGAGGATTGCGACCCCACAAACTTCAAGTTAAGCTTTTTTTGACCCCCCCCTCACATCTAAACAATAAAATTGCGTCCTCTAAATAATGCAACCTCAAATGTAACTTTTCAATGGACTAGATAGTGTATAAACTTTGATGTATGCATATAGGTTTTCATTCATATAAACAATAATAAACATGTTGGTCGTGAAGGTAAGTGATTCTAAAACTGTAAAGCATGCCTCGTCAGTAAAAAAACCTTTTCTACGCAAATTCGGATCATGGATTCTTATGTTGCAAATACATTGACAAAATGTAAGGTGCTGGTGGAAATCAGTCGGTATCTAATACTTGATCTTCTCGGACTTGATATGCATGGAATAATTGTTCTTGAAAAATATAATCCAGCAGTTTTGGGAATCCCCAACTTCATTCCAGAATTTATTTTTCTCTTCAACGGTCTTAAGGCTTCGCATACGACCTCTACCTTTGTAAACAATTGTTTGTGTTAGATTATACAGCAAAAATCATTCATTTATGAGCAAATTTTCAAGAAAAAACAATTGTATAACCCTCTAGCGGCTAAAGAAAATAATTTCAGATATAATTAAATTAGCTTTATTCGTTCCAAGTATTTTGAACTCGAGAACCTGTGATCAAGTCTTTTACACGTATTTTCAGAACACGGTAAGAATGATTACACTGACGAATACAACACTGATCAAAATCTGTTTAATAAAGTATTAAGCAATCTGTTCACACTCTTCTAAATTTATTTCACTGCGAATACAACTGGCACCCATATGTGCATACTTGCTACAATCGCAAAAATTGCTGTACATTCTTTCTAAGTTAATTATAAAATTAAAGTTAAATGTTAATTATGTACGAAATGTTAACGAAACGACCCACATCTGTCAAATAAACCAAAGGCTACATGTGACTGCAGATCTGATACTTCCTTGCTGTAAAAGAGTACTGAGTGAAATGAAGCACGAATCATCTTAATTTGCTCAGTAGTCAATGAACCGATTAAGAGCCACATGTACAGAAGTAAAGCCGGTGTGGCGTCAGTAAAAATGTAGAGCACATGGGGTCATGATTTACAGCGTAGCATTATAATTTTAATTACCGAAGAAATTAGTGAACAGAATTAATTTATAAGTTAATTTTATAAAATAAAAATAGCTATAATGATGTGTGTACAATGTCTTTAACTTTTGATTAGATATTCGTATCGAAAATGAGTCTCACTAAATAGGTAGGTATTATTATAAGAAAATATAGTGTAGTGCGGAGTTTAACAGGACCGTAACCAGTTTACAGTAAATATGAGGCAACATTACCAAATAGTAAGGTTAAGTCGAGGATAAAACACCTACACAATAATTAATAATAAAAATAATAATAATAATAATTTATTTATTCAATAATACCAGCAAAATACATTGGAACAGATAAAAGAATAAAAATGAATAAATAAACCCTCGATAAGTGAAACACTTGTTTCGAGGATACATAAAATAATATCTTTACCCCTCATTCTAATCACGAGGATTATCCCAGAGGTCGAAGACTTGTACGGGAGAGGGAGCGGCATATTATTATTAGGCAGGCCGCATTTGCGCCCAGGAACGACTTACGTTGGTAGGCTCTAACCACCATTCAGTGCAGGAATGAGGGAAACCTGGAAAACCTCATTAATTAGGGGGGTAGTCAAATGTCAACCGGTATCAATCTCTCACATTGACCCAAGCCAACATTTTTCCACCCTACCATACCCGCAGAGAGGGTGCCTCTCCACGAATATAGCTTATATACGGTCTACCGGCTGCGGGAGTCGAATCACACAGGGATCTAGTCACCTCGATTCAAGTACTGACGCCTTAAACCACGTGACCACTGACCGATCCAACCGATCCGATAAAAATTACCAGTTTTTAAATAACAGTCATTTTAAGGATGCATTAAAACATAGATACACCTTATTTATCAAGAATTTAAAAGTTCAAAAACAAAATAAACACCACAAAGTCAACATAGCGCAAAACCATAATTCACATATATATACTTTCATAGTACTATCTAATATACATACCTACAAATATATTCACAAAAATTTAGGCATATGTTGGTAGGATGTTTTTACTCATGAAGATACGTTTATATACATTTTTCCCTCTAGTGCTGTAAAAACGGTTATAAAATACGTTTTCCTTATCACAAAGATGATATGATGATATATGTTTTTACAGAAGCACCCCATGACAGAAACCCATAATTTAGGTGCCTTTCTACAAAAGCATGGTAAATACTCTTTATTTTACATGAATTCATTATACTGCACATGTATTTAAATTAATATGATCATCCTATCGCAAGTGACAATCAAAAAATATTCCAAAATATTTTACATTACTTTTAGGCATTATGTTATATGTTTTACAATCAATTTCAAAATTTATCGAGTTAAAACTGGGAAATGTTACCTTATTACAACAAAAAGGTACGTATGTTGTTTCTTCCATGTTAATAGTTAAAAGCCTACTGTCAAACCATTTATATATATATATGAAGTCAACTTGTACTGTTTGTTTCAGTTCAGTTCATTTCCGGTATTTCAATGTCTCCATATTATCCTCATCCTTTCTTATTATGTAATCCTTTGTGAGTAAGCATAAGGGTAGTTTGGAAACCAGACAATTTGGAAACCTCCTAACATGGTTGCGTTTTATTGCTAGTAGCGCCCTAAGTTTTATTAATTAAAATTTGATTGATTTTGTTAAACCTACTCCCTTTAGGCTGAGCTATTTGACGGCAATTTTGTTACGCTAATTGCACTACAAAACTGTTTCTACGCTTCTTCTTTTTCTATACATATGTTCTGCTAGATTGTTTTTATTACAAGTTACATCTACAATTAGAGAAAGCGTAACAAAGTCAGTGCCGTACCATTTCTTTCATTAAAAAGTATTCGGATTACCCAAAAATGCACATCTATCCTGCCAAAGCGCTTTTCAAATTTCTAATCAATATATTTTAAACTCGTTGAAATAATTAATAAAAATAAATAAAAAACTAAAATATATCTAAATGTATTTTGGCAGGGAAAAATGTTTCGACCTACGCTTATATGAACTTTTTTCACAAAATAACAGCAACCATTCACAAACACCTATTTATAAACACCCTGTAGACACAATATTTTGTTATAGACAAAAATCAGTTTCCGAAAATCACTGAGTCAGTATTACACTTACCCTATTTGAATCAAACCTGACTCTGCAAGCATCCACCCACACCAGTATTCAATACATCCATCCAATCGATTCTGGACTTTGTGTTGATTCAGTTCGTGATTCAATGTTCCTGGAATCTGTATAACGACGCTTCGACGAGGAGAGGCTGTCGTCAATTCAGGCGCCGTCGTTCATTAACAGGCGCCTTGGAGAGAATCTAATTGTTGCTTGTCATGCAGAAAATGGACAGAAACATCCTCCTATCGAACAATAATATTTAGTGCCGGTATAAAGTCATGCCTTGGTACAGAAAATCAAATTAAAGACAATTGAAAGGTTATTGTGTGAAATGCATTCAATTATCTGTTCATATCCATCTAATTTTGGATGTTCAATTCTCGAGAATATAAAGGTGGTAAGCTTAGATCATTCAATTCACTTACCAATTTTACTCTATAAAATGCATTGCAGACTATCTTTAAGGCTGTGTGGCATAACTTTTTTCTTAAAATGGCCCACAGCTTTCAACTGAGGCAAATATGGCGAATGTAGAATGCATTTTTGAAACGTCTCGCTTAAAAAGACAATAATTTATGAACATTACTATTGTGAGAAATAATGATCCAAAATTAAAAAACTATATAATTGATAATTGATTGACTGATTCAACTGATTCATTGATTGATTGACAAATGAATGTCTTTTAAAATGATACACAATACCACTTTTAATTTGATATTTTTAGGGTGGACGTCAGTCCTCCTTTGAGATAGAAATTTGAGGAAGTACAGGGTGTCCAGCGTAACACTCTCAGTAGATTTGTGGCTTTAATGTCATAGTTACAAAAAATGTCAAATACAAAAACTGTGTCATTTTTATAGATGATTCGACGTGCCTTAGAAAAAAACAATAGAACATCGAATTAAAACACTTATTTACCGAAGTTCATTTTTCTTAAATGCACACCCTATGTATTTTTTTAAATTATGAAAAAGCATACAATTCTGATTACATCCATATGATATACTTATATATTTGTCCCAGTGGTTACTGAAATATAAAGGAAAATATCGAATATATCTGATATATCAATACATTTTCCTTTATATCTCAGTAACCATTGGAACAAATATATAAGTACATGATATCGATGTAATCAGAATTGTATGCTTTTTCAAAATTTAAAAAAAAAATAACTGTTGTAAATAATATTCTTAATTCGATGTTCTATTGTTTCTTTTTTTTTCTAAGGCACGTCGAATCATCTATAAAAATGACACCATTTTTGTATTTGACATTTTTTTGTAACTATGACATTAAAACCACAAATCGAGTGAGAGCGTTACGTCCATAAAATATGTCCCCCTCGAAACAAAAGTTTCAAAGTCTAAACGTTTTTTCAGTTTTTGCATCAAAGCGAAGAAAACATGACAAGTTTTCGGTAGGCCATGTCCACTGTATTTAATTAGGATATTGTTTAATATTTTTTTTGTCAATTTCATGTCAGATAGGTCACAACTCATCTATTTGTGGATATTTACGTGTTCGCATGTTCAAAAGTGAATTTGAGTTGAAATCATTTAATTGTTCCAGGTATGTATTTTTTCGTTAATAAATTTAGCTAGATTAATTTTATTTCGTATAATTATTGAATCCAACTGAAATTGGTCTGAATTAGCTTAAATACAGTAAAAAATAGTTGTTCCTTGTTTAAATAGACATGGTAAAATACATAGGCACTAAAAATAAATCTGTTACATGAACACCAATACCCAGTGACCTAAATCGAATATGAACTTCAACTTCCACAAAACGAGTATCATTAGGAATTAAAAAAGAACAATTCCAGTATGTGCTCACGTACAACATCTGTTCTACATTATCCCCATTAATATGATCAAATATTAACACAACATCCACCACATGATAGCGAGTGTTTCACTTCGTTTAAAGAGGCTTTGGAGCGGCACACAAAAGTAAAAGTTGCACTTCGGGATGCACCTTGCGGTTCTCATGCTAATAGAATGGGGTGGAGGCGAAAAATCATAAGCCGGGGTAAAACCTGCGGTGCCAACGCACGCGCCTCTTTGTCCTCTCCGTAAAAAGAGGGATTACTCATGAATGGCTAAGTGAAAGATATACACCCAGATTAGGGAGGATTAGGTATTACCATAACGTTGCGGGCCAACTATCACATATACTTTGCCTAATTGGGGCTATTGTGAGTTGTAAGGGTAAAGCAATTACAGGGAGGCTCCTTTACGCTGTGTAAACTGAACAGTATAATTGGTCAGTCTGGACGCCGCAAATTGAGGTAGCGTTTTTAATTGGTGGTGGTGATGTTATCTTAATAAAAAGATGAAAATAAATTTGTAACAACCAATAAAAGCTTGTTCCTAAGGTTATCATCTGTATCATGATGGGAATATTTATAACTAGTGTTATTATATGTGTCAAGCATAATAAAGTATACATTTCTTATGTCAGCTATACAGGGTATTCCGCATAAGGACAATAAATCTTATAGGAGCTTCAAATTCATATAACGTAGTTAAATGCCTTTATACGATACTTATAGAATCGAAAAGAGCCCACTTCTATAAAACATTTTAGTAATGTAACAGTTCTATAAAAAATGTATACAACACTTTTGAAACAGTTTTACACATCAACTATAGAAACGTTTTGTAGTCTGTATTTTAGTATTATTTAAAGAAACATTATATTTTTTAGTGGAGAATATTAGAACCAAATCATTTTAGATTGGTGTATAACGCAGATTCATAATTATTTGTAGGTAGTTATATTTATAACGGGGTCACTGAATGGCAATCATTTGTGTAAATGGTATATAGATAGGTATAATATAATAGGTATAATAGGGATATAGGTAGTTGAGTGGACGGAAATCTGTGGAAATTTCTGCAACTTCTGGGGTTCCTCAAGGCTCCATACTAGGTCTCCTCTTATTTATAATATTCATTAATGATATTATTGCTGACTTGGGTGTACACTGTTTGCTGTTTGCAGATGATATGAAACTTTATTGGAAAATAGAATCTACAACTGATTGCTTAAAAGTTCAGAGTAACTTAAGTCCATAGATGGTGTCTTAATAGCAAACTTCCGCTGAATATAGATAAGTGTCAGATTGTTTCCTATCATCGAAGAGATCATGCCTTTGAATTCGTTTATAAACTGGATGGATCAAGTCTTACTCGTCCTGAATACTTTTGCGATCTGGGCGTAACCTTTGATCATAACTTAACATTTGCAGAGCATGTCAAAAAAGTAGTATCTTCGGCTTCTAAAAATTTAGGTTCTGTAATAAGAAATTCGCGAGGCTTCACCAATCAGCATGTTTTGCTTTCTCTTTTTAACTCTTTTATAAAGTCTAAACTTGAGTATATGGTAGTTTAGTTTGGTATCCAGGTTATAACATCTACAACCAGTGTATTGAAAATGTACAGAGAAGATTTTTGAAATTTCTATCTTATAAGCTGAATGGCAACTACCCTCCCATAGGTGTATCTCAGAATGATCTTCTCAGAAGATTTTCCCTACCTAGTTTGGTCGATCGTCGTAGGCAGCAATCTGTGTTATTTTTATATAAAATTATTAACAAGAAATATGACTGTCCCGAGATTTTGTCACATCTGAACATTCTTGTGCCCAGAATTGAAGCAAGCTCTAACGCAACTTTTTACCTTCCCATCCCGCGTACGAATTTATTAAAATTTTTGCCAATTTTTATTATGTGCACCAACTATAATAACCTGCAGAATGGTATTGATATATTTGCTTGTACTGAAAATGATATTAGACGAGTGTTTTCTTAATATTGTATAGATTAACTAACTTTAGTGCTTTACCCTATTTTTATTTTGTTTGCTTTACTGTATATTGCTATCTGTGTTGTTATCTATTTCTAACTTTATATAACTTAACTGTTTTGTTTTCTCAACCTGTAATTGGCCTTCGGGCCGTTGGTTGTAGTACCAAATAAATAAATAAATACATAAAATAAATAAATAATACTTACAATATTATCATGTGAACAATCAGTGTTTCAACAACGAAAATTTTATTGTGCCGCAAATTTTATTGATAAACTATAGATATGTTTGTAATTATATTTAATGCTTTTGTTATAAAACTGTCTTCCAAAAATAGCAAAATTATGTTTTAGATATAATTTTAATAAGGCTTTCAACTAAATTTCCATAATGGCGGCAGTCGCTGATCCAACAAATATTTATTTAAAAATGGCATATTATAATACAATGATTTTATTGTATAAACCACATAAAACCATAACAAAATATTTTAGTGTAAATTAGAACTTTATACAATAAAATGTTTTTATAGTCTTAAATATATTTAATGTGTGTACGCAAGTAGATAATGTTTGCATCGAAAGAAGTTGCCAAGTTTTATAAAAAAAATTGAAATTTAAAATATTATATATCTACTACCATATTAATATTGTTAGGTATTAGCTAAGTATTATTAGTTAATTATAATAATAGGCATTTAATTTAAAACTAACCTAATTATTGCATTACCAACAAATCAAATCAAAGTTACTTTCTCGTACTGGTTTTTCATATTTTTTCGCAGCCATGAAGCGGTTTTAATGTGAGTTCTCGAACATGGACACCATCATTATTTAATTTAATATAATTAAACCTATAAGTAAAATTGAACGTCGACAGGTTACTTTCAAGAATTTGTTTGTATTCTTTCTTGATTAGGGCTACACTATACCTTAGGAGTTCAAAAATTAAGGTTAGGTTTGGAATTTTATTATGCGTTATATACATTAATTTTGTTTTCTCAAGTCACAATTTTGTTCTATGACATATTTATAAAATAGGGAATATTTTTAAAGATTAAACACAACTATAAAACTATTTTATAAACAAGCGCATTTCGATGGTAAAAAATAATTGTATTAATTTTCTTATATATCATTAATAAAACACGTTTATACAACTATTTTATAAGATTATAATTTAAAGTCATTTGCCTAAGTATACAACTCTTTCACAGTATATTTACAATCCTCATATATAATTTTTTTAAATGTTGTATAACGTATTATAATACTTTTATAAAAAAATTAAAGAACTGAAAATTATTTGTTCTATAAAACACGTTATAAAAACTATTATAAAACAATTTTACACAATTACTTTTTCAGAAACAAAATTATGGCAATTACTTGCTCTATAAAATCACACTGTTCGTTAAATAAATCAATTCGATAGTTATAATTTACCAAGTGTACTTTTTTAACAAGAGATGTCAAAGAATGAGAACTATTGATTACAAAAAGTTATGACGATTTAGATGCATGTGAAGTAGTGTGTTTACAGTTGACAGCAAATTCGAGGCCATATTTTAATATCTCGTGCCAGAAAGCTCTCCTCTACATACCTATCTAAGTTTTACAACCAAAATAAAATTGTAACTTCAACTCGTATTTTGGAAACTATACAACTTTTGACTAAATAACTTGATTTAGACTATCACATTTTGGCTCACGGAATATGTGGTAGCATTTTTGCCCAACCTTTTACAGACACCATGTAGGTATATGCATACGTTCGTTTACATAACAAATAGTTTACTTCTGTAAAACTTCGGTGTTCTTCTAACTGATCAAATTGTATACTACTATACATATGGTACATATGATTATTTTGGCTGTTATAGGTTGCCACTACAAACTTTTCTTAAAAAAACAAAAAAACAAAATGAAATCGCGATCAGCTGTCTTCCAGTTCAAAAAAGTTCGGACCAAAAAGGTAAACAATTTTCTTGAACAAGTCAGGTGGAGAATTGTTGTTGATAGGTATTTTCCGTATTCTATTGTGTTTTTTTTAAATTATGAAAGACCAACTGGAAAGCTTAAAAAGGTGAATATAGATGGAACAACAATTTTTCTATTTACATTTGGCAAAAGCAGGACCTATCTAAAACCGCGAGTATTTTCGCTTTCAGATATTGGCTGCATTGTACTAAATTCAAGAAACGAAAACGGGACTTGCATGATCTGTAATGCGTCTAGACCGCGACCGCATAGTACGTTTCCTCGTTTAGATCTACTCTCGTTTTTGCTCAATAAAAAATATTTTCCTTATCGTTGTATATAAAGTATTTTTGAAATATAAGCACCTCGTCAAAGCGGACGTAAAAATATATAAATTACAATAAACAACCTACGACTAAAGTGTGACGTATTGCAAAAAGTCATGTCGTAGTGCCGCTAGAAAAATGTTCAACATTTTAATTATTTTTTGGATATTACTATTTTAAACATATTGTCGCAGATCAGGGACATTGCTGTACCATTCTGTGATAATCTATCATTTACGCATCCATTTATTGGTTTTATCTTGCGTAATGCTAAAGGTTTTTACCACACGGTGACTGAATACTGAATACACTGTTCAATTGTATTGTTCACTGCAAACTCGTATATTCCTCAATTGTTTGGTGTCCAACTTATGGATGTTCCATATAGCTATATTTGAGTGGAGATAATGAGTTGTCCACGTTTCACTTTACCTTGCAGCAAAGGTGTATTATGTACTCTCTTCTTACTTCTTTCTACACAAAAATGATAATTTTCTGAGTACGAATTCTCGAATTTTATATTGCTTCTATATTAAACTCTAGATCTAATTATGTATTGCAGGTGCCAACTCCTTGTGCTAACACTCTTACAGCATCCTCCCTTCATCAAATGATATATTTTTTATCCACTTAATTTTGTTAAATACTTTTTATTTTGAGTAGACACATAATATGTTTGTTTTATGCCATGTTTTGTTATTTGTTGTTGGTTCATTATTCAATATTTGTTCTTCTTTTAGTTCTTGTCTGATTCCGTTTGTATTTATTGTATATTTTAAATAGTGTTTCCTACCTAGTCCTGTATATGGGATCCTTGCCGTTGAACACTGTACTTTAAATAAATACATACAATTAATCAAGGCTTATTACGCGAAACTTAAGCCATATTCAACTGTTAATGCAATAACCAACTTTAAGCTTAATGTGTATCAGATTTATGGTGCTTTATTTAAAAATGCCTTATCCAAATTGGGAATTAACAAATATTGTATTAATAAACGGGGAGTGAAAATTCATGCCGAGGCATATTAACCCAAAAAATCACTATACTATATCGGTGCCAAAACGTCGTTTAATTGCCGTCCTATATGAAGATCGTGGACAAGAAAGATACAACGTGTCTAAATGGAATGGAAAACATTTTACACTTTGTCGAAAAAAACTCAAGCCGCAGTATTCGCGATATTGCATATGAAATGCGTGTTTCAAATACTGCGTGGAATGTGCTGCTTTCAGCTGCTGTACCACCACGCATAACCTGTGCAGGTTTTGACTGCAAATAATTTTCAGCTCCCGGTTGGAAGTGTACTTTTTGTAGAATTACCTAATATGAAATTATGACAAGTAAGTAGTTGACTCTTGATAAATATAATGAATTTATTTAATTAATTTCATTTCGAACGGTATTTCAATACGTTTTAACCCCTACAATAGAATTTAAAAGTAAACAGTTCGAGTGATAAAAAACGTTGCAACAGGACCGGTTTTAAAATTTTCGATCTGTTTCACTTGACAATTTTGTCAACTTAAAATGAAAATATGACATTTTATACTACAGGTTGCTGAATTAAAATTATTATTATTATTATTTTAGAAACGTCTGTATATGAAATACCTATCCCGTTATATGACGAGACCCTGTTAAACTGAAATTTTACCCCATCAATCAATTCTGCCATATTTGAATTAATCGTCTTAACTCCAATGAATACATAAAGCAACGCTCTGCTAGACTGCACCCCTTCCTAACCATTTAGAGATGAATTTATAAATACAGATTAATTCATAACCGATCCCATTAGGTAGATTGAATCGGGTCCCATGGCGCGAATCTAAATGCTATTCCACTTCAAACAGTATTTCACGGCACTTTGTATTATTCGCAGTTTGACTATTTATGGCTCTTGTGAGGATGAAATATGGCGTATGCGACACAATTAACAAAGAACCACTATACTCCAGTTACCGAATGGACCAATATATTCCAGTGGCCCTTTTTAAAATTCGCATAAACGTCAAAGATATTTTAAGGTGATTGTTCATAATATTATACACAGGGTGACCTACAAATAACGAAAACGCCTTTCTAAAAACTTTTAAAGACGCGCTATTTTAATGATTTTTGTTATACAGTTCTAACGTGCCTTCGTACAAAATAAGATATATAAAGGAATTTCGAACAACATTTTTGATAACAATATACCAAAATGTAAAATATTATGCTAAAATAAAAATAGAGAAAAAGAAAAGTAGAAAAGATTTAAAGTAAAACACACTTTTGGTGTTAAAATCTATCTGCCTATATTGATCTTTACTTCTATTATTCGGCTCCAATGTTTAACCTGCTATGCTTAATTCATTTGCAAGCGGATGAAATGAAACATTCAGAATTCAAATTTCGATTGGATGGGTGCATTGAATTCGAGCAACAAATTTGTTTGGATTGAATCGAGTCAATCGGATCAAACAAGACCGTGCCGTTGGAATAAATGGAGTAGGCTGTAAATACGTTCCCTAAATAAATTTATTTATGATATATATATTTGGGCTACTAGATTAGCAACATATTTATTTAATTGATAAACAGTAGAATTGAATTCAATTAACGTTAATTAGCTGACTAGTGCACATTTTGAAAAGATATATAGGTTGTTTCCATATAGGTACAGGGCAAAAAAGAACAATATTTTCCCTAAAATAATGCATATCTTATGGCAATGAAGTGTGTAAAACATTTCTGAATACTCTTGGATTTGAAGTTGGATGATTTAGAGATCTTTCCATATAAATTCGCCTAGTTCCAGTACCATTTCCATTTGCAACGCCATAAATATAAATTTGAATATGCACGGGCCTATTTATTTTTAATAAACTTTATTTGACAATATACAATATTAAATAAGATGACAGTTTCTTAATATTATTGTTTTGCATGGCCTCCCTGAGATATGTATAAGTAATTTAAGTAACTGTGTAAAATAAACTTGACCAAATTAATCAATTTTGTTGTTATAATGTAGTCAAAGTTTTGTACCCTTGTATATAGAAATATAGTACAAAGCGTATTCTTACCGCTATATTTTGACAAGTTCAAACGGCTTCAACTTTTTTTATCTCAACTGAAACACTGTATTTCATTATGTCCTGTATGCATTGAAGTTGTCTTTCAACTCATATAAAGAAGCACTGTTTTCGTCGCATCTGGAATGTTATCAAATTTGCCATTTGCCACAAAATTCAAAAACAACAAAATTGCCTTGGCATGTGTCAAATATTGTGTTCTGTCTCCATAGATTATATCCCTGGCAAGTTTGATGGCATCCCAAATATGGCAAGAGTTGTCCAAATAGTAGAAACCCTAACAATGCTTGTGTATATGGGTTGACAGAAAATTTTAATATGCACAAGATAGAGTAAAAAAATATAGCGGTCCATTTCCCAAAAGGTTGGTATAATATTTTTAAATTTACGGATATCCACGGGTGGGAATCGGTGATGATCCGTCTGCCGTTACATGAGAGCGACAAAGTAAAGTATAGAAATCCGTATGATAGGCAAGGATGGCTATAGGAAGACGTTTTATAAATTAGAATAACATCTGAGCAGTCACACTCACTTCTAACCGAGAGCATCCTATTTTAAAACGTCGTCGATATAGTCATCCTTGTCTATTGCACAAATTTCTGACTTACTTTGTCCCTCTTACATAAAGGCAGATGGACTATCAGGTTTTTCTAATCCTGTATATCATAATTTAGCGTTGTCTAAGATCTTTATGAGTACCAAAAAACAATTTGATGTCTATTTCCACAAAAATCCATTTTTTTTTCTTATTAAATAATTAATATCTCAATATACAAAACTTCCAATAAAAAATCCAATAATATACAGCCATACCATTTAAAATAACGAAATTTGTGGCAACTTCTGGTATAATTGGAGTGCTGGAGGCTTCTAGATTAGTAATGTTGGGACTTTGCCATGTTGCCAAATTCTTAAATTTTTCGAATTTTCCCAGATAACGATCGAGGCAATTCCCGGTGGACCACTAACTATAAATACAATTATTAGAAACAATATAATATTTGGATATATGAGCGAGATGATTGTAATAAGTATTTGTCTGTTGTTTTCAGTTAATTTCCGTTTGCACCCTCAACGAAGATACTCTGTATTTATTTATTTATTTAAGTCTGTCTTTTAGATTTCAGTGGCTCGAGCAGGGGGAGATGAGAGATAAAAACACAGAAATTAATGGAAATCTGTCGAGATAAAAAGTTCCTTTTTTGTATGTTAATCCTGACTTGGATTATGGCAACTTTAGAATTAAAAAAGTTTTTAAGGAGCCGATTCGGTTGAAAAGTCTACCTCAATAAAACAAAACAGGAATCTATTAATTATTTAGATAAAACAATGTTTGTATTAGTATTTATAATTCTGAGCCTTTAAAATGTAGTAATCAGAAGTATAATTTTATAAATTTAAGGGAAATATGTATGGACAGATTTTATATCGTTAAATTTCTGGTTACTATAATATTCATGGAAAAATTTTGTGCCATTAACTTTTTGGTTATTATGAAATTTTGAGAGTTCTAAATGTTTTCAGTATAGTAATTAGTATTTAGGAATAATACGAAATATTTTTATTTAATTTAATTGAGATTTGTATGGCACTGAAGTTAATAATTTTGTATCCTGAATCGCAGAGACCAAGCTTTACCAGGTGCTAAACTTTTTAAAATAATAAAATAACCTATATAGGTTGAGAAATTCTTATAGTGTCTGAGAGATCCCGAGTGTAGAATATTTTTTAAAAAAATAATTTTTAACTAATGACCTTAAAAATTTTAAAATTCACACATATATCTATTATTACATGCTAATATTAATATTTACTTTATGCTGCTTTGTTAAGAAAAAAATTGAAAAACAAATTATTTAGAACCCTATAGAAGTCAGTACATAATTGGGAATTTAAAAAAGTTGAAAAAGTAAAAAATTGATATATCGGGAGACCCTATACATATTGTTCAACCTTACATAAAACATGTAAATAATATAATAATAATAATATCTCTACTCCCCATTCTAATCACGAGGATTAGCCTAGAAGTCGAAGACTTGTGCGGGAGAGGGGGCGGCATATTATTATTAAGCAGGCCGCATTTGCGCCCATGAACGACTTACGTTGGTAGGCCCTGGCCAACATTCAGTGCAGGAATGAGGGAAACCTGAAAACCTCATTAATTAGGGGGGTCGTCAAATGTCAACCGGTATCAATTTCCACATTGACCTAAGCTAACATTATTCCACCCTACCATACCCGCAGAGAGGGTGCCAATCCTCTCCACGAATATAGCTTATTATATACGGTCTACCGACAGCTGGGCGCAAACCAACTCCGATCTAGTCACCTCGATTCAAGTAATGACATGACGCCTTAAACCGCGCGAGCACTGGCCGACTCATGTATTGACTGTCCATCGGATGAGCGCACGTGGCGTGTTTACTTCATTCGGACAAGTCAATACGCACCTTAACAGTAGTTCGTCTTCGTACTCGCCTGATTTAGCCCCTGCCACCTATTTTTATTTCTCAAACTCAAGTCTCCCCTACAAGGACACAGATTATCATACACATCTGAGGAAATAAGACAAACATCGCTGGAGGATTCAGAAACACACATTTTCTACATGCTTCTAATATCGTTATGAAGAAGATAATGGCGAATAAATTGCAACGTTTCTCAATAAATTTATAAAATTATTTATTGCGTTTGTTCAGCAGGGTGACAATATTTTCACAAGAAGAAAGTATCCAGAATTTAGAATTATATAAGAAGAAATAAGTATATAAAATACACACAATACTAAATGATATACTTCGACACCGCCAAACAAATGATAAAAATCGAATTTATCGAAAAGACTGGAAAGATATCGTAGTCCTTTAGGAAATAAAGAAACAAGAAGACAATGTGTAACGGGGAAATGGGTGACTCTTATCGTATCTGCAAAGAGTTTAAAAGCAGAAGTAGGAGTTGGTTGCATAATACATCAAAAGACAAGAGATGAAATATATAATCAGAGACACGGAATAAGGCGGAATATTTACAAATGCAAAGAAGAGTAACGAAAGAAAGAAAATGAGAGATAAATGTATATTTTACAGGACTCATTAAGGCAGATTTCAAAGAAAATTAATAAATTGCTAATTAAATAATAACCTTAAAAAACAAATGGAAAGATATACAGGGTATCCTGCCAAATTGCAGGGACCAAACTTTACCAGGTGCTAGAACTTTTTAAAATAAGAAAATTTGGATTTGAAAATACTTAGTTTACGAGATACATTTTTTAGATATTGTATATTTTCTTAACCAATGTCTATATCTTTTGCCGAAAATAAGTAGGTATAATACCTACAAAAGTGTTAAAATTAAACACAACAAAGCACTTATTAGGAAAATAATACATGATACTGACAAATTCTATTTAATGAAAAACATTTCAAAAAATATAAAAGTGCAAATCAAATTTAGTATCAAATTAACGTAGTTACAAGACCATAGACGTACGCAAAAAATATTTGGAGGGCAGAATTGGGTCGGACTCCACAACTTGCATATTGTACTGCATACTGTTTTTAAAATTCTTTCCGACACATATGACTCTTATATTGTAACAAACATCATTTATCTTTTTTGTTAAATTATGTAATCCAAGTTAAAGTACCGCCATTAAAAATACCCAAATATTTAGTAGAATTGCTAATACGCGTTTGAATTTCATTAATACTTAAAGTTGAAACTCTGTTTTTTGATCTGTTATTGCTAAACAGGACATATTTACTTTTATTCTCATTCAGAACAAGTTTGTTTTGTTGAAACCAATTCTGAATGCTCACAAAGCAATGCGAAGTTTCCGACTCCAATTGAGAGAGTGTGCATCCATATATTAATATAGCAGTATCATCGGCATAATTTATTATTTTATGCCGTCCATACCAAAACAACTTACTCAAATCGTTAATATATATATTAAATAGCAGAGGTCCCACAATACTACCCTGAGGAATACCTCTCTTAATAATTTGTCTTGACTTATTTCATTAGTTGACTTCTATTTTCTAGATACGTTTTAAGTAATATTTCATGATCTACACAGTCGTCTACTGATAAATCAAGAAATGCACCCAGGGCTAATCGACTGTTTTCAAGATTGTTAGCTATATATTATGTGGTAGTAGCTTGACTCTCTCAATTCATACGAACTTGACGCTAACAGATTGCTCTTCAATGGAACTTATCAGAAAATTGCCAAACACACAAACATACTTTTAGAAATAGCAATACAACACGTTGACGTAACAACAAATAACTGATTATAGTGGTTTTTAGGCTTTCACGGCCGGTACTATTATTTCATATGTAGTAATTTTCCGGGTTGTTATCCTGTGATGATCGCTACCAGTCATATAATTAAAGCGCACCTAGCTTCAGCTGGGATTCTTTGATCTGGCCTGGTTGATCTCGGGCTAGGCTCTGTGGGGGACAGACCCGCTAAGGGTATCTCTGAACCCGTCCATATATTGATTTCGGCTCTTATTGTTGGTATTACGGCTACTACGATCGGAACCATTCCTCGGTAATGGTGGTCTTCCGAGACCTCCCGTAGCCGCATCTGTAACTGGTTGCACTCCATGCTTCCAAACGTTTTGCCGCTTCGCAAAAGCTTCGAGCAGTCGGGGCGAAGCTTTATATAGCACTATATATCAAATAAGCGACTGGTTATTTGTGAGGTTATGTTCAAAACAGTGCTGCTAAACGCACTACGCTAGAAAGATTACTTATTGCCGCTTTATTCCAACAGCTTTCTGATCAGACCTCATATTTTAAATCTCGGTTCTGAGTTTGAGTCAATATCAAATTATAGTTCAACTATCACATACGCTAAACTGTCAGAGACGACCAACATGTTATTTACACAGTTGTGGAAACTAAATGCCTTTACCTATCTGTAAGTTTTCCACAGATTCAGGGTAATGAAGTGGTTAATGACATTCCTAAGTTTGATTTGAATATAAAGCGATGGAACTGACGCACCAGTTATTTCACCCGCGTCTAGACAGAATTTAATTTTTTGGTTCAGTGGTATACTCAATGGCTTAAAATTAATTTGTACTAATCACGAAATGTATTTCTAAAGTGGGGTTGCAAATACGAAATCTCTAATTTGCTCGGGAATTTAATAAAATGTTGAGAAACGGATATTTGTTTTTATCGGTTGAGCATAAAATGATCACACTCATTCTGCAAAAGTGTTAAGTATAGGTACTGGTATACTTATTACTTATTATAATAAATAGGATTCTTGCCATCTTTTTCGCAATTGTCATTTTTAGATTTGTATAAAAGCAACTTTAAAAAAATATAAAAGTAAAATGGGTTGTTTAGAAAACTGTCATCAAAAGTCGACATTTTCTTTAAACTTTCTATTGACAAAGTGAGTCTTTTTTGTCACCTAGCTGCGAAATATATTATGTTTTAGAACGCCAAAGTCTTTTTCGTTGTAGAACATAAAACAAGTGTCAAAATAATTTGTAATTTTTTCAAAATTTTTTATGAGTAAACTATTATAAACCGAGCGATTATCATTTATTTTGCACTATATGTAAATTGAAAGTCGTTCCGTTATATGTATAAGTCACGTGACAGGTCCCGCGTCGCCTAGGGTCTTAAAATCCGGAAAATGGATATTTATTTGGTTTATGTTGCAGTTCTGCAAATATGATGGCTCCATTGCAATACGAAATTAACTAACTTGAGTTGTTTTTTTGCGATGAACCGTATTCATCGACTGTTTCAGAACGTATTCAATGGTGACGTCAGTAATGTATTGCATCAAGAAGTTTCAAACCGTAACGTCATCAAATATTTGTTTCTCTTTGATATCACCCTCACACTTTTTAATTATTGTTAAACTAAACACTAGATTTGGTTTAAAATAGAACGATTATTAGTGGTAGAAATTATTAACAATACCTATTTCCGCATGTTTTTGTACATATATTTTGAAAATGTGTGAATTTTGCAACAAAAACATAGAAATTGATTTTAGCAACTGTAAACCAAAAACAAAAATATCTAACATGTTTATATGAGTGACAGGTTTAAGAAATTTAGAGGCAGGAAAGGTTTTCAATAATATCCGAGAACGTCCTAGTTTAATAAGGGTACAAGATGAAGAAAGTATTTTGCACAGTTCAAGAAGCGCATATAAGTACTAAACGTTTATCTCGAGGAACTGGATTGACAATAACGTATGTACATTCTCATATCACAATTCTTAAACGTAATCTACTAACATAGGAACATGAGGTAGTTTTTCCTAACCTTTTACTGACACCCTGTATACTATTTTGTTTCTAAGGACATAAAATAAAATGTTTAAAAAATTTTGTGATGTCAACGAAATTATGAATTATTTCGTGTAAAAACAGTGGGATACCAGCTGTTCCCGGATTATGGAAGCTAATATAATAAAATGTATGAGGCTGCCCCTGTTGGAACTTCACCAGCAGGATATACCTTGTCTAATTTAAAAGAAATTAATTTAAAGCAGCAGCGCTGAATATTTTCAAAAACGTTAGTTACACTGTTTATTGTTTAATATAAAATAATTCCAAGCAACTGAAGCGTATTTACGACCAGATTTGACAATCCAGTGGAAATAATAGGTATCTATATAGTGTTCTACTCGTAAAACAGTTTCCAAAGAATTTTATTAAAACAGAAATATCATTTATCTACACCTGATATATTTTGTTAATGTTTTTCTTTCCAAGACTATTTGTTAATTGGAACTCCCCTCCCCCGCTCCGGCTTAAATAAACATCCACTTATAATTTTTTATCTGCCAAATTTTTCGCCATCCTAGAATAAATTACTCTGTTAACAATCCCTCCACTTTTCGTATCCATCACAAACATTTCCCTCTGCTCATGAGCATGTCCCTACACTATTTATTTTATTTTACGAGTCTAGCCTACCCTCATACCTAATATTTGATCAAATAGGGCAGAAAAAGTGCCATAATACTTTCGAACTACAACAGATGTGCACGGAAAATTTATATGTTTACGTGTTTAGAATAGAGAGACAGGTTTGTAATAATATTAGTTAAAAACATGATAGCAAAATCACAAACCTAACGTAGCGCCAATTACTAACAGTACATGGTGTTAGTTATTGAAATATGATAGAAGAAGCATTAAAAGGAAAAATATAGAAAAAATTGCTCTAACTTGACCTATTATTTCTTAACAGATATTAAATTTTTCTTTTAATAAAAAAGACGGTACATGATTACCAACTTGTTTATACCCACGAGGAGAAAAAAATTGAAAGTGAGCACAAAATTTCATATGCAACATATTGTTTAAACAAATAAGAGAATGGCTTCGAGATTTACTTAAATATTTCCGAAAATATTAATAGAATATCTTTGTTTTCTGTATTTTTTTCCTTAAAATTGATACTCTCAAATAGAGGGTGACAATAAAGTTCTGTCACCTTTTTGTGATATTTCAACAGTTAAAAAATACTGGATAAGAACAAATTCATTCAACTTGAATTAAGAACAACGTTTTATTACAAGAATAATAATAATCAAAAAAATTACAATAAATGCTCAAAATTGTCTCCTTTGGCTTCAATACATTTTTTTACACACTTCCTAAAATTGCCGACGATGGTCGCACAATCTTCCGCCGTAATCTCGTCACAAGAGAGCGTCAAAGTCGCTTTCAGCTGCTCCACAGTAGCGTATCGTTTTCCTGAGATTTGTTGCTCCATAATGGACCACACCGAGTAGTCCATTGGATTTAAGTCCGGCGAATTCGGCGTAGCCATTTCGCAGCCTCGGTAATGATATGAGCCGGCATTTGCGCTACCGGTAAGACGCCGCTGGTGTTCATCCCAAGGAACGTCAGGATCAACGCCGCCAAGTATCACGACCGTGTTCTCCGACGTGAATTAAAGCCGTGGGCGACGCAACACTTCGGTGCTGGCCGATTTACGCTGCAGCAGGACTGCCGGCACATTCCGCCAGATCAACAATCGCCGCCTGCCAAGAGCTGTTTCCAGGCTTTTGGGGCAAGGACGTTTGGCCGCCAAATTCGCCGGACTTAAATCCAATGGACTACTCGGTGTGATCCATTATGGAGCAACAAATCTCAGGAAAACGATACGCTACTCTGGAGCAGCTGAAAGCAGCTTTGACGCGCTCCTGGGACGAGATTATGGCGGAAAAGTGTGCGACCATCGTCGGCAATTTTAAGAAGCGTGTAAAAAAATGTATTGAAGCCAAGGGAGGCAATTTTGAGCATAATTTTTTTGTTTATTGTTATTGTTCTAATAAAACGTTGTTATTAATTTAAGTTGAATAAATTTGTTGCTATCTAGTATTTTTTAACTGTTGATATATCTCAAAAAAGTGACAGAACTTTATTGTCACCCTGTATATTAGCGAAAAATGCTAAAACCATCCTCTCAATGATTTAAACAGTATATTGCATGTCGAATTTTGTGCCCATTTTAAATTTTTTTCTTAAGCGTCGAAGAAAACGATAGAGAAAACTTTCAATAGCAATTTTACAAGCAATAGAATCTGACACCAAAACTATAAATACTTAATAATTAATTTACAATAAAAATGCCGAAATGTCAGATCACTGTTTTGTGAAACAGTATTTTTTAATGTTCTTCTTCTCCAATAAATTTTTTGCTTGTTTCTGATTAAGCCGCGTGAAAACGGTTTTAAATTATTTTATTTTCGATCTTCATCATTTTCATTTTTACCATTTTTTGTTATTATTTTTCTTGGACACTTATCATATATATTTTTGTTTAACCCGTTGGCATTTAGAAAAGTTCAAAATGTCTTAATTATATTAATAGTTTGGACTAGTCCTAAACTTGGATAAATTTCCAAAGCAATTGCGAGTTTGAGTATGAATTGAACTTTTATCCGGGGGAACGCATAAATCATAAAAAAATCAATTGATTATTGTTAATTAACATTAGAAATGACCCAGAAATACGTCAGATAGCTAGGGAAATGTCGCTACTACCCCTAAACATATATGAACTACCCTTAAATAGCTTTAAAGGGATAATCATTAATTATTGTTATAAAATTCGTGTAAAATGAAAAAAATGCTTGAAAATGATTTGAACAGTATGTCAATATAAAAAGTGATAAATAACTGTAAAAATGTCCATTCCACCCCTAAAAAATTAATAAAACTACTTTAAAGAGCCAATGGTGAGCTTACTTCGACATCAAAAATAGATAATACTTAAATGTTCAAGGGAACGCTTATTGCTAGAAAAAAATTATAGATTACTATCAAAAAATGCAAAAACTGATATTAGAGTGCATTAAGTAAGTGGGGAAATATTAATTGCACCCCTAAATCTATATAAACTGCCTTTAAATAGCTTAAAATAGATAATCATTATTTATTGTTGTAAAATTCGTTTAGAATGAAAAAAATGCTTAAAAATGATTTGAAAGACAGTATGTCAACATAAAAAGTGATAAATGACTGTAAAAGTGCCCATTCAATGGCGAAATAGGGCCAATTGTTCTCACTTTGCGAGCGCGTACTGGCTATTTATCCAGTTATTTATCACTTTTTATATTTATCCAAGTTAAGGACTAGTCCTAAACTTGGATAAATTTCCAAAGCAATTGCGAGTTTGAGTATGAATTGAACTTTTAAATCGACAATATTTCAGAAACCGTTATTCCCATCATTTACCGAAAATGCTTTATTTGGAAAAAGAAAATATGGAGAATAGTTTGCTGTTTTGAAAAATTGAAAAATAAACCTTGTATAGATATGTATGAAGCCTTGTATTTGAAAAACAAATGATACTTTTCGTTATAAAATAAGACATTGGGTGCGAATATTATATATACAGGGTGTTTCCTAACTCGACAGCCAAAATGAAATGTCATATGTAAAATCGAATTTTAAACATAAAACAAAGAGTAACTTTTTTTCAAATTGGGCTTCATTTAGGAGATATTAAAAAAAAATGTAAAACAATGTAGCTATGAAAATAAAAGTTTGTTTATTATTTGACAGCTTGTCTTCAAGTAGTTATTTTTGTATAACGTTGAGTGACCTTAATGATTTTTATGTTAATGTTTCTTTTAAAATGAAGTTTAGTAACGAGGAACTTGCTAACAGTATTTACGTTTATGGGTACTGTGATGGTAACACTAGAGCTGCGTGTCGAGAATATAGTATAAGCACGTATAAGGTATCCAAATATACGGCAACCTGAGATGTAACTGGTCTGCTACTTTCTGCTCGGCCTAAGCGGCTCGACTTGCAGAAAGCGACCTACAATATCGTAGGTACTTAACCGCAGACCTCTCGCCCCGGGCGATGCGCCATTAAATCTATAAATGATACTGCAGGAAACAACTACTCCGCGGGCTAATGCCCCGACCGGCATTGAATTATACCTGCAGTATCTGTGTGAAACAGCCAAGAACCCTTGTCGGCCACTCCACCAGACATAGACCGGTTTCGGGCTTGTTAGCCCTCATCAGTATGCCATAGGTGAGATGACCGACAATTGAACTGGCTGTTCCTTCATATGTAGTTTCACATATAAATCGAGTGCAGGTGAGATGTAACTGGTCTGCTACTTTCTGCTCGGCCTAAGCGGCTCGACTTGCAGAAAGCGACCTACAATATCGTAGGTACTTAACCGCAGACCTCTCGCCCCGGGCGATGCGCCATTAAATCTATAAATGATACTGCAGGAAACAACTACTCCGCGGGCTAATGCCCCGACCGGCATTGAATTATACCTGCAGTATCTGTGTCGCCCCGGTCGGGGCATTAGCCCGCGGAGTAGTTGTTTCCTGCAGTATCATTTATAGATTTAATGGCGCATCGCCCGGGGCGAGAGGTCTGCGGTTAAGTACCTACGATATTGTAGGTCGCTTTCTGCAAGTCGAGCCGCTTAGGCCGAGCAGAAAGTAGCAGACCAGTTACATCTCACCTGCACTCGATTTATATGTGAAACTACATATGAAGGAACAGCCAGTTCAATTGTCGGTCATCTCACCTATGGCATACTGATGAGGGCTAACAAGCCCGAAACCGGTCTATGTCTGGTGGAGTGGCCGACAAGGGTTCTTGGCTGTTTCACACAGATACTGCAGGTATAATTCAATGCCGGTCGGGGCATTAGCCCGCGGAGTAGTTGTTTCCTGCAGTATCATTTATAGATTTAATGGCGCATCGCCCGGGGCGAGAGGTCTGCGGTTAAGTACCTACGATATTGTAGGTCGCTTTCTGCAAGTCGAGCCGCTTAGGCCGAGCAGAAAGTAGCAGACCAGTTACATCTCACCTGCACTCGATTTATATGTGAAACTACATATGAAGGAACAGCCAGTTCAATTGTCGGTCATCTCACCTATGCCATACTGATGAGGGCTAACAAGCCCGAAACCGGTCTATGTCTGGTGGAGTGGCCGACAAGGGTTCTTGGCTGTTTCACACAGATACTGCAGGTATAATTCAATGCCGGTCGGGGCATTAGCCCGCGGAGTAGTTGTTTCCTGCAGTATCATTTATAGATTTAATGGCGCATCGCCCGGGGCGAGAGGTCTGCGGTTAAGTACCTACGATATTGTAGGTCGCTTTCTGCAAGTCGAGCCGCTTAGGCCGAGCAGAAAGTAGCAGACCAGTTACATCTCACCTGCACTCGATTTATATGTGAAACTACATATGAAGGAACAGCCAGTTCAATTGTCGGTCATCTCACCTATGGCATACTGATGAGGGCTAACAAGCCCGAAACCGGTCTATGTCTGGTGGAGTGGCCGACAAGGGTTCTTGGCTGTTTCACACAGATACTGCAGGTATAATTCAATGCCGGTCGGGGCATTAGCCCGCGGAGTAGTTGTTTCCTGCAGTATCATTTATAGATACGGCAACCTTACCGTACAGTTTTTTCGAATGATTTTCGAAGGCTTGGTGAATTTGGAATTAATGAACGGCGTAGTAGAGGTCCACATCAACAGCACACTGCTGTACAAGAAATTGCTATTATTGATGCAGTACTGGATGATCCAACGACCAGTACTAGAAGCATTTCCACACAGTTACAATTGCCGCACAAGTTTGTTTGGAAAACTCTTAATCGAGAAATGTAATATCCATATCACTGTCAAAAAGTCCATCACTTGTATCCAGGCGACGAGGTTAGCATTTTGTCATTTGCTACTTGAACACAATGAACAAAATCCTAACTTTATTAGAGACACTTTGGACAGATGAATCAATGTTTACGAGGAATTGGAGTAACAATACTCATAACGAGCATACGTGGTCTTTACAAAATCCACACGCATTTAGAATTAAGGTTTCCAACAAAGATTCTCTATAAACACCTGGTGTGGTATTTTCAATGGACAATTACTAGGTACCTATTCAAATGTTGTTTAATCGGTTAACTGGTGACGCATACATGGCACTTTTAGAAAATGAGTTGCACGATTTATTAGACGATATTCTTATTGGTCTGCAAAACAGAATGCGGTATCAGCATGACGGGGCACCGCCACAAGCTGGAAGAAATGTGGTGGAGTGGCTCAATAATAATTTCAATTGGAGATGGCTCGGAAGGGGCGGTCCCATTCATTGGCCTGCAAGGTCACCGGAACTTAATCCCTTTGACTTTTACCTATGGAGTCACCTAAAACAATTAGTTTATGCAGAACCTATCAACACTATTGAACAATTACAAGGTGGAATTTTAAATGCAGTGCATAATATACAACATACTGTAAATTTTGAAGCAGTTTATAATTCACTTGTTTTGCGCTGCCAGGCATGTGTATGTAAATGGTGGCATTTTTGAACATCTATTGTAGTTCTTAACTTTGTAATAATATTTGTTGTTTGTTTTATTATTTACTTTAATAAAATATTTGTATAACTCGTAGTCAAAAATAATCACATTTAAATAAAGGATTGTGAAAAAGTAAGACTTTTCTTTAACAAATTCTAACAATGAATCCATATTCATCAATTACTCAATTATTTTTATAACTGAATATCTCCTAAACGAAGTCCGATATGCAAAAAAGTTACTCTTTATTTTATGTTTAAAATTCGATTTTACATATGACATTTTATTTTGGCTATCCAGTTAGGAAACATCCTGTATATTTATCCTTCCGCATCATCCACGAGTCGCCACTGTCAAACATTTCAGATAAAAGTTTTTTTCTGAAAACGTGTAATTCCTTGAATCTTCTTTCTTATTAGATATTAGAAAGGATCACCATTTCAGTACTTTACAACTCACTATAAAAAAAATTTGGGACTCACATAGACCTATGGTCTATGGGCACTCATTTTCTTTTATTTTGCAAATTATGAAAATTAAGAAAATTAAGCTTTCATTTGTGGTATATAAAAATATGGAAAATTGATATATTAATTTAAAAAAAAAGAAAACAAATCCAAAGACTTTTCTTGATTTGTTGAAATGAATCTGTAAACAATATTATATTTCGGTATTTCTAAAAGAAAATTATTAAAATAACTAATAATAAAAGTTAAGTGATTCGGGAAATAGATGTTTCATCCGTTCATTTTCAATAAACTGTAATTTAATGGACTTTTTCCATTTTAATAATTTTGTGATAAATGTTGAACTACGTTGAGGTGAAAACCATTCATCATTCAAGCCAATTTAAAATATTAAATGTATTTTGTACCTAAAAGCACCCTATTGCACTATCCAAAGGTATCTAAAGGACAAATAAAACTACAACTGAATACTTGTATAACTGATACAAATGATAAGTGCAGACAATATTAAAATCGTAACTTTAATAAAAGTCTTTTCTTTTCTGCAATGATTTACTGTTTATAAACCGACTTGGTAGAAATTATAAGAATTATTAATGATACAAAGTCAAATGCCTTGACAGAGTACAGTTTATCACTCCCAAAATGGTACTCAAGCGCAAGGCCCTTAAGCACTGACCTACATTTTTTGCCGTTAAAATAGGGTCATCTTCGTAGTTAAGACATTTTTTTAATTATCGTATCTGTTATTAAATGTGTTACTCAAATAATTAATAAAACACCTAAAGTTTCCGATAAAAAAAGGAGAGTATATCTATGATGTATTAATTATTAGGTATATTTCTCAGTACCTACATTATTATAACTATATAGAGTGTCTCTGGGAAGTGTGCATGCAACGCTAGCACAAAGGACAATGTTAAAAATAGCCGATTTTTGGCTTATCCGGGGAAACGCATAAATCATAAAAAAATCAATTGATCATTGTTAATTAACATTAGAAATGGCCCAGAAATACGTCAGATAGCTGGGAAAATGTCTCTACTACCCCTAAACCTATATAAACTACCCTTAAATAGCTTTAAATGGATAATCATTAATTATTATTATAAAATTCGTGTAAAATGAAAAAAAAATACTTGAAAATGATTTGAACAGACAGTATGTCAATATAAAAAGTGATAAATAACTGGATAAATAGCCAGTACTCGCTCGCAAAGTGAGAACAATTGGCCCTATTTCGCCATTGAATGGGCACTTTTACAGTCATTTATCACTTTCTATGTTGACATACTGTCTTTCAAATCATTTTTCAGCATTTTTTTCATTCTAAACGAATTTTACAACAATAAATAATGATTATCTATTTTAAACTATTTAAAGGCAGATATTTTTATAGATTTAGGGGTGCAATTAATATTTCCCACCTTAGGTACTTACTGTATCAGTTTTTGCATTTTTTGACAGTATTCTATAATTTTTTCTAGCAATAAGCGTTCCTTGAACATTTAAGCATTATCTATTTTTGATGTCGAAGTAAGCTCAACATTAGTTTTTTAAAGTAGCTTTATTAATTTTTAGGGGTGGAATGGACATTTGTACAGTTATTTATCACTTTTTATTTTGACATACTGTCTGTTCAAATCATTTTCAAGCATTTTTTTCATTTTACACGAATTTTATAACAATAATTAATGATTATCCATTTAAAGCTATTTAAGGGTAGTTTATATAGGTTTAGGGGTAGTAGCGACATTTCTCCAGCTATCTGACGTATTTCTGGGCCATTTCTAATGTTAATTAACAATAATCAATTGATTTTTTTATGATTTATGCGTTCCCCCGGATAAGCAAAAAATCGGCTATATTTAACATTGTTCTTTCTGAGGTTAAAATATGAAGATCTAATTCAATATACCTTAGTCCAAAAGTGGAAATTTCCGAAATACAAGATGTCAGTTATGTTTTTAACCTTTTTTGTATATACGTCATATTACTTAATGATATATAAGAAATAGATAAAAACAAAAATTAACGTGTTTTAAAATAAAACTTCTTCTAAAAAGTTAACAAAACAAAAATTATAATCTTTTCCTCAATTTATTGTCAAATGACCGTATAATACTGTTACAATTCAGTTGCTCTAATGCGACATTTTCAATCAAGGTGCTAAAAAATCTGTATATTTACTTCAAGGACGTTATCTACATATTAATTTAAGATAAAAACCAGATGTATTTATGTTCATTTCCCTTCTAAGCACGATATTGACCAGTCAAAGACAGCGTTAAAGCCGGAAATTTTTAAATAAACAGTGGCGTGAAATGTGGAGGGATAAACAATTGTCTACGATATTGTATTTAAAAAATAATGGTTGAATATAAAATATTTGCAATGAGATTATAAATAAACAAAGTACATAAAGTTATTACGGATTGTGTCAAACCAAGGTATCTTACGTAGCGCTATCTATGCGATATGCAAAAATGATAGCTTATTCGATTTTCTCATGTCAAAAAATCTAATCTTATACCCATTTTTTGTTGCCGATTGTTAATGTGTGAAAAAATAACTGAAAATATAACATTATTGAATTATTTTTATAACTGTAAAGCCTGTATCTGGAAGTAGTATGTAACGGCCACTTATGTAAAAAATTATTATTTTCCTCTATAGAATCTACAGGTTATTATTCATTCCTTATGAATGAATCGCCCTGCATATTTATCGATCTCTACTTTCCGTCTCATAATCAGGCAACCCACAATACACCACCGCTTATTTTACAAATGTATCTTATCCTACATTAACTTTATATTTAATATATACGGACTGAAGCCCAAATTACTTAAAATTATAGTTTTAATAAAATCATTGTATTAATTTAAATTTGCTCCCTAAAATTTAGAAATGGTAAGCATAAACTCTTAAATTTATTTAGCATATTCAGTTGAAATTTGAATATCACTCACCTTATACTACCAATTTTTACTGTTGTTTTTTTTTTAATTTTTCGGTATTAGTGTAAAAATATTGTCTTATAAAACCAACAATTTTTTATCAAGAGAGCCTCTGAAATTGAACTTACTCTTATTAGATTAGGAGTCTAGAAATAGCGAATCTACTTTTCTTCCCCTCTCCTATAATTTCTAACATCTTACCAACAATGCCACTCATGACCCTTTTGGAAGGTACACGGAATTATACATCTATGATTGATTATGTTTGCAAAAAATAATACATATTTCATATTCAGTTTCAACTCCTTAGATAGCCTTACAAAACTTATCACCTGGGTTAGGTGTGTTGTCTTTCCTGCACATCAATCCATTCGAAAGTTACATTATACAGAGTGATTCAATCATAATGTCATTAATTTTATGTATTCGGAATGCCTAATAGATAGATAATCGAAAAAAAATTTACTCGACCTTTTAAAAGTAATTAAAATCAACCCATAACGCTCCGTAAGACAGTGCTCCTGGCATACAAAAAATGAGACTACCTACCTAAATATTAATTCCATTTGAATATATACTCGCGTCAAGAGTTCAGACGTCTTACCACGGCTGACGTTACACATTTGTTTTTATTGTCAACGTAATTTTCGATATTTGGTCGCGTTAAAAACAATAATTTTTTGCAACTTAGTGCAATATATGATTCAAACTTTTAGTGTAGTATATAGTTTTATTACTATCAGATGCAGTTTCTTAAATATTTTGATGAAAATATAATGAATTATTCATTTGTTCGTATGACGTAAGTCGTCTCAATTCTTGTCGCGAGTATAAATTAGTTACTTACAAAGTTAATAAACAGTAAAATTACTATTTCGTTTATCTTCTTTCAGAAATAATTCTAAAAATAATATTGAAATGGGGAAACAATGCGATAATCCTATTCTAGGATGGAAATGAAATTTTATTGTTATAAACAATTATAAAATACTTTACATACTTTTTAGTAAAAATAGATAAATAACAATAAAGATCATAAAACAATTATAGATATAATACCTAAAAGACATCGCTTTCTTTCCTACGACCAGATATGGGTTATAACCACATTACTGCAATTATCGTCAACATAGATACTTACATGATATATTTTATATATTAAGTGTCAATATGAAATTCTGATTTTATTTCATTACAATGAAATAAAAAATTATGGTTTTTATAACAAGAAGTTAATAAAATAAATTATTTTCTTGAAACTAATCTACATCCTCCGGTCTAACAGGATGAGTGAGTGGTATCACAGATCTTTGATTAACATCTCGTGAACATGCCTTTCTCATATCTAAAAACAAAATGGTAACACATTTTTAAAAACATTCACAAAAGACAAGTTGTAAAGAAAAGTCAACAGATCATGAAACAATAAGACAATAATATATTTTTCTTATTGATAAAAAACAAAGATAAAAATAAAATAATCAAGTAACATATTTTACATGAATGTAATTCAATGTTTTATATAAAAAGCAATTATGTAAGTTTTTTTGCAGTTTTACTCACCATAAGCATCTTCATCGGGATCGCCAGAGTAATATTCGAGAACAGTGCGGTAGACAATATAGCCTAAGTTTTTATACATATTAATAGCAACCTTATTACTAACTCTAACAAATAGGTCTACAAAATACGCTCGTTTCCTAAAAATAAAAATTATGCATTTATTAATTCGTAATTGAATTTTGCTATGATTTGTCCACATTTAGGTATTATAGTATCAGTTACTAATCTAATCATCAACATCCTTACGTACTTTTCTGATACATCCTCTAGGAAACTCATAAGTGTTGCAGCTAATCCCAGTCTTCGGAAATCTGGGGAAACAGTTAAGGCTGTAACATGACCATGCCAATTTTCACCTATTCCTTCCGCTTTTCCCATAACTACAAAAAAAAAACATCAACAAATGCACAAAATACCATTTCCTTCTTATATACTATATCCCATTATTTCTCCACTTGGGGATTCTGCTACTTGAAAATATTCTGGCCAATGCGCTAAATACTGCATGTAAAAAGATACTCCATAGGTTTCTGTTAGAGGATCAAGATTTCTGAAAAAAACAAATTCAGCTGTGTATACATAATATACTATATTATTACTTACACGTTATTGAATTTATACATATCATCACAAGTAAATGGTCTTAAAGTTGTCATGTTGCAATATAATATAGTAATATAATTATTTACTTTATTTTCTCGAAAACTTTATAACCTAAAAATTGACTTTTGACAATAATGAACCATAGAACCAATAGAACCAAGAACCAAGATGCCTTAGAATCTTAGAATTCTCTTGACAGTCTTGACTCTCACATTCTTTTTATCTATGACCCTCTGACTCTCGTCAATCACCAGTCACCAGATGACCACAGAGTGAAGGAGACATGGCATAACAAAAATAAAGAGGATAAGTGGTTTTCATTTTAAAAATATCATTAAGAAAATAATTTTAAGTTATCCTATGCAAAAAAACAACAGAATGTAAGCTGCATGTATAGAATAAAATATAGATTTTGTTCATGCTCAGCACCAGTAGCTGTTTATTTTATACATGCAAAAAAAATATGAACTGGATTAGTGTAAGGAACTTGTGTCAAGTGCATCATAAACTTAAATTTATTGGTTGGTTTATATGCAGTGCAAGTAGTCAAGTAGTATTGGTAGTATTATAGTATTCTGTGGTAGTGGGAGAAAGACGTCGCAAAATCTCAGCACTGGAGGTTAAATAAATTTAGCTCACAGATAAATAATTTGGTTATTGGTTGTGATTAATAAACAATAAACAAACAAAACAAATATCATACGTCAAAATTTGTTCAACAATTTATTCTCCTAGAACAACTTAGTGTACACTATAACTTTTTATCTGTCGTTGTTGCACGCAGCCATAGAAAACCACTTTCTTTTGGCGCCAATTTAACATTAACCTAAACCTAAATTTATGATTTGTCGGAGACAGGCACAGATTCAACGAGAACTCTTTGGCGGGACAACTCTAATGGATTTGTTATTTGTATTTGTATTTGTTTATACTTTGATTTTGTGATTGCGTTTATAATGAAATAAGATGGAAGCAAGTGGTACCAGTGAATCTGTATCTAAAACTGTGGTAATCAGTTCATTAGATACTTTAAATAGTTTTTTAAAAGAAAGGGACAACTCACAAAATATATTTTATATATCAAATATTCCTGATGTATGTAAAGAATTTCCATGCATATTAGGAATAGACGAAGCTGGCAGGGGTCCCGTTTTAGGTATTACTCTCTTTTAGAAAGACCAGACTGTGTTTTACAAAATTCTTTTCATTTCTAGGTCCAATGGTATATGGTTCTGCGTTTTGCCCAATAAATGAACAGATGATTTTAGAAACATTACAATGTGCTGACTCGAAAGCGTTGACTGAAGAAAAGAGAGATGTTATTTTCTCAAATATATGCAAAACCTCCAATAAGTTAGGTTGGGCAGTTGAAGTTATAGCTCCAAATTCTATATGTAACAGCATGTTAAGTAGATCGAAGTATTCTTTAAATCAAGTGTCAATGGATGCTGCAATTGGTTTAATAAAAGCGGCGATAAACTGTGGCGTTAAGATTGAGCACATTTTTGTAGACACTGTAGGTAAACCAGAAAAATATCAGGAATATTTAAAAAGCATTTTTCCAAAATATAATATAACGGTAGCAAAAAAAGCTGATTCCACTTATCCGATAGTATCTGCAGCTAGTATTTGTGCTAAAGTAACCAGGGATCATGCGCTACAAGTATGGAATTTTCAAGAAGGACTGGATGTTACTTGTAAAGAATTTGGTAGTGGATACCCAGGAGGTAATAATAAGTAATCCATATTGAAAAAAACTAGTATATGTTACCTGTATGACCAGGTTTATTCCACCGATATATAGATTTGTCAGAAAATATTTATAGAAGTTATACTCGCGACAAGAATTCGCACGACTTACGTCATATGAACAAATGAATCATAATCTGGTCTGTTGTCTATTTCAACGTATTCCCTAGAGGGCGCCACATCTGCCTTATTTGTGACATTTAAAAAATCTTCATTTTAATTTTCGAGAAAATAGCTTTTCAACAATCAGCTGCATAGTTCGTTGTAGGTACAATATTTTAACGTAATAGGGGCCAAAATTCACTTGCAAATTGTATATGTTGAAGGCAGATGATACATAGTCCCTACAAATATACTGATCGATATCGCCCAGTAGTTATTGGTTTTTACATCTGAATCACACAGCTATATAATTGATACATATATCGCATCAATCTATATCCAAAGGATAAAGTTAATCGATACCAAAATAAAGTTGTCACTATAGACTATACATAATCTGCATTGTCTGGTCATACAGGCGTTAGCATTTTGTTTATTTTTCTACGTTCATGCAAAAAACAAAACTTTATTGAACTATATTTAGTGGAAAAAGTGGTTCTTTATTGCACTAGTGCAATAAAATGTTTATTGAATTCATCTGTCATTCTACTGCCGCGTTTTGTCATCATGACAAACATAAACGTCCAAATCGATGTCTCATTTTTGAATGTAGAAAAAATATTGTATGCAACTCGTACAAAAAGTGCTTATTGCACTCGACGTGTTGTCCTACTCGGCACTTACTTTTTATACTTGTTGCATAAATAACTATACTCGCGTCAAGAATTCAGACGTCTTACGTCACAGCTGACGTTACACATTTGTTTTTATTGTCAACGTAATTTTCGATGTTTGGTCGCGTTAAAAGCAATCATTTTTTGCAATTTAGTGCAATATATAATGCAAACGTTTAGTGTGGTATATAGTTTTATTACTATCAGTTGCAGTTTCTTAACTATTTTTATGAAAATGTAATAAATTATTCATTTGTTCGTATGACGTAAGTCGTCTGAATTCTTGTCGCAAGTATATTATTTTATTTAAATTTCTAATATCTCCTTATAGATCCAGTGACAAAAAAATTTTTGGTGGATTACTGTGATCCAGTTTTTGGCTTTCCACAACTAGTGAGGTTCAGCTGGTCTACGGCTGTAAATGCACTTGAAGAGACGGCTTATCATGTGGAATGGGAAGAGGTTGAAGATGACAAAAAATCTCCTCCTGCTAATAACACCTCAATAACGTCATTTTTCAAGATGACTTCTAATAAACCTGTGATGAAAAAACAACACGAATTTTTTTCTCAGCGCTTTCTTAGTAGGAAAGTAGAGTTTTAATTATTAGTAAGACTTAGGTTTTAACATATACGAGTTGAACTTTAAGACATGATAATGTGATGTAGCCAAATGTACCAAAAGTTGATGGATAAAAAGATATAAGGTGTCAAAGTTAAATTTTATTTTCGATATTTGTAAATTACTTTTCAAAAAATCCAAATATATGCGTCCACTTTGGTGATGGATTTTTTTTGGGAGCGAGAACTTCAAATTTGTTTTTAATTTTGACGTCACTAGTACAAGGCACCTCTTATGGGATATTATGCTTCATTTATATCAGAACTATTTTGCGGCAAATATTTGGATTTTTTAAAGTTACTTACGAAAACAAAATATTAACTTTGACACCCTGTCAGTTAACAAGCAACTTTTAGACTAAGGTAAGTTTGCCTGCACATTTTTTTTTCACAAATCTACTCTTACTATATGTTCTGTTACTTAAAGTTTACCCTGTATAATGTGTACAAATTTATTTTCCCAATAAAAATTCTTGAATCAGTTACCTGTCTATTTATTTTGTATTATTTTCTTTTATTGGATATGGTATTTGTGCTACACTGAATAAAATTATTTAAAATATTGCATTTTTTTAAGTGTTTTAATTTTATATTTCAAGCAAGCAAAATTCTATATTAAATTGTAGAAATAATTATAACTTAGGTATATAGGAATAACTGAATTTGAGCCACAAATATTTTGAAAAAAAGATAGTACAAATAATGCCACTGTTATGTAAATTTGGTTTATAATTCCCCTGTTTTTTAAATACAAGGCATGAGCAATGGGGTAGCCAAAAATTTGTCATGGAGGAGGTTTTGTGAACAAATAAGTATTTCAGACTAGATTTCTTTAATTCTAAAAAATAAATTATTCTTAATGAAGAAAAAACAATAAAGAGTAAATAAAAATCGTTTTAATAAACATGTAAATAAACGAATTATATTTGTTAAAAAAAGGAAGCAAAACTAGAATTTAATGCTCGATAAATTAAGTTCTCTGTATATGTTCAGTAGAGTAAGGAAAACAATTTTTATTTTTTTCCGCGCAAACTGTTAGTTGTATGAAAAAATTACAAGATGGAAAAAATTAGTACAATTATATGTAGTATTTAAAAAAAAAAGTTTTGTTGAAATCGGCCTTTGCAGGAAAAAGTTCTGAACGAAATAAATCTAGGGGTTGCTTATTACCGCTCTCTAGAAACATGAGCCAAGAGATAGACACCACCTCAAAATAGCTTTTGACTAGATGATAATGTGTACCAAAATTGAAGTTTCTAAGTGTAGCCGTTTTTAAGGAAAAATAAAAAAACTATTTTTTTTCGCCATTTTGAGACTCGAATATCTCAACAATAAGGACCCAAATTGAAAAATTTCATATGAAGATCCCCCCCTGAAATTGCTTGTGGAATAGACTGGTAAAATATTTGACCATCATTCTGGAACACCCTGTATATGTTTATATTACCTATGTACCCAATCAACTCAAACTGTGAAAAGAGGGTTCTGACTGTTAGCCTCTCCCTCCGTGGCTACCCTACTGGGCATGCGTAGAACTTTCATCAAAATTATCTAATGATTAATAAAATTCACAAAATAAACACATTAAATAAGGGCAGCTGTCTCTGGAATCTCGAAACATGTTGCATATTTACCTATATGCAAAATATTTTTTGCATATATAATTAATGTAGATTATCAAATTTTAAAAATCGAATGTTAGTGTCGGATTATAATTTGAGAGTATAAATTTAAAGAAAATATAATTATCTTTCAGTTAATAACAACATTTTCATAAAGTTGATTTGCTTAACAAGTTGGTTGCGGAATTAAATATATGAAAAATGTGTAACTATACTCGTAGCGTAGCAATAATTTAGACGTCTTACGTCATAGCTGACGTTACGCAATTGTTTTTATTGTCAACGTAATTTTCAATATTTGCTCGTGTTAAAAACAATCGTTTTTTGCAAAATTTAGTGCACTATATAATGCAAACTTTTAGTGTAGTATATAGTTTTATTACTCTTAGTTCCAGTTTCTTTAATATTTTGATGAAAATATAATTAATATTATTCATTATTTGTTCGTATTACGTAACTCGCCCGAATTATTGCCGCGAGTATATTTGAAAATAAACGCAATTGTGAAATCTATTCAAAAAGTAAGCACAATGATTGGCTGTAACACCGTCTGCGTTTGTTAACCATGTGTAGATACCTTCATCCGACGATATCAGTTGTGTCGTGTCCTTCACAAGAAGCTTTCTCTTCTTCATTTGACATTTTAATATTTTAATTCAAGTGGTTTTGGTATTGGACTCGTCTTGTAGCCCAGAATTTTATTATTTTTCTTGTAATCTGCCAGTTTTTCTGGTAATTCTGTGGATTTTCTCTAAATGAAAAAAGTTAGTAATCGTATATAAATTTGTACTCGTTCGTTTGAAAATGATTGATGTCAGTGCTCCGAATTACCCACAAGATGAGGTTAGTACCTAATTTTTCAGTTTTTGACTAGAACATTAGAATGCAAACGGCAAACTATTTGTTATTCTCATAAATTGTGATTTATTTGGTAAAATTTACAAGATCTCGTTTACTATGAGGTATATAAAACATTGGCGGTTCAATTGCAAACATCCTAACCTTATTTTCTACAAAATTAGTATTGTTCTAAAAAAGAAGTTTAAAAAGATGTGCCTTGGATTAAACTGAATAAATTTGTTGTTATTTTATTAATAACGTTCCTTTCATAGATGCTCTTTATTGTGAAAAGAAAATAAATTTCTAGTACTTGGTAATTTATACGGATAGTATTCATATGATTAAATAAAAAACATAGCGAAAGTATTAAGATAATTCATTAGATACACGTTGTAATGATTGTTATAAACATCTCTAGTGCAAAATATTTTATTTATTTATTTGTATTAGGGTAAAAACTTATCAGCTTGATATAACGTAAATAAATTAGATTGGTTATGAATGACACTCATCAAATCGAAATCTTTGAACATTATTTAGAAAATTGCATTATGATCTTTGCAAGTAAAGTTTATCGTTCATACTAAATTTAAAATTTTAAGAATTTCTGCATATTATTAGTAACTTAAAATATAAATAAAATATAATAAAGTTTTACTAATTCAGGTTTTATCAGTTGTAGAACTGAATGTAAAATGACACTTTCAAATGTTTAAGACTATTACAAAATGTTGATTGATATAAGGAAATTCCACTAGATTTAAATTTTTAAATATACCTATATCAGTTAATAAATTATAATAAGAAATAGGCAGCAAGCAATTTGGTATATCATTTAAATTATTATCTTTGTTAGAAATTGTTTTAAACCAAATTAAATTTAATGCATATTTAATATATTTTACGATAGTGCAGAAGCATAACAGTTTTCTTTTCTGTGAAACTGTGGCTAATTTAAAACTGTTAAATAATGTTGAACATTATATATAAAAAAATCGCCACTATCTAATGACAAAAAATAAAAATTTTTATTATTTTGAGCATACCTATAGTTGTCGCAGGAATTCAGACGATTTACGTCATACGAACAAATAAACAATTCATTATATTTTCATCGAAATATTTAACTAGCTGCAACTGAGAATAATAAAACTATATACCACACTAATTGTTTGCACTATATGTATATTAATTACAAAAAATATTGTTTTCAACGTGACGAACTATGTTGACAATAAAAACAATTATTTTGCAAGTCGTGTAAATTCATGCCGCAATTATACTTAATTATTTACTTAACAGGATTTAAATATAAGTTTGCATATAAGGAAGTAAAATTAAGACAAGGAGTAACTAATATTTCCCTTCATATTTATCTAAAACTAGAACCATATTTGATTACTTAATTTATTACAAGTATATTTACTTATGTTGCAGATAAGGTCTCTTAGACTTAAAATGATTTACATACTTTAAAGTATTGTTTCTTATTAACATATTCTTGCATTCTGTGTTTTATATACTTACTAATTATACTCATAATACTTATTTAAGGCTAATGGAGTCACTGACATGAACACAGTTTACCATCAAGTGTCAGTCTATGCACCGGATATTGCCGTTGAATTTCTATCTCACAGAATTATGCAAGAAATCATCCCTGGTGTCTTCCTAGGATCATTTACAGCTGCTCAGAAACACTGCCTGCTTGAGAACGAAATCAGATATATAGTTTGCGTACGACAAGATGGAGAGGCGCATTTTATTAAACCGCAAATTAGTGATCCAAATTTTACTTACCTTACTCTAAACATAGCTGATAATGCAACGGAAAATATCATAAGATTTATAACGTGCGAAATCTCAGGGCTGTTAACAAACAAAGAAAATGCGATTTAATTACCCAAAAAAGAAGATACCATGTGATGTTAGATGGCACGTTATAGGCCCTAGCTAGCTATTACTAGTTTTAAAATTGAAGAATAAAAAAATATATATATATAAACCAATCTAAGAGGGCAGTGCCTTTCCAAGAATTTAAGGCCGTTAAACTAAGATTTTTCTTTTTTATTATTATTATTATTATTTTTTAATTAGGCGCGCCATGTGGTTTGGTTAACTGCTCCTCCCTTGCATTCCTTGAGGACTCAAAACCACAAAAGAGTTCCCAAAATAAAAAAACAATTGACGGATATTGCCAATCTAACAATTTTCTCTCTCTCTTTTTTTGTTGATTTGTTCGGAACCAGAGTGGGAAGTGAACTTTCAAAGATATAACTTCGAGACAGACAACCGGTATATTGAGTTAAAAATGTGTAAATAAGTTTATGTCAAGTTCATTAGCAGAGATACATCTAACAAAAATCTAAAGTATCAGAGAAACGAATAACAATTATTGTTATAGTACCAATAAATGGATATCCACGATTGGTCTCTACTTATTATTTATATATACATACACTTATATCTATATATATTATTAGTCTGTTGTGATCAAGCGACCATAAATTTACCCAATATACCAAGTATTGCTAAAATTAACGTATAACCTTATATTAAATCTATTTGTTCTCAGGCAATATTAGTTGCTTAACAGTGGAGGGTTGAGTTTAATGATCGATAAAAAAACCGTTAATATATAAGTAATATTTAACAAGAAAAAGTGCAGAACTTGCTCAACTTTCACTTATCTGGCCAACATCAAGGGTAAGCAGATTCCGGAAGGTCCAGCGGAGTCAAGGGTGGGTGAAATCCCACTTGAGGGTTGAAATCAACGTGTTTCTCCACGTGGTGAAGGTCTGTGGAAGAAAATGGCAGATCCTAAGCTCCCATCGGTTGGCATGGTAGAAGTGGTCTCCAAGGAAGGTTACGTAGCACCTGAAGCAGGTCTTATTTGCGGGGAGGACACCATAAAAAACCCTAGAGATGCAAAGAAAATGCGTTAATTAATGCTCAAGAACATGCAGGGTAAACTAGAAAATTACTCTGAAGTACCTACCTCTTTTATAGAGGGTTTTCTTGAGTTAGAAGGTGGTAGAAAAATAATCTCCTAGATGGTATCGTAGAAGAAGGAAACTTCTTCTGGAAAATTCTCCACCAGCTGCAGAAGTAAAGTGGACACAAAAATCCCAGAATGGCTATACTTTTGGTAAATCAATAACCAACACCAAAAGTAAAATAACTTGGCACAAAATCACTTCAAATCCCAATAAGGGTGGTTCCAATTATCACAAAAGGTTTTGGCCAATATGTCGTACACCACTTAAAAGCAGAAAACTAAGTGATTTTTTCCAAAACACTCCAGGTTGTTTAAAAACCCTGTTGGAGGGAAATAGAAAAGATACCAATATAATAGAAAATAATTAACCATAAAATTAGAAATACCAACCTACTAACGGGAGGCATTATCCACACCCAAGGGTGGAAATTAGGAGAATAAATTAATAATTAATAACGGGTTTTAAGACAGGTGAAATTTGTTAAAGATGGAGATAATATTGTAGAAAATATGGGGCAGGCAATTTAAAGACATATAGGAATTTGGCTTGTCGAAGATATCTTTTTGTTCTAGAGTTTTTATTAGTCGCGCGGCGCCTATGAACAGCGAACTAGGCGCGAGGAAGACAGATAAATTAGGTGATTTATTTCACTTTCCACATACAAATAATAAAATAGGCAACTTAAAATACTTAGTTATGTAGGGTTAATTGTATCTAGCGCCGTATTAATTAAATGGAACCGTTACACTCCCCCCTTTCCTGGAAAGAGGTAAATTTTGGGAAAAATTTACCGATACTGTCTGGAATAAATATACGTATAGTTACTCTGTGTCATCGGAAGTTTTAGTTAGAGGCTTCAGATCTTGAACGTGCCATACTCCTATTGATTTTCCTTTATTATCCACGAGCTCATATGTCCAATTTCCAATTTTTCGATGGATAGTGAAAGGGCCTACAAATTTCGGGCTTAACTTTGCATTGATATGTTTGCTGGCATCTGACAAAATCTTATTCTTCCTCCATACCTGTTCTCCCACAGTAAAATGCACAGGTCTCCTCCGCAAATTATATACTTTTCGATTCCTTTCTTGACTGTCAAAAATTCTTTTCTTGATTTTATCAAACATTTTCTGATACCCCAGTTGCCTTTTCTCTATTTCACTCTCTTCGCTCTGTTTTTCTTCAGATGCCTGTAAAAGGTAGTCATACTGATTTCCATCTCCAATGTACTCGCGACCAAAGTTGACAAAATATGGGGTAAACCCAGTAGTTTCATTTTAGAGGTCCTCATGGCACAACCAATAGCCGCAATATTTTCATCCCATTTTCTATGGTTATCTCTGAGATAACATGAAATCATAGTTTTCACTATTTTGTTGTACCGCTCTACTGGATCAGCTCTAGCGTTGTAATTGGCTGTGTATGACAATTTAGTACCATATTTGTTACATAGCGCCTGAAATTCTTTACTGCGCATGGCTTTTCCATTGTCACAAATTAGAAATTTCGGTACTCCATAAACACAGAAAATCTGCTCTTCAACAAAACGACACAAGGCTTTGGATGTTGCTGACCGCAGGGGACATAAAACTACATATTTACTAAAATAGTCACATACATTTAGTAGATAACAATAACCATTCTTACTACGAGGATATGGACCCATAAAGTCTAGGCTAATCATTTGCCATGGCCGATTGATTTCCGGTCGAGTTCCCATTAATCCTGCTGGTGGCCTTTGTTCCAGTTTGTGTTGCAAACATACCTGACAATTCTTGACATATTTCGCGACGTCCGCTCGCATTTTCGGCCAGGTATAGCGATTATAGATTTTCCAGTAGGTCTTGTAGATCCCTACGTGACCAGATCTTACATCATCGTGATTCTGCTGGAGAATACTTTTCCTTTTATCCTTAGGAACTACCATTTTCCAATAGTCCGACACATCGGATAATTCAGGAGTAGCACATTTTACATATTTATAAATTTTATCATTTTCTATTCTCCATTGAGGATATTTATCAGGCTGATTATTGATTTTTCCTTCAGTCTGTTATACCAAACATCTGAAGTATTTCCAAAATTTTCCATAAGGTTTTCCTCAGTAGTGACTAACTCAACTGCGATTGGGACACTTCTAGATAGACAATCTGGAACAACATTATCCCGTCCTTTCCTGTGAACTATGGTGTAATTAAAAGGTTGTAAACGTAACGCCCATCTTGCCAAGCGACCGGTAGGGTCCTTCAAACGGTGGAGCCAGATCAGAGATGCATGGTCGGTAACCACGGTAAAATGAGTTCCTTCTAAGTAGTTCCGAAGTTTTCTACAGCCCATATGACACTTAAACACTCTCTTTCCGTAGTAGAGTAGTTTCTTTCTGATTTAGTTAAAGATCTTGACAAGAAGCAAATCACCTTTTCACCATCTTCAAATGTCTGGGTCAAAACAGCTCCAAGTCCATAAGCTGAAGCATCTGTTTGGAGTGTAAAAGACTTGGAAAAATCGGGGCAGGTAAGAATGGGTGCAGCTATCAGAGAATTTTTGATGAGATTAAATGATTCTTCACACTCTTTACTCCAAACATAAGTTACGTTTTTATGGGTTAATTTGGTAAGTGGGGCGATCAGTGTAGAAAAGTTTGGTATAAATTTCCTGTACCATCCGGCCATTCCTAGGAATCTACGAATTTCCGTAGGATTTTTAGGCGGTTTTATTTTCATTACGGCCTCCACCTTCTCTGTATCTACATGCAAGCCTTTCCCATCTACTATGTATCCCAAATATCTTAATGAAGGTAGGCAAAATTTGCATTTCTCTCTTCCTAAGGTTAAACCTGCTGCAGTAAGTCTGTCAAATACCTTACCAAGAACCTTTGTAACGGTTCCATTTAATTAATACGGCGCTAGATACAATTAACCCTACATAACTAAGTATTTTAAGTTGCCTATTTTATTATTTGTATGTGGAAAGTGAAATAAATCACCTAATTTATCTGTCTTCCTCGCGCCTAGTTCGCTGTTCATAGGCGCCGCGCGACTAATAAAAACTCTAGAACAAAAAGATATCTTCGACAAGCCAAATTCCTATATGTCTTTAAATTGCCTGCCCCATATTTTCTACAATATTATCTCCATCTTTAACAAATTTCACCTGTCTTAAAACCCGTTATTAATTATTAATTTATTCTCCTAATTTCCACCCTTGGGTGTGGATAATGCCTCCCGTTAGTAGGTTGGTATTTCTAATTTTATGGTTAATTATTTTCTATTATATTGGTATCTTTTCTATTTCCCTCCAACAGGGTTTTTAAACAACCTGGAGTGTTTTGGAAAAAATCACTTAGTTTTCTACTTTTAAGTGGTGTACGACATATTGGCCGAAACCTTTTGTGGTAATTGGAACCACCCTTATTGGGATTTGAAGTGATTTTGTGCCAAGTTATTTTACTTTTGGTGTTGGTTATTGATTTACCAAAAGTATAGCCATTCTGGGATTTTTGTGTCGTCCACTTTACTTCTGCAGCTGGTGGAGAATTTTCCAGAAGAAGTTTCCTTCTTCTACGATACCATCTAGAGATTATTTTTCTACCACCTTCTAACTCAAGAAAACCCTCTATAAAAGAGGTAGGTACTTCAGAGTAATTTTCTAGTTTACCCTACATGTTCTTGAGCATTAATTAACGTATTTTCTTTGCATCTCTAGGGTTTTTTCGGGGTTCTGTCCTCCTCGCAAATAACGCCTACTTCAGGTGCTACGTAACATCTCTTGAGGACAACTTCTACCATACCAACCGATGGGGGCTTAGGAACTGCCATTTTCTTCTACAGACCTTCACCAGGTGGAGAAACACGTTGATTTCAACTCTCGAATGGGATTTCACCTACCCTTGACTCAGCTGGACCTTCCGGAATCTGCTTACTCTTGATGTTAGCCAGATAAGTGAAAGTTGTGCAGATTCTGCACTTTTCTTGTTAAATATTACTTATATATTAACGGTTTTTTTATCGATCATTAAACTCAACCCTCCACTGTTAAGCAACTAATATTGCCTGAGAACAAATAGATTTAATATAAGGTTATACGTTAATTTTAGCAATACTTGGTATATTGGGTAAATTTATGGTCGCTTGATCACAACAGACTAATAATATATATAGATATAAGTGTATGTATATATAAATAATAAGTAGAGACCAATCGTGGATATCCATTTATTGGTACTATAACAATAATTGTTATTCGTTTCTCTGATACTTTAGATTTTTGTTAGATGTATCTCTGCTAATGAACTTGACATAAACTTATTTACACATTTTTAACTCAATATACCGGTTGTCTGTCTCGAAGTTATATCTTTGAAAGTTACCTTCCCACTCTGGTTCCGAGAACAAATCAACAAAAAAAGAGAGAGAGAACGAAAATTGTTAGATTGGCAATATCCGTCAATTGTTTTTTTATTTTGGGGAACTCTTTTGTGGTTTTTGAGTCCTCAAGGAATGCAAGGGAGGAGCAGTTAACCAAACCACATGGCGCCCTAATTAAAAAAAAATAATAATAATAATAATAAAAAAAGAAAAAAATCTTAGTTTAACGGCCTTAAATTCTTGGAAAGGCACTGCCCTCTTAGATTGGTTTATATATATATATTTTTTTTTATTCTTCAATTTTTAAAACTAGTAATAGCTAGCTAGGGCCTATAACGTGCCATCTAACATCACATGGTATCTTTTTTTTTTGGGTAATTAAATTGCATTTTCTTTGTTTGTTAACAGCCCTGAGATTTCGGCACGTTATAAAGTTTGGCGCCCAACGTAAAAGTTCTTTTAAACAGAGTGGAACTTTGTTCTCAGATTACTTTCATTAAAAGTGGATGGTTGATTCATAAATTATTCTATACAAGTCTGATTAGTTCATTTATTATTACAAACAATTGGGATATATGTATTTTAAAGTATAGCATATATTAATGTTTTTATTGCGACTTTTTTTATCTGGCAAATATTGGTTTTGAGCGAGTTATAAAAAGGTTTGAAATTGAAACCTTTCTTCGAGTACTTTTAAGACTAGTAAAATTTTGCGTTCTGCAGTAGGTTTTAATTTAAAATTTATATAGGGCGTGAATAAATTAGTCATTAGTTCATGTTTAATTTTCATTAATAGCGATATATTACTGTTTATAAAAATTTAATAGTAGGTTTGCAATACAGAGTCTCCGTTTAATTAATATTTTCGTAAGATCTTGTTTTCTGTAACCAAGTAATAGTTTTTTGGACAAGCGCTTTTTTTTCTATTTGTGAATAAAATATTTGTCTGGTTGCTGGAGCATTCAAAGCACTAATATATATACCTATTTAATTTTTTTTCCTTTATTAAACTGCATTCACCGCAAGTTTTTTTCTAAATCTAATTTAATTGGATGGTATGTTTGAAACGTATTCACTTATCGTCATAGTTGCTATTTATAAATTTTAAGAATATTACAAAAAAAAAAACTTTAAAATTATATTTTATACAGGTTGGTTAGTTATTAGTCACTATTTTACTATCTTTATTAGTTTAGTTACTGCATTTAGGTAGTTAATTAGATAGATGGTGTGGATTTATATTATAGCACTTTCTTCGTGTTTACTGTTTTGTAGTTTATTGCACTTTTGCGGTGCGTAGCATTTGTGCATGTTTGGTTTAGTTATTTTAGTTTTGTAGTTTCACTTTTTTAAGGAAGGGTGGGGATTCAACATTAGTTTAACATTACGTAGTTATTCATTAAAAATATGTTTATAATATATTAAGTATATATATATATTTTTTTTATTTTATAAATTTGATACAAAATGGAAGTTAATCGATTAAAAAGTGATGAGCTGACATGGGAATTGATGACAAGAGGTTGTGAAATAGGAACTACGGTTAATGAAAAGCGTTCACAATTAAGAGATGCTTTGTCACGTAATCTTCCAGATAATCCAAGTATAAAATTAGATACATTGTCTGAATTTTGTATATGTAGGGCAAAATTAGATGAATTGATAGGGCATATCCAGGATTTTGATATAAAATTTCGACAAAACGAATTTCAGCGAATACATAGTCGGTTGTTGCATATACAAAGACGTTTAGATCGAATAAATGTTGATAGCGATGAAATCGAACGCAAACGAGCAGATCTTGTTTTTATTCTCACCAATGCCATAGAAGCTTTGAAAGATGCGGATCATATTGCGAGTTTTAGCGATGTTAGCTCTAGACCTACTACATCAAATACTCAATTAGATAAATCGTCTCTTAGAAGTGAATCTATCTTAGACACACCAAACATTATGATCCAACCGTCTGAACCTGTCGTAGCTCAGTTAATCGATTATGAATTGCCTCCAGACAATTGCCATGTTAACTCTAAAACTGTTACGCAACGTTCTGTTGTAAGAAATAGTGAATTGATAAATCCTCAGTCAAATGTTATGCCAACTAGTGCTTGCTCCATGAACCAACAAATAGGCACCCGTTTGCTTGAAAGATTAAATCAATTAGCATTGCAACCAGTCATTCGTGGAACGTCTCACACTCACCCTGTGCGCCATGTAAATTTTGCTAATACTGGTAGCTCTATTGCAAATCCATTGATAGAAACTGCGCCATCTACTTCTCGAGGTTTAAATAGTACTCTGAGTCGTCAGGACTTTCCTGGTGCTTTTGACAGTGAAGAAGTAAATCCAGTTAATAGTACATTTATCAATAGTCATTTATATCAAAAGAGTGTACCAGTGTATAAGTGGAATATTTCATTTGATGGTAGTGGTAGTGTGACGTCATTTATTGAAGACGTGGAACAACTAGCGGAAGCGAGACATGTATCTAGGAAGCAATTGTTTCTGTCAGCTTACGAACTATTAAGAGGAGATGCTCGGGATTGGTACTTACCTAGAAAGTCAAAGTTTACCAGTTGGGAAGATTTTAAGCTAGCATTGAGGGATGCTTTCCTGCCACTCAACTACGAAGAAAATTTGCTAGAAGAAATCAAGAAACGGACTCAAGGATTTGACGAGAGATTAATTTTGTACGTAACCAGAATGCAAAATTTATTCAAGAAGTTGACTGTTAAAAGACCTCCCGAAGAGGAGCAAGCCGAAATCATTAGGAAACGATTACTACCTCATCTCCAAACTGCGTTAACTTTCGAAGAAACGTTAACAATTGAAGAATTGTTAGCCAAGGGGAAACGAGCTGAACAAAACCATTGGGAAGCTCAACAATATTGTGCACCACCTACTCATTCACAGTTCATACAAGAACAACATTTAACATATCGTAGACTAAATCCGTCCTCAAGAAATGTTGCCGTTAGGGCTATTCAATCAGAAAACCCCGAAGCCGACACTGGCGCGAATCTGTCCCCTATAAATTCATCTTCAATACAGGATAATTCTCACATACCTTCTACCTCTCAAAATAGAAATATAATTTGTTGGAATTGCAATCAACCCGGACACAGACGAAATCAATGTAGGCAACCCTTAAAACTAACCTGTTTTAGATGTGGTCAAGCAGGCTATACTACACGTACCTGTAGTTGCTCAAAAAACTCCAATCAGGGGAATTAGCAGGCCGAGGAATTACCCCTATTACTCAAAATTCGGCCTCACAACTACATGTAGCACATATGGAAAAACTAGCTTTAATTAATTATGTAATTTCACATGCAGAGGGAGATCAGCGGCCTTATTTAGAAGTATCTATTCTAGGATATCCAATGCTAGGATTATTGGATTCAGGTAGTACCGCGACGTTAGTAAGTATGGAAGGATACCACGATTTGACTCAGTTGGGTCTAACATTGGACTCTTCAAAAAAAGTAAAGTGTTCTGTTGCCAATGGACAAGAGTGTTTCAGTATTGGGGTTGTAAAAACTCCAGTGTGCCTAATGGGTAGAGTTTGTGTTTTAGATATATTAGTGGTGCAAAACTTATCATGTAAACTGATTTTAGGAATGGATTTCTGGTTTTCTATGGATATTGTACCTGACCTAAAGAAGAATATCTGGCATTTCGGTCGTGATTCCAGTCTAGAAGTTTGTGGTATTATAGATGAATCAAGTCTCTCTAAAGAACAAATTGAGAAATTGAATATATTGTTAGAAGAAAATTTGCTAAAATGGGAGCCGGTCTTGGATACACTAATGTGGCGAGTCACGAAATAATACTGGAAGAGAAGACTAGACCGATTAAACAAAGATATTACCCTGTATCTCCGTACAAACAGAAGTTATTGGATGAAGAAATAAAAAAGATGCTACAAATGGACGTCATTGAACCTTCCAAAAGTCCGTGGTCGTCACCTGTTCTACTCGTGCCAAAAGGTGATAACAATTATCGATTCTGTGTGGATTATCGTGCCCTGAATAAAGTTACCAAAAGGATGCTTACCCTCTTCCCTATGTTTCTGCCATATTGGATCGACTACGTGGAGCTCGATATTTAAGTTCTATGGACATCAAGTCTGCGTATTGGCAAGTATGTGTCAAGGAGGAATGTCGTGAGCTTACTGCGTTCACTGTACCATCGAGGGGACTTTTCCACTTCAAAAGAATGCCATTTGGTTTGGCAAACGCACCTGCTACCTGGCAGCGTTTAATTGATATGGTTCTAGGCATAGATCTTGAACCTTATGTACTAGTTTACCTCGATGACATTATAATAATTTCTCCGGATTTTGAGACTCATTTGAAGGTTCTTGGTAAGGTATTTGACAGACTTACTGCAGCAGGTTTAACCTTAGGAAGAGAGAAATGCAAATTTTGCCTACCTTCATTAAGATATTTGGGATACATAGTAGATGGGAAAGGCTTGCATGTAGATACAGAGAAGGTGGAGGCCGTAATGAAAATAAAACCGCCTAAAAATCCTACGGAAATTCGTAGATTCCTAGGAATGGCCGGATGGTACAGGAAATTTATACCAAACTTTTCTACACTGATCGCCCCACTTACCAAATTAACCCATAAAAACGTAACTTATGTTTGGAGTAAAGAGTGTGAAGAATCATTTAATCTCATCAAAAATTCTCTGATAGCTGCACCCATTCTTACCAGCCCCGATTTTTCCAAGTCTTTTACACTCCAAACAGATGCTTCAGCTTATGGACTTGGAGCTGTTTTGACAGACATTTGAAGATGGTGAAAAGGTGATTTGCTTCTTGTCAAGATCTTTAACTAAATCAGAAAGAAACTACTCTACTACGGAAAGAGAGTGTTTAAGTGTCATATGGGCTGTAGAAAACTTCGGAACTACTTAGAAGGAACTCATTTTACCGTGGTTACCGACCATGCATCTCTGATCTGGCTCCACCGTTTGAAGGACCCTACCGGTCGCTTGGCAAGATGGGCGTTACGTTTACAACCTTTAATTACACCATAGTTCACAGGAAAGGACGGGATAATGTTGTTCCAGATTGTCTATCTAGAAGTGTCCCAATCGCAGTTGAGTTAGTCACTACTGAGGAAAACCTTATGGAAAATTTTGCAAATACTTCAGATGTTTGGTATAACAGACTGAAGGAAAAAATCAATAATCAGCCTGATAAATATCCTCAATGGAGAATAGAAAATGATAAAATTTATAAATATGTAAAATGTGCTACTCCTGAATTATCCGATGTGTCGGACTATTGGAAAATGGTAGTTCCTAAGGATAAAAGGAAAAGTATTCTCCAGCAGAATCACGATGATGTAAGATCTGGTCACGTAGGGATCTACAAGACCTACTGGAAAATCTATAATCGCTATACCTGGCCGAAAATGCGAGCGGACGTCGCGAAATATGTCAAGAATTGTCAGGTATGTTTGCAACACAAACCGGAACAAAGGCCACCAGCAGGATTAATGGGAACTCGACCGGAAATCAATCGGCCATGGCAAATGATTAGCCTAGACTTTATGGGTCCATATCCTCGTAGTAAGAATGGTTATTGTTATCTACTAAATGTATGTGACTATTTTAGTAAATATGTAGTTTTATGTCCCCTGCGGTCAGCAACATCCAAAGCCTTGTGTCGTTTTGTTGAAGAGCAGATTTTCTGTGTTTATGGAGTACCGAAATTTCTAATTTGTGACAATGGAAAAGCCATGCGCAGTAAAGAATTTCAGGCGCTATGTAACAAATATGGTACTAAATTGTCATACACAGCCAATTACAACGCTAGAGCTGATCCAGTAGAGCGGTACAACAAAATAGTGAAAACTATGATTTCATGTTATCTCAGAGATAACCATAGAAAATGGGATGAAAATATTGCGGCTATTGGTTGTGCCATGAGGACCTCTAAAAATGAAACTACTGGGTTTACCCCATATTTTGTCAACTTTGGTCGCGAGTACATTGGAGATGGAAATCAGTATGACTACCTTTTACAGGCATCTGAAGAAAAACAGAGCGAAGAGAGTGAAATAGAGAAAAGGCAACTGGGGTATCAGAAAATGTTTGATAAAATCAAGAAAAGAATTTTTGACAGTCAAGAAAGGAATCGAAAAGTATATAATTTGCGGAGGAGACCTGTGCATTTTACTGTGGGAGAACAGGTATGGAGGAAGAATAAGATTTTGTCAGATGCCAGCAAACATATCAATGCAAAGTTAATCCCGATATTTGTAGGCCCTTTCACTATCCATCGAAAAATTGGAAATTGGACATATGAGCTCGTGGATAATAAAGGAAAATCAATAGGAGTATGGCACGTTCAAGATCTGAAGCCTCTAACTAAAACTTCCGATGACACAGAGTAACTATACGTATATTTATTCCAGACAGTATCGGTAAATTTTTCCCAAAATTTACCTCTTTCCAGGAAAGGGGGGAGTGTAACGGTTCCATTTAATTAATACGGCGCTAGATACAATTAACCCTACATAACTAAGTATTTTAAGTTGCCTATTTTATTATTTGTATGTGGAAAGTGAAATAAATCACCTAATTTATCTGTCTTCCTCGCGCCTAGTTCGCTGTTCATAGGCGCCGCGCGACTAATAAAAACTCTAGAACAAAAAGATATCTTCGACAAGCCAAATTCCTATATGTCTTTAAATTGCCTGCCCCATATTTTCTACAATATTATCTCCATCTTTAACAAATTTCACCTGTCTTAAAACCCGTTATTAATTATTAATTTATTCTCCTAATTTCCACCCTTGGGTGTGGATAATGCCTCCCGTTAGTAGGTTGGTATTTCTAATTTTATAGTTAATTATTTTCTATTATATTGGTATCTTTTCTATTTCCCTCCAAATGGTTTTTTTTTAAAAACAACCTTGAGTCTTTTGGAAAAAATCACTTAGTTTTACTGCTGTTAAGTGGTGTACGACATATTGGCCAAAACCTTTTGTGGTAATTGGAACCACCCTTATTGGGATTTGAAGTGATTTTGTGCCAAGTTATTTTACTTTTGGTGTTGGTTATTGATTTACCAAAAGTATAGCCATTCTGGGATTTTTGTGTCGTCCACTTTACTTCTGCAGCTGGTGGAGAATTTTCCAGAAGAAGTTTCCTTCTTCTACGATACCATCTAGGAGATTATTTTTCTACCACCTTCTAACTCAAGAAAACCCTCTATAAAAGAGGTAGGTACTTCAGAGTAATTTTCTAGTTTACCCTGCATGTTCTTGAGCGTTAATTAACGTATTTTCTTTGCATCTCTAGGAGGTACGTACAACGTAACCTCCCTTGAGGACCACTTCTACCATACCAACCGATGGGAGCTTAGGATCTGCCATTTTCTCCACAGACCTTCACCACGTGGAGAAACACGTTGATTTCAACCCTCAAGTGGGATTTCACCCACCCTTGACTCCGCTGGACCTTCCGGAATCTGCTTACCCTTGATGTTGGCCAGATAAGTGAAAGTTGAGCAAGTTCTGCACTTTTTCTTGTTAAATATTACTTATATATTAACGTTTTTTTTTATCGATCATTAAACTCAACCCTCCACTGTTAAGCAACTAATATTGCCTGAGAACAAATAGATTTAATATAAGGTTATACGTTAATTTTAGCAATACTTGGTATATTGGGTAAATTTATGGTCGCTTGATCACAACAGACTAATAATATATATAGATATAAGTGTATGTATATATAAATAATAAGTAGAGACCAATCGTGGATATCCATTTATTGGTACTATAACAATAATTGTTATTCGTTTCTCTGATACTTTAGATTTTTGTTAGATGTATCTCTGCTAATGAACTTGACATAAACTTATTTACACATTTTTAACTCAATATACCGGTTGTCTGTCTCGAAGTTATATCTTTGAAAGTTCCCTTCCCACTCTGGTTCCGAGAACAAATCAACAAAAAAAAAGAGAGAGAGAACGAAAATTGTTAGTTTGGCAATATCCGTCAATTGTTTTTATTTTATTTTGGGGAACTCTTTTGTGGTTTTTGAGTCCTCAAGGAATGCAAGGGAGGAGCAGTTAACCAAACCACATGGCGCCCTAATTAAAAAAAAATAATAATAATAAATAATAAAAAAAATCTTAGTTTAACGGCCTTAAATTCTTGGAAAGGCACTGCCCTCTTAGATTGGTTTATATATATATATATATATTTTTTTTATTCTTCAATTTTTAAAACTAGTAATAGCTAGCTAGGGCCTATAACGTGCCATCTAACATCACATGGTATCTTTTTTTTTTGGTAATTAAATCGCATTTTCTTTGTTTGTTAACAGCCCTGAGATTTCGGCACGTTATACCTTTAAATGAGTCTCAAAATCCGGAGAAATTATTATAATGTCATCGAGGTAAACTAGTACATAAGGTTCAAGATCTATGCCTAGAACCATATCAATTAAACGCTGCCAGGTAGCAGGTGCGTTTGCCAAACCAAATGGCATTCTTTTGAAGTGGAAAAGTCCCCTCGATGGTACAGTGAACGCAGTAAGCTCACGACATTCCTCCTTGACACATACTTGCCAATACGCAGACTTGATGTCCATAGAACTTAAATATCGAGCTCCACGTAGTCGATCCAATATGGCAGAAACATAGGGAAGAGGGTAAGCATCCTTTTTGGTAACTTTATTCAGGGCACGATAATCCACACAGAATCGATAATTGTTATCACCTTTTGGCACGAGTAGAACAGGTGACGACCACGGACTTTTGGAAGGTTCAATGACGTCCATTTGTAGCATCTTTTTTATTTCTTCATCCAATAACTTCTGTTTGTACGGAGATACAGGGTAATATCTTTGTTTAATCGGTCTAGTCTTCTCTTCCAGTATTATTTCGTGACTCGCCACATTAGTGTATCCAAGACCGGCTCCCATTTTAGCAAATTTTTCTTCTAACAATATATTCAATTTCTCAATTTGTTCTTTAGAGAGACTTGATTCATCTATAATACCACAAACTTCTAGACTGGAATCACGACCGAAATGCCAGATATTCTTCTTTAGGTCAGGTACAATATCCATAGAAAACCAGAAATCCATTCCTAAAATCAGTTTACATGATAAGTTTTGCACCACTAATATATCTAAAACACAAACTCTACCCATTAGGCACACTGGAGTTTTTACAACCCCAATACTGAAACACTCTTGTCCATTGGCAACAGAACACTTTACTTTTTTTGAAGAGTCCAATGTTAGACCCAACTGAGTCAAATCGTGGTATCCTTCCATACTTACTAACGTCGCGGTACTACCTGAATCCAATAATCCTAGCATTGGGTATCCTAGAATAGATACTTCTAAATAAGGCCGCTGATCTCCCTCTGCATGTGAAATTACATAATTAATTAAAGCTAGTTTTTCCATATGTGCTACATGTAGTTGTGAGGCCGAATTTTGAGTAATAGGGGTAATTCCTCGGCCTGCTAATTCCCCTGATTGGAGTTTTTTGAGCAACTACAGGTACGTGTAGTATAGCCTGCTTGACCACATCTAAAACAGGTTAGTTTTAAGGGTTGCCTACATTGATTTCGTCTGTGTCCGGGTTGATTGCAATTCCAACAAATTATATTTCTATTTTGAGAGGTAGAAGGTATGTGAGAATTATCCTGTATTGAAGATGAATTTATAGGGGACAGATTCGCGCCAGTGTCGGCTTCGGGGTTTTCTGATTGAATAGCCCTAACGGCAACATGTCTTGGGGACGGATTTAGTCTACGATATGTTAAATGTTGTTCTTGTATGAACCGTGAATGAGTAGGTGGTGCACAATATTGTTGAGCTTCCCAATGGTTTTGTTCAGCTCGTTTCCCCTTGGCTAACAATTCTTCAATTGTTAACGTTTCTTCGAAAGTTAACGCAGTTTGGAGATGAGGTAGTAATCGTTTCCTAATGATTTCGGCTTGCTCCTCTTCGGGAGGTCTTTTAACAGTCAACTTCTTGAATAAATTTTGCATTCTGGTTACGTACAAAATTAATCTCTCGTCAAATCCTTGAGTCCGTTTCTTGATTTCTTCTAGCAAATTTTCTTCGTAGTTGAGTGGCAGGAAAGCATCCTCAATGCTAGCTTAAAATCTTCCCAACTGGTAAACTTTGACTTTCTAGGTAAGTACCAATCGAGCATCTCCTCTTAATAGTTCGTAAGCTGACAGAAACAATTGCTTCCTAGATACATGTCTCGCTTCCGCTAGTTGTTCCACGTCTTCAATAAATGACGTCACACTACCACTACCATCAAATGAAATATTCCACTTATACACTGGTACACTCTTTTGATATAAATGACTATTGATAAATGTACTATTAACTGGATTTACTTCTTCACTGTCAAAAGCACCAGGAAAGTCCTGACGACTCAGAGTACTATTTAAACCTCGAGAAGTAGATGGCGCAGTTTCTATCAATGGATTTGCAATAGAGCTACCAGTATTAGCAAAATTTACATGGCGCACAGGGTGAGTGTGAGACGTTCCACGAATGACTGGTTGCAATGCTAATTGATTTAATCTTTCAAGCAAACGGGTGCCTATTTGTTGGTTCATGGAGGAAGCACTAGTTGGCATAACATTTGACTGAGGATTTACCAATTCACTATTTCTTACAACAGAACGTTGCGTAACAGTTTTAGAGTTAACATGGCAATTGTCTGGAGGCAATTCATAATCGATTAACTGAGCTACGACAGGTTCAGACGGTTGGATCATAATGTTTGGTGTGTCTAAGATAGATTCACTTCTAAGAGACGATTTATCTAATTGAGTATTTGATGTAGTAGGTCTAGAGCTAACATCGCTAAAACTCGCAATATGATCCGCATCTTTCAAAGCTTCTATGGCATTGGTGAGAATAAAAACAAGATCTGCTCGTTTGCGTTCGATTTCATCGCTATCAACATTTATTCGATCTAAACGTCTTTGTATATGCAACAACCGACTATTTATTCGCTGAAATTCGTTTTGTCGATTTTTTATATCAAAATCCTGGATATGCCCTATCAATTCATCTAATTTTGCCCTACATATACAAAATTCAGACAATGTATCTAATTTTATACTTGGATTATCTGGAAGATTACGTGACAAAGCATCTCTTAATTGTGAACGCTTTTCATTAACCGTAGTTCCTATTTCACAACCTCTTGTCATCAATTCCCATGTCAGCTCATCACTTTTTAATCGATTAACTTCCATTTTGTATCAAATTTATAAAATAAAAAAATATATATACTTAATATATTATAAGAATATTTTTAATGAATAACTACGTAATGTTAAACTAATGTTGAATCCCCACCCTTCCTTAAAAAAGTGAAACTACAAAACTAAAATAACTAAACCAAACATGCACAAATGCTACGCACCGCAAAAGTGCAATAAACTACAAAACGGTAAACACGAAGAAAGTGCTATAATATAAATCCACACCATCTATCTAATTAACTACCTAAATGCAGTAACTAAACTAATAAAGATAGTAAAATAGTGACTAATAACTAACCAACCTGTATAAAATATAATTTTAAAGTTTTTTTTTTTTTTGTAATATTTTTAAAATTTATAAATAGCAACTATGACGATAAGTGAATACGTTTCAAACATACCATCCAATTAAATTAGATTTAGAAAAAAACTTGCGGTGAATGCAGTTTAATAAAGGAAAAAAAATTAAATAGGTATATATATTAGTGCTTTGAATGCTCCAGCAACCAGACAAATATTTTATTCACAAATAGAAAAAAAGCGCTTGTCCAAAAAATTATTACTTGGTTACAGAAAACAAGATCTTACGAAAATATTAATTAAACGGAGACTCTGTATTGCAAAACTACTATTAAATTTTTATAAACAGTAATATATCGCTATTAATGAAAATTAAACATGAACTAATGACTAATTTATTCACGCCCTATATAAATTTTAAATTAAAACCTACTGCAGAACGCAAAATTTTACTAGTCTTAAAAGTACTCGAAGAAAGGTTTCAATTTCAAACCTTTTTATAACTCGCTCAAAACCAATATTTGCCAGATAAAAAAAGTCGCAATAAAAACATTAATATATGCTATACTTTAAAATACATATATCCCAATTGTTTGTAATAATAAATGAACTAATCAGACTTGTATAGAATAATTTATGAATCAACCATCCACTTTTAATGAAAGTAATCTGAGAACAAAGTTCCACTCTGTTTAAAAGAACTTTTACGTTGGGCGCCAAACTTTATAACGTGCCGAAATCTCAGGGCTGTTAACAAACAAAGAAAATGCGATTTAATTACCAAAAAAAAGATACCATGTGATGTTAGATGGCACGTTATAGGCCCTAGCTAGCTATTACTAGTTTTAAAAATTGAAGAATAAAAAAAATATATACATATAAACCAATCTAAGAGGGCAGTGCCTTTCCAAGAATTTAAGGCCGTTAAACTAAGATTTTTTTTCTTTTTTATTATTATTTTTTTTTATTTAATTAGGGCGCCATGTGGTTTGGTTAACTGCTCCTCCCTTGCATTCCTTGAGGACTCAAAAACCACAAAAGAGTTCCCCAAAATAAAAAAAAACAATTGACGGATATTGCCAATCTAACAATTTTCGTTCTCTCTCTCTTTTTTTTGTTGATTTGTTCTCGGAACCAGAGTGGGAAGGGAACTTTCAAAGATATAACTTCGAGACAGACAACCGGTATATTGAGTTAAAAATGTGTAAATAAGTTTATGTCAAGTTCATTAGCAGAGATACATCTAACAAAAATCTAAAGTATCAGAGAAACGAATAACAATTATTGTTATAGTACCAATAAATGGATATCCACGATTGGTCTCTACTTATTATTTATATATACATACACTTATATCTATATATATTATTAGTCTGTTGTGATCAAGCGACCATAAATTTACCCAATATACCAAGTATTGCTAAAATTAACGTATAACCTTATATTAAATCTATTTGTTCTCAGGCAATATTAGTTGCTTAACAGTGGAGGGTTGAGTTTAATGATCGATAAGAAAACGTTAATATATAAGTAATATTTAACAAGAAAAAGTGCAGAACTTGCTCAACTTTCACTTATCTGGCCAACATCAAGGGTAAGCAGATTCCGGAAGGTCCAGCGGAGTCAAGGGTGGGTGAAATCCCACTTGAGGGTTGAAATCAACGTGTTTCTCCACGTGGTGAAGGTCTGTGGGAGAAAATGGCAGATCCTAAGCTCCCATCGGTTGATATGGTAGAAGTGGTCCTCAAGGGAGGTTACGTAACACCTGAAGTAGGCGTTATTTGCGAGGAGGACAGAACCCCGAAAAAAAAACCCTAGAGATGCAAAGAAAATACGTTAATTAACGCTCAAGAACATGCAGGGTAAACTAGAAAATTACTCTGAAGTACCTACCTCTTTTATAGAGGGTTTTCTTGAGTTAGAAGGTGGTAGAAAAATAATCTCCTAGATGGTATCGTAGAAGAAGGAAACTTCTTCTGGAAAATTCTCCACCAGCTGCAGAAGTAAAGTGGACGACACAAAAATCCCAGAATGGCTATACTTTTGGTAAATCAATAACCAACACCAAAAGTAAAATAACTTGGCACAAAATCACTTCAAATCCCAATAAGGGTGGTTCCAATTACCACAAAAGGTTTCGGCCAATATGTCGTACACCACTTAACAGCAGTAAAACTAAGTGATTTTTTTCCAAAAGACTCAAGGTTGTTTTAAAAAACCATTTGGAGGGAAATAGAAAAGATACCAATATAATAGAAAATAATTAACTATAAAATTAGAAATACCAACCTACTAACGGGAGGCATTATCCACACCCAAGGGTGGAAATTAGGAGAATAAATTAATAATTAATAACGGGTTTTAAGACAGGTGAAATTTGTTAAAGATGGAGATAATATTGTAGAAAATATGGGGCAGGCAATTTAAAGACATATAGGAATTTGGCTTGTCGAAGATATCTTTTTGTTCTAGAGTTTTTATTAGTCGCGCGGCGCCTATGAACAGCGAACTAGGCGCGAGGAAGACAGATAAATTAGGTGATTTATTTCACTTTCCACATACAAATAATAAAATAGGCAACTTAAAATACTTAGTTATGTAGGGTTAATTGTATCTAGCGCCGTATTAATTAAATGGAACCGTTACAGATTCTTTCCAAAAGTGCGTCAGTTTATCGACGAAGCACTTTCTAATAATTGTAAAGTACTTGTCCATGGGAACAATGGCAATTCCAGAAGTGCTACTTTGGTTCTGGCATATATTATGGAGAAGTTTGGTTTGAGCAGTAGGTAAGACGATATATCACCACACAAATAAATAGATGGGGTGATTTATGAAATACTGAAGATGTAGGTACTTATTAGCAATTAGAATATGGCTACTGGACCAAACACTATACAATATTCAAATTCAAATTTCTTTATAATTTTAAAAGTACTCACAGCCCAAGTAGCATTATAGTAATGAAAACTGGTACCTCAAGTTCAACTAAGTGGCTATTACATATTAATCACAAAATCTATCACCATATAGCAAAAATAACTGAAATTTATGTTAGCATAGTTGTAAGTCTGGGGTGTGGCAATTAAATTCCGGGAATTTGTCAATGAAAAAACAAGCAAATTTAATTCCGCCAAAATTTGATTATCAACCTTCATAATAGTCTCCCTTTAACTCTACACAACGATTCCAACATTACTCCCACGATTGGAAGCACCCTTGGTAATCCTCCACAGTTAACCCGTTCAGCACCATTTTTACAGCTTCTTTGACCTTCTGTACGCCACCAAGATGAGTTCCCTTGAGGTGCAACTTCATCTTGGGGAATAAAATAAATCGCAGGGGTCAATATCGGGGCTATAGGGTGGGTGCGGTAACATTGGAATGCCTTTTCTGCCAAAAACTCTTGCACAATGAACGAGGAATGGGCTGGCGTGTTGTTGAGGTGCAAGATCCAGCTGTTCTCGGCCAGTTGGGTCGCACACGGAAAACTCAAGCCCGCAGCCGTTTCAGGACGCCAACATAGAACTGCCCAGTCACTGTCTGGCCGGCATGACCATATTCACAATGAATGATGCCGTAGATACAAAAAAAAATGATCAACGTAGCCTTCTGTTGTGACTTGGACATCCTCGCTTTCGTTGACCGCTCTCCACCTTTTTCCACCCACTAGTGACTTTGTTTACGGGTCTCGGAGTCATACTCAAATATCCAGGTCTCATCTCCAGTGACTACTTGACTCATTCAGTCTGTACCGTTGCTCCAAATGCGGGACAACAAGTTTTCGCATGTCTTTTTGTTTACGGGTGAGAACTTTTGGCACCATCTTTTCGCAAATCTTTTGCATATTCAAATTTTCGTGTAACATCTTGCGAACGGTTTCTTTGTTGATGTTTAACTCGTCAGACAACGCACGAATATTTAGGCGCCGGTTAGACATGATCAGTGCACGCAAACGGTCAACATTCGTGTCAGTACGAGAGGTGACGGGAGCTCCTCCACGTGGATCCTCTTCTACCAGTTCATGTAGTTGTTGTCATGTCATGTGAATCCTCTCATGTTCATGTTCATGTCAATCCTCTTATCCAAAGATGCTTCCTAAGAGAAGTAGTGCTCTTTGAAGATGTTTTCAAGTATACCGTGCACCCTAGCCACTCAAGACAAAGTACCTTTTTAATCTAAAATATTCAGAAGTTTTCGATTTTGATATTTAAAAGTACCAAAAAGTTAAAGATAATTAATGAGTTGACTCTTCCAAATGTGACACTTATGCTTAAATTAAGTTAATTTTTACATCAAAAGGCATCAAGTTGGATCCTTCTAGATAAACAGCTAACTGAGCTAGTTTTTGATTAATCACCCTGTATGCATTAAGTATTGAACTGACAGAATTGCTTATTGCTATTTGTTTTAGTGAAGCACTGGAATACGTGAAAGAGAAGCGTGCTTCAGTGAACCCTAACGAGGGTTTCCGTGCTCAGTTGGAAGAGTACGAACCAATTTACAAAGCTCGGCAGATCTTGGCCAATGGAGAATCGTCCAGTGATTGTAGGCAAAAACGTAAATGTGAACAGCTGACAGAAACAGTGGATTACAATGTTATCCAGAGGCCTCCCAGTCCAGACTTGGACAATAACAACCAGGAGTACCCACAGTCTGACGCGGAATTCTCCAACCATTTACACAGGCTATGGTTGTTGAAGCGAAGTTAGGAAATTTAACGTTAAAGGGTATATTGGATTTGTTTATATAGTTTTAAGGATTGAACATTATTGAATATGTAAGTATTTATATAGAATTCGCTGGTACATAAGAATACTGTACTAACCCCAAGATATTCTCCTCCAAACTGGTGTACGCCATGATTCAAATTGGGAAAATTCAAATTTAGCATGTTTAAAATTGATTTGAACCCTACATACGAATTATTTAATTACGGACTAAGGATATTTTCTATTTTTTATGAGAATTATTTGGTTTTTGAATTTGTTGTTAGAGTAGAAAATATTTGTTCTTTGATTTTTCTATTATAAAAATGCTTTAAGATTTCATTTGTTTGGCTCCTGAAAGTTGTTCCTCATTAAAATTATTTACCCTTAAATTTATACAGGGTGTCTCATAAAGAAGTATATAAACTTTAAGAGAACATATTCTAGTAAAAGTAAGCAATGAAATTTATACAAAGTGCTCTAGAAATTAGTGTAAATATTTTAGAGGGTGATAGGACTTTAAAGAATATGACCCGTGGTCCTATTGTCTTTCTCTGCCTTTGAGAGATATGGCTTCAAAGGTTGACTTTCATCCATGTCTTCTAAAAAAATGTATTGCTTTGGAATTTGGTATACTAAATTTAGGATGCTCAATATGTCATTGTTAAAGGTAAATGGGAAGCTCTGAAGTTTATATTTATAATATTTTGTCAAACGGTTTTAGTGCAAAATATCATCTATCAAATATCTAATTTCTCCTTTATGATAATATAATGTTCCGGTCTAATATAGAACTTAATGTGAATATATATTGTATTCTACCTAACCTTAAAAATGTTGTTACAAAATGTCACTGGTGGAGATAGTAGTTCTTACTTTTTGTTATTCTGTCGCTATTTCATGTTCTATCACATCATAAATTTTTTACACTTATTTTTGGAGCACCCTGTCCAAACATACAATATTTTTGAGATATAAAAGATTAAGGATTTATAATTATTTGAAAAAATCTTGCTAATAATTCTGCATTTCAATTGCATATTAGGACCATTGACTGTCAAAATATTAGATTTTTTCATAATTATCGTCAAATTTCCTTTCAAATTTAGATTTTAGAATAAATTGCATCACTATGCATCATTTATATTTCATAGAAAGTGGGTTCAGATAAGAATTATATATTGCCCTTGGTATTCAAAGAACATTATTAGATACAATATTTTTTCTAAAATCACTAACGGAAATGGTTTGCTGCAAACTTCTACTAAATCTGGAAATATGGGAAAATTTGAATGTCTGCATCTTGAAAACAACCATTCTTATTACTTATTTTTACCAGAGGAATGCTTCGCACGTCTTTATGGGACATCTAGTGTGGTTAAATAAATTTTTGTCAGGGAGAAAATTGACAAAATTATATTTTTAATATTATTTAAGTGGATATATGTATCCAAATATATTTATTCAATTTTGTTGAGAGCATTTTGTTACTTTTATTTATTATTTTCTTGTTGATTGCAAGGTTTTCACCAATGTATTTTATAACAATTGTTGCCGATTTCTTGTACAAATTTAAATGTGAGACTTTCATTAAGAAATTTTCTTTTCAAATTCTAAATTTGATAAGTATTAAGATTTAGATGATGTTGAAATATTTAGGTCTTATAAGTAGCATTGAAAGTTTGTGTTTTCATATAGGAAATAATGTATGTAACATTATCTTGTGCAGGGATATCACCCGTTTCTGATTTTCTAAACATGACTACACGTTTTATAACGTTGCAATGACCTACCACTTTAAGGTATATTTGACTCAAAATACTGTATGTTTCCACATATAGCGTTTTCGTTTATTTGAAATTTTTGTACCTACTTAAAATTTCAGAATATATTCCCATTGACGACATATTCAAAAAAAAAATCCCTTATATTAAGGAGTAGTCTAAATACTCTGTACAGTTTCAATTATTATAAAATCGTGGATTGTAAATTTGTACCGATTTATTTTAAATGTTGGTTAGTTTTAAGGAAAAATTTGTAAATACGTCGTGCCTACTGTAAGAATAGATACTTTTGTGTAAAAATACTATTTTTATACTTTTGTAAAAATGTTTTTCCTGTCAATTAGAATGAGTTTTTCTATACTGTTGTTGTTTTTTTTGCCCTTACGACACAAAAAGTTAAAGTTTTTGTAGTGATGTTACAAAAGCATTTGTTGATTTTTCTTATACAGAGTGTCCTAAAACTAGAAGAAAGTTAAAGGGGAAATAATGGTGCAGGTTTGTAAGACATGTTTTTAAAAATGCTGGAAACTATTCTAGCCATTTCTTCTTTCATAGGTGAATAGACTTAAGATTCAAATTCAGCGCATTGGAATACACATAGTTCATAGTTCTACGTGAGTGGGCCAAAGCTGGCCCTCCACCGCGACCCTGTGGTCTATTGTGGCTCACATACTTGTTATACTTCACCCAACAGGTTTAGCCTCTTTATGAAGCCGATAACCTTGTTGGGTGAGATTTTGTCCAGATCTTCTGGCAAGAGATGCACTTTGCCAAATATAGAAAATCTGGTCCGTTCCCCAGCCAGACAATGACATAAAATATGTTCTGCCGATTCGTCACTTTCTAGACACAATCGGCACTCGGCCTCCTCAGCCAGCCCCAACTTGTGCATGTGACTTCTTAACCGGCAGTGCCCTGTATATAGGCCAACCAGAGTTTTTAGGTCAAGCCTATTTAACTCTAGCTATCTTTGTCGATGTGCCCCCTATGAACGCCTTCTTGGCAGATCTCGCCAGTACTCTCTTATCTTTTCCTCCGCCCAAGTCGAGATGACAGCTTTGGCAGTAGCCGAAGGGCCGAAACTAAGCCAAGAGCCGGTTCCGGACCTATAAAGCTGGAAGAGGCACCTCGTTTTGCTAACGGGTCCGCTGCTTTGCTCCCCTGGATACCCGCATGACCAGGTATCCAAACCAGGGTTACTCTGTTGCTTGTACCTAACCGCTCCAGAGCCTTTTGGCAGTTCCATACCGTTCTTGAGTTACACCGGTAGGATCCAAGTGCTTTTAAAGCTGCTTGGCTATCAGAAAAGATTTTTATCGATCTGCGTTTAAGTCTAAGCTTTTCCAGCTTCCCACATACAGTTCGATGGCATGAATTTCAGCCTGAAATATAGTCGCATATTTACCCAGGCTTACGGATAGCCTGGTGTTTGGGTTGCAACTATACACTCCAGCTCCAACCCCTTCTGGGGTCTTAGAGCAATCAGTGTACCAGCAACTATCTGCCTTCAGGAGATTAGTTTCACCTCGCTCCCACTCCTCCCTCCGTGGAAAGAGGATCTCGAAAGGCAGTTTATAGTTGATTTTTGTAGGCATAACATCCGAGACCATCGATAGAGTGCTGTGTCCTTCTATGTCCTCCAGCACTCCACTAGGCTCTATTATGTTAGCCTTCGGCATGCAAATAGCCGCTTGCTTTAGTCTGTATATTGCCCACCTGGCTTCTCTCTCCAACAGTATATGGAGAGGTAGTAGGTCCAGGAGGACTTCCAGAGCCGCTGACGGTGTGGTACTAATTGCACCAGTTATCGCCAGACTAGCTTGTCTCTGCAAACCCGAGAGTTTTATTTTGGCTATCCTTTGAAGACCTTTGGACCACCAAACTATTGAGCCGTATGTGATCATGGGTCTGATAACCATCACATACAGCCATCGGAATACACAAGACACACTTGATCAAGGTCAGAAAAAAAATTCTGATTTAGTTTGTCAAAACACATAAAAATAGGTGGATCTAGTCAAAAGTCCAGACCCCTTTTTTGTCTCGATTTTTCTGCTTTTCCAGCTATTTCTCGTGATTTTTGCAAAATTTGTGGGTGATGCAGTTCAATAGATTTCAGATTCACATTCAGTAGATCGGAATACATAAGAAACACTTCAGAAATTTTTTACAAATTTTTTTGCAGTCACTAATATGACTGTGCAATTGCAATTCAATTTTGAGGGTGTTTTGGCTAAACGGATTTCAAATTCGGATTCAGTGTGTCAAAATACATAAAAAACACACTTGATCAATGTCAGAAAAAATTGTCTAATTCTTTTACGCTCACTAATGTGATTTTTTGATATTTTTCACTATTTTGCGATTTACTCAAAATTTTAAAAGTTTTTTAGACTAAACATACTTCAGATTCGGATTCAGTACATCAAAATATAGAAAGATGAGTCTGATCAAAAGTACAGACCACTTTTTTATTGTACCAGTGTTATTAATGGATTTATACATGAATAATTTGCCAAATTGACCATAACTTTTTGTTTAATTTAGCAAATTCTATTAAAATTTAATACCTACATTTATTATTGCCATCAAACTATGAATCGAAAGCAAATCTGAGTTATTGATGAAATTTTATTAGCTATAGAAATTTTTGGAACTTTATTTTGAAATATTAGGTATTTTTCTTTTGTCGGGACTATGTCGTACTGGGTGCAGAAATATGTAAGCAGGACAAATACAGGAACCATAGGTGAAGCAAAATAACTGGCATTTGTATTTTAGCAGTCTTAAAATCCAAATTTGGATTGATTTGTCTATTAAAGAAGGTCTTTCTGATTGGAATCATCTCGAATAATCTATTGCAATTTATAATCATATTTTTCTGTGCATAATACACACAGTACTCTTCAGATCGTATGTAGCTAAAGAGCCTGTTTAAAAATTATAGATTATAGAAAGTTCAATGACCTCTGAATGTCAGATCCATCTTTAAACAGAAGCGTACATATTATTTTTTGTAAAAGGTTTAAAATAATCTACAGTGGTAAAAAATGTATAGCAACATTTTGTTTTAATAAAGTATATTGAAATGTCAAGCAGAGCAACAAGTGAGAAGGATAGAATACATACTTGTTTGTAAAATAAGAACAAACATTTCTTTGAGCTGCTCATTAGAATGGGCCATCATGTAGAGAGCGCAATTGTATAGGATGACGTATGATAGCCGATCATGGTTGACGGTTTCCTAGGTGTCGTTTTTTTCAGCATACATCAAAGGGAAATTACCACACCGAATGTGAATGATGGGCCAGTGTGTGTGCAGCAGCAATAACCAGTTATGGTCAATGCATTCAGTGGGCTAATATGATGGCCCATCGTGAAGAGGGGCCTTAACACTGGTGTACATGTCTGTTTTGTCTAGTTTGTTTTTTGAGTGCTCCAATAGTTTGCAAACGATATAGTCATACAAGGTGATTCACAAACAGTAACCAAAAATTAAACCTCGTATTTTTTGGTAAATTAAGGAGTTGGGGGGAGTCCTAATAAATTTATTTTGATTTTTTTAAATATTTTAAAAACTAGTGAGTGAAATAATTTGAAATTAGACACATTATGTAAACAATGCTTGAATTTTGGCTAGAAATTATTTCTTTATGTTTCCTCGAAAAAGCAGATTTTGGACAATTAATCTTTATGCTGAATTTCAAATTATTTCACTCATTAGTTTTTAAATTTTTTAAAAGAAATTTGTATCTTTTTTAACTACATAAAAACTTTATGACAGTCCCCCCCTCCCCACTTTCTTTCTTGGTCACTGTCTGTAAATCACTTTGTACATTCATAACAGTTTGATTTTTAATATGGAAAGCCACTTCAGGTTAACTTCAAGTGCACCATTTTACGAAAATATATATTTCTTGGCTGTCTAGGGAAGTATTTAATCATTTGACTGTATTAAGATCTATATTGTAAAACTGTACTTATACTGATCACAAAATTTTAATGAACAAATATCAGTACATTTGATCATTAAGTACATGAATATTTTTTACATCTTATTCAACACAAAAAAAAAATAAAAACAAAATATAGCAACACGTGTTGATTTATTCACTTATGTTTTTTATGGCTTCTTATCCAAATATCATCTACCCTTTTATTACCATCATTAATTTTCAAGAGAAAAGATATATTTCTGAATTCCACTTATTACTTGTACCCATATCCATATCCCTTAAACCTTTGTTAAAAATCCATTAACTTCAGTCTTTCTTGCGTAACCTGGCACTGGACTTCTCCATAGAGGTCAGCCAGTCCTGCAACTCATCCGGTGGCGTCGGACGATAAGATACATCCTTGCCCGTCAATTTGGCCATGATTTCAGGCACATTAAGTCCAATGGTGCCTTGTTTGCTTAAAACTATGGCCCTGATGAAGCCGTCGCTTAAAGTGATGAACTGTTGTTCTATGTAAAGAGTTTTCTCATCCCAATACACGATCTAAAATAAGAAATGAAATAATTTGATTATTTTGTACAAGAAGACGTAATTTTAATCAGTAGAACTCGGACAGAAAGACACAATTATAGTTGCGTCAAGAATTCAGACGACTTACGTCATGGATGACGTTACGCAATTGTTTTTATTGTCAATATAATTTTCGATAATTTGTCGCGTTAAAATAGTAATATTTTTTAATTTAGTGCAATATACAGGATGTCCGGGAAAATGTGGAAAATCTCTCGGGTGCAGACAGAACCTGAAAAAATAAGATCACAAGTTCCTATAATTTTTTTTCCTACAAGCCTTCCCTACGGAGACATGTGTCCCTGAAGGACGCAGCTGGAAAGCGATTTTTCTTGAATAACTTTTCTACTCAGTATAATTTAATAAAAATTTAATGTGATGGACCAGTGGCGTAACAATAGGGCCCGCCGCATCCCATCTGCGGGGGGGGCCCTATTCAAGGGGGCCCCCTCTAAGAATAACAAAATTAATGGAAAGTATAAAGGGACCTACATTTATAATGCACGTAGAAAACAAAATTTTTAATTTTTTTATTTAAATATATCAATAGGAAGAAGTCTTAAGTTTGTATCTACTTATATTTTATTTGTTTGTTTCTTGTTGACATGTATAGAAATAAATGTTTTATTTTGAATATTTTATTGATAAATACAAAATTAAGTGGGTTTTCGTTCTTTTTTCTCTTTCTTTACAGTGTATCGGTAAGAAGGGCCCCTTATCAATTATTGCGGGGGGGCCCGGGAAATATTGTTACGCCACTGTGATGGACTCTAGTAAAGACCTCTTAAAATAGTGTCCTTGAATCATATTTAGCTTTTTTAGTTTACCAGGGGCGAGCTAAGCTTTATAACTTAAATATTCATGTGTTGAACTCATTTTCAAAATGTTTGACAAGTAAATAAATTTGGCAGATAATAATTTTATGAAAGCTTTCTGTGAAATCGCTGGCAAAAAGATATGAGGAAAAAAATTAATGCTCTATGATTTTAAGTTTTCGAAAAATGTTATAGGTTTTGTGGTATTTATCTATCTTGTGAATGACCAACCCGAATATTCATATCATTTCCGAACACCTTGTATATTAAGTCACTTTGCCTTTGTAATAAAATCAGAATCAATATTCTTGGATTTCAAAGTGCAATCCGTATGCGAATTACATGGTTATATCTCCCTTAATCGCCGTTGTACGAAGAAAGATAAAAGTATCTAATTCACGTACAGTGGAAGTCAGCTTAAACTCACCAGTTCTATTGTCCATTCTTCTCTAGTGCCATTTATTATACACGGTGCTAGAAAGGGACAAAACATGCAACTGGTGACTTTAAGCCACCATTGTATGTACGTATTGTTCTGCGGGCATAAGAGAATAGACTCCCTGATAAATATATTTTTATTATCTGTACCATCGTTATTTGTAAATTTCTTAATGACGACGTTACTGACGCAAATGTCTAACTTTATTGTAAATCCTACCTTTGTGGTTACTTTATACGTGTTGAACAGCGGAATGGTTCTTCTATAACGGATGTTCGATGCAGTCTGTAGCACATGACCCTTGGCTTTCGTAATTTCATCGTAAATGCCTGTTCGTTCATAAAAATGAAACCTGGCAAAGTCCAAATCTCTCACGTACCTGGCATTGTTCATGTGTTTGAAGAATATATCCAAATCTTGTGAGGTGCAAATGCCTTGAAAAAGAAAATAATCGGTCGGTGTAAAGATCCAAATTCAGGATTAATATTTAAAAAGTCACGATGGCCACTTTGTTTATATCGGGAGTTTCGAAAATGCTTCATTCAATTCAAGGGAGGTGATTGAGCATGATAAAGTAATATGGCAGTAAGGTTTTTTTTTTCGATTTTGTTACAACTTGTCAAATTCAATTTATAATTTGTCTTTTTCTAATTAACACAATAAAGTAGTGCATGGACCAAATATGAGACTGATAGCAGTTAAAATAACTGTAACTTGAAAAGAATTGATATTTCAAAAAAACAATTTCCTTACCAACTATAGCATTACTTTATAATAATGAACATCTCACTAAGTTTTATGACGCATTTTAGAAACACCCTATATACAAATAAGTCGCTGAACGTAGGGCGTATTCAGTGGGCATGGTTCTTAATAATATCTAATAATATAAAAGGTATCTTACATTACATTTAATAATTTGATCAGTTATTGTATCTGAGTAAGCTAATATTGAAGAAAATATATTCGAGTCAATATCGTATATAATATAAAATCCTTATAGTTTCTGAGAAAAAAATTATCAAAGTTGTAGTATTTTCAACCTTTACATCGCTGGGCGAGGATGTGTAGACTTTACCCAGGCGATTCCAAATATTGAAATCCGTTTACTTATAGTATTAACATTTTTGTGATGCGAGTGTTTACACTAATTGTTCAAGTGTCCAAAATGGCTTACACTCGAAGTTGGTGGATTTAGTTTTAATTTATGAAATTGAAAATGCTTTAGCAAATCGATTTCCCGATAAACATGTGCCAAATGCAGCTACTTTTACTGCGGTGTACAGTGAGTGCTGTGCAACGCGGGTGCGACACAGGAAATTTGCAACCGAATTGTGGAAGAGATGGAGGTCCAGGGCATCCACGGCAGCAGTGTGATGTATCATACCCGAGGCTCAATTATATCCGTACCACAGAATAAAGGAACCACCAGAAGCGAAGGAGAGAGCTGCCGCCAAAACACACTTTTAGAGCGCATGTGAGGCGCCGCCAATTTACAAGTTGTTTATTAATCAACCTCGTTTTGCTTTCTTGTTTATGTGTGTCGCTGTGTCGGTTTGGTGTGTTTTGGAAAGTGATAGATTCTTTTAATTTATAGTTATGTAAAATAGGTATTGTATAAATATATATTTCATGAACCATATTTGTGTTTTCTTTATTATTCCGTTATTATTCTGTAAACATTGAAAATAAATTACTTTTATTCAAAATTAAAACTTTAGGTGTCTTGAAACTAGTTTCAAAATAACTCCCATAATATTGATCTCAATTGAGTCTTACACCAGTGCTCTTAGAATCTAGTGTCCAGGGTGCCCTAAATCATATTTAGGGGGAAATTATTTTTTTAAATTTATGTACACTTTGTTTCTGAAAATAATTAAGAATAACTTTGTAAATTTGGAACTAGGAAAGAGCAAAAGATGTAAGAGAAGTCGGATGATTGCTGTGTGCTTTGCGGAATGATTGAGTTGACCTGCATCTAGCGTGGCCCACCAAGTAGGTACTCATACCTGAAATCTATACTTGAAATGAAAATAGCTTCCATAATTGAAATAAAGGAAATATTAGTGACTATACTATTTAAAACATCTATTGCAGTATCAAATTTTCTGTATGGCAAATGTATCTGAAAAAGCCACGTTAAATAAAATATATAATTTTCACAACAATAATTTAAATAAACATGAATAAATGAAATTTATACATGTATTTTATATTTTTTAATAATTTTATACATAGTAGGTATTTTATACTGCTTAAAGCTTCAATATGACTAAATAAATATAGTGTCAACTTGTTTCTTAGTGTAGACTGTAGATATTATATACAACTTTCTCTCAGTGTAGTAAGTAGTAGATACGTCAAATTTCAAATTCAAGGTTAAATTTTTGTGACCATCCAAGATCAAAGGCGCCGCCTTAGCTTTCGCTTCTGGTAGTTCCTTTATTCTGTGTCAGTACCATATTTGACGAGAAGAACCGGTACCATGGCCGCCACGATCTCCTGACTATTAAATGTTTTGGACTTCTTTTTGCGGGGATTTTAAAAGTAGACACTATTGCTGATTTACCAAACGTATCATAGCTGCTGACAACAACTTACAAGTTCAAAACGGACAAGAAGCAGAGAAAATTGTGTTAGTTTGTAGAAGCTGGGTCCAAAATGTTGTTATTGTAACATCAGGTATGTCATACTATTTTAATAATTAAAACCACAAATTAATTCTATTAATAATCAATAACAATAGCAGCAAAACAGTTGAACTTGCTGTATAAAATATATGTGATAAAATGTTATTTATTTCTTTCCTTGAGAATTTCTCTCAATGTTTTGTCCAGTCGCCGATTGCATGTTTTGCCTTGACAGGTTTTACAGTGGACCAGTTTCCAGTGCCGCGCAGAAGTGTATTTTTAAATCTGTCCCGAACTGCCCCTTTTGATTTTTTTTACAAAATTGTATTTGTCAGAGTCTCCTGTACATTCTAATTTTTTTTTTTTTAGATAAGTTCTGAATCACCCTGTATAAGAAAAATGTCAAATATCAAAAGGGTTTTTAAGATGATCATTCTATTTGTTCTTTATACAGTGTGTCCAATTAAGTCGGCACCATATGGTCCACTTAATTCTGACAAAATTAATGGCAAGCCACCCTGCATGATAGTACCAAAATAGTATCGGACTAAAGGTGTAGCTTAGGTTTTTGTAGGCCTCAGAAAAACAAAAATGTTCTTAGGAACAATAACAATATACAGTGTGTCCAATTAAGTCAGCACCATATGGGGTTTTTTATTATTGATTTTATGAAAAATGGTTATTCTTGATAAAAAGTTCTGCATGGCCTAAAACCCAAAATGAAGCAATCAGATATCAATTTTTTGCAGTCATGTACGAGGTATGTCGAAAAATGTAAATTTTGCTCAAGAGTAAAGTAGATACCCTTATTTTTTATAATACCGACACCCGACAGTCGTTATTAAGAAAAGTTGAACTACGGTCAGATATTCAATATTATAAATCTACCATTAACGAACGTTAAAATAATGCTTTAAGGATTCCTCAAAGAAAAAAATAAATATGATGAGAATATAAAAAGCTACGGTTACTCACAATTTTACACTGTTTAAGAATGCAAGAGAAGAAAAACGTGTTAATTTTATCGACTTCGTGTTTATTTAAGTAATGCCTAATATACAATAGAAGTTTTGATGCTTTATTCATTAGCCTACAATAAAATAATGAAGACATGCTTACTAATGAAGTGGCATCATTGTAAACAACTTCAAAAATCTGTTGTTCATTTATATTTTACATTACGATTTGAAAAATATTATTTAAACCGTTACAAAAAGAGAAACTAAAGTTCATTATTGACGTACCTATTCATTTTTGAACTCAGGAATTTTTTCTCTGGGGAGTCAGTGCTATAATTACCAAATAATTATGAAATAATAAAATGTGTTTGTTGCTTTTAATGATTTTTTTAGAAACATTGAAACAGCCGCATTTTCATAAGTATTTCAATTACAAGGAGGTACCAAAATTATACCACAAAAAGTATATAGGTGTGAGCAATGAAGTGACATCAATTTTCTAGACAAACCGGTACTTGTATAACTTGATGACAAAAATGAACACCTTGAATAGTATTTTTAATTCCATTATGCTGTGTATACAGGTAAGGAATAATAACTATATGCAAAATGATGTTAACATTAATTATTCATATATCAGTTCATTGCGGACGAAAATAGACCTACTTGGAAAGCAAGGAGAGTGGGACATTATACCAAAATTACATACCTGATGTGAAATAAGTGGATTAATAACGCCAGGGGCGTAGCGAGGTGAAAATGAGCCGCTTCTAGAGATACTCTGAATATTTGGAATATAAAAATTGACTCTGATGATCACAAAAATTATTATTAAATAAAAATTGTTTACTATGTAAAAAAAATGAAGAAAAAGTGTAAACTAGATAAATTTACTGTTGTAATAGTTCACTCAAGTAAATTATAATTTTGCGGTTTTTACTTGTCGGTTATTTGGATAAATCTAGGTGCTTACATTTGTAAGGACTATCCAGTTTTTACTAAAATCGAATATCTATTTGTTCTAATACAATGTAGTATTTGATTGTAGACAGTCTGTCTGAACATGACCAATATACTAATTTTACCAAAAGGCATAGAGCGTGTTAATTTTATGTATTGCTATTTAGTTTTTTTATTTTTTTTTTTCATTTTTTTTCTCGTGGACAATGTTAATTAGAGAACATCACTAAATTGTACTACCGCAGCAGGTTAAAAAAATTATGAAATACGTGGCTAAGGTGGCTATGGCAATAATATAGAACAAATTGAATGACAAATGTCGTCAGTGCTAAGCGTTGCTGCCAGATATATTATTTTAACAAATTACGAAATTTAAAATAAATTAGTTAAATAAACTTAATATTTTTGTTCGTGCAACTTGAGAAATATTTGTCTTGTCCACATTTTGTTCACAGATTGTTCAATTGCTTTGACAAAGTTATAACTTTAGCAACTTTTTCTAGAAAATTAAGTTTCAAATAAAAATAGATAATATGAGTACCTAATTTAGGTCCAATTCCATGGGCCCTAAAATCCCTAAAAATTAGAATCGTGAAAACAAAATACAGGTCAAACAAGGTTTCTTCAAAAATAATGTAATGCAACCTTATATCCATATTTCATGTATGTACGTAAAAAAAAGAATTTATCTCAAATAGAAAATAATATGATGTTAAAAAAACAATATTGGTTGCCATGGTAACGGATTTACTGGATTTGAATCAAAATCAAGATTACCAAAGGGTGCAAAGAAAGTTAATAGTTATTTATGCAACAAGTACAAAAAATGTTGTCATACTCGGCCTGCCGGCCTTGTTTGACAATTTCACGTCGCGTTCTACATTCATGCAAAAACCAAAAAAATGTTTTATTAAGATGACACTAAGTGGAGGAAAATATGACGTCGATTTGAACGTTTATGTTTGTCGTAATGACAAAACGCTATAGTAGAATGAAGATGAATGCAATAAAAATGTGGTTTTTTCTACCTCTTTTTCTACTAAATATAGTTGACTATAGTTTTGTTTTTTTTGCATAAACGTAGAAAAAAAGCTTTTATGTGAACAATTTTTTTATACAGAGTGTTTCTTAGAAGATTATTCCATACATCATATTGGGTACATTGTATATGAGAGCAAATTTTTAATTTTTTTTATATTCACCATTCTTTTGGCGCTAACAATTTTTTTCGAACGAAGGCGTCATATGAGCTAAGAGCGGCACTGGCTACAACAGAGGGAATTTAAATTTTTAATCATCGTATTCTATAGATATGCATGGAAACATTTTGTATAATTTTATCACTAAAACAAAACGTAATTGAACAATTTATTTACTATAAATTTGATATTACGTCTATATAATTTAATTTGACATCAGAGTCGTCTAATCATTTAATCAATATTCAAAAATAGTTATACAGGATGTCTATCCATTATATATTCGAAATGAACAAAATAAATGTGTTTTAAAATGTAAGTTGCAGAGGTAAATAAATGTTTAATTAATAAATAAATATTAATATTACTCTAAACTTGCCAATAAAGCTTATAAAAGGTGGATATACAGTTAAGAAACGTTCTATGTGTAAACTAATGCTGCTTACCATAAATTTCTGTGGTATCATCGACTTTTTTCTTCTTGTCAAGTAATTTCCCCAATCCAATGGTGAAGGCAATTCTCAGGAAATAATTTACATCGAGCAGTATATATAGGAGGGCTACTACTGTTACAAATACAGAGTAACACAGCAAGCAAGAACTATCCGCGACCATTTTAACAAACAGACTTGCTGTAAAGTAATGGAAATGAACGATAAAGTACCGTTTCACTGTCGTATACAGTGAACAGAGTAGGCTTAGCCCATTCGAAACGTAGTGTCCAAAAAGATGTTAATAAGCATCAGACACACTCTTTTGATGTGATCAAATATACCGCCGGTGTTTTTTTGCGGCAAGTCGTAAATCACCTCGACATGTTAAAGGGTTACGACCCCTTGACAGGGGGTGATAAATTGAGAACTTTATTTAATTTCATCCAAATGCTTTGAAATTAAAAAATACAATTTTGTTAAGTATTTAAGCTCATAAACCTTCTTCTGAACAAGTATTTTTTATTATCCTCGTCCTGTCATAATGCATTGAAATAAAGTACCCTCTGATATTATTTCTTACATTTTTTTGGGGTTAACTTTTTCGAATGAAAAAATCTTTTTGAGAACCTGTTTAATTTAGAATGTTTTTCGTCTTTTGCAATTTTTTTGATAAATAGTAGTTTTTGAGTGAAAAAATAAATTTCGTGACACTACACACACACATTGATATATCGGTAGGTTTCAGGTCTTCATTATTTTGCGTTTGATGACAGTTCATGATTCTGTGATATGAAAGATTGCTGGGTATTAGACATTTGGAACTAAATGGCACTTTTCATCCCCTACCCCAATGGTTCGTAATGGTTCACTAGGGTGCCTTAGAACAAAATTTTTTTTATGAAGAACCTCTATTAAAATCGGTCGTACAATCTACTCCATTTTTGCACAATATTCGGGACCACCCTGTATAATATTTTTCGAACATCTGGGAAGATATTCGATTGATAAAATGTAGACTAGTAATTTTTTTAATTAAAATGACAAATTCACTGAACTGGGCATATCAATCAGCGTAGAAAATGGAACCTCTCTAATATATTTAGTCTTATTTATCTACAAATTTCTTTATAAAGCAAATAACACATTTATATTGTTTAAATTTTGTTTTATTAATATCAAATCGACAAATTAATTCAAAAATAATAATAATAAATGCTCAAGTTAAGTTTTAACCAATTTTTGCTGGAATCAATGCGCAAATCACATCTTTATTATCTTTATCTTTAAGTTCCCATTTGATGTCTACGGTGACCTGAAACAGAAGACGTAATTAATATGGAAAATATACTTTCATACACTGCGATCCATTTGAAACCGGGTTACCCTTATAAAATTTTTATTTACAGAGTGATTTTGAACAAGAACCAAGCGTATAACTTATAAAATTGTCTTGTCTCTTACTTTTTTGTATGGGTTACTGGACGAAAAGACATACATCAGTAAGTATAAGATCAGCACGATTGGCAATTTGATCGCAGAATCGTTAATATGCAATAGTTTTGTATGAAATTTGGTATAGGCCCATTTTAAGGGACGCTTAATTCTCTGGTGCACTCAGGTTTTGTCTAAAAAATCACCAATATGGTTTCTTCAATTTTTACCCCCTAAAATTAATCTACTAGGCCTTGGTTTCCGCACAAAAAGGATGATACTTGATCCTAAACTACACTTTTCTCCATCTCAAACAGGCCACATTGTATTAAGTCCAATAACATGGTAGATTTTCATTACTTGATTTCATTAATCAATATCATTGAATGTATGCCACTAAAATAAAAAAGTTTAATATGAACGTTGATATGATACGAATCAACGATATCATGAACATGGGCGTCCGCAGGGGGCAGTAGGGTAGAGATCTCTATATCACTTTTGATTAATTTATCATTGTTTTTAATTCATTGCCATGTTTTTAATTTACCCTTGCCCTCCAATAAATCTTCTGCTATTAAATAAAAACAATAATTTTTATGGCTTATAATTATCTTTGCCCCCTCCCTCTGGCAAATTTTCTGTGGGCGCACATGAAAAACAGTTTAATATTTATTTTATACATTAGGGGAGGAGGAGGAGGAGAGGGGAAGTTTGTGTTATAGTTTCAGATGTGCGCCGGAATATCGAATTAAATTTGGGATGTTACCATTTTACCAAGCAATGGATGTGACGTCACAGCAGCTATTTGCTTACTTTTTAGCGTTATCAGTAGCCGAAAAAATCGTAAAAAACTAATTTAATAAATTTGTAGGCCATGTATCTAAATTAACTCTTTATAAAATTGTATACACGGACCTATATTAAAATATAATGATATATAAATACCTAAAGAATGTTTAAAGTAAAATGAATAAATGAAATCTGTAATATCGATTTTTCAAACTTTTTTAACAAAAATAATTTACTTACTCGGGGATATGAAGCAAGGATAGGCATGGTAGCTTGATATTTTAAAGATTGTCCGGGTGCAAGAGGGCAGGTCACGCCAGAATCTTTGCAACCATCATCATTTGGGAGATCAAATGGCATAGGAACTCCTAGGATAATACCGTGTACTACAGCTGTTAGGGAAGACGATTCTACATCTGAAAAAAAAAATGCCTATAAGTTATTGTAATTTAATCAATGACTATTATTTGAGTATCAGAAAAAGCCTATTTTTCGCAATCGCTTTTTAGAAACTGCCATCGTTTTGCAATCAGAATCAAATCATGTTTTCGAAATTGACTTATGCGTTTTTTTGTTATTTTTCGGTTATTTTGATTATAACATTTAATAATTTTGAGTTATGTCATTTATTCATTGTTTTTCAGATCGTTGGTAATTCGTGAATCGAATTTTGCAATAAAAAACCAAACAAAGTAACAGATGGGGTTAGAGATTGTCTTCGAGTTCGTGATAGTCTGATAGCTATTTTCTTCAGTGTTGCCAGACATTCTTCTATGATTTGTTATCAACCAATTTAGAAAAAAGTTTTCTTTTTGTAGAAAAAAAATTACTTAAACAAAATATTTTCACATTATTATCCTCAGTTATGAAGCAAAATTAATATTCCTACAATACCATAATTACCATTCGTTATTTTATGTTACCATATAGTTAATTTTGAATAGTTTACTCTTTGATTTTCATCCACTCAAATCAATTAAAAATTAAGTATTGAAACCACGGAAGAACGAAAAACGCTACCGCAGATGTAACTATGATACTCATGGAATAACAGAATAACAGAAAAGTGAAGAAGTAGTGCCAAGTCTGACCTCTGTTTAGAATTGACCTCTAAACTAATTTCACTGGCTGCTGACTAGCCAGTCACCAGAACCAATTAAAGATTTATTGATTAAATATTGCGTTATTTATTGACGATGCCATTTAACATATTTTGGAAACAAAATACAAACAAAGCATGAAATATTTATGTAAAGTTGTATGAGAGTGTTACTAAAAGTCGAGAACTTTCAATGGCATCTACTGCAATGTAGAACGCTCCTTGCCTGTGGTTTGTGAAGTCCAGCGAGTGGTTACTAGTTGTAGCTTTGCTGTATTTCCATACTCATGGTCCCTTCCGTCGGATTAGACAGACTTAAAACAGCCTAAGAGTATTCGTCGGCTACCTCACCTGTGGCATACCGATGAAAGCTTATAAGCTCGAAACCGGTATATGTCTGGTGGACTGCTGACGAGTGACTAACTGTTTGCTACAGGTTTTCCAGGTGTAATTCAATGCATTAGCCCGCAGAGTAGTTGTTTCCTGGAATTCCGTATTTGCGACATATCCCACTAAGCATGAAACATTACAGCATATCTGTGCAACGTTGCATACAGCTGAATTTGAGTTGAATTACGATACATAACTAATGAAAGTTGTGGAATGCTTTGAACAATGTTTCATAATATAATATTATTTAAAAATGTTGAGGGTAAATTAATTCTACAACATTTCTGCAACGGATTTGCATATCTTTTCATATGGTATTATTGAGTTTTTAATCTATAGTTACTCTCAGAAATATTATGCTTCATCTAAACGAGCGGGCCAGTTTATAATTATTCTTTAAAATTGTGGAATATTCGTTTTTTTATCAAAATCACGAAACGATTCAGTTAATTATATGTATATTAATAGCCGACAGATGGCGCCACTTATATCTCCCTGATACTGTGTAATCGAATTTTGGTAGGATATCTACAAGATTTGAGCTTTGGCAATTGGCACGGTTGGCACCACGGGCAAAGGAATAATAGTTCCCTAATTTATGCTTGGTCATAAAATCCCGAAGAAAATATTACACCCTGTAGTGTATACTGTATATTTAAATTTAAAAAAATCAATAAATAGGTACTCCATTCTTACCAACATTCCAAATGCAGTGTCTGGAATGTTATAATATAAAAGAACATTGCACTGCGACTTGTGTGCAATATTAATAGAAATTAAAATGCAATTTGCTAGTAATGTGTTCCCTTAGGAACCTTACACTGCAATGTTTCTAGCCTGCAGAATAAAGGTCCCTGGGACATTGCATACAGTTAATTATAAGTCTGAGAGCAACATTACAGCTAGTACAGAAATGTTTCTATAACATTGAAGAAATTTAATTATGTTTAGTGGGATCGTTACTGCCAAATCGCGATAGAGATTATTAGCTTGGTCCCTACTGTCGGGTTAGTACACAGTTTATACAGTTCGTCGAGGAAGGTTCCAGAGATTGCGGCTAAATGCGCAATTAACACCAATGAAATTCATTTGTACAAGACGAAGTGGGAGAAAATCTATTTCTTGACAAATCACCGTGCCCCTTCAGCGCGCGAATGAGTGCGGCTAAATTAGCAGTCGTCTAAAAAACGAACTCTGGGACCTCGACATCAAAGGAGCCGACGAACTGTATAGACTGTGGTTAGACATACTTAAAACAGCTAAGGTTATTCGCTGATTACGTCACCTATGGCATACTGATGAGAACTAATGAACTCGAAACCGGTGCGATGGTGGGCTACTCTTTACTATAGATTTTCCAGGTGTAATTCAATGCTGGTCGGGGCATTAGCAGCCCGCAAAGTAGTTGTTTCCTGGAGTTCCGTATTTGCGACATATCAACAAAATACCACAACATTTTAGCATCTTCCAATTATTCTTTAGAGAGTGATTTTAGGGTCAGTACCAAATTTTCTGTAAAGTAACTGCTGCATTCGGAGCTAACAAATGAAAACTAGAAAGCATTCTATAAATACATTTTCAAATAAGAACATATTATCTCAGATCATCTGGGAAAAAACTAAAGGTAGCAAATATGAACATTTATATGTATCTTAGATATACTCACTTAATTGGAATAAAATTAATAAGCAGTTGTCCCAATTACCTAACTGCACTTTGGTACACTTAATAAAGATTATTCATTAATTGAAGTTCTAAATTTTTATAGATAAAAACATTTGATGATGAAGATGATTTTTACGAGTTGGGAAGTCTTTAGAAACCTGTTGTATTCTTTACAGGTAAAAGGATTTTAATGCAAAGGATAAAAACAAGTTACGAAGAAAATGACAATAAACATGTTATAAAATAAAAGGTATTGTGTTGAGACAAAGACCATAATTTAATACAAGGTTAAACTCAGGATGTTGTATAATTAGTAATCACATTTATATTCTTATTCACTGGTCCATTTAGGAAAAAATATACGGAAAATTTAAATTTTTCTAGTAATTTTATAAATAATTTCCATAGATTTTATATTGTACTATTTCAATATGGTAGTTGTGACATTTTTTTATTGCCTAAATAATATTTATTTTGCGTTCTATACTATACAGGGTGTCCTGAAATTAATGCAAAATAGAGAACGAGTACTTACTTACTTTTAGTCAAAAGTTGATGAATGTGAAAAATTTTATTTTTGATATTTGTAAATAACTAAAAAAAATCGAAATGTGTACATACATTTTGGAGATCGGGTGTTTTTGGGGGCAACAAATTCAAATTTATTTCTAATTTTGACGTCACTAGTAGAAGACGTCACTTTCGATTCTTTTAAATGGCACTTTCTGCGGCTTAGTATATACATCTGACTATTGAAAATTGAAATAATCGATTCTCCTAGCTTTTTATGCGAAAAAAATATACCTTGTTGAAGTCGTTAGGAGTAACCGTTTTCGAAATAATCTATTGGAAATATTTAATGCACCGATTAAAAACTGTTTTGGTTTCAGATAAAGTGCCTTTTCTGTTAAAAATACAGTAAAATGTTACTTGAAGTAGTTACTCAAACTGGTAAATTATGGCGATATACAAAATTTCATATATTATATCAGACACTTTGTTTATATACACACAACTTGTAAAAGTTTGAGCCGGTTGACTATTAACTGGAATTTTGAGAGACATCAAAAATTAGGTCGTGTCAGTACGGATCAATATCTGTTTTTGTCTGAAGGGCACATATGTGACGGACAGTCGCCATCATTTAAACAAAATATGATACTAACTCGAATTGGAAACATCTAAGATCTAAGTAATTTTAATTATTGTATTCATAGTAGTACCACAGCATCCTGAACCGTCTGTGTAAAAGCCAACCGCTACCCACTAAGTATACCAGTTACGGCAATATGAAGAATTTTCCGAATGGTAGTTTATTAATTACAGTTTTATTGCTTGCTTTTTTAAATTTATCAAGTAAACGACAAATGTCAAACTTGAAAGTAAAGTGTTTTGATAGTTTCGAATTGTATACCTATGTTATCTTTATTAACTACTCTGTACACTACTGAATACTAATTACAACTCAATTAAGCACCATTTCACTTTGAAACTCCAGGTAATTTCCAACTAAACACTCCAATTCAAAACTGTAATACAAGACTGTTTATTCTTCTTTTATATTCTTCTTTATATTCTTCTTTTATATTCTTCTTTTATAGACCAAACGAATATTCCAGGTATTTTCTAGCATCTCTAGATCATGTCTCGAACGACTCTCGAACGCTTCTCGTCGATTCTCAATTTTTCCAGTTGCGCCTCGATACACGGCATTATTTGTTTGTTTACCAGAATCGCGTAGGGGCAATCTCGCGTTTCGCGATACCACAGTCGTCGAATTGGGTGCGAGTGGGGCAAATTCTGTGACGATACTATTGTCCACGACTATATTTAGTCGGGTTCTTCAAGTATAATGATGTATATATACTATCGTTTGCAATAATAATGACACTCTCTTAAAATAGTTTTTGAATTTCTGGAAGTTCTAAATAGAAATTTAATTAAATCTCTGAGGTGAGTGAAACAACTATATCTACTGTTAAAAATTTAATGTAGATTTCAATATGAATACGTCAGAAGTTCAAAAGAAGACGCAAAATTAATTTTAGTGAGTGTCATTATTATTGCAAACGATAGTATAATGCACTATAGGGATTAATTAATATTTACTTCTGAGTAATGATCACCAAATTTAAAATCTTCGGTGTAACAGTATCGGGAATGGCCAACAAAACAAAAATTCTCCGGTGTTAGCTTGTGGAGATTCGGCGTTTGACCATCCTACTTATTAATGAGGTTTTCCCCATTCCTGCATTGAATGGTGGTTAGGGCCAACCCACGTAAGTCGTTCCTGGGCGCAAATGCGGTCTGCTTAATAATAATATGCCGCCTCCACTCCCGCAAAAATCTTCAAGTCCCCGAGTTCTGAGCTAATTCTCGTGATTAGAGATATATTATAATTTTATGAAGAAACTCCTATTTTGTGAAATTGTGATTCTAAAGGGTATTTTCTACAATTTTTGGGTCCACTAATTCTTCTATTTGCTGAACCTGTATTGCATTCATATTCGCAAAATTGTGAATTTGTTATGCTTTTTCAATTTCAACTTGCTCTTGTTAATGTAAACCACAGTTCCGATCTTCAGATTTTAATCTCTGAATTCAGACATTAAAAATAAAATAAATAAATAAATAAATCTTTGAATTCAAACATTAATGTCTAAATTCAGAATTTGTGAACTTTAAGTTTATGTCTAAACGCAAACAACCACGATGTTTTATAAATATCGCAATCGCCGATGACAATTAATACAGGTCGGGGCTTTCAACAGTATAGTGGGTCGTTTTCTGCTTGTGGCTGTATTGAGGTCTAGCACCAAGTAGTCAGAGACCATCATGTCATTGTGTATGTTATGACAGAATGTCAACAGCTAAGGTTGTTTGTCCGTGGTCTCACATTGGCATATTGGTGTCTGGTGACACCGCTGACGACTAACCGTGACTGTTTGCTATAGGTGTTTCAGGTATAATTCCATGCTGGTCAGGACATGACCTTGCAGAATAGTGTTAAAAGTCTGCATCCAGAGTTTACAGTCTGAATTCAGAGTTTAAATTCTGAATTCATACAAGAAAGTCTGTATTCGGAAATAGTCTGAATTTAAACAAATACGGACAAGTATGCACCATGTTGTATAAAAAATTCAAATATGTTTATTTGAAATACAACATTCAATTAAAAAAGTTGCAAGTTTAAGAGTATGTCTATTAGGTAGTTTATACTGTATGTTATTTGTTTCATGGTTCATGTAAAGTTAATGCATAATGCTGACCTGTCCAATGGTTTTCTGTAGTAGTTAATTATGATTTTCTTTCATCTAATTGACTGATCGATTATTGATTACTTTTCTGACATGCTCTTTTGTCTGTATGCTTTTCGATCTCTTCATTTTCTTTTTATTCTCTACGCTTTTGATTTACTCTTTTTATTTTTTCTCTATTCAATGAGTTATTCTTATTGTACTTATATACATACATATAGCTCGAGATTTTTTCACAAATCATTCTATAACCATATCTAAATATGTAGAATCTTTCAACGAATCCAAGTATTATCTCAAACAAAAATAATACATTCTTAGTTCTTAGTTGACAATACTATAGTCTTAGAATTGGTTGATCGTTTACCGAGCAGACATTAAAAATTTACTATATATCAAGATAGAATGTACGTAAAAAATACATTTTAAATTAATTGTTTATCCCAGATGATGCAACATATTTGTAGAACAATTTTATGTACCTATTGTATTGTTAGTGTTAGCAATAATTTAATAAAATTTTAAAGTAGGTAGCTCAAATAAGTACATTTGTGCTATTGCTGCTTTTTAATTTGTTGGTCTGATTAGATAAAAAATACAGGTGAAATATTCTTTATACGGCTACATAATTTTGAATGACCAAAAAAATATTTCTGTAAATTTATGCAAATTCCTGATTGAACAATATCTTCGAAATTACAATGTTTTTTGTATTAATGAATTAAGCATTTTTTATTTATTTATTGCAAATAAACAAGAAGAAAACAACCTTATCCACCTATTTTGAATAAGTAACAGTAAGTTATTAAGATGCAAAACTTTTATTATACAATGTGGGTAACTGAAAGCTTCCACCCAGCCTTTCTTCGTTTTGATGTAGGAAAAAAAAACGCTGGAATATTCAAGTAATCAATATAATTTATTATGAATGTCTCCAGAGATACTATAAGTCATTTGAACCTTTATTATCTTTTAACCTTTAGTAGTTACTACGTTATATAAAAAAGCCATACTCATATTTATATTAAACTTCTTGGAAGTAAAATATATACTTATAAAGATTTTAACTATGCTCTTAGCAAATATGTTGTTATCTAACTAACCATCTAACCAGAAACATTATCGTGTTAGAGACAATCTTATTAGTTTACGAAACTAAAAATGTATTGTCCAGCAGTTTGATTTTTACAAAATCAAAGTTCAAATGTGAACTTTAGTCTCACCATATCTTTATCACTTTTAATTTATATTAAAAATCATGACAGAAAAAAAAACTCGTAAATCCAAAGAAAGTGAATGAACCTATAAAAAGGGTATTTAATATTTTATCAACAGATAAAAATAAAGGTGTCAATAGATAAAGCTAAAGGATTCTGAGAATGAAAAATTTGTTTTAAAATTGAGCCTTCGAAAAAAGTTTGCAAAATATATTTGATATTGTTTGGAATTGTTACATAGTCGCGTCAAATTAGCATGAAAAAAGTGAAAATGGGCAACTTTTTGCGGAGAAGCCCGATTGAGATCCGGTTTTCTGCAAAATGTTCAGGGAATTGTTTATAACAAAAGGTACATCTAACCTCTGTACGCTTGCAAATTTTTAATTGTTTATTTAACAAATGGCCCATTTTTGTTGAACATATGGCAAATGTCACACACCATTCAACGAAAATGTCCGGAAAATGTTCTCTCGGGGGTTGTCGAGGTCCCTCTTTATCACTTTGGCATTAGCTTTATTATTTATTGCTAAATTGTTGTAACTGGGCTAATTAACAAATTAAAACTCCACCCCCGAAATCACTAGAGAACCGGAATTTTTCCAGGATTTCTGGCTTATTAAGGCAAACCATCGGCACAAGATTTTTGCAAATATAATTGTTTATTGTTCGATTGTTGCAACCTCGCTAATTAACAAATTAATAACTCTACTCCCGCAATCGTTGGAAACCCAGTTTTTTTGCAATAACTCTGGGATCATGGGGAGAACCATCGGCACAAGGTTGTTGCACGTAATTGTTTATTTTCCAATTGTTGCGACCTGGCTAATTAACAAATTAATAAGTTAACGCCCGAAATCACTAGAAAAACAGATTTTTTTGCAATAACTCTAGGATGATGAGGAGAAGCATTGCCACAAAGTAATTGCAAATATAATTGTTTATTGTTCGATTGTTGCAACCTCGCTAATTAACAAATTAATAACTCTTCTCCCGGAATCGTTAGAAAATCGGATTTTTTTGCAATAATTCTGGGATCAATTGAACAATAAACAATTATATTTGCAAAAATCTTGTGCCGATGGTTCGCCTTAAAAAGACAGAAATCCCGGAAAAAATTTCAGGTCTCTAGTGATTCCGGGAGTAGAGTTATTAATTTGTTAATTAGCGAGGTTGCAACAATCGAACAATAAACAATTATATTTGCAAAAATCTTGTGCCGATGGTTTGCCTTAATAAGCCAGAAATCCTGGAAAAAATTCCGGTTCTCTAGTGATTTCGGGGGTGGAGTTTTTAATTTGTTATTTAGTTACAACAATTTGGCAATAAATAATAAAGCTAACACCAAAGTGATAAAGAGGGACCTCGAAAACCCCCGAGAGAACATTTTCCAGACATTTTCGTTGAATCGTGTGTGACATTTGCCATATGTTCAACAAAAATGGGTCATTTGTTAAATAAACAATTAAAAATTTACGAGCGTACAGAGGTTAGATGTACCTTTTGTTATAAACAATTCCCTGAACATTTTGCAGAAAACCGCATCTCAATCGGACCTCTCCGCTAAGAGTTGCAAGTGAAATGTTAATTTGACGCGACTAATAGGATTATTTTCTTTTTATATTTAAAATTTAGTTTTGCATATCGTCACTTTTTGTTCTAATGATTATATTTTATTATGTGCTTATAGGAGCTGACGACAGTGACCTTTACTTAGTTTTTTATACAAGTCTAAAATCATCCACTATCAAATCAAATTATTAAACATAAAATAAAATATTAAATTTAACATTATGTATAACATACCTATTTGTCATTGTGTCGACACACACATTTGCCCCTGTAGAGTATTTCATTACCTAGTTTTTATGCAGTTGTAACAATCTTTGTCATGTATCATGATAAAATCGATGGTATAATCCGATAAAGAAAATCAAATTAAGCCCTGACGGCAAACAATTCAGCACAAAGAAATTCCAAATAGTGTTTCCTAATTTGGGTATTCATTGCAAATGTTTGAGTCAGTCACTGTTATTAACAAAAAACATGCCAATTTGTTTTTTCCGGGAATTCAGTAAGTACATCCGGATGTCGCACACTTGCAGCACTCAGGGCCGTACTTGCTGTAAAAGGCTTAGCCGAAGAATTTAATATGGTGGTGATGATCATTTGGATGCATAAATCTAGAATATTTTCAATTGACAATTAGGTGTAAAAATGTCTGCCTACGAACGTCGAAAGTTTTGGGTAATCATGAAAATTTGCTCGTACTGCAATATTTTTAATGTATTCCTAATACAGCTATCATAAACTATTAAAGTGATATGTAAAAACAAATTTGCTAGAAATATGGTGTCAATCATCGGAGTTCCAATTTATACCTATTTATTACTATCAAGTAAAGATACTAATAAACCTAAATAGTGTATAAAATTTCCTTTCATTACTTTAATCGTTTCAGGGTTCTATTTGGAATAGAGGTAAGTTATGTTAAATTAACATATTTTTAACCCTCCCGAGATCTATGTCCAGACCATAAATAATCAGCCTGTATATTCACTATTCGGTAACATCGAATTTTTCATGACCTCGAAAATATTTTCAGAAATAATTTAAGCACTAGGGATATTATAAATGATAATTTCGAGAATGAATGTTTTCCTCAAAACTCTCTAACCGTAGACCAAGAAGTGAATAAGTACGTACCCGTCTGTCCTTTTCTGTGCCTACTATATTATAGGTGAGACTATTGAGCTATTTGGGCAGCAAGATTTTAAATTCTAAAACATACTTTTTATGGGTAAAATACTGTCGTGACAAAAATAATTTTTAAGTTAATTAAAAAATGACTCCAGAGAATGTCTGACTTTGTTAAGTGGTTTCTAAATATTTTTCGTGTTGTTTTTTGTAATACTTACTGGAAGTAAAACTAATGGCTATCGAAGCATTGGTGTTCCTCTTCAATATGCATCGTTTCGCCGTACTGCTACACCCTGTAACTTCGACGGACACTATCGCACCATCCTCTGACCCTATAAAGATAAGAATTTATGTCAGCAACTTTGGATAAGATAATACTACAAAAATATGACTTGTAGATGAAAAGGAAAATGACATACTGAATTGTTAATTAATATATGTATTGAAACATCATATTTTGCTGTCCTTTGTTAAATACGTTTTCTTTATAAGGATGTGATATGAACAGCATCGTATTTTGATGATAAGGTTACCTTTATTATCTTATACACTATGGTACACGGACATTTTCTTCATTTTTTATATTTTCAAGAAATAGCTGAATAGCTGGAGAAATGTAATCAAGACAAATAGAGCAAGTCCAATAATCACACTAGTAGTAAAAAATCAAGTCAAGTAGTTTTCAAAAATATCAAAATATTCGACTTGAAGCCATATATAAGAGATATACAAGATGTTTGTGTCACATTATGTGCTAAAACGAGATAATTATTAAAATTCAAAGGGAATAAGAAAAATACTACCACTCACAATCCTTTATTCATTTATCGGTAACCAGTTTCGAGGTTAAATTTTGCACTTTATGTTCAGATCAAATAACAATATAATGTAATTGATTAAATTTTAAATTTTCTACTATTGAATTTAATTTTACTTTATTATAAGGAACACTATTAATTTTAAAAAATTGTTAGTCTCTCTATTAATTTTAACTATAAGAATATGTTTAAATTTCCATTACATTTTTAAGAAATACTATTAATTTTACAAATTTTAGAATAAAAAATCTAATTTTCTATTATTTTCATATTAAAAAATCTGGAAATTTTACTTCACTAATAGCAACTTCAAAAATATATCAAAACCCAATACTTGGATATCAAAATGACAACTATCATTCAATCAAATGGAAATTAACATCCATAATAATGTCAACCAAATTATCAGTTAAATAAATTTTAGATAACCATGAAAATAAATAAATAAATACAATTCTGAAGTGGCAGAAATACCCGTGACCTTAAAATTTTCAAAAAATTCGCTTGCGGATCCACCTACAACTAAAAATTGGTTTTCAGATCCACCTACAACTATACACAGACGTCCCCCTCCGGAGAAAACTTTATGGGCGCCCTTATTACACGAAAATGTGTGTAGATTTGTTTCCACGAACTTCTTTTAATTTCGAGTGAAAATTTACTAATAATTTTTTATGGTGTAAACATGTAAGAACTTCGTTGCTTTTTGAGAACTGGAGCATTTATTTTTATTGAAAAATCATTTTGATCTATCTAATACAAACAAATTTCAAATGACTGAAAAATCTCATAACATATTGAGTTCAAACCGACCATTTCGATGATATTATTTGATGAAATGAGAAACTTTAAGAAATAGACTCCAGCCTATGAACCGTAATATAAAAAATAATAATAATAGAAATTAAATATAAAATATAATAATTATGTATGTGCCTGCGTCAAATTTAATACAGGGTTCCTTTAAAAACAAATCGAGATAAGGACCATTGAAACTTCTGAGGTCCGTAATTATTATTTAATTATAGTAGATAATGCAGAAGATAGGATTTTGCTTGATAGACCGAATGGTGAACAAATCTCATCGTGTTATCTTGTTTAATTTTAGAGATATTCGACATTTTCAAGGATGCTACAAACGAATTTATTTTCAAAAAACATTAAATACCTCAGAAACGGTTTGTTTTAAACAAAGAATATGTTCAGAGAAAGACAACAAAACATGGGAATAGATGCGTCATAAAGAATGAAGTAAATAGTTTTGTAAAATCCTTATAGTTTCTGAGGAAAAAGTAGTATTACTAACCTTTACATAGCTGGGCTACTGTAGTCTCTAGTATCAACAGAATGCAGGCGAATCCGACAAAATATTCGGGAGAACCGTAATGAAGTACAAGGGGCGGATTGGACGAGGAGACCGCCATGATCTCCTGGCTCAAATCCCTTGGACATTTTTTTGAGTAATATTTAAAACATATAGTGTATCGCACCGAAGTGGACACTATTGATGATTTACGGGAACGTATCATAACTGCTGCCAATAACTTACGAGTTCAAAACGGACAACTTTTTATTAGTTCATAAAAACTGGGTAAAACGGGTCCAAATGTGTTTACACGTTAGCGGACAAAATTTTGAACAGTTATTGTAGCATCAGGTATGTCAAATTATTTTATCAATTAAACCCACAAATTAATTCTATTAATTAATTATAACAATAACGGCAAAAGTAATTGAATTTGCTGATATAAAATAGGTGTTATGCGTTATAAAATGTTATTTATTTCTTTCCTTGGGAAATTTGCGCAAGATCAGATTTTACAGTGGTCCAGTTTCCAGTGCCGTATAGAAGTGTATTTTTAAATCATTTTCGAATTGCCCTTTTACAAAATTGTATTTGGAAGAGTCCTCTGTGCTTTGGACAAGTTCTGAATCACCCTGTACTACTTAAAAAAATTATATTAGATATCGTCCAGAAGAAATCGGATGCCATGTAGAATCGAAAATATAATGTGATATGAAGAAGTTGATACTACTTTTATTTGAAGCATAATTTCAATAATTTATATGTGTGAAATGTATCGCATGTATTATACATAATAATATGTATAACTACACGCAAATTATGACAGGAAAGAATCAAATGATATAATATGATATTAATTACACGTCAAGGAAATATTTACTTACATAAAAACTGGAATACGATCAATATAGCGCCTCTTGAATATAGTACGTATCACAAACAATAAAAAAAATCAAGGTAAACATTATTTTAACTTACAAATTAGAAGCACTTAATTGCTAACAAATTATTTTAGCTTTTAATAATATTGAGATGGTTATATTAAATTTCAAAAACTAACAGAACGTTAAATTCAAGATTAATTAAAATAGCACTGCCATAAATTTAGAAAATATTAAAAGTATTAGTAACAAGAGTAATTATAATACTAAGAAGAAAAAAACGTTAGAAAATACAAAAATTTCTTACCGCAATCTTGGTATCCACAGGCAACAAAACTACAGCATAAAATTAAACTTAGGCTAACAACGATGAGAGCTTGCATTTTTTATATAGAGAGCGGGAGAGAGGTCTTAACTTTTCGAAATAACAAAGCCGAGTGAAGCATGCAATGCAAGGAAACTGCTGACGGTATTTGTATTTACAACACAGTTCTCATTATCTCTAATTCGATTATTTTAGCTGCGTGGTGTGCTAGCTGTTCAACACAAGATCGTATAAATGGTTTCAAGTATCGTCAAAAAATGCCATACGATATAAAAAATACAGCAAGACGCGCGCACGAATTTGAAATGTCGTTTTTAATTTTGGCCAGTAGGTATGATCATGTTTTCGAATATTTTCATAGCTAAAATAATTTACTCAATTATAAAGTTCCCGCACGGTGAAATGTATATTAAAAAATTAAATGCAAATGTTTTATTTTTGTAATGAGATGGTATCTGAAAAAAAAAATGTCGTGCATATAATATAATAATAATAGGCTTTTTCTATCAAATTACTTTTATGTTTTTATGCGTTTTTGTATAGTACACGACGCTTCTTACGCCCTTAAAATTTCGTATGATTTACGTTTTCGAGATATAAGAGGTTGAAATTAGTGTTAGTCTCAAAAACCGTGCGCCCGCTTGTGACGTCACTACACGCAACTCTAAACTAGGAGATCTACCGCTAGTACTCATTGTTATTAAATGTGCTATGATGTTGTTTTGTTGCTGTGTTGTAAATATTTTAGTATAATATATTCAATTGATATTGAATTTAGTAAGCTGATTCTGACAATCTACCAGAAGTTGATATGTCCATGATTACAGACTACTTTAATAAAGATAAAAGCTATACATTACAGAAATGAAGCTAATAATGTATTAACATATTTTGTGTCATTCTCATGTCATTTAGGTTAGGATTTATAAAATAAAAGCTATACGTAACCAAATTAATTTTTACTTGGTGTTAGTTAAATATATTATTACTATTACTCTATATTTTACTTATAATGGATTAATTACACAAAAAGTAATGGTATACCATACCATAGTTAAAATTGGTCTTTTTTGAAAATAAAAAAGTTATACTGCTTATTTTTGGATTCAAAACTTTGCTTCATTTAAATTTATAGGAAACAGATTTGAAAATGCTTAAAACAAAATGAGTTATTTTATTTTTGAACTGTATTTACAGTTTTCTCTAAAATATTTAATTTATCAAAATACGAAGGCTGACTGCCGTTATCGGAAGCGCAGTGCCGACCGTAGCAGCCGTAACACAATAATATGAATAAAGTAACCGAATTAATTATATGAGGGAGCCCAGAGGTGCCAAAACACATCCGCTTTCCACAAAGCCTAGCTCGAGAACAGCAAGGGCAGATTAAAGAATCTCAGCAAAAAACTAGACTAGAAAAGTGATTAGTTAATTCTGTTACCTAGGCCACAGCTTAACAACCTGGAAAATCACTATAGATTAAATAACAGCACCGGTCGTAAAAGCTTCAAAACCACTGTACCACATTAACTATGCCAAAATTTCACATAATAATTTTTTTATAATGACTATTTCTTTTTTCTGTGTGAATAATCAAAATTTAAAAGTGTGTAATACGAAAGGTTTCTGATTATATTATCCCATATTTCATGGGTTTTTAATAAAGATAATTTTCTAATATTTAAAATGAAAACTGCTAAATAAAGTGATCCTCATAAGAAAATCTCGTGGCTTTGTCGCATACAAAATCAGATCCCGCATTGCAAGTTACCATGCTCTTTTTTACTTTTGGCCCATTGAGAAACAAATAAATAATTTTTCCCGACGCATTTCTACTTATATTTGTGGATTTTGCAACTATGCAATACTTATTTTTTTAACACTTATGCTGAAGTACAGGCGGCCAAGGTTTCAACTCCTGGTGGAGTCCTGGACGTGGGGTAAGTTGAGACATTTCTTCTGTTTCAGGACCGCCAGGATTAAGAATAGGACCAAGAAGAGACATTGACTTTTCTTCACTCTACTCCGGAGCCTTGCGGGCTCCGTTACCCTATCCTTTACGCGACGCTGGACGATAGGGCCTTTAAGGTTATTTGTCCTAGCGTCTCCCTAGAGCTAATCCTGACTTAACCCAAACCCCTACCTGGCCGGAGGTCTTCGCGTCGCTGCCAAAACATGACTACCCCCGGGAGTTAACAAGTCGGCGGAGAAAGAAGAGATGACAAAAGAGTGCCAGAAGATAAGCCCTTGCCGACGGGGCTTGTCAGGACACGAGGAGGTTCCTCGAGCCGCTGGCATCGACCGAAATTGCGATCGAGGCTGACCGGAGAAGAGAACCCACCTCTACGAGGCGTCTAGGCCTACAGCGATAAAATGGGTAAAAAGAGATAGTGTCTTTCGACCCCGCTTATCCAAGGTCATTTATCCTGCCAAGGATATTGGCGCGACTTCGAAAATATGTAACTAGCATCGAGTTGAGTGCAATCGCTGGACTTATGCGTGACGTGACTTAGCGCCTGGCCACACTCCATTCTTAAACAATTCAATCAAATCACAAATTTGCGAACATAGATGTGTTGTGAGCTCAGACTCAGATCTTCAACTTGTTCTAAAGTTCCTTCCTCAACATCCTAGTCGTACGATTTTGGCCATAATCAACCGACAGGTGCTCGAAGACGCTTTTCAACAGCGGCATAATATGTTTTGTGGAATGCATCTATTTGGAAATCTTTCTGTGTACACTCTCACCGACTTCCGACCATTTCCTTGGCAATAATCGTAAACTAATACTCGTATTATATCGGTCATTTTTGCACTAGTGTAAGGTACGGCAATAGCGAAAGATTAAGAATTAAATGATGAAGAAATATGTTAGGATGATTCGTTTGACAGTACTCTGTAATTAATGACGGTACTTGATAGTTAACTTGTTACAAGGAGTTTTAGTATGCAATAAACCATTTAAATTCAATTATCTCATAAACGGCTACTCGAAACAACACCAAGGAACAAGCACAAAAAAGTTAAGAAGCTTAATTTGAAATTTTCTTTTTTAATTTCAGTTCATGACATAATCGACAGTCTGTGTTTAGTATATACATCATTCAAAATTGTGTCTCAAAATTTAAAAAAGTTACGATTAAATCACCACGAAGACGACGCTGTTGAAAATTGGTAACCTTGACCATTGACAAACTTTCAATATATGAGAATGTCAGCCGTCCAAATAAAAGCATTGTTGCTGCACGTTAAACGTTCTCTAATAAATTTTGAACACGGATGGATCGGAGTATCACACAGGCTTATTGAAGAATTGATCACATAACTAGTTAGATCTAATTTACAAAAGGTTTCAATCTTCCGAAAGTTTACAGGCTGACCATGACAATTTAGAGTTAACTTTAACAGCTAAAGATGAAGCAGTACACATTTAGAGATATTTAAAGGAATAAGCTCATCACTGAACCAGTTACTAATGGAAGTATGGAAGTTAAATCATTTTGAAGAGACTGATGGGATTAGACTTGGTGTCATTCGATGTTTCCGATGAGATGTTGAATGTCACTGGAGTAAATGAGGAATTACAATGGACCTAGTACAGAACCTTGCGGAACACCGCTCGTAACTTTCTTTCAGAATATACATCGCTTACTCTAACCTTGCAAAATCTACAAAATCTACCAGGTAAGAAGTTTCCAATACATCGGTTAAAGTCTCCTCAAATTCCTAGGTGTTCAAGTTTGTGTAACAGTCTTCTTACTATAGTATCCTGTTGAAAACTTTTAAAAAATCCAGATAAATGATCAACTTGATTGTTCATATCTAAAAATAAAATGAAGCAAGTTAGTTAGAGATGATCTACCGGGAACAAAACCATGCTGCTGGTTCGGTATGCTTCTCGTAAAAGAAAGTAGACCAATGGGACGATTATTATAGAAGTCTAGTTACTTTCCTTTCTTGTAAATGGGAGTGATAAACGCCAACTTTCAAACTGACGGGATGTAACGTTGTAAAAAGGAAGGGCATATTTCATCGATAGTGGACATATTGTTACCGGCATTGTTTAAAAAAAGAAAGATGATAACCCATCTAGGCCAGGAGGAGCTAACTTTCAAAGTTTTAATGGTTCAAATTATATTCTCCCTAATGTGGACACAAAATAGCGGAAGAACGTCATTGGTAGGTTTATTAGTAAAAGCTTTCGAAAATATAAGAGAGCTTCAGAAGTGTTCTTGTTAGTTACGCATAATGTTTTGTTTTGATTGATTTTTATAATTTCCACTATTGACAATAGAGGTATGTTTTTTTTGCCGTAATTAAATGTTTCTTGAATGTTCCAAAAACGGCATTGAGCTAAAAAGTCATGTACAGGGCATCCCACTTTTGTTGTAATTGCAGAGGGTATCTCGGAAACTACAAAGAGATAGAAGGATGCAGTTTTCCCAACACTGGGCTACTTTTTTGAGAAACTTAAGATGCCGCACTTAGAATTTTCATAAACCTCTACGTACCTCAGAGAATAGCTGATCTATCGTAATGGGAAAAATTGCTTTTTTACATAGAATTCAGACCTACATACATAACTTTGAATCTATATACATTATTAAAGTATTTGTGTTTCTTAACAGAATTTATGTGTTATTCTTCTGAAATTTATATTCCTAGATTTTTGTTTAGTCAACTGAGTGTCAATTTTTTTATAAATGCTTTCCAATAACAATGTATGGCTTAGGAAACTTAAAAAATATTCATTGCGAAGACATTCCGGTGTACTTTGCTAGTTACGAGGGCGGTCCGATAAGGACTTAGCCTCACCGCCCGATGGCGCCACTATCGCAAGAGAAATTTAGTACGGTGTAGTACAGACGGCTACGGTCAAAATTTCAGTGGGATCGGACTCGTAGTTTTGTTTTGACCGCATATAGAACCGGGCGTGTCCGCGGATTTTGGAAAAATGGAAAAAGAGCAATATCAGTTGGTGATTCGATTCTTGTTTTTGGAAGCGAAATCGTGCAGGGAAATCAAAGAACGCTTGGATGCTGTGTACGGCGACTCTTCTCCTTCGATGGCTACTGTCAAAAATTGGTTTAACGAGTTTCAACGTGGTCGCACGTCTGTTTTTGATGAGCCATGTCCAGGTGCCCCAAAAACGGCTACCACCGAGGATAACGTGATAAAAATTAACGATCTCGTATTGGCAGACCGCTGATTGAAGGCGCGCGAGATAGCTGAGATAGTAGGCATCTCAAATGACCACGTGGGTTATATCCTGCATGAAACTTTGGGCATGCGAAACATGGATCCACTGGTACATACCAGAGACCAAGGAACAGTCGAAACAGTGGACTTCACCCGGCGAACGTGCTCCGCAGAAGGCCTATCGCCCGGAAAGGTGATGGCCACTGTTTTCTGGAATTCAGAAGGTGTGATCTACATTGACTACCTGGAGAAGGGCAAAACGGTCACAGGGCTGTACTATGCCGAATTATTGGGCCGATTCGACGCTGAATTGTAGAAAAACGGCCCCATTTGGCGAAGAAAAAGTGCTCTTCCACCATAACAACGCACCGGCTCACACCTCCGACCTCGCCACGGCCAAATTGGTCGAATTGGACTACCAATTGCTGCCCCATCCATCGTACTCTTCAGATATGGCCCCGTGCGACTTCTTTTTGTTTCCAAACTTGAAAAAGTTACTCGCCGGGCAGTAATTTCAGTCGAAGGAGGAGGTCATCGCTGCCACGGAGGCCTACTTTGCAAACTTCGAGAAAATATATTTTTTATCAGGTTAAAGAAGTTGAAGCAGCACTGGGTCAGGTTTATCGAACTAAAAGGAAACTATATTGAACAATAAATCGCCACTTTTCCAAAATTTTCGGGTTTTTTTTGTAGGCTAAGTACTTATCGGACCACCCTCGTATGTATTTCCCACATCACACTCTCCCTCGTATCAGTACAGACAGCAGTTTATGTTCAGCTGGTCATATGAAAATCGTGTACATATTTGAGAAAATATGCGACATTCTATCAGAAAAACTTCATAGAAGAAGATATTCATATTTTTTAATTTATATAAATATTTAATTTAATATTGCTAAATTACTTAACCTTTGTGGGTCATAGATAGAATAAGCTAAGAAAGATAATGTTTATAAACGTCACAAGTGATAGCAATTATTTCCATACATAGTTTTCCAATAAATTTTTTACCAATGAGGAGAATTTCCTTAAATTAGAATCTTCTTAAAAGAAAATAGTTTATGTATGTTTCCTGATATAAAAATAAGACAACCTACCTACCTTTCATAATTTTCGCTCGCTGTTTTGAAGATAATTTTAATGCAACCACCATCATCTCATATTTCATATTCGAAAAACTGTAACAGGAAAAATTTTGATCAATTCCTCTTGTTACGATCTTACTTTACAGACATACTGTATGAGCAAATATTAAAGTTATGACTTGGATACATCAGGGTAATCCACACCTTATACGAGATGCGTCATGAAAATTGAAGTCAATATATATAGTAAAAAATATTTTTGAAAAATCTTTATAGTTTCCGAGAAAAAAACTATTTTTTCAGCCTTACATCGCTGGGCTACTGTAGTCTCTAGCGTCATCGGAATACTGAAATCGAATTAACGTTTTTGCGACAGTGTTTACAAGTGTTTTTCTAGTGTCAAAAATGGTTTACGTATGTGGCAACTCGAAGTTGATGGATATCGTTTTAATTTATGGTGAAGTACGTTAGGCAAAATCATTAGCCCCTTATTCTCGTCTGTATGCAAAACGATTTCTCGACAAGTGCCAAAAGGAGCTACTTTTACCACGGTAGTGAAATGCGGGCGTGACACGGGAAATTTACAACCGAATCGTGGAAGAGGTGGAGGTCCAGGGAATCCACGGCGTATTGCAGCCTGAGGTACACATTTTAGAGATTGTTATCTCTATCTCTACCCGTCATTCTAATCACGAAGATTAGCCCAGAAGTTGAAGACTTGTGCGCGAGAGGTAGGGCATATTACTATTAAGCAGGCCGCATTTGAGCCCAGGAACGACTTACTTTCGTAGGCCCTAACCACCATTCAGTGAAGGAATGAGGGAAACCTGGAAAACCACATTAATTAGGGGGGTAGTCAAATGTCAACCGGTATCAATCTCTTTGACCCAAGCCAACATTCTTCCACCCTACCATACCCGCAGAGAGGGTGCCAATCTCTCCACGAATATAGCTTATATACGTTCTACCGGCTGCGGGGGTCGAACCCACAGCGATCCAGTCACCTCGATTCAAGTACTGACGCCTTAAACCGCGCGACCACTGACCGATCCTGTTGAAGAGAATCCCTGGAATAAATACCAGGCAAATCGCTCAACAAGTACAAGAAAATATCCCAAACAACAGTGTGGTTTATTATACACGAGGCTCAAATATGCCAATAACTTACGAGTTCAAAATTGACAAGAAATAGTTGTGTCAATTTTAATAATAACTAGCGGCAAAAGCAGTTTAATTTGCATATATAAATTATTTGTTATAGAACGTTATTTATTTCTTTCTTTGGTAAATTCTTTCTATTTTTCTCGCCGTGGTTGTCGACTGAATGCGTTGCCTTACGCAAGATCAGCTTTTACAGTAACACCAGTTTCTAATGCGGTGCAAAAGTGTATTTTTAAATCATTTCCAAACTGCTCTTTCTGATTTTTTTACATAATTGTATTTGTAAGTCTGTACATTCAATTTTTTCGGATGTCTTGAATCACCCTGTATGTGCGCGTTAGCATTACATTTGATTATGCTGTAATGTAAATATACAAGGATATCTGTCTATATGAAAATAAACTTATATTGTTAGCCTTATATTTTTTCGTGATGTATTTTATGTTGCCTACTGATCTCATATAATCTTATTTATTTTATTATACCTATACTAAACATTTGTATTAATGTTTTTAATTAAATGATAATATAATTGTTTTTAACTTGTACTTTTTACGTATAGTATATAATAAATTAAAAAGACAACTTATCTGAAATAATTTTCCATAATGAACTAAACGTGAACGTACTCGAGAGTAACACGTCACACTTTTATATGCCACCGTGGCCTTACGTTGCGTAGTAAGGGAACGTGAATGTGAACGTGAGCGAAGCGAGGTGTTTGTGTTGGTTACGTTACCGTAAGTTCACCGTACCGTAAGTTGCTCTCAAAAAGAAAAGAAGTGTTGACGTTGAACATTTTTAATCTGTACTCTAATAAATACAGTTAAATACACATTGAAATTAGTGTAAGTATCAATATTAAGTAACTAATAAAACTGATTCAATAAAACGTAATTACCTACAGTTAATATCCTGTTCTGGAATTTCAGAATTGGAATATATTATCTAGAAAAAATGGACCAAATCACAAAATTCATTGAACCAGGACGTCAATTCGCAAAAGATTCTATCAGATTAGTAAAAAGGTGTACGAAACCTGACAGGCGAGGTAAGTATTTAAAACCTACCTACCTATCTAAGACTTACTTTTTTCCCCAAAATTTGTGTCCAATATGCTACTATGAAACACGCACTCACCAACCAATATCTGCTCTTTTGCCTATTTTTTAAATACGAATTAATTTCGACATTAACCCAATGACAGACTACTGGTTTATTTAAACAATAATAAAATAATGCGTTAGTCATTTTGTCAACTCTCAAAAAGTTATTATAGATTATTAATTTCGCAGTTACTTCTCATTCGGTTTAAAATAAATACAAAAAAGCTTGTTCAAGGTTGCACGATACCAAATAATCGATTTGTTATAAACATGTAAATTGCTATGTTCAATGGATAGTTAGGTAGGTACCTACTTTTTTACTGAATAGGAAATCGCATTAAATTCTCAGTATGTCATATATTTATTGTATTGTGATGTAGTGACATACATATTTTGTACATCTTATTTTCTGTCCATGATGTTTGTATATGTATTTTATACCAAGAAAATTTTACAAATTTCCTAGCATAAATTATTGTTTATAACAACATATTAACATACATACGTGCTAATACTGTGCATCACACATCTTAAAAATTGCTAGGTACTATTCACTTCTATACTAGTTCAACTCCTTTCAACATATAAGTGCAGAATAATTGATGACAACTAAAAATGAAAAGCTTTGATATACATTTGAGGTTTTCTGAAATACAGGGTATACTTTCTGAAATACAATTTACATTTTCTGAATCATCTACAACTGATTATTCTCAATTACATTTCACTCTTTCTGAAACTAATTTTAGTAAGTTGAAATTGAAATTATACTTTCTAGGAAAAAGTATAGTATTTATAAATTTAATAAGTTAAATTTAATAAATCAAAATGAGGGTGATTATATTAAAAAAATAATGTGTCAAATTCATGTAATAGTTTTTCGAAAAGTATTATTAACAAAGTTTCTACTTTAACTATTTTTATATTGAAACAAATCTTTTTATTTTGGCACATATTTATGGAGATACCCTGATGCAGTTTTAGGTAAAATATTTCTAAAATTGTATTAACATGTTGATAGTATTATTTTCTCTAAGAGGATAATCTAAAATTTTTATTTGAGTTGTTAAATTTTTTGGACATACTGGTAAACAGTGGCGGCTGGTGACATTTCATGTCAGCCATATCTCAATAATCAGATATGGCACTCAAACCAAACTTTAGAATGTATGCACTGTGGCCATCTAGACAACTTTTGTAGAAAGATAACGTTCTTGCCGTTTGCGAAAAAAAGTTAAAAAATTGTGTGCCCCTAGATATTATCAGATTGACTTCCTTAATTCTAGTAAAATATTTTTTTCCCATAAATTAGATGTAATTTTATCAAGGTATTTCAAACTTTATTAAAAAGTAATATTTGTAGAATCTATAACATTTTGAAATTTTTATAATCTGTTACAAATATAAAATTCAAATTCAAATCGCTGCAACTAACAAATATTATAATTTTTCGATATACTTAATTTGTAATTCTTTGATAAAATTCATCTAATTTATGGAAAAAATGTTTCACTAGAATTAAACAAGCCAATCTGGAACTTCCTAGGGCGGGCACACAATTTTGTCAACTTCTTTTTGCAAGCTGCTAAAACGATGTCCTTCTACAAAAGTTGTCTATATGACCACAGTACACATATATCCTAAAATTTGGTTTGGGTCCTGTCTGGTTCTTGAGAGATGACATACTTGAAATTTCACCAGCCACCACTACTGGTGAATCTCAGTTCTTTTATGATGTAAGTAAAGCATACTTTGAAAACTACTTTACTTCATATTTACTATTTATTATATTATTAATTTATTTGAATATTTTACCTAAAACTATATAAACTAAAAAAAGTAACAAGTGTGCCAAATATGATAACTTGATACCTACTGACTTTCAAAAAAATGTTATATTAACTTGACACAATATTTTTTGAGTACTATCATCCTTTGAATTTTTTGCGAGAAATTTTCCCACAACATGTATAGTGCTTTTGTAAAATCGTTGAGTGAGAAATTATAGATGGAGGCACAACCTTAATGGCAAAATGTGTATACAATGTACAAGTTTAACACCCTGTATCTTGAAAACAAAGGCCCTAATAGAAAATATCTATAGGGCAAAATGTTTTTAAAGTCGGACAAGAAATAAAGGCCTTCATGTTTGACGTTCCGTTATGTTACACCGTGTTTTACAGTAGGGGTTTTTTGGGCCCAAGGTTTGTCCGTCTGTCCAGAACTGTTGTTAACGACAGTCAATTTTGAGTGTGCTGTGTGATTCAATGGTTTAACAAGCAAAGAAAACCTCCGTGAACAATAAGTTGTCGATAAATTGACGAATCTTAGAACCAAAGAGCTGCTATTACCTAATACTATCTTGGGCCCAAAAGTGTATATGCATTTCGCCATAAGGTTGCGCCTCTATCTATAATTTCTCACTCAACGGTAAAATATAAATTACTTCAATATAACTCAAGTGGAGTGAGTAAAAGAAGATTAAAATAAGTTAATCAAAATATTGAATTAGCTGGAACAATTATATTTTCTCCCCTACAATTGTCATTTATGAGGAATACAGCAAAAATGTAGAACAAAATACTCTAATTACAATGTTGTTAAGATATAGGAGGGAAAATATTGAATGTTTTTTTATGAAAGCACCAATGCAATCCAAAATATTTGAAAAATTTAAGGCCATACTGTGTATGGCAATGAATATGTATTTCTTTTTCTGTTGTAATGCTTTATGTATTTAGTTATACCTCTTTTTCCAGAATTCCAAAAAATTGCTGTTGCCACCGCCATCGGTTTCTGCATCATGGGATTCATAGGATTTTTCGTAAAACTTATCCACATACCCATCAACAATATTATTGTGGGATCATAATTGTCCGTATTTTGTATTTATCACTCATGTAATTCATAATTTTTGTTATAGATATAAATTATTACTTACTATAATAAATTCATCTTCCATTTGTGTATTCATCGAATAATAAAACAAATGTTGTTTCATAAACTAGTTTATTTTTAACCAATTGTTGAAAAGGGCACAAAACCAATTTGGAAAATACATATATACAACCCGTTTTCCTGGTAACAAGAGATTTGCAAAAAAAATAAATTTTATAATTTTGTTAATGTGATGTGATTATTCAGTCATTTTTATTTTTGACAGAAGGAAATTGAAGTGTGGTATAAATTTGCAAATCTCCAAAGCAAAGCAAGTTTATCTGAAATTGTATAAGCACCAAAACCAATCATTCTGAAAAGTATGGCAAATTAGATTGTTTTAAAAGTTATTAATTATACTTGTAAAACTATTTATTATTTAGTGAACGATAGATAATCATGCTTTACTGACAATTTTTTTTCTTTTTTTTTTTGAGAAAGTGTGGAACTACTCTAAGAGCACTTTCTATTTTTTTACCAACGTGTATATATGTAACAAAAACAGTATTTTGAGTAGCACATGAACTCTGTGAGTAAACTAAAACATTTTAAGATTTTATACAAAAATAGAAAGTTTTGTGTAAAAAATAAATCTGTGATGGCACAAGAAATTTTTAATGGTGACCTACCAAATTATGACAGAATCCTAAATTTATAGATGACTTAACATCTTATCACAATTTCACCTTTAAGTATTTTGTCTTTTAATTTAGAATTAAAACACATGCCATTTCATGACATAAAAAAGGCACTGTTTAAAATATAAAAAAAAATAAACTGCGTCAAATATACAAATGCATTTGTAAAAAAAATTAAATAGTTTTCTACAACTTATAACAATGATTCCATGTAGGACATTGTTTTAGAAGCTTCAAAAATCGATATTTGACTCAGTTTTTGCAAGCGTTTGTCCTAAAAGTATTAAAAAGCATTCTCTTAAAGCAAATTATTCAAAATAATTGCCTAAGTAGCTAGGTAAAATACTTTGAATATAACAAAAAAATGTATTGAAATGCAGCCTAAAATTACAATCACACATTTCAAAAAGCAATAATACCTAATTATATATTTTTTTAAAAACTGCACCAATTTGAATACTCAAAAAAAAAAAAATTCACACGACCTCAAATATATTCTGCACTGTTTAATACATCTTAATTCTGTCAATTGATGGATTAAACGTGTACATGGTAACACTAATAAAGCCGCAAAAAAAAACTGCTTTTGTATTACTGTGAAACGATAAAACTATTTAAAACTAAATGCATTTAATGTATATATGCAAATAGTTATTTATAGGGGCCCGATCTTTTGATGTTAGATAAGTATCCATTTGAATATATACACCTCAACTATTTTTGTCCATTTCAAAAAAGTATACAGTGAGTGGTGCAAAGTTTGGAATAAATTTATTTAAAAATCTGGTGTTCGTTTTTTGGAAAATCACTCGTAAAAAAGAAATTAATTAGAATTTTATCGTAAATAAAAAATACAAAACCTCCATTCCTTTTAAAAAAAGTTGACCATAATTTTTTTTGCCTCGCCCTGTAATAAAAACTGGTTTAAAAAGTGCGCAACTAAAAATAAAAATTGAAGGATTCAAGCGATTTTCTAATACTTTTGAAGCTCACTGTATATAGAAAGCAGGATCAAAGATCAAAAACTTCAAACAGTATCGAAGGAAAAAACATTTTATGGCGTATCAAATTGGTGCATAAAAGTGTGCACTTACTTTCTACAGTTACATCTGTAACAAAATTTAACAAAATAGAAAAATAAGCTTATAATCACCATTCACTGGCTATTTTCACATTAAATAGGAATTCTGAATAGAACAGGTACATTTTGTACTATCCGATGCTAAATCGGATTTTTTCAATACATTTTTTACAAATCACTAAGTCTAAAATAGAGGTAAATGGAAAAGGTACAAGAAATAGTTTTAAAAACTAATACTAATATAAGTAAAAATAGAAAAATATGTAATTAAAAACAATATTAAATATTTAACACACGATAATATTAAAAAGTAAAAATAGATACAAATTTGGCAGTAATATACAAAATATGTTAATAAACATTTAAATAATATAATAAAAGTAAGAAATACTATAATTCTATTACTTGGAATGCTTATTATGCACCAATATTCCATTTGTAATTATAACAGACATGTATGTACATCTAATATAACCATTTCAACATTGGTAAATTTTCAGATCTGGTAACAATCAATAATGAGGTGGTATTGTTAAAAACAACAATTAACAAATTATCATAATTTATATGGTCAAACATCACTCCAGATATCAATTTCTGTTTGAAGAAAAAATGCATGCCAATTTCTTCTTATAGATTACTTGCAAGAAGCTGTAACAGTTTCTGTCAAAGGCTGTGTCTTTGCTGTTTATTATGCAACCACATCATTTGGTTGCTGGATATCAATCATTAACTTACTAAACATTACAGATAAAGAGTAAATATAAACCAATTAAGTTGTCCTCCCAATCTACCAACATATTGGTTTTATTGATCATTTACACTGGTTCCTATAGTTTCTTTTATTGGTTACATTTTTTTTAATGTTTGGGTATATAAAATATATTCAGTTAGTATAATTTGGAAATTATTAAGACATACAGTTTATAAATTAGGCAATTTCTATGGCATTTGTCCATTTGAGAGTTATGCTTAAAAATCTAGTTCATAAAAAGTAGTCATCTAAAAAGGAATCAAGGCAACCAGTATAATGTGATCTCTGTTTTCTAATACAGAAGATAAAATATGCTCAACTGGATAAGTCAACACCTTTGGTTTGCTTCTTTGCATCAAATAATCCATATTTTATTAATGCTTTTTTCCCAAACAAGAAATAACACAGTTTATTATCAACTTAATTGCTTAGTAAATGCATTGTGTTCCTGTTTGTTACAACATACAAATTAAAAGATCTTCAATAAATTAAGATGACTGTGTGAATGTTAAATTTTCGACTGATACATCTAATAAGAAAAACATGTTGATAATCCTGTGTGACAAAACAAAATATTATAAAATAAAAACAAACTCTCAAATACAAAATATATAATACACAACAATATGAAAAGACAAAAATAGTTATGCCATACAACCATTGTCCAGTCCTGTAGTACTGTAATTTTGGTTTTCTGAGTAATTGTGGCATGGAGAATTGTAAGGGTACGTGTCCAAATTGGTATATTCACTAAACTCGTAGGTTTCATGCACTTCATCTACTATTATACTGGGCGGTTTGCTGTAGTTGGACTTGGAGTAGGTAATGGTGTTCGAAAGTCCACCAATATTCGCTCGTGTGGAGTACGCCTCCAGTTGTGACCTGAAGCAGATATCTCCTGAGGATGGTCGACTGTAGGAATGCGTTTCCATGACAGAAGAAACGGGAGGAAGCCTGTAAATGTGGTCCCGGGTCACTGGACCAATGCTGTGCTGGCACTGCGGTCTGTGAAGGGATAGCACTTCCATCAGTGACCTTTTCTGGTTCTGTAGCTCTTGTAGCTGGGTTTTAAGGTCGATGTTTTGGGTTTCTAAGGTTTCTGATTCGTGCACGAGGTTGGCAGTGCGTTCTCTTTTCTTTAGACGGCACTTTGTTGCCGCTATTTTGTTTCGTTCTCTTCGACGTCTACGTCTCTCCTCATCTTCTGGAGTCAACTGGAAACCAAAAGAACAATAATTTAGTAGGCTCCCCTTAAACGTTTTATTTCTTATTTATTATCAACTTAAACAGAGTTTGTCACGTTGTAGACTGAGGCTCTTGTTTCGTTTAGTGTATTTTAGACATTAGACAATATCAATTTGTAAATGACTCATTAGAGCTTTGTCTATGAAATTAATATATTAAATTCGAATTCTTAGCCATAAAGTACATACTTTAAATGCATCAAATAAATTGATCTTCATAGCCGTAATATGTTTTATGTGACCTAATTTTTATATTGTATTCATAATAGATGAGTATGTATGTAGTAGATTATATTAATAATTTCCAAGAGTTGTCGTTTTTACTATTGAATACGGTAGTTAAAACTGACACACTATTCCACGCCTACCAGTTCTGCAACTAAAATGGAAGTTTAAGTCGCTTGCATATGTAGGTACTGAATAATAGCATATTCCAAATGCTGCCGTATCTGAAAGACTCTTGCACTTTCAAAAAAAAGGTTTTGCTCTTTTCCATTGCAGCTTTTCTGCAATTCTGGGGAATAATTTAGTGATTTGTGTGTCAAAAATTCCTAGGCTGAACTGCCAAATGCAACTTTCTTCTTTTGTCCTACTATTGTTTGATTGTTGAGCTTGCAACATATACATATTAACTGAAACCTTTATTTTATATGTTACGCAGTTTGGAGACAGAAAAAAAACACAACTTTAGGTTATAATTAAAAAATTAATAGTTACAACAAAATTAGGTACGCCACTGGATTCTGCTCAAAAAGGTGTCTGAAGAACGTATTTTAATAATTTTTTCTAACTTTACAAACAACCATGTTTCAAACATGTATCAAAAAGTGAAAAATTTGAAATTTTGTTTATTACTCGAAAACAAAAGACAGGTCAGTTTGATCTTAACCATTAATTTTCTCTTAAAAAAAGAGATCGAGAGTGGGTGGGGTTTTTTTCTATCTCTTATAGTTAACGCGATATAAAAACATCGAAATTTGCCCACCCTGTACATTCTATTATTAAATTTTTTAGTGACGCTACTGACTTTGCACGCCAATGTCTAACTTTACAGATAAGCTTATGTCTTTATTTTTTATCAGTTTTGGATTTTCCCAGATAAGAAATATCTACATGTTAGGTATGTTATTTCGTATTATTTGTTTTATTGTTCTAAAGCTACAATAAAGAATAATGTAAATAAAACAGAAAAATATTCATCTCGTCAGTGCATTAAGTGATAAGCTATCAATTGTCGATGTTTTATCTATAATGAATTATTATTATTTTTTTTAAAGCGGTACCTATATATTAAAGACAGGTGTCAGTGATAACAATAAACTTGACATACATACATACAAAATTAAAAATTGAAAACATTAAATACGAATTTGGGACAATTTAAAATGGTTAAAATGTGCTCTGATCTGGAGTACATTAGTACAATGGTAACTTAACTTGTGAAAATGTTTTAATATGGAAAATGTCAAACCAACAGGTAGGTAGGAGTAGGAATATAAGAGTATATGATATTATTGAGCATGAATCTTAGATCTTACTAAAACGACTATTTTTCTAAAATTATATTAAATTATCCTTAATATTTCACATAAAGAATAAATAATTTATTGGTTATGTGCTTAATATCCTTGCTGTAAAATCACTCTATGACATATGTAAGTATGTACATTAAAATGTTTATAAACAAGTAGAGCCTTGAGAATTACCTACCGGATTCTTGGGAATTAATAAATTAATAATTAATATATGATAATTATGAGTGAAAACAAAATCAGAAAAATATTTTTTACCTGGTTTTATATTTTTGTAAATTACTATTTTGTAAGTATGTAATTGCAATGATTGAGGAGAAATAAACTTTCAGTAGTCGTGGTTTAAGTAAATTGAAATATTAAAATATAAAAATATACACTATTTTGAGTTATCTTTTACATATTATTTTGTGCCAATCTCAATCATTACTTTATTATCTATAACTATTGTTTATATTTAAAATCGAATAGGAGGGTCTCAATCATATTGTGGAAATGGAAAATGGAAAAAATTTTCAAAATTATCACAAGCTAAAAACAAAAATATAATAGGTAAAGATTGGTAAAAATCAGATAAACATGCGACTTATACATACGTATAAAGTGCTAATATCAGATAAAAGATATTGTACAATTTTATCCAATGGAATATGGAGAAATAGGTATATACATTTGAATAAGGAAAGGATATCTGGCCAATCAGAAGTCGATAAATAATATACAATCATCAGTTCGACACTCAAATCTATATTAGTAGACTGTAAAAGGACATAATATATAATAAATATGAAGATGACAGCATTGCATACAAATTTGAAGATAAGCACAAGACTTTCGTGACGTGCTGATATAGTGATAAATAATAATAATAACAATTTATGTTCTGAGATTATAACTAGATATTTACTAATTACTGCTCCTACTATCTGAATATTAAAAAGAACCCATTTGGTAATCATTAGCTTATGTGGTTAAATCTGTTATGTTTGCTTTCTTAACAAAATCTTAACTTATCTTGTATGTTTCTCTTATGAAAATATGGCAGTGAATAGAACATATTTTTATTGTAAAATTTGGAAAATTGCTGTATTTAGTTCTTCCTTAGAACATTATTATATGACATTTGAAATTTATAAAATATTGATATTATGCGTAAACATAACATAAGCCTAAACAGGGTATATTTTAAGTCTTTTTCTTGGGCCAGTTTAGGTCCAAAAGTCTTAATAAACAAGGACTATTTCTAAATAGATAGCTATACTATAATTTTAAACTGTAGAGTTATAATGGGAACAAAAAAGAACATTAAACTTGTTTATTAAGTAATTTAGTCGTTTGTCAACATTTATGGCCTACTATTCAAAACCATGATATTTTTTTCTAAATTGTCACAAAATGTAACATGTTACTTAGAATCTTTTGGCCTCTGGTTTACTTACCTGTTTTTGGACCTACAATGACCCGAGAAATTAGGTACCTACACCCTTAATTTATGACAAAGACAATGCACACTGTACAGTATTCGCATTGTTAATCCTTTTTAATAGGTACACTTAAATCTTTTCAGCCAATTTTTTAAAATTATTTTTAAGCACTGTATTTATACCATTTCAGATTCCTACAAAATTACAATACTTCTCAATAAATTATTATTCAATATTTTTTATGAGCCATCATAAAAAGAATTTAAGATAAAATGTTTGTAGTGTTCCACAGCTAACAAAATTCCTTAAAACCTAATTACCTACTTATACTGGGTGTCCTGAATATAAGTAATACTAAAGGGACTTGTATATCTGACGAAAAGCAAAAAAAAAAAAAACTTATGAAAAATGTCTAAAACGGATAGATTCTCTATAAATACATACATTTCAAAAATAAAAATATAACTGCAATAAAATGCAAACCTGTGTTTCGAAATTCCAAACTAACGTACAACTAAGGTTAAGTAAAAGCTTCTGTAACGTATTAGCTTGCAATTTGTTTTTATCAGTATTAAAGAAGTAAACAATGTTTCTCAAAATCCTTAAAACTGCAACGTATTACCTGCTGCTATCAAGTTATTATTAATATTATTGGTATTATAGCTAGTGCGTTTCGTTTTTCTGTAATTAGTGTATACTTGATATTTGTGAGTGAACATAAACAAAAATTAAACAATTTGTAGTAAGCATGACCAGCTCATGATGTTAATTTATGGCGAATCTGGGCAAAACTCTCTGGTTACGAGACGAAACATTTACACAATAAACACTTTTCGCATTTTGAACACTTAGATATACTTATAACTGTTCACATTTTATTCTGTGTTGTAAAAGAACTCTAAGAAAACCATTCACAGTAAGTATTTAGGTGTAATTGAGATTATTATAAACAAATAGGTAGGTGCTCGATGTAACATATTCAAGACCTTATTTTCTATTATAATTCTATTGTCGCTGGACAACAAAATAAAGATACCCAAATTCCGGACACCTTGTTCATATTTTTCACATGCACAAGAATTGTATATTTGCCCAGTACATAGTATTAAACATATTTTATTTGGCACAAGAGTATTTGATGCGAGTCCGTCACTCTGTATGCACTAAAGCTTGCGCAAACGTTAATTAAGTACACTTAATGACACGACCTTCGCGATTGCGATTATTCCTCATATTTTTCCATAATTAATTACAATTTTAAGTGGCAATAAATTTTACTGAAAAGTTGTATGAAGAATTATTACAGGCGCCTAAAAATATAAAGTAGGTACTTTTATTGTGTGTATAATAAAAAGTTAGTCAACAAGGAAACCATCATTGGACAGTGAAGGCTAAACATGATAAGTAATATATAGGCACCTACAGCGAAGATGATTTTTTAATAGGAAATATTATTTTTGCAAATTTTATTATGTTATGTTAATGTCAGAGCCGTAGCCAGGGAGGTATTTAGGGTGTTCAAACGCCCCTGAAATGAGAAGCAAAAATTAGGTTGTATATCCTCAGATAAGGTACGGCACTCGTTTTTGACACCACCTGTGCCTATGGTCAAAATCGTTTAAATGGTCCTGGAACTGAGTGTCTATACTCGCGACAAGAATTCAGACGACTTATGTCATACGAACAGATGAATAATTCATTATACTTTCATCAAATTATTTAAGAAACTGGAACTGATAGCAGTAAAACTATATACTACAGGCGACCAAATATCGAAAATTACGTGGACAATAAAAACAAATGGGTAACGTAAGACGTCTGAATTCTTGACGCGAGTATATTCAACGGAACACTATCATAGAAAATCACTGTGTTTTAGAAATATCAAAACTGTCTCATTTTGCAAGATAGATTATATATTATGTTCTTGTATTATATCAACACTCTACGGTTTGTTTTCAAAATTAATTAGTTGCATTTGGTGTCAAGCTTTTTGTACAATAAATGCATAATAATCTGAGAGGGTAACCACTCATGGAAATCTTGTCACAAATCTTGCAAAATCCCGATAAATTGTGCGAAATCACACAAAATTTAGCGTCATCTGGAGGTATATTTACCAGTAAAGACTGAGAATATACTGTCCGCCTAGCGTCAGTATCGACGTTATTATACTTATTCGCGTTTCCATTTTGCGAATAACGCAGGTACCAGCTCACATTATTATGTGCGCCACACGAATCACGGTTATTTGGAACTACTGAAAGGCTGCTTGTCTACAAATTTTAATGTTTTTTGTTTCATTTTATTGACTTTGCACTTCGTTAATTTTTGAATTAATACCCCTATCCACTAGTTTCTCTGAAAGTTTGTAAACATTAAAACCGGAGACCCTGAATCTGAGGAGCAGTGCAAGTCGAGGGTTAACTCAAGAGTTGACTTCAGCGCTTCGCACCTTGTGAAACAATTTAACAATTTGTAAACTTAGAAAAAAATCGCAATTTCTAAGAAACTCAATTTCACATTTTTTTACAATCTGAGAGTTTCAGCCCATATATCTGCCTTTTTTTACGGTTTTTCACTTGTTGTACTGGATGTGACTAGGATCAAAATCAGTTTTCTAACCAAGAATGTCACAATTCTGAACAATTTTAGAAATATTCTTAATTGTCAAGTTAATACATCAGGATGTTTCGGATATATTTTTTTATATCTCGCGTATATAGTGTCTGTAACGTTGGGAAAACATACTACCACATACTCCGAGGGCCAAAATGTGTTGATCAAAATTAAGTTACTTTAGTCCAAAGTTTTATAGTTTCCGAGATACATGGCGTTGAAAATACAATTGTATTTCAGTTTTCTCGAGGTATTTTTTATCAAATACTCGGAAACCACTTAAAATTACCCAGAATTCCGGGAAGTTCTTTGAAAATTTCTATTTTGCGAGGTCTTGTCACAATTTTCATCCCAGTGATTACCCCCTCGTAATAATCATTACAGTATTTCTGTATACAGGGTTAACTGTGACTAAGTACAAGTATTTTAAGAGGGAATAGAGAAAAATATGAATTAACGGAATTAGCGTTCAAAAAAATTCCAAACTTATGCATAAAGCGATTTTTTTTTTTTCGGAAAAAAATTATGAACCCCTATTTATCGACGACTATGGCGGCCTGTGCGTCGCGAGATTTATTTTGCACATTTGGCATTTGTAAAGTACTGCGTCAGCAACGCAATTGCGGCGGATGGAAGACTACATGATAAAAATCGTTGTCAAAATTGAAACCCTTTATGTTTACATTGTGATTTTGTCTTTTCCGTTAGTTTTGGTAAATATTTTGTCAGTTTTAAACGCTTTATAGCACTTATTTAAATAAAGGAATGTGTCGGGTAGGTACAGATATTTTTCTATAATATGGTTCACCCATAGACCTTATAAATCATGAACCGGCCCTAGAAAGAGAGGTCCGGTGTCCTGATGTGTACAAGAGGGATGAAGCTAGTCCGGGAAAAACAGATGTTCTATGACAGAAAAATATATAAACATAACCTGACAAAACCTTTCCTGTTAATATTGTTAATGATTTGTGTGCCTTTTGTGATTTAGTTGTGTTTAGTGTGTTTATTAGCAATAGTTTTTAAAAACTCATAAACCATGGTGGAGTCTGCCACCGTAAATGTCATACGTCTCATATGTCATTTACGGTTTTTGTTTTTATTCGGCCAATGATCTCTGGGTTTTTGCCCGGAGTAGCTCTATCTCTGTCGCACATATCTGAGCATCAACGATTTGTATAGGCAGAAAACGGTTTTGGGTGCGTCCATGATTTATAAGGTCTATGGGTTCACCCTATGCTATATGCGATTTGTTTACTAGAGTTCTAGATTTTATAAGTAAATTCTGGCGCGAGTGCATTCGAAGTTTTCTATTATCTATTAGTATTCCTTTCGTTAAATTTCCTTAGAATAAATGGGTATTTTATTAAACTGTACGCAGAGTGTATGTTTTGTTGTCCTGATGGACCAGTAATTAGTGAAAATATAGTTTTAAAGAGAGAACGATGTAAAATACTGCAGCTAATTGGTTTAACTGTTACCTATCAGAAGGCTACCAGCTATTATTATTAAAGAAAATATTAATTTTCGTCATTTCTACATTTGGTAATGCTATAAAAACTATCGCAAGCCAGATCTAAGCTATCTCTATCGATGGTTATCATAGGCACCGATTTTCCGAAATAATTTTGTTATTATTTTTTTGGCCTCACTGAGCACGTGATAATTAACCCTATATTTGTTATTAAATTAAATTAAATTCAGAGTTGCTGGTCTTTTTAGTTGGAATCAATAATACCATTATTAGAATTTTCAAGTGTTTTTGTCAGTTTGGCTGAAAACAACTAAACACCCCCTGATAAGAAACTTTGGCTACGGCCCTGAATAATGCCTACTAGAAATATTCATAATATTTATCTATTTTTTTATTAATATTTATTTAAATAACCTCCATAATCTGAATAATAATTTAATTAGAGAGAAGCGACTAATGTTCTAAGTAGGTAATGGCTTAAAATAAATAATCTTTCATATAAAATGTATGTTTAACCATGAATATGAAAACATGATTTCTCTACTAGTCTAGTTGTTCACACAACCCACATCTAATGTACACAGCAGAAAAACATTATCGCCAATCATTCTTCTGTCAATAAGTCTAATTTAAAAAGGTTTCTATCTAAAATACTAACTCCTAAATTTATCAAGCACATTATTATTACATTTTCAATCGGATCGGCTGTTTGAAAAGACTAGACCAAAAATAATTTTAAAACTTATGATGGCAGTTGATGACAAGTCGATTTTTAATATACAAGAAGATTCAGAAATATTAGGAAAAAAATTGTGTTTTTCCGTATTCAAATTTTTGAAGGCTCTAAGACCTTTTGGAACTAGTTCCAATATTTCGTTTTTTACAAATATCTGAAGGTCTACGCCAATTTTAGCAGAATTTGACATGTGATTGTAGATCGTCAATCCGCACATGAATAATAGTAGTTTAACCAAGTGATGCCACTTGGGGGGCGCTAGTTAGTTTTTTTGGACACCTTTATTTTATATTTTTTTTATTTTTAGCGGATTCGAAAAACATGCACAAAGAAGTATCTTCTTTACTTCTATTCATGTAAGGGTTAGTTTAGTTAAATTAATATCAAACAGATTGAATGACATGTCAAGTTGTGCTATGCATTGCTGCTATATTTTTTGTAAAATACCGAGTCGAAAATGACGTGAACTTTTATACGTATATTTCAAAAAATATTTGTCTTGTGGTATACTCAACAATTTGATGTTATACAGGGTGATTCTTATCTAAAAAAATTTGGGAATAGTTTTCAAAAAAAAATTATTGAAGTTCTAGTAGTTTCAACTTTTACTTCGCTTTTTTGTGATGCATGTATTTACATTAGCTTTTCAAATATCAAAAATGGATTACGTATAGCAACTTACAGTTGATGGGTATCATTTTAATTTATCGAAACGCTTTAGCAGAATGATTTCCCAGTAAACATGTGCCAAATGCAGCTATTTTTACCGCAGTGTGCTGTGAACGCAAGTGTAGTGCGTGACGCGGGAAATTTGCAGCCGAATCGCAGCAGTGTGGCGTATCAATGTGTACAGCGTGTTCAAGAATTAATACCAGGGGATTGGCCGCCAGGATCTCCTGACTTTAAATCATTTGGACTTATTTTTATGGGGATATTTAAAAAATGAAGTATATTGCACCGAAGTGAATACTATTGATGATTTACGCAAACGTATCATAGCTGCTGCCAATAACTTAAAAGTTCAAAACGAACAAGAAGCAGAAACATTTGTGTTAGTTTGTAGAAACTGGGTAAGACGAGACGATCCGGTATGTCGAACTATTTTACTAATTAAAACCACAAATTAATTATATTAATAATTAATAACAATAGCGGCAAAAGCAGTTGAATTTGCTGCATTAAAATACGTGTAAAATGTAATTTATTTTTTCCTTGGGAATTTCTTTCAATTTGTTGTCCGGTTTTACAGTGGACCAGTTTCCAGTGCCGTGCGGAAATGTACATATTTTTAAATCATTTTTTAACTGCTCTCTTTGACTTTATTTTTACAAAATTGTATTATTTTGTAAGAGCCTGTATTTTGTTTACGGGGTTTTCACTTGCATGTGCCAATGGCAGTACTATAACTTCAGCAACTTTTCTAGAAAATTAAGACTCAAATAAAAGATACGTACTCGATAAAGCTAAGATATTAATAATGTTCATATAGACTATTTCTAAGACTCAAAAAATTTGAAATCAGAAAAACTTAAAATTACAGGTCAGATAATCCCCACCCAATTTGTTTCCTAGTATTTCTTAACTACCCCGTATAATGAAATAAGCATACCGATGGAGGAGTGAATAAAATTGAAAACTTGGACGAGGTACAATAAACAGAAATTAAAAGAATACAAATATTTTTTTATAGTTTTGGCAAAATGCGGCAAAACATATCGCCTTTCGAACACACACACACACGCAAGTTATCGTATTGGTAATATTGGACATCGGCCAGACGCATATATTTCACAATATAATGTTTTCCTATACCCACTTGCACAAACCTGTTCCATATTGACAACCCACATCATTTTTGGGCATGTTGTTACTTTAGTACTGCTCCTTGTGGGTTTGTTATTGTTCCTGTAGAACGGTGAACCAAATTGGATTATTATACACGCCTAAACTCACAATATACTTTCTTGCAAAATATACGATATAAATTATTAGAGGTATTGAGTGTATACATGTTTTTGAAATGCGCATATGTAATAAAGTGGTTTTAAAATAGATCTGCAGCTGTTTTTTGTTGAATTCTAAATTTTTGTAAAAAACAGATTATGAACTTGGTGTCAAACAAAGTGCCTCAGATGTCCAGTTTTGCTCATTTAGAATTGATTTATTCTTAATTATCTAAGCTATTCTAATACTTTTGGCTTACGTCACTGACATAAGACTCGTTACATAATTTACCCCAAAGCGTTATAAATCTGCAGTTGTCATATCCACTAAATTGGATTAATCAATATATAGGGTGTTTCTGGTTAAATAAATGCAGAGGAGGGCTAAATCGGACGTTTTCAAGCGACAGCGTTTTCGAAATTAAAAAAGAACAAATTTAACATTCTTTCTCTTACGACTGATATATTTAACAAATTTGATACCCAAGTATATGTTTTTAGTATGTTAGTACTTATTATTTGTTGCTCATATCATACTAAAGGTAATATTATGCTATATACAAAAAAATACACTTGTAATATAAGGGTGGTATAATTTTTTGCAAAATAAATGTGATTGGATATCATCTCTCTGTTTTCGTTGTCAAAAATTACTATGGCCAAGTGTGTCAGTTTAAAATTTGTTTATCTGTTTCCATAGAGATGTCAAATGATTTTTATTTTATTGTTATTTACTTCTTTTTTATACAACTGTAACCAACAATGATCAATGTTTACCGTTTGCAGTTTGACACACACTTATCTCCGTTTAACAAAATAATGGGGTTCGGCAAAAATTTTAGAGAAGGGAGATAATGAAACAAAAAAGAAATTACTTAAAAGAGACCTCGATTATTTTGTTGAACGGAGATAAGTGTGTGTCAAACTATTCAGTAAACATTGATCATTGTTGGCTTTAGTTCAGTTGTATCAAGAAGAGATAAGTAACAATAAAATAACTATCCAAAAACAACTCTCTGATATAACTGAAATATCTCGAAGACCATTGGAGATAGATCTAAGGAAACATGATAAAAGTGCAAATATGCAAAACATATATAGGGTGTTCCATTTAAAATAAGCAAATAGATAGCGACTTCCAACATAACTGGAAGTGCTACAAAAATGATATTATTTTATTTAAAGAGAGCATTCCTGAATACCCTAGTCTAAATTTCCAAAATTGATCAAAGTAGTCTCTGAAATATTCTATAATGCGCCGTCACCGTACATACTGTGTAGGTATATAAATAACTAACATTTACTATTATAAATGAATTATATTATGAAATAATTATTTGGTTCTAGGACGTCCAAAAACTGGTGAGGCGGCCCCTTTGTACATCGTTGCTTAAAATATTCGAGACTTGAATATTTATCATTTGTTACTACTTTTTTAGAGTTACCAAATTAAGTAAACATATTGAATAAAACAATTTCACAACCAGCGTCTCCAAAAGTGAAAAGCAACATGGCCATGGAATCACTAAAAGTTTATTTATGTAAGCTACTGCCACTGTTATTATTAGTTTCTGATGGAATTTGGGCAAAATGTAACAATTACAGTTTATATAATATTTCAACACCGACGTATTTTTCATTTTGAGATAATTTATCAATTCTGCTTTTAACTTAACTCCATAGAAAAATTAAATGTTATACCTTTTTTATATTAGCCTTAAATCAATTATTTACTTCAATAAACGTTTCCTCTATTTTTTAAACACAAAGAATATCATTTTTAGTCATTTCCTGTAATACCTATCGAACAAGTTTTTTAAAATTTTTATCTTTGTAAAGAGGTTTTCATTCGCAGTTACCTAAGTACGGATGTACATATAATTGGTTTTTAAAAAAATAAACAAAAATATAACATACCGAAAAATATATATTTTCTGTAATTCTACTATTTCTTGACAAGTATCTATGCTGTGGATGTTTCTGACATATCGATGGAAAAAGCATGACACACTGAATTGCAGTTTAATTAAACAACTTTTGCTGTTGCCTTGAAATAAAATTTGTAAGTTTAAGTTCGGGAGACTTGGCTCTTAACAGAGTAGGATTTGATGCACTCTGCTTGTTGTTACTGTAATTGCTTCCAAAAAATTGCTATTACAGCTAGTCATTAATAAGTGAATTAAAATATCACAAGAGAACAGAAATAAAGGTGAATATATCAAATGTAATTTGACAGTGACTCAGAAAATTATAAGAACAGGAAAATGCTCGTTTTGTAATGTTTGTGAAAGAAAAGAATTATAAACTCTTCTACGAAAACTAAAGTAATGTGATATTTAAATTCTTTAAATAGTGCTTTTAGCAACATGTAGGGATAGTCGAAGCTGCGATCTCCTATGATATATCGATATTTGATTGTTGTTAAGCGATTTAGTAGAAGCACCGAACAGAAGAAAAGAAGAGTGTTGGGATTTTGAATGTCGTTTGTACTTGAAATAAAATAAGAAGTTTAAAATATTTTGTTGTGCCAATGTGGACCAAAATATAAAATAAAAGTTCTCGTAACTGTCAAATTCGCTAAATAAATAACTGTTTAACTGTCGTTTTCTAAAATCTTAAATAAAATTAAAAACTTTCAACAATTATTGTCCCTGGAAAATAAAACAAAATAAAAAGATTTCAGTAATCAGATCTTATAATACAATTTATGTTGGATTTAAAAAAAAATATAAAATGAGCTAACCGAGGTAATTTGGATTCACAGCGTCGAAAAAAATCGTGAATAACAGAAAAGCAGTGTTTTGCTCATTCCCAGTTGACAGACCGATGTGAAGTTAGCCAATTCCTGGCAGTCCAAATATTTAGTAGCCATTTAATGTTCGCGTGAGGTTAGCAGTCAATTTAGCAGACTTTATTAGACTTGATACGGTAATGATAAAACTATGGTAAAATTATGCTCTTTAAGCGGCAATGCCTTCCCTGTTTCCAGAAGCATATGATAAGGTTAGTAAAGTTTCAAAGTTAATTCTGAGAAAGTTAAGGATAGTTATGTCAAACATCAAGGAAACTAAACTGACGACGTGGCGACCAGTCCGGAAATTGTTCTACTAAGGTTAGAATAAATTAGCTAAATGTCTATTTTCTCAAAGAAGGTTGCGTTTCTGCTTTTATCTTGCATGAACGAAGCATATAAGGTTTGAAATTATCGTGAAAGCAATACGACAGCTACCATTCAGTTGTTTTCAAAGTATACTTCGCTTAATCGTAAAAGAAATGAGATTCATGTCCAAAAAAATTAAATGTCAATTTTCCCGCAAACGGTTGGTGTTTTGACATTAAAGACAAAACAGTTATGATCATTTCTTCACCTAGCACGTGCCCTTTCTGATCTTTAGGGCGCTGCAATTTTAGAAATATTTTACCTGAAACTGCGTCTCTATAAAAGTAACAAGTGTGCCAATTTTGAAAAAAATCATTGCAATATTAAAAAAGTTATAGCCAAAAAACAAATTAAAAAGAACAACTTTGAGGATGCGTAGCTCGGTTAATATTGACTTTTAGAGAAAATGTTGCACATTATTTTTTCGAGTAGTATTTTCTGCGCGAAGTTTCCGAACACCTTGTTATATTTGCAGCAAGAATTCAGACGACTTACATCATGGCTGTCGTCACACAATAGTTTTTGTCAATCTAATTTTTGATAGTTTGTCGCGTTTATTCATTTTTTATAATTTAGTGCATTATATAGTTTCATTATTCTCAGTTACAGTTTCTTAAATATTTTGATGAAAATACAATGAATTATTAATTTGTTCATATAACGTAAGTCGTCTGAATTCTTGTCGCAACTATCACTGAACAGTATCAGTACTAATGGATATAACTCACTGCTTACCTCGTTTTCCTGTTTGATCTTGTCCTCTTCCGATTCGCTACAATCGTTCTTCTTGATCCTCTTGACCCTGTCCAGGTCAAAAAGATCTTCCCCGTCGCTTTGCTGTTTTCGTTTTTGCTCGATCGTCAATTTGAGTCCCGCTTTGATCAACTGAGAGCAGGTATGCTGAACGCTGGGCGGATTGGTGGTGGGCGACTCCACTTGGCTGCTGCTGGAGCTGTTCGAGTCGCTGCTCATGTTTAGGGCCCCATTTCGTCCGGCAATGGGTCCGTTGGGTGTCTTCTTTGGTGCCTCGTCGCCGAAATTGTAGTTATCAAGAGGATTTGTCATGGCTATTAGAGAATTCAGGATTTCGGGGGTACGTGGGGTGGTGCTGGTGCTCTCCACCAGGAGGCTGTTGACGGCATTGGCTGCCGAGGCAGCCAAGTCTACGTTTAAATTATACATAATATCACGTTTTATTTAAAATTAAATCACAATCAATCAACGAGAGGGACTCGTTAGGAAATACACTTAAATTAGTATTCTACACACGAAAGTGTCTTTAACTTGTTAATTCTCACTTAGTTATCTCCTTGGTGTCGTTGGTTGAAGCGGTTCCAACTTTTCAGGCGAAGGTAAACTGAAATAAAAAAAATGCTATTACTTTAATTATACTCAATAATTATGATTATGATGACGACCTTATATAAACAGGATAGTATAAGTGGAAAAATTACTGGGGCAACAACAACAACAAACAAATTATACGGATCTAGTTCAACGCAAACTACTAAAGTAAATTAAGGTTCTGTATTATTTTATAGTTTCCAACATATTGCACAGGGTGTGAAAAATATTGTAACAAATTTCGAAGGAAGAGAAGTGTTTTAAACACTACGTCATACTGAATGGTATATGCCATAGGATCACCCCCATACCTTGTTTCATAATTATTATTATTAGCGTTAGCAACATTATTCATTGCTTATTTTAGTTTAAAACTACAATATAAAACATTTGTCGCCATTTTGGTTAAATTCAGGATCCAAATTTTAAATTGTTTATCCATACAGACAAGGATTTCTCAAATCTGTAGTCGGAGTCACTTTATATGGTATTCGAAATTATTTCATTTTATTTCACTGCTCCTTCTATGTAGTAAAGACGTTTTTTACCCTGTTCATTGGCGTACTAAATATTTTTTCCAAAGGCTATTGTAGATTCCCTCATATTTACGCCGCTGGATATAATTTGATTCCGGTATTTAGTTCATGAGATGATCCACTCTAATAAGTACCTACAAAATTTCAAGAAAGTGGTTCTTCATTTTTGAGTAACCGGGAAAATTTGATTTATTCCCTAAACTTGATCACCCTCTATCATCGAGAGCAAGATAAGGTATGTTGAATTTACATCTTTTGCTTGAAATTTCGTAAGGAACCTATTCCTGAAGTTTGACTATTTAAGCTCGACTTATCCTGTATATTTATGTTGTTTCTTTTACATAATTCAAAATGACAGAAGTGTTTGGAATATTTTTCGTTTATGAAGCGAAGAAAAATAAATGGATATGATATTTTGAACCAATTACAACGGACAATAAAATATTATTATGGATACACATACGTATTAGTATGTCAATAGTAAAAATTTGGCATTTATGTCTGGGTGTTCATTGTAGTTATAATATACATACATATTTTGTTTAGGTATTATTATTTTATTTAAAATATTTTCAAAAGTAACGTGGTGAGATATATAATTTACTGAAGAAATGGTAGGTATATGTTTTATGCTAAAAAGAACTTTTTTCTTATTTCAACGAGTATTATCAGTTTTGCGACAAAATTAGGTTTTAAAATACAGGGTGTTTCAGGTATTATTAGGGTGATTGTACTGTCAAAATAAATGAGATTTACCTAAATATACGTCTATCTAAAAGTTCATTGTTTTGGAAGTACAGAATGTCAAAGATTTTGAAATTTTTATTATATTTTTGATTTACTTGGAAACTCTTTGCGATAGAACAACAATAATTCTAGGTTGTAATGGGATACCTTAAGTCTAATTATTCAGTATGTTTAAATATTCCCAATGTCTCCAGTGGCGTAGAAACTCTGTGCCACTTTATTTTATTTACAATAAAGATGGTACTGCCTACCGTCTTAATTATAAAAAAATGTAAGATAGTTTAAGTTTCGATTATTCTTTGCTATTTTGTATTCAAATTTATTTAAAATGTATTTACACTTCGTAATTTATGCATATTTGCATTAAAATCTGAAGGAAATTCACTTTTAAAATTTTGCACATGACCATAATTTAACATTTTGAGTAAATTTTTCATCTAACATTTTGCTATGTTTTCAGTGGATAAGGCGCTTTACTTGTAATCAAAACAATTTTTCCTCGGTGCATTGAATATTTCAAATAAGATTATTTCGAAAACGTTTACTCCTAAGGATTTAAGACGGTATACCTTTTTCACACAAAGAAGGTAGAAGAATTGTTTTAATATTCAGATGTATACACTAAGCCGCAAAAAAATTATGCCATTTCAAAGAAGCATGATGTGCCATGTGGCGCCCTTCACTAATAGCGTAAAAGTTGGAAGCAAATTTGAATTTCTCGCCCTCAAAAACCCTATATCTCCAAAATGTATACAAATATATTTTTTTTTAAATTTTTTACTGATGGAAAATAAAGTTTTTATTTCGGCAATGCCAAAAACACTTATTTTAATGACATTATTATTTCAAAAACTTATATCAGATTTTTACGACCCGTTTTTATAAAAAACGTTTTTCTTAATATAATACAGTTTTTACTTCTGTTTTAATTTGGTATCATTGTTTAGTATCATCCTGAATAACTACCTATACTTCAAATTTTAAATATTAAAAAAAAACTTCTACATATCCACAAAGAAGTTACTAGTCTTTCTCCAGTTTTAAGATTTTTGTTTATTTTATTAAAATTTTTGTAGATTAATCTACGTAATTGCATGTGGAATGGAAGTGTTTTAAATGGCTTATCTCTAAAAAAGTGTGAGAATTTATAACAATTACAATTAATTAAAAATTTACGGCTCGTTAAGTCTTCTTAAAAAAAACTAGCTTTAAATACTCCTCTGTAAATTATTTCTTAATACTCGGTTAAATTTGTTGTTTAACTTTTTCCAATTTTATTGCTCGTAATTAATGGTTTACAATAAATATTAAAATACACGTTCCTCGCGGCTACAAGGTCGTTCAATATGTATTGCGAAAGAAATAATATTTTTATTCCGATGGTATGTACTGCACAGAAGATTCAGTGTATTCTACTAGCACTTTGTTTTAGGCAAATTAGGAACGCAGCGTCCAAGGTCGTCACCTTCTGGTACAAGGTGAATCTAGATGGCCCTTTTAATTAAAAAAATATTTTCGTCCGCCGCATAAATCAAGATATGCCAACCCGATGATTATCAGCAAAACCTGTTTGTATCCACAGTTAGAGGATGTCGAGATTTTATTTAGAAACTGCTAGTTTTATTAGTATTAGACACAAAGTACATAATCTGTATAAATAAAAAAGCATATGCGAAAACAACATTTTTATGTAGGATAATAATAGTTATTTACTGTAGAAGTGCAAGTAGCATTTTATCCACGCAAGAATGTTTAAACACGTGAACGTAGTTTAAGCGTTTGTGGATAAAAGGCAATTAAGACACGAAAGCAATACAACTTTTTATCCATAATCAAATCACAATCTTATCTGGGGAGTCAGAATTAATGTAATTTTATTAAAAAATATTCACAGGACTTGATATTTCTTAGTACGTAATGAAACGTTGTAGGCTATGTTATGGTTGCTATAGTACATTGTTTATTTATTTAATAACCAGTTGTATCCGAATTTGGTCAAATGCAAGAAAGTAATTGTGCTCCTGTCGCTATTTTCGAAGAAGCTCAAGAAGCAATTTTCCATTTATTGGAAGGTAAATCCAGGGAACATTACAAAAAGGTGTTCGCAGAATTTAACACATGGAGGGAAAAACGGAGAGTAATAACAATAAATGAAGAAGTTATGCTATCGTATTTTTTAAATTTGAAGAAAAAACTTACAATTTCATCTATGTGGTCGAAGTATTCGATGTTGAAGGCAACTATAAAGGTCTACAAACATAGATATTGGAAAATATAACAAGCTCACTGCTTATTTGAAGAGTGAATCGAGAGGATACAAAGCACAAAAAAGCTGCAAAATTGGAATGATTATTATTATATTGAAGAATTTTTTACTGCGGCTTCCGATAAAGACTATTTAATGATTAAGGTACATATCTCTTCACCCTTTACATGTTGTTAGGTATATAGTGAACTTTGAATTTTAGGTTGCACTAATAATAGAGGTTTTTGGTGCCTCTCGATGCTGCGAATTGACAAATTTGAAAATTACTGACGTACAAGACATTGGCAGTTAACTCCTTCTTTCAATAACTGACATCAAGACGGGCATTTCAAGAAAACTTAATATTATAGAAGAAGGATTTTGCGTGAATGCTACTGAAATATGCAGAAAATATATTTCTCTGCGCCCAATTCGCTTGACACAAGACAATTTTTTTAAGATACATCAGTAAAAAATGTACTCAGCCTGTTGGAATCAACACATTGGCGAAGGTACCCTCAATAGTTGCTTCATTCCTGAATATCATAAACGCAGAAGCATATATTGGCCATTGTATGAGACGCACCTCAACAACTTTATTGGCCAATAAAGGTGCTGGTGCTCTTATAACCATTAAACGACATGGTGGATGGAAGAGCTCCTCTGTAGCAGAAAGTTATGTTGAAGATATCTAACAAACTTGTTATTGCAAGGAAAATCCAAGGAAAGTATAGCTGTTCGTTATAAGAAGAGACATCCGTAACTTGTGCAACTTCTCCACAAACATCAGCAGATGTTATGCGCTCCGAAAATAATGACAACGATGCTACAAGGGTTGTTATTAACGGAAAGGAAGTTAAATGTGATAAATCAAAAAACGAAACGTCTATTAGTATAAATGTACATATTAATGCTAATAAGTAAATAAATTAATTTGATTTATTATAAACTTTTTACATTTTTCATTATTCTACTAGTGATTAAATTATCAGTTTAGACGGCTTATAATATGTGTGGATAAAAGTCCGATTATAAAGTGATTGTGGATAAATATATTCATTAGCTACAGTAATACATTTAACAATATTGTAGCAAATCCAAGCAAGTTCGCAACAATATTTCCTCACTGTGCCAATTCTACAAATTTTCTCCAGGGTATAAAATAGTTTACAGGCTGCTTAATCATTCAGAATAATATAAAAAGAATCTTTTAACCTGCTATGTTTCATCATTACATTTTCTACTACTTTATACTTATGTTGCTGTACACAAGGCTTAGTGTAAAGCAAACCTTATACAGTATTATACAAAGCGTCCGGAAATGATACGTCAATATTCCTGGAGGTGATTCTACACAAACAATGAATGCCACAAAGCCCTATAACATTTTTTCGACAACTCAAAATTGTTGAGGTTACAAGACGTCAAAGAAATTTTTTTTTGGATTTCTTCTAATAACTCTTTTGTGAGTCTAACGATTTTTTTGAAATTTTGTACACGTATTAGTAGTGTTCCTACAAAAAAATTAACCAGAAGAAATTTTGATTTTTTTGCACCCTTTAATCCTGCTAATTTTGAATTTTCGAAACAATGTTATATGGCTTTTGGCATTAAATTTTCGTGTAGAATCACCACCCAAAATATTGATGCATCATTTCCAGATATCCTGTATAAACTTTGTACATGCCACATAATAATTCTTTTAAAAAATAATGCTTGAATTGACATAAATTATTAAGTATTTTGGAAGAAAGGCGATATAAAACGAAAACGGTGTGATCAACTTACGTTAGTACAATTTTGCTGCCTTAAGATGTTATAGGTCTGAGATAGCATTTTTGTTATTTCATGTTTTTACGATAAATCTTAAATTTCTTGCGTAATTGGAAAACATTTGGAAAAGAAGAATTTTTTGTGTGGTAAATTCGAATATCCATAGCCACAACAGCGGGGGTGCTGGGGGTTAGTTTTTTCTTTTTAATTAAAACTAACTACTATTATATTTTTTTATCGTCAACCGTCAATAGAGCCTGCTTGCATTACCGTAGCAATTTCCGGAAGGAAACGAACACTTTATTTTACTGTAAAAATCAAACATTTTACCTTACGCAAATATACTTATATCAACATATCCATTACTGTATGACATTAAACAGAAAGTGCACGCCGCCTGAAATTCCACAAAAAATCAGTCAAAAAATACAATTGCTAGTATAACATATTCATGGAATGGTACAAGAAACACGGAATTAAAAATTATAATGAACATATTTTACCGAGATGTTTTTCCGGATTATCGTAAGAATATTCACCTTCTTCAACGTGGTCGTATAAAATGACGTTGACATTAGCAAATATAAAAAAATACGGCTTCTTGAAACAAAAAGAAATCCTATTCCAAAAAGTCCAAAACTTGTTCACTAGAAGAAATACGTACTTAAATTTTTACTAAATACGCTGGATAAAATCTACCTGATGATAAAGGTAATTTATGCCAACTTTTTGCTCGCAGCATAAATTTGCTCGTTCAATAAAGAATCGCTTACTGACTTGGTGCATAAATAACTATTATTAATAGATAGGTATACATTTATTTCCAAATCAAAAGATAAATTTTTATTTTATGTTTATCTGGAATAAATTGAAATTATGCTCATAAATAAAGTAGGTAGGTACTAAAAAATTTAAAACTGTATTTGTTTGAGGATTATTTAATAAAACCAAATAATTAGTCCATCACCTAACTCTAAAGATATAATTTAAATGTGTAAAACTACGCAAAATATATATTTTGTTTCAATTTGGCGCCATAAGTTTAAAACATCCTGTATAAACCAGTAAATAACTGGTACCACGCCCCAAAACGTAGTGTATTTGGAAAGCAATTGTGGTTGAATTCCTTCGAAATGTTACTTACCAATGGATCACACACCCACCCACAACTTGATATTATTCATTAATATAAATCTTTAAAATCTCCTTGAATATCGACGTGTTCATTAATTCGTATACATTAAGTTTGTTATTGAGTCTCTAATTAACACCTACATTAGAAAGAATCGTAAAAAATGTTTCTCGTAATGCTACGTCGATATTTCACCGTTTGGTTTATATATCTTTTTACATCAATAGCGTACCTAATTTACTTTTTTTGCAGAGAGACTAATTTATGATTTAATAAAGTCACACTGAAAGCCTGACGTTTTAATTGGTTTTGTTGAAATTTACTGAAATATACTTGAACAAGATAATTACTGCATCCGGCAATTTGTTTTTATACAATAATTAACGGGCTTTTATAATCTGAGAAGTCTTAACCACGCGCAGTGAAGAGAAAATCTGAAAAATTGCAGTCAGCTGATTGTTTTCAAAGTTCAAGAACCTTTTCAGTTTGGACCAAGATGTTCAACAATTTCCTTGAACAAGTCTGACGGATTCGGTAATGCCAACCAAAACAACAATCTCTAAGCAGAATTGTTGTGGATATTTTCCATACGTGTTGTGTTTTTTTATGGAAATTATGACACCAAGTGAACACTTTAATGGTACTTTCGCTTTCAGATATTGATTGCATTGCAGTAAATTGATGAAAATTGTGGACTATAAAGTGATTTGACAAAAAAATTAAGTCAAGAAAAACTTTTGGACTGTAAAACGGATTTTAGTAAATAATACTGAGTTGATGAAATATTACCAGTCTTAAGCGAGTGCATTGAGTTATTTATTACTCAATGTACTGCTGTAAATGCAACAGTATCATTTAGTAGGACAGCTTTACTGAAAGACTCCTTAGTTAGGTATATTAAAAAGTATTATCCAATCATCAGTATCAGAACTTGAAAAAATCACAACTGACAACTACTCAGAGCTGATGTCACGTTATGGGAGAAATCATTTTTACCAGCAGCGCTTTGTGGTTGATAACTACTTCTCTATATACGGTTATCGTTTATACGTAAGTCTTATAATCGTATTTAGATGTTTCGCCACACTAAACCTATTGGTCAACAAAATCTATTGCAAGATAAACATACGTGTATACGTGCATGTTTGGAAATATTTTATCTGTTTTCTTTACTAAAAAATAAAAAATAGCAAAGTAATGATCTAGTTCTAGCGGTGTGTCTTTATATTCTAAAACACAATCTGACCCATTGTAACACCATAATTTTATTCTAGTGCTTTTAGTTAAATTCCACGAATGAGGGAGCTGCTTAAAACATTAATATTGCAGATTATTCACCTTATTTCACATGCAAAACTATTCCGATGGAATATCTTGAGTCACCAAAACGGATTTTATCACCAAGCTATAAAGGTCCTTCTCATTAGGAGACTTTTTGCTGTTGATATTTCATATTCTAATCATAATGTGGCGTGTTTCGAGCTTAAACATGACTTGAATGTTATCGGATACACCGGTTTCTCAAGTTATCACCTCTAGCACATCCTGAAGGAAAATCAAATCAATATGAGACAGCGGAATATAAATATAAAAAATATATATCCAGAATATTCTGAAGAATATTAAAATCAGTATGAAATAATTAAATAATATGCATACCTACCTACAGCTATAAAAAATTGTTAAAATTAAATAAAAATTGGTTTTAAAGTGTTTTAAGTAGCATTTTATCCACGTAAGAATGTCAAAACTCGACAACGTAGTTCGAGCGTTTAATATTCTTAAGTTTACAATTATAGAACGATTTTAAGTGAATGCTGTTGAAATGTGCAGCAAAAATATTTCTCTGCGCCAATTCGCTTAACACAAGACAGTTCTTTTGAGAAACATCAATCAAAAATAAACTTCTCGGCCTGTTGGAATCAATACATTGGCGAAGGTACTCTCAATAGTTGCTTCACTCCTGAATATAGCAAATCCAGAAGCATATACTGGCCATTGTATGAGGCGCACTACACTGTTAAACGGCTTGGTGGATGGAAGAGCTCCTCTGTAGCAGAAAGTTATGTTGAGGAGTCCATATCTAACAAACTTGATATTGGAAGGAAAATCTAAGGAAAATATAGCTGTTTCTTACAATAAGAGACATCCGTAACTTGTGCAAATTCTTCATAAACTTCGGCAGATGTTATGCGTTCCGAAAATGATGGCGACAATGCTACAAGGGTTGTTATTAACGGAAAGGAAGTTAAATGTGATAAAACAAAAAATGAAATGTCTATTGCTATAAATGTAAATGTTGATAATTAAATAAATTAAATTTAATTTATTATACTATTACTTTTCTGCTTACTCTATTAGTGAAATAAAGTAACTTTATTCCATCAGTGGATAAAGTATCACTTTAGACGGTTCATGTATGTGGATAAAAGTCCGATTATAAAGTGATTGTGGATAAAAGAAATTAAACATTTTATACAAAAGATTATGTTAGCAAAATCTGAATTTCTCAACGGCATCCAAGCACTTGTATTTGCTCTGTATTTTTAGTACATCATAAATAAAGACCGCAGAAACAACAACTATCCAAACATTTACACGTACAAGGTTGGTTAATGTATAGTATTAATTATTACTGTTTTTAACGTTGATTAATGTTTTCTTTCACACCCGTTATGCCACTGTAGATGTGACCTTAATACGAATTTTCGTTATTTGCATACATTTTAATTTATTACGGACATTAACTAGGTTTGGGTGTTTATTTCATGGTTTCTAAATAAAGAAACAATACGTTAGCATACAAAGTGTCTCGGTTATCTGTATGACCGAGTGGAATGTAAAGACGCAAATTTCATAAAAACAAAAATACAGTAATGGAAAATAACTAATTTCCGACATAAACTAAAAAAGTGTATTTTGTTTCATATATAATTTTTTATTTTTAAAGGAAATGTGATGTTTGGTATCCGTATGTTGCTCAGCATAAGATTTTCAGGAATATGTACAGTCTATTGCAATAATACTGACACTTTTTAAAACGAATTTGGCGACTAAAATGGTCTAATGAAATTTATACTCTCAACATTTAATAGTTCAAGTGCAATTATTAGAGTTAATAGATTGTACCTAACAACAAACAAAAAATAATTAATGTATGGTAGGAAAAGTAACAAAGTAAGGCATGTTTAACTGCAGAAGCTATTATTATACTATAGGTATACAGGGTGTCTCACTTTCATATAGTTCAATAAAGTTTTGTTTTTTGCATGAACGTAGAAAAAGAATAATAAAGTCCTAGTATTTAACTATATGTGAGAGAGTTTATTGACATTAGAATTCAGGGAGCACTTCATATACCTTTACTTTTACTACAAATGTCATTTCTTATGAAAATTGTTAAATATATCATAGAACTTAATCATTAGAAGACAAAGTGACGAAATTTATAGAATAAAATACGTTTAAATTGAATAGGGAATATGATTAGTATATCAGTATCATATGAAAAGGTGGCAATCTTAGCTGAGGGTCACCTGCAATAAACTGAAACCAAGTTATTTTAATATTATGAAAAACATAAATCAATTATTTTAAAATTTCTCGTCACGCCACTGATTTAGCGCGCAAATGTCAAACTCTATTTCATAAAAATGTAAAAAGCACGTAACTTAATACAGGCATTAGATATGCTTATAAAGTCGATGATACAGGTGGGGTAAAAAAAATATAACGAAATAAATTAGGGGGAATATCAAATAAACGGGCACATAGGTATATTTCAACTTGACACACAGCTGTCAGATATGCATTATTCAACACATCCGCTTCCTAGCGGCTGGAAACTAGAACAAATGGCGTGACCTATATAAAAATATTTAATTCGGATAATGTATTTACTTATCTAAATACGCGATACCGTCAAATTTATAAACAAATAGACTTAATTGATAGTTTAGGCTGTTAAATTATAATTACATAGGAAGTTGGCTGGCACCAGGCCCCATCCAAATAAAACGCAAAGTTAAAATTTTATTTTTACGCAAAAGTGAACCTTAATGTATCGCATACTAAGTAAATATTTGGCAAAACCCAACCTAATCGGTACACATATCACGGATCCGTTCAAAAGAAAGGATGGATGGAAATAACCTTGAATTTAAATATATTACTGTTTTAGAACGGACGATGTGGTATGAAATTAAAAGCATTTATGCTAGTTGATTATATTTTTTTTTTCAATTTTCAAGTGTTTCTTCTTTTGTCCGGAAAAGCAATGAACAAAATTCACCTTGATAGGTTTTTATTTTATATAAGAATTTTCTAAAAAACACTTAAGCAATTCTTGTCACTATACCATCTGCGATTCTACAAGTGAAATTAGTAAAAGTGAAGAGCAAACTAAAATATGTATAGTATGTGTCTTTATAAATTAAAAATGGATGTATGTATAAAAGAAACTATTAAAAATAAAATCTAATGAGTTTTATAATACTCGGCAGCAATTATTATTTACATTTGGTCCCATATTAAATTGTAGTGAAAGTGAAACTTTAAATTTCTATTTTACCGCACATTTTGCACAATTAGAGCTGTCAGGTGTCCCGATTTGGGCGGGATTGTCCCGATTTTATTTGATTTGTCCCGCGTCCCGTCTCGTTCTTAATCGGGAAGCAAAAATCCCGGCTTTCAGTTATGTCAAATAAAAGCGACGTATTTATACAGAGCCGAGAATTTTGAAATTGCAATAAATCAGGATTTATTGTTTCATTTAAAATCTTTCTTGGCTGAACACGATACCACTACAAAATTTAAATCATTTTGTTATGACCAAAAATTGGTGTATTTCTTTACAAATAATATATGCCCAAAAGCCCAAGCCTGGAAAAGATTTTCAATTTTGTTTTTTCCTTGCCTCATTCTAACGCATTTTCAGACCGCGTATTTTTCTTTATGAATAAAATGTGGAGAAAGGAGAGAAACTCCCTGTTAATGAAAACCGTAGAAGCCGAACATGGTTAAATTTAATTTTAAAATGACTTGCAATGAATTTTTCAATTATCTGAAAACTGAGACAGGAAAAATATTTGCAATAATTTGTTAAGTATGTAGGATGTTATACAATAAAGCAATATACTTTGTACATTAAGTCTGTAATTTAACTTCCCTTCGTACTGACTCAAATGTCCCGCTTTTTAGTATTGGAAACCTGACAGCCCTAATAGTGCTCTATGTATCCAAATGGTGGTCTCTTTTGTAAATAATATGTGTTAGCTAGTGCTCATATGTAGGTATAGGCAATATTTTCTTAGTTATGACAACAATACAATAAGAGGATCACTTCTGAACATAGAGCAAAATTTGGCGAGTTTAGGCTGGCCACATATAAAATTTAAAAGCCCGAATATTGCTGTCGACTGAAAAGCATATTTTGTTGGAAAAGCCCAACAATTTCTTTTCCCCTATGTTCAGAGATATTCTGTATAAAATAAGTTAGAACACGTTAGAGCAAGTTACAATATTACAAATTATTTGTTTGTAGTTTTAAGATCTTACTCATTTTGCTGCAACTATCTAATTTGCATCCACAAAATTCGTATTTTCCTCGAAAATGAAAATTTTTGCGAAAAATTATCAAGACTAATAAAATATTCTAAATAAAATTTTATGGGACGTTACAAAATCGTTCATAGGCAAACGTCAGAAGGAAGGGAGGGTATAAAATAAAAAAATTGAAAGTAATAATCTACAGACAACCATTATAGACAAATGTACATACAAGAAAAATAATAAAATAATTTTAATGCTTGATAAAGCAAAATATGTTCTCGGCTAATACCACTATCTATAATATTTTAATGATGCATATACGTATATGCTAAGGTTCACCTTTCACCTACAATAAAACGAGACAGTAATAAGTGTATTTTTATGTAACAGTTCATTTTTTCAATTTCTTAGTGACACCACTGATTTAATACGTAAATATTTAATATTCTAGTAATTATAAGTATATTATTATTTCTGAATACTTTTTGATACGGTTTTGGTATTAACATAAAAAGATCTTATACTTATAAATCGTACGCAATAATGCATGGGGTATCTAATGTCTTAATTACATGAATTATTGATTATATAAAAAATGTACATATTTATGTTACATTACACTTGACGACATTAATAATTCATATTCCAGTTCACTTTGCAAATGATAATTAAAAAACTAATTTAATTTAATAATATAACAACATAATTATAGCTTGCTGCAAATAGAAGTAAGCTATTTGATTTCTCAACGTTAAAAGTAATACATAGTCTGCACTTTTACAGTATAAGATAATTAAAAATTACAGATTCATAACTTTAATATATAAAATTTATTCTGAATCATCTTTATACACAATACAAGTATGTTTATATTAAAGCTGTTCAGTAAATAAATGATATATACAATCACTAAATACAGTGGCATGCCATATGCTTTAACATTAGGATGAAATGTACGTAAAATGGGGTATTATAAAATTAAACAGTATTATTTATTTTTTTAGGCGTATGTTATTATTATTATTTATTATTAAGGACACAAAGTAAAATACTTTTTCAAAAGGATTATGGACGCTTTTCAATTACCACGGCAGGGATTTACAATTCATAAAAAAAATGCTGCCTACACAACAGCTATATTAATTATGAAATGTAATTTACAATGTGAGAACTGTTCTTTTTTCTCTTAGCTGATGACAAAATTAATCAGCTCAATTATTGAAAATTCTCAGTACCTATTAACAAGGAAATACACTTTGTAAATGATCTAAATTTTCTTAAATTTAAAAATATTTGTATACGCATACATAAAAGAACTAAAAGTATCTTTAAATTAACCAGATCTTTCGTTTTGTGCCACTTTACAAACAAAACAAACTAACAATTACAGAGAAGTTTTTATCTAATCAAATACATATTGTAATAAATTGTTAGCAGTTGTATCACTTATTGCAATTTCCCGACATGTTTACGCATTGCAAATGCAGCCCCACAATCTACGCCTATGGGTATGAGCAATTCATATTCTTGAGGCCCAAACTGGGCTCTGAATTTCATTTATTCAACGGAGTACTTACGTACCTTCATAAAACGGTTGGTAGGTTGTGCATTTTATAGCACTGGCTTTTTTATGGGGGAATATAAAACTTGTTTGATAAAAGATTTAAGTTGCAAAGCTATATAATACGGCGTAGTATTTGGCAAAATGGCTAAAAGAAATGTATTTCAATATATTTTTCAGATATTCGTGTAAATTCATACCAAAATATTTCATCAAATGTAACAATTTATAACAATAATCAACAAGTTTTGCATTCAAATAGAAAATTCACTAGATTATATAGTCATCGTTGTTTGAATGACAAAATATCTCTGTCCCACTTAGTAGTACGTCAATATAATTGAATTGTACCATTTTTTTTGTTTCTGCAGCAATGTGTGCACATCCAAATTTAACTTCTGGTTCAAATATGTTTACCGGTTCCATATAGAACCTATTCGTATCAAATTACAGACATCAATAAAATGGCATATGTTACATCCTTATTATTGTATTGAAAAGAGAGAGAGCGCGAGATAAAAAACTAGTTTAAGAGCACGAATGTGAAGAGTCTCGCTCTGAACTGAAATTTACATAAACTACGTAGGCGTTCGGTTATTTATTGTTATTTATTAAAAAGGACAGATAGTCTATTATATAGCTGCAAAGAAAAGAGACAATCCAGCGCTCCCACAAAAAATATTTATAGAAAGCTATACTGATGCGGTTCAAAAACAAACAAAAAATAAACATATGCATCGGACTTGTTTATTAATTCACATTTTTTTTTTAATTTCTAATTCAATTTGCGACAACTCTTATATGAAACTAGAAAGATATGGGTGTAACAAAAAAGCAGGTCATCTTGTTAACCGCGTATTTTTGGCGGCAAAATGACGATTTAACCCTACTTACCTATATACAAAAATGCCTTCATTAAAAGATACAGAGTGTTAAAGTTAGACTTTTCTAATTGTTTTTCGCTATAATTTTTTCAGATGTTCGCGTATCGCGTATAAAATTTCAAAGTGATACGTGAAAATCTCAAGAAATTATAGCGACACACAATTTTAAAAGTTCAAATTTAACATCCTGTATCTTTTTAGAGGCATTTTTGTAAGTAAGGTTAAATCACCATTTTGCCGCAGTTAGGTACGTTACTTTTACTAAACAAGTTTCTATCAAAATTTGACAAAAAAATCTAAATGTCTAGCTTCTGTGTATTTGCTAAATATAGGTATGTCAACAAAAAAGGGTAATAAAATACATTCTCTACATAAAATAATAATAAAACCTTAAGATTATATTTTGCGATAACACTGATAACTGACAATATGCAATCTAAATAACATATTATTCTTAATGTGTAAATGCGTCGAAATTTGTAGGTATTTATAAAAATTATACCATTTAAAAAACAATTAGTATATGTTTGCAACATTAGTGTATGCTCGATGTTCAATTGCAAAATACATGTTTTCATTCTTTTAATAGATCATAATTTTCTGGAAGCTTGAAAATAAGGAAATGGCAATCTCTTTACACGGACTATTTTTTCCATATTATGTTCTTATTATGCGCCTAAGTTGACAGTATCAACAAAGGCCAGTAGTAACGATTATAGACAAAATTCGCTGATATTGAGTAACGATATAAAGTTTAAAATTCACTGGATTCAATCGTAAAGGTGGATTCAGATATTCGCTATTTGTCCGAACAAACTTGACAAATCGCATGTTGGAAATGTTCGAGTCATAAAAATATGAATTGTGACTGCAATGGCTAGAGAAATATTTCTGATTCACAATTCATTCTTTAGAGCGATAAAAATATACACATTCATTAGAGAAATAAAGTTAACAACCAGCGCATTCTCATTAAGTTTTTCAAGGAACATTGTTGTTCACGTTAAAATATTATATTGCGTTCCTGTTTTAGTCGCGTTTTATGTATTTAAGAAAATTAAAGCTCGAACTACGTGGTCTTACAATAAATAATAATTTTCTACATAGCAATCCCAAATTCCATTATCGTAATCCATAAATATTTTGACTCTAGAGCAATTATTTTTTGGAACTTGAGATATGAATGAGGTACCTATCTTCCCAAACATCTCAAACACGTTCAGCTGTGGCATATATCACTCTGAAGTGGGTTGGTCTGTTTCTGTTTTGTGGATTTTGTAATATCCTTGGAATTAACATCTGTTTCACTTTTATTCCCTCGTTTCATAAAACAACACATCGAATTAAATCATGTTTTGAAACACAACATCAGTCAGGTTGGTACTCGAGATCTGGATCAAAGAAACCGATTATGAGGATCTTGACAGGTCTAAATTTATTCGAAATGAAAGAGAAGCGTAAAACACATAATTAATATATTAATTGTGTCAGTATTTGATATTGACGATAACGAGGTATTTTACAGTCGTACAGTGCAGGGTTGGGATTGCTATTACAATCGTAACAGATCTATTACAATTCATAGACTGTCATTACGCTATTACGACAAACCAGAAATTATGCTGGATATATTACAAACTAAAGAAAACAGGTAAATTCTATTACACTTTTTCGGTTTTTTAATTTTAGCAATAAAGAGTACGTGATTGACAAATAATCCTTTTCTATGAGCCCTCTGCAAATATGTCAATTGTCAATAGTCGATGATTTGTACCCTATTCTTTTGTCTGTGGTCTGTAGCATGGGTCTGTGACTCCCATGATTTTTACTGTTTTGTGCTATGTGTGATGAAATGTTGAATTTGGCATTCTGAGCTCAGAGCTGTGATTTTGACAGCTAATCTGTAATAGCATGATACTTTTGCATTGCAGGAAGATATAGAAACATTAACATTTTAATATCGATGTTAATCTGTGTTGCGCAGCAGTCTCATTTACATTTTTTATATATTGTATTATCATTGTTATATATTATCTATATAAATGATTATTATTGTTATTACTGACTTTTCAAGAAAAAGTTTTCCCAAAGACTGCGATGTTGATTTTTTATTATTAAACAAATATGTTTTTGTTATTTTCTTATAAATTTAAAATAAATGTAAATATTTTGTTCGGTTTATTTAAAATGTAAAAACTATTATATGTGTTTTGTGATAGAAATCAAATTAATAAACATTAAACTCATACACCAGAGACTCTAGTTTTATATGTTTTGTGCCATGTGCCAGAGACCATAGACAAAATATAATCCATAGAAACCTAAAACGAAAGCATTAAAATTATATTTGCAGAAATCTGCAGTAAAAAAAATCTATTACCAATCTATTACATTTTGCATGCAGATGTCATTACAAATCTATTGTAGTTCTGTCCCAACCCTGGTACAATGTAAGGTTTCCAGTCTGATCAGTCTGTTCATAAAGTGACTTCGATGTTTGTTATGGATTGTTAATATTTAGATCAATACTTCCCTCTCGACATAATTTTACATAAAAAAAAACTAATATCAGAGCGTGAAATCCTACAGTGACATATTTATAACGCCCAGTTCGTAAACATACTCAGTCAATAAACCTATAATAAAATTTATTAATTATAAACACAGCCAAATTTAACAGCTTTTACGTCCCATATTTTAGCGAGCGAATGTTTTAAAACAGAGGCTGTTAAGTAAATATTTATTTGTGTTATGAATGAAAAATATTTGAACATAAAAGAAAGTGAAAATTTTTAAAGGCGGCCGTATTAACTTAATCACAATGTAGTTTTGCAATATTTATTTATCGCTGTGACCTTTACGGAATATTAATTGTTGCGTGTAATTGTGAAGTCCAAAATGTTTCTTTTTCATGTTCACATAATCTAATATATCACTCCATATCGGCGATGTTTACATTCAACAATGGGGATATTAATAACTACTAATCACGGTTAATGGTTAATTAACAAAAATAAGTCTTTTTTCTATTCGTAATTTGCGATATAAGGCTCCAAATTAAAAACAACGTGTGTGCATATTTTTAAATGGGCCACGTCCATGGGTGTCTTCCAAACAATGCAATTTCGTATCTAACATTTACATATTAGCATTATTATTATTTTCGAGGGCAGTGGGCGGGGCTAACCCGACACCAAATCATATTGGATCGGTAGGAATCGAATTCTATTCATAGCGACATAATTTTCTCAAGGTGCTCAAAAATGGATGTTTACTTACTAGTGCCTTTTCGACAATAGCAGTTATCAAAGTTGGAAGTAATTTGTAAAACGCTTATAAATACATAATATAAATGAAATAATATAAAACAAAAAATGGAATATATAAAACGGGAATTGGAAAACAAATATTTTCAAAAACCAAACCTCAATAAGATCTCACAAATGGAATACAATTAATTACTAGACAGTTTCGATCTATGAAAACTGAAAACATCTAAAAACCAAATAAAGAAAGTTTTATTAGAAATGTCTGTGCAGATATGCATAGTATATAATGTTTTCTAATGTGTGAGATAGCTTTTATTCTTCTTGTCAAAAATAGATCGTTGAACAAAGCCGAACTTGGAATAGTTGTCATTCTATTGCGTTGTGTTGATTCTTCTGTTGCAGTGTTTGTGATACAGTTTTAACGAAATTTGCTAATGGCTCAAGTAGGAAACTTGTGTTAAACGTTTTGGAGTACCTCCAAATTTTTTACTATCATGATTATGGAAAAATTTACATCTAGAGATAATTGAGTACCGACATATCTGTACTACTCTAATCTTTCCACCGCACATGCATTCCTAAAAACGTCCTTTCTAGCATAATTTGGGCTGCCCGCCAGCTACCACCCAGTTATACCAGTCATAAGCAGGTATAAGTTCAAGTGAAATAAATGTATACATTTCGTCACACCAACGTTTGTTTTATTGCCCATTTTGCCTCCCGAAAACGATTGTACTATATTTAAAATTAGCTGCAACGTGGCTTTTACATTATGTTTACTATACTTCATTAAAGCATTGAGTATAAGAACTTACTACTTCCTAATGATTAAAGGGATGTCAGAAAACATAGTTAGTAGTAAACACGTTTCTACACGGAGACAAACAAAGCATGATAAATATTTTGACTTCACACAAATAACGTAGGTTTCTTTGATATTGGTGAGTGTTTGATGACCATTTTATCTGTATTTGTTAGCATTGAACTCTGTAACAGGTTTGTTCAAGCAGCAGTATTGGATTAGTTTGAAAATCCGAAATCTTCCTGAACTATTTCTTAGCATCCGCTGACTAAACTTTAGTAAATGTGTCAAGTGTACAGGATCGACCATAAACCGCAACGATCTGGCAGTTTTTCTATTCTACCTGAAGAAATCTGGTGGTTTGCAAAAAAAAAATGAAAAATTTAAATCAATTTTCAGGCGATACATAAAGGAAAAATCTGATGTAGCAAAGTCAGAAGAATATGACGAATGTGGAATAATCTTCAAATTGAGCTTCCGAATAGCCACTTTTGCGATGTTAACAGTATGAGGGCATCATGTTGCAAAATGCTCGATGATGTCTTTCCTCAATCTTATTTGTTGAACCGCAGCATCGCCATTTTCGATTATAAAATGCATATCAGCTTAGGAGAATGAGTACTAAGTTGTACTGAAAGATTTATCTTTCTGTTAGGGCCATTCCTTTTTATGCTTAGCGTTGACATAAACACATTACCTAATTTTTGCTATCAGTAACAACCAGAGGCAAAATTAATCAATGTTATTGAAGAGTTAAATGGTGAAAGTCCGGTAAATATGCACAAATAAATGTTGATACGCTAATTTTTGTTGTTTTTATTGAAAACAAAAGGTACCGATTTGCCCAGTATTTGAAACTGTGTAATGCGAATATGCTATGGTCGACTGGTCACATCATACTAACCAATTCTCTATTTCATTGACATATGTCATTGTGATTTAAAATTTTAGCCATTTAAACCATCTTCATCAAATTCAAATGGTTCTTCTGAACATGAAAAATCTTTCATTGCTGTTTCGAAGGAAACTATATACGTACTGTCCTTTCTCTACCTTCGCTTCGTAAATGCCATAAACGGTTTTATTGGTATCATAAAATATATAGAAATCCAAAAACCTTTGCATTAGGCACTCAAAAGTAGTCAGACTATGGAGGAGCTTAGAAAACAGAAGCCACTTAGGGAAAACTTAATGTAAGCTGTTGGTTATACTGCATTATAATCACAGCGTACAATTGAAACCAAAAAGGAATGTTTGTAATTGGACCATCGTATTATGTTTCCATGAATTGGATGTAAAATTTTTATATTTTGCAAATTCCCGCAAATTAGTGTGAAGCTGTCCTTTTAGTGCAACCAACTCATAACAGCTAAATTACCGCAATATTATCTCTTGTTTTCTCCATATGTTTTCGGTACACCTTTTGAAGTTATATATATGCTATGTTGACACCTCATTTTCAGTTGCAAATAACATACCTACACAATCTCTACAAAGTTCCAATACTATTCAGTTAAACAATAGTATTAATTTAAACAGCTTTGACATTTGTCCAACAATTCATTTCATGCACATTACAAACTGATCCCAACATTATTCATGGTTGCAATAAACTGTACTAAACATTTCATTCCGCATATCTCACAACTGACATTTTTTATTATCCCTCATTATATAGGTGCTGATTTATTTTTCGTTTCTATTAACGCAACCACGCATCTGTTCCTTTGCACAACATAAACAGATGAATTCAAGTCCAACACGCATGTGGTTAGGCCAACAAAAACCTTCATATCCGTCGTAATATTGACACCACGCACAAACAGCATTCTGACAAGCGTCTAAATCATATTTCAGCTTGGCAAGAAGTCAAAGAGTGGCCGCTGCGTGTCTTTCCCAAGAATTACGCCCGCTCGTAAATTTTACGCTAACACAATCATTTGTAAGAAGCAACCTAATTTTAATCATACTTCGGTTTTGGTTTCAACTCGTCGACGTTGAAGCGTACCACCAGCCTAATAAATTATGTCGAATGATTTCCTGTTGCACAATTCTGGGCCCACCCTGTAGTAAATAACCGAAGCGATGATAATGAACGTTGTTCGTAGTTGGGCTGCGTAGGTTTGCCCTGTATAAATAAATTAGTGTCGAGTTGGGCCACTTGACTAATAAGGCTAATTAAATTTGTGATTATCCGCGTATGAAATTCAGACAACAGTTTTAACCCCAGGGACAGTAGTCCCTGAAAAGTTATTGCTGACAATGTTGACCTAAATATGTGGTAGCTTTATAGATACATGCTGCAAATAAATGCAACATAGAGCAAGAGTAGATCCCTGACGACAAAATAACGCGATGTTGCCAAATGTACCTTAGTTTATCGTAGTTTATTGTTAGAAAGATGTCAAAGTTAAAATTTTATTTTCGATATTTGTAAATAATTTGTTTTAAAAACCAAGTATTTGCTTTTTGGAGATCGGGGTTTTTTGGGGGCGAGAAATTGAAATTTGTCTCTAATTTTGACATTAGTAGTGCACGCTTCTTTTAAATGACAGATCTTTTTGCGGCTTAGTGTATCCGTATGACTATTGAAACAATGTTTTGTTCGCAATTTTACAAAGCCGTTTTTAGACGTCCACGCGCTTTCATATTTCTCCTAAATGGAAATTCGTATTTAGATGGAGCAAGTTTTAATCAACTACTAAAAATCTATTTTACTAGACAGCAGAGCCATATTTTCAATAAAAAAAAAATAGAACTGAACAATATTTCGGTCACAATATTGCTCACATTTAGGACTGCGGTGATACGTTGTTAGGCACTATTATACAAAAAGAAAGCTGTAGGCTAGTAAATCAAGTCTTCATATAACAGACAATTGCGTCAGATTTCAATTTTTTGCATTTATATTCATGAAATCTGTCCGCCAAGAAGACATGTTTTGCTAAATTTCTGCATACAATTGCCTAACTTACAGGGGCACAAAGTTAAATTTGCCGTTGAAGGTGCTGATGGGCAGAGCCTGGCAAGAGCTACACTGTTTGGCCGAACAGTATACCCTTAAAACACTTTTTTCTGAAAAAGGTGTCTTGTCGTTAGAAGTAACCGTTTTTGAAATAATCATATTTGATATATTCACTGCATCGAGTCATAATTTACTATTCTGAATAACTTTTTTAAGTAACATTTTGCTGTATTTTCAGCGGACATATACCAAATATTTAAAGGAAAAAATAATATTTTTAAATTTTGTGGAATTTTATGCGGCCTCATTGTCTTTATGACATCTGGCTATTTTCAAGTGTAACTGACGTTGAATTTTTCAATCACTTTTAGATCATTTCCAAGATGTAATAAATTTAGAATCAATTTAATCAAGTTTTGAAATTGGATTTTAAATAAAACTGGATTAAAGTTATTTTAATTTATTAAACGAATCTGCTATTTTTCGACTTTATCTCGATTTAAATTAATCGGTTGCCGACTAGGGATTAATAGATAATCTTGCCAACGGTATCAAACAAAATGTGCCACTTGTATGTTAATAAAATTATCTAAAAAATGACCAGTCTATGATTATTAAAAAGGAATAATTAAGTATTTATAAGTGCCTGTCTTATTTCACACGTTGATATTTCAATAAGTATTTCATATGATTTAAATTTGGAATAAATTGCTAAAAAGGAAAATCAACATTATTATTTATCACTTCATTTTTTTTGTAAACTTAAATAAGGTAGGAAAACGTCTATAGCCAATAACTTTGTAAGTATCCAAAGTTGTACATAATTATATTCTGTTCTTGACAAAAAAGTAATAATAGTTAATAAATAAAATAAAATACTGGAAGAATTCACAAGTTTTAAAAAATCTGGACTGTCGAATATCTCCGATAGTACTTTTCGCGTCAAGGTATCAAATATTAGATAATCAATTACTATAGTAAATTATGTTAAATCATTAATAATATTCGTATTGACTTTTAAGTTATTTACCAACGACCTTCTTCGAGATGCTATACTAATTAGCAAGACGGCATTATCTATATTTTATAATACAAAAGTTAATGAAGCATATACCTTTCATATTTTTCACGTCGGTTATCCCTTAATAAAAAATCTGATATATGTTTATAAACTAATCTTTGATTTTCTGATGAATTATGTACAGCGCATTTTTGTCAAATCTTTCAGCGGACCCTGTATAATTGAATTGCAACGAACCGACACAAAGTTCTCTAAATTTAAATTACAGCGCTGTATTTTTTATTTTTAGCATCGCAGAATGGTGGAACATAAATAAAAACAGCAATATTTAACATTTTTATGGGTCATATAACACATGGGCCGTTTCCTACATTTTAATTCCATCCAAAACCTTGAATCCTTACAGCTCTTTCCTGTTCGCATTTGTCTTATCCATTGTCTAACAAAATAACGAACTAAATGTGTGAAAAAATCAAGGACTCTTTCGTCACGATTTCCATCGCAGAACTAGATTTGTGGCGCGTATTTTTGTAACTTCAATTTGTCAAAAAGATACGCATCGTGTTGTTTCAAAAATATCTAAGGTTGTTTTCTCCACTTCTGCAACTGACTGTCAAATCAATTTATTGTTCAAATCAAATCACGCTTGTGTGCTACTCCCATTCTATTTTTGACTTTATAATCAATTTACTGACTATTAAAAGTTCTAAAAATAGAATGTACGATACACTTTGGCGTATATTACAGTTAATGATCAGGAACATTCCAGCGACTTTTGCCGGCATTTTAAAATTCATACGAATAGACTACCTATCAGAATCAATTTTTCAAAATTGATACTTTAAAGGTATAAAGCTGTTACATATTCTTCGATGTAACATCAAAAGCATTCTAAAGAAATAGCTTTACACATAAGCATTTAACGTGTTTTCGTTGATTTTCATATTTTCTATTTTTATTAGCGATTTAGTTTCCTTCCCTTACAGTAATCGTTAAATGTCTCATATTTTATTATGTAGGTACCAGTTTTCTAGTTTTGTAAGTCAGAAATTAAAGAAAAACATTTTTGAACTTGAACAAAATAAATATATCACTTTTAAGTGTGCAAAAGAAAGGAAACTAATCATTGGATTTGTGCCAGTGTCATTTATCATCACCTTCTATTTCTGCATGTTATTATTACAACACATAGTATATTCTTTGATAATGTGTCTTCGCGTACTTGATGAATGTACAGGTGACCGATTAAAATAAAAATCTAAAAATAAAACTGGGGACAATATATTATGACAGCGGGTAAAATATTTGGCCTATGAATGAATTCATAAACTGGCAACATATTCGGATTTACTCTGAAGAAAAAGTAGCACAGCATAAATTGCAACATAGTAGGTAAAATTTAATAGATGACATTTATGTTTTGTTAAATATTGATTAAAACGTAAAGCGCATTACCATTTTTACGAGTTGTACTTTGTTTCATATACGAGCATTTCAATGTATCAAAAGACAAAAGAAAACATTGTAGGTATTGTTTTATCTTTACGAGCACCTGTTTTTAGCAATAATATTATTATTTTAAAGTCTGCAAAGCTGCAATTACGCTGTGGGTATTTTAGTGTACATAATTCTGGTATTTTTGTTTTTAGGAACTTTTTGTAATTATATTATTAGTATTTTTGATAATTTTCGGCATTTCTTCTCCTCGGATTAGTTCAATGGGTTCTTAAAGGAAGATAGGAAAATATATTTTTAACCTATAAAACTCATTACGTCGACTGTTCCAGCCAGTGTACAATCTATTGCCATAATAATGGCACTCTTTAACACTACTTTGACGATTAACCTAAACTATCTATCTATCTCTCTAGATCCATATTCATTGTTGTTAGTGGATATGTTTACACAAATTAGCTACCTACCAACTAGATACAATTCATAAAATTTTTGCTGTTACATATAAAAAAATGTTGAGAATATAAAAAATAAAATTAATTAATTTGTAAATACAATAATAATATAATAATTAGAATTTCATAAATAATATCCACTTTCTTTCAAAATATCCTACTTGCATTAGTGTCTAAATATTTGCCAATCTCAGATGGGTTTAGAGGTTACAAATATAATGGTTATTTCATTTATTGGTATGTTCAGAATTTTTTTGTCATTTTTCTCGAATTTTTGGTATTTATTGGAATTTTTTGTTACTGTTTAGTACTTTCTGGTTCCTTTCATTATCTATTATAAATATTGAAACTAGTATTATGAGTGAATTTTTAGAATCAACCCTCAAAGTTAAACTAAAATCTGAAGAAAATAGAATAACAAATATTTCACAGGAGATTCTCTGATTGGAGAATACCTGGTTTGTTGCTGCTTGGGTGAATTTAACACAAACAATAGTTGGACGGCCATTTCTGACAGTTCCAAACTAAATCCTGACTGCTACTAGAACACGTCTACTAGAGTTGGCTATCATTTTTAATCATATCTCTGCATTACTTGAGATTAAAAATTTAGTTGAGAAATATAAGTACACTTTAACCTTTTCCGTACCTACTACTAAAAATACTAAAAAATACTGCATAATTATACCTAATGTTTTTATGTATACAAAATACTCCTAATCTATTAACAGTCAATCTATATCCAAACCAGACACATCTTTCATTTCTGAAAAAAAAATGTTGCCATTCACCTAAAGTATATACATAAAAAAAAACAAAGTAGTTGTGAAGGTCAAAATAATGATTTTGCAGGTAAACTTTCATCTGGTCACTGACTGAATGATGGTATTTATAGATGACTCATTTATACGGATCTAATTAACAAAGGGAAACGCAAAACCAAGTAAAATAACCGTCTTACACCAATAATGCATTTTTCAATGTTAGAGGAACCACTGTTTCCGTAAAAATGCAATAATTTATAAATTATCTAAATATAATGTCCGATATTCCTTCCAAGTTCTTTTCTGAAAGAATTATATTTAAAAGTTATGAATCAGACTTTAAGTTTTAATAATAAATTGTATTTATAAATAAAAAACGTCAATGTTTCTTCTGTACACAAAGCAAAGAATATTATGAAATATAAATGGCTGAAGGAAAAATATAAATAATGTTTTCTGAACGAAAGCTGATATTTTCGAAAAAATTTTTTAAAAATACATCTGGAAAAAGTATACTATACTCGAGTTTTAAAATAGTAGCGTGCTCAATTCACAATACTTAGATGAGAACGGGAGGTAAGGGAAGCTACCACTAGAGAAGGGTTCACATAACACAAAATAATTAAAAATAAGTTGAGTTAAATGAATCTAGCACTTAACAAAATTTATAAACTCACCAATGTCATTCCTTCCTCAATTTGTAGAATGCCGTCATTTTCGATGGCCTTTATTTATCTGTTTCGTCAGTGTAATACAATCATCGATTCAGATTTCGATTTTCTAATATTTGTTTTAAATAATTTCTTCGTCATATTACTTCGTCTTTTTTATTGAATGTTTAAATATAAAAACAAAAATCAATCGATACTTAAAAGTCAATGATAATACGCTCCTAACTTGGACCTCTTTTATGTTTATATAACTATCACGTTTCAAGATTAAGCATTATAGGGAACAGGCACTGTTTCTCTTCCTTGTGAAAAATGAAACTACTACAAAATAATATACATATATAGCTTTATACAGGCTGTGACAATCTATCTAAGAAAGAGGACATAAAAATATAATTAAACAACTCTGGTTTATTAAAATTCTCCATGCAGGCTCCAAATAATCCAATAGGTTATGGGGCTACGTACGAATTAACTAATTAAGTGACATAGGGGTGAATTAAACAATTTAAAAAGTAAAAATTAAAAAAACGGAGTTAAGTGATAAGAAAACCAAACGAAACATAAAACTGTTTATATGTGAGAAATAAGTTTCGTGTACGAACTCTAATTGCCGAAGAAGATGCTCTAAAAGTTCTCGATAGTGGCATACCAGAAAATATTACGGATGACTGGCGAAGACGTGAAAGGATCGCAAAATGTAATATAATTGAATATCTTAGCGATTCAATGAATGCGTTGGCAATAGAAGATACAACAGCTCGAGAAATCCTCCAAAAACTGGATGAAATCTATAAGAGATAGAGTTTGGCAACACGACTGGCAGTGGAGAAGAAACTATGAAGTTTTAAATATAAAGGAGATGTCCCACTAATAAAACAGACTACTTTTAACATTACCAAGTTCATAGGATCATGTTGTGACTGCAATTCAAACAATGTCTGAAGATACATTAAGTCTTGCATTCGTAAAAACAAGACTGCTAGACTATGAAGTTAAGTTAAAAGATGAGTATGGAGAAATAAGCAGTAAACCGGAAAAACCCAACTTAAAAGAAATGATAGAAAACTATCGTAATTGTAAATATAAACCACATCACCAAACAAAAGTTTATCACTCTAAATATAATAACCAGATTTACAAAAAGGGCAAAAATAAATATGGATATCAAAAATGTGAGTACTATGAGAGAAAAAATCACGAGAGAAAGAACTGTTACCATTACAAGAAAAATCAACGAAATCCAGAGGATAGATCAAAAACAATACGAACAGTTCAGACCACGGATGGCAGTTGCATTTATGGATCTTTAGTTGATACAGTTCAAAAATCAACAGATCAACTTACATTTTTACTTGACTCTGGTGCGACGGTCATCTAGTTAACCGCCAGAATATTTTTACAACAATGACAGATTTGGAAGTGCCATTGAAAATTTCAATTGCAAAAGTAAATGAATCCATAAGTGCTACAAAGAAAGTATCAATCGAAGTGACCTCAAACCTAGGCGTAACTGGAATTTTGGAAAATGTTTTATATGATCCAGACATACCATTCAACTTATTATCAGTAAGGAGAATCCAGGAAGCCGGGATGAGTGTCATATTCAGCGAAAATGGAAAAGTAACCATTAATAAAGGTGGTAAGGCGGTGATCACAGGTTATAAGTCATTTTATACTATTTTGAAATCGCAAAATTGTATAAATGTTTCAATTTTAGGTGCCTACCTAATCTACAAAGAAATGTAAAACAACTGTAATATAGCAAATTTATCAAGTTAATAATTTCTGATATTAGCATAATTTATAATCATTTTGCGAATTAGTCAGTAATGATACTAGACAATCGTTCCATAATAGTACCACCCAGCCTGCTTTTTGTACCACACAAGGTTCGCTAATTAGTGGAGCTATTACTACAAATTTTCTATAATTCCGCTCTATTTTTACAGCAAAACTCATGGTGACCCGTACTTAGTTTACTCATAAATCTGACTTCATCAGCGTTTATCTTCATTAGCTCAATTTCACTTAAGTCGGATACTTTATTGAGCTAATCACTAGTACCAACCTATAATCGGTGAGATAATTAAAGACCTACGGCGATTTGTATTCAAATTTTATGCACACGTTCTTGTAGACAATGCTCATAACGTTTAAACATCGCGGCAAACTTCTAAGAATACGGGTGTGCTGGAAATGTAAATGCTCCTAATTTGAATGCGGTTTTACGGTTTGCCTTCGTTTTCAGATTTTTTTCAAGCTCTCGCCGCTACGGGACTGGATTTATGAATGAGCTCATAAGAATATTTAACATTCAAAAAGTCTACAAAATAGGTAGGTTAATGAAACTTCTTATTTTAAAAGTTTTTGGTAGAAGTTGTAAATACAGGGTGTTAGAAGTTTGACCATAATTAACAGGCGATAGTATACAACAAAATAAACAAATAAGTCCTATACAGTTTTTCACTTCAAAATATTACGATTTAAGCCAACTCAAAAATTTGAGAAAAGATGTGTTTAGATATGATAAATCATAAATTTTAATTATTTTAGAGACAAAAGGTATACTTATCATTAGTCTCAGAAATTGGCCATTTTCGAGAAAATAGCTTTTCAACAATGAACGGCATAGTTAATTGGACAATATTTGAATGTAGTAGGCGCCAAAACTCCCTTGCAAATTGCATATGTTGCAGTCAGATCGACACGCAATAAAATTTGTACTGGTGTAAAATGCTACGGATAATATTTATCAACATGCAACGTTTTTAAAATGGAAGTCACACTGATTCTTGCAGCTCAAGATAGTCGTCCTGAATTAGTTTGTGGCTGGCAAATCCACAATGTGAACGAATTTTTCGTTTTTTTTCTCTAAATTCCTAAACAAATTTTTAAAATTATTGATTATCAGGTTGTAATCTATTTCCAAATTCTCCGAAATATTCTCCTTGTCCCTTGAAATTTAATTACCAACAAATAACAGTCATCTCTCATATCTGAATATGAAAAATTATTGTTTCAGAATTTTTCGATTTTGAAAAGTAATTGATTTTAGCCAAAACTGGATAAATACCTTACATTTAGAAATACTTAATAATTTTAACATAAATTTTGTCTAATAATTGTTAAAATTTTACTTTTTTTGGCACCAATTACGTTAAATTATTGTATAAGGAACAGCTGATTGTTGAAAAGCGATTTCTCGAAAATGGTCAAATTCTAAGACTAACGACAAGTATACTTGTTTTCTCAAAGACAATGTAGGTTTACGATTTTCTAATAAAAAACGTGATCACATTAGAACCAAAATATTATAACATATTTGTTATTTTAACATATTATTGACTTGGTTAGGTTTTAATATACGTTTATTTCTGATATCTATAATTTACCTACTTGATTTTATCTGTTGCTTTTATTGTTGTAACATATTCATCATTTTAACATACTATTTTGATATACTAGTTATTTGTTTTGTTTGTTTGTTTAAGTACAGGCATGCTTGTAGTTTACTTCTATTGTTTTATGCGCCTTTTGTTTCTGTAATTGCTTTATTCTTTGTACTATTTTGTTTCTTCCCTTATCCTGTAACTGGGCAACTTGGACATTAAATTTTAAAATCTTCAAACATAATTTTTTTGAAATTTTTGTTATGTAACACCATATTTTTTTTCATGATGTGTATGTAGAATGACACGCTCTTTCAAATGGCATGGGCAAAATTGGGGGTTGCCATTTAAAAAAATGGTCGATGACGTCACAAATTTGGGTCGTGTCAAAAAGTGCGTTTTTTTAAAACAAAATCGACGTGCCAGGGGCTCAATTTCAAAAATAATGAATTTATTACTTTTCGAAAGCACTGTATTTTTTGTAATTAGAATAGCTTTTATAGTGGTATCCATCAAATACGTAGCTCAAAAATGGTTAAGAGATAGAGGTTTTCGCCATTGTTATTTTCTCAAAAGAAGAGTCCAACACGTCCATGAGATTTGCTCCATGGCAGAACCACCCGTAACCTCTGTTAAAAATTTTAACCACCCTGCACACTGCACAGTTTTTGACTTGAGACAAATAAATGTTGAATATTTTGGAAAGACAAAATAATATCACCATAATTCTAGCTTAGGCAGTGACTGCAATGTTCACAAAAAAAAAAAGAGAAAGCAAGTTAAGAAATGGCTAAACCGAACGAGGTCAGTACCTAATGTTATTTTATTTATCGTGGGAGTGTTAATGTTTAACATTTACAAAATGGCAGTAATGTCCAGATAATGGACATGATCCTTATTTATGCTGAAGTTAGCCACTGTTACTAGCAGATTATCCTTTACGAGTTAGGTTTTGTGAGTGGTTGTTACAGCAAAACGCTGAAAATCTCCAATTCACTGTTGATGTACTAGTTACAGATGAAGTTTTATTTCCTCGCTATGGAATACAAAACATTCTCAATACACACGTTTGGGAACTCGAAATTCCGCACGCAATTGAACGAGACTACTTCCAGCATTGCTTTTCTCTGAATATTTGGGCAGGAATTATTGATGAGCGCCTAATTGGACCGTTCATATTGTCCAATCGTATGGATAGTTTATAATATCCGAAATTTCTTCGCAATGACCTGCCCGCCTTTCTTAAAAATGTACCCCTAGCTGTCCAACAACGCATGTGGTTTTTGCATGATGAGACACTTTCTCACTTTCGATTAGATGTTCGAGATTATCTGCATCAAGTCAAAGTTTACAGAATAAATATTTCTGTAAACTTTGATCAAGTGCACTGAGTACGGTGGATTGGACGAGGTGGTCCGGTAGTATAGCTTCCGCGATCCCCCAATTGAAACCCTCTGACTTTTTTTGTGGGGCCATTTTAAAAGAGGTTACCGTGCCGAAGTGGAAGCCGTAAAGGCACGGGTAGCCAACTCGTATAGCAAAACCGGCAACAATCGTCTATGCAATATTCCTTCTCAAATCAGTAACCCTACCAACCAAAATCAGTGCTACCGGCTACCGGTAGTATGGTATAAGGATGTTTTTAAGCATTTATAGCTTTTTTTCTCATTATTTATGAAAAATTTTTAAGCTAACATACTGTAAAATTCAATATTGATTATTTTGTATATATTATGTATATTATTAAAAATTTCTTTTTACCTAAATACGTAGCTATACCGACAAGGTTTCAAAATCGAAAAAACCATGTCATAGCAAGATAGAAATATAGAAATTTAAATTTAACCCAACTTTTTAGTAACTTAAAATATTTTTATTGTTATTTTATCATAGCAATTTATAACTATCCAAGTGGTTAATTAATAAAATATATCCTCTTGAACGTTTCAAAATGTAAAAAAAAATCAGTGGAAATGTGAGTAAAAAGTACCTACCTACTTTTTATACAAAATTATGATCATTAATAAATGCTTCATTGCATTAATTTGTTATTATATTTCAGGAAGAGGAGTTTCAATAATGATATTTGTTAATATACATGGAGATTACTTTGATTCGTTTAGAGATTATTGCTTTGTCGATCAGATCATCCCGAAGGAAGATTTATGAAGACATTCAAGACAAATGAAATATATTCTTTGTCTTTGGATTTATAAGTAAAGATATGCCTGAAGTGTTTCTATTGATTTCATTATTTATTAGAGATTTTTGCTTTGTCGATCATATGAACCCGAAACCTGAATGAAGATTTAAGAAGACATTTGAGAGAAATATGTTCTTTGTTGTATGCATTTATAAATAAGTGAAGTACCGCAAATTTCGTTGCTCTATACTGAAAATCTGTAGGCGAAATATGAACAAGAGAAAAAAGAAATATTTTTTTTCATCGTTCATAAATTTGAAATATTGGATTGCTTCCAGAAATGTATTTCGTTAAGGTAAATTTCCTATATTAACTACATTTGTCGAATGTAAAAAATGCAGTAAATGAATTATAATTGATATGTTTTTTAAAAATATACATTTTTATTCCATTTTTTCTTGTGATTTTACATAATTTCCCATTTCTAGTGACCAATATTTAAAATCATACACAATTTACACATTAAAAAAGTAAATATGTGCAAATAGAAGATTCGAAATTCCCGCGGTAATTTTTAGTTCATCAATCCGACTATTCAAGTAGATGACGCTGAGCTGTCACAGTTGTTGCCAACCGTTAATAGGGATATTGGGTTTCTTCTTCTTTATATTTTGTGCGTAAAGGATTTGCGACAACGTATCACAGCTGTCTTGAATAATTTGCTATAGCAACCAGGAAGAACATTCGCTTTAGTACGGTAAAATTGAAAAAGGTGTGCCCAAATGTGTGTACAACTAGAGGAACAAAATTTCGACCAGTTTTTATATTAACGTATGTGCTAAATTGTTATGAATTTCATGTTTCTAGGGGTGATAAAGCACCACAGTTCATTTTAAAGACACGTCATTTTGGTCAGATCTATCTTTGAGTTTATTTTAAAGTAAAAACGCTGCAAATGTTTTTTGTGCCGGGGTCAGTTTAATCATAGAACTTCGGAGGCTTTTTCTTTTTTCCTGCAATATGTGACATCGCCAGTTTGCATTGTCACTCCATTACAGTAGACTAGATTCCAGCGGGGTGCAATTAAATATTTTTAAATAGTTTTCAGAATGCGTATATTATTTTTTTTGCATTTCCATATGTGAACATTCCTAATTTGTTTTTCGGATAAGTTCTGATTTATAGAAAAGTAATGCTGGTTCCATTCATTCATAAAACTGGTTCATTAAATCTGATGAATATTGAATATTTCATAAATAACGTGGATTCATTTCCAATTTAATTGTTTTTATTTTGTTATATCATACAAGATTATTATTTTACCACACTGTATGTGGAATATTTACATCTTTTCTTTATTTTTCCGTAGTCTATAAGCTAATATTATTCAAATTCAGTCAGACATTTATTCACATTAACCGATTAATATTGAAGTCTATCCTAAATAATTGTAAATAAAGACGCAATTTATAAACAGCGATTCTAGGATGATATTTACGCTCATTCCTATCACTTGGCTACTTACAGTTATGGGGCTTGCCTCAAGTTACCATAAAAATTCCATAAACAATTTACCTGCAGTGTTTACTCAATATTTAAGTTAAGACCTTGTAACTTCAAATCAACAACATTTTTCTTTATTTCTTGTTTTTATTCATTCTATGCCATGAACTCATCTATGGGTTTCTAAGGTCATATTTATTGGTAAGTAATTGTCATTAAAATAAACACTCATTGTGGGCGGTAGAGGCGGATTTTCACATACGAATAAAAAAATAATAAATCTTTTTTAAGTGTTCCCAAGCAGCGATAAGCATTGTTTGAAAAAAACCAATCCATCTTTTGTCCTGGAAATAAAGGTGCAATGTTGGAAAGGTTAAATTGTGCGGCACGCCCCATTTTGATACATTCGGCTAATTTTAGATACAACAGACTAATTATTGTGCTTGGTAAAAGAAAATATAAATAATTCATTAGAAGATAAAATATATTGCCCGGCACTATTCTAGGGCAACTTGTCAAGTTCTATTTTTTCTGTGGCATGTTGAACTTTCTGCTTAAAGCTTAAATTTTGTAGGAGAAAAAATATGACACCATATTTGTATACTTCAGAACATAGGACAAAAAAAGAAGCAGTAGAATAAAAAAGTAAATAATATTAAGTACTTACATACATAGGTAAAAATTTTGTGTGTTACCAGTGCTATACTACTAATATATATCTTAATTGAGGTCCAGACAATAGAAACATAACCTTAAGGCCGCCGTATTTCTCATTGCAAAATGATCAAAATTTTAGGTACAGAGATCTCGAAAAATGAAACGCGTAGAACAAAAGTAATGTCAAATATAAAATTACTGATGTTTTGTCCCACTTTTACTATTTAAATACTCCTCAAATAAAATTTAAGATTAAACGACTTACCTGTAAGGAAGTTCAACCGTAATTATACGACTGGTCCGGTCCGAATTAGAACACCCTGTAGTATCGCTTTCGGTGTGTGTTCGTGCACTTATGTTAAAAGAAAAAATGTGCTGCTCTGGCAAACCTCTGCTCGAGGCCAGTCATTACGATTTTAAGGAGTGATTGCGAGTGATAGGGGTGGCGAGCAAAGGTTTGCCAGAGCAGCACATTTTTTCTTTTAACATACACACACCGAAAGCGATACTACAGGGTGTACTAGAAGGACCGGACCAGCAAGTATAATTGTAGGTAACTTTTAAAAAGTGATTGTAAGACACACATTATTTCGCTATTTTAACCCCAAATTTCAACAATTATCTTCAGATACTTATAAACAAATATGATCTTATATGCAGAACTATGTAAGTTTATGATATAACAATATATACATCTACAATGTTATGTACCTAAAAATGTATTGTTTAGACCGCTCTTTGTCGTTATATATTCTTTTTACTTCGGTACCTTTGAATGTTGGCAGGCGGCATGATATAACATTTTTGTTATTTGTTAAGCTAAATATTATTCAGTTCAAATGTCCAAAATTATTTGCTATTTCAAGAATAGCAGCGGCACCTTTAATGTCGCCACTATTCAGAAAGCATATTAGCTTATTTTGCGACATTACTAGATATATAAATTTGCAAATAGCAAAGTAAATCAAATATCATAAAAGAAAAATGCTAATTGAAGTATATTTAAGGTCGCCATATTTCTCGCCGTAAAATGATCTTTGTGCTGTTTTTAGGTACACAAATCTCTACAAATTCTTGTAGTTTGGTTTATTTATTGTTACTGTTTAAAATTCAATTAAATAAAATAGTAACTGTTAAAAAGCATTTGTAAGACACTCATTAAGTTCTAACTTCATATTTAAACAATTATTTTCAAATACTTATAAACAAAAGTGAACAATCTTATATGCAAAACTAAGTAAGTTTATGTTATAGCAAGACTAAAAATGTGTTGGTTAGATCGGTTTCTGTCGTTATATATTCGTTCTACTTCGATACTTTTGAATATTCGCAAGTGGCATGAGATAACATTTCTGTTATATGCCAAGCTCTACATCACTCAGTTCTTAAATATCTAAAATAATTTGTAAAAATACTATTTTAAGAATACAGCGCCCTTAAATAATGATGATAATATTGACAATGAGACTGAGGAAATATTTGACATAGGTACTATCGTGGAATGGTTAGATCAACTACAATTGACATTATGTTTTTGTGATCTATACTGCAAATAAAATTGTTATTACAAATATAACGTTAACATAGTTAATCAATGTTCATTTGTTTCTATCTTGTGGGTATTGGTTCCAAATTCTGTCAACTACCAAGATTACCAGATTTATAACATCAGCTCTGCTCTAATTTCTAACGACGAACGTTGTCGAATTGACAAGGTTCACCTGACTGTTAAAAATGTTGTTGCTCTATTTATTGCATCTATCTTGTATAGTACACTGTACATTATGTATATTTAACTAATAAATAAACATGTACAACGGCACTACTATCTGTCAAAAACTGTAATACAAAAACCATTAAGTAGTTTAAAAAAACCTCAATAACCCACATTTGTAGTCCATTTATAACATTAGCCAACTGCGGTTTTTATAACTTCGGAGCACGCCAGCCTAAAATTTTGTAATTCCCATGAATTATTACTGTCGGTATGTGGATATGCGCCTATAAACTAAACTACCCATTAATTTATAAAGGAAACCGTTCGATCATAATGAAATGTGACAGTTTTAATGGGAATATAAATTATGGACATCATGAGGGTAGATGTAAACGGAATGAAAATTAAATTTAAAAATTGTTACGTCTTCAACACAGTTTCAACGGTTGCATCACGTAGCAAGGAGGTTTCTTAGTCCTCAATGCTAATTATTTGTATATTTTTGCGAATAAAATGTACATGGCAGAATTTAGAAGGAAGTGTTTTTCTTTTTACGTCTCAAGTGAATTGAAATCAGCAAAATTAATAATAACTCACAATTGAAGGCTTATACTCCGAGTGGACCAAATGAAATATCCATATTATTATCATAATTAAACAATAGATGGAGCTAAGAAATAAAACTTAAAATGACTTTCTAGACTGCACGCCGATCCCTAACGCAAATATTCATATCTTCTGGAATGACGACATATTAATACTGCGAATTATTAATTAATCACTAGATATACATTCGCATGTGGTACTATAAACTGCAATCTACTATGCTATTATATTTAGAAGCCACACAACTCTTTAGGTCACAACGGAAATATTACCATCCTACATTAACTATCACTCAGTGTGAAAAATATATACGAGTAGATCGTGCGGTAGAACATTCCATTATTCATGTGCATGTATGGGTATGTTCTTTGGACAGTAATGGACAGACCTTGTATTACAAGACAGACCTAAATATAAGAGTAACATATACAGGGTAGGAATAAGAATGCTATAGTCGAGGTCCAAAATGATAAAGAGTGATTCATGTTATAAATCCTCTCGCCATTTAAAACAGTCAAGAAAGATAAATGTTGCATGACCTATATTTATCGTAAAAAAAATTAGGTACCGCATACCTCTGAGAACATACCCGATTACACAGCTTCTGATGTAGCAAATACACATGCGCCAGAATCGCCAGATTGAAATCTTCGATTTCTATCGTTAATCATGCCGTGGCAAACCCAAGCTACCATGGGTACGTACTTGGGGAAATTTCGCGTATATCTTTCCGCTAATTTAATTATGAATATAATTAATTTATTAGTGATTTTGTATTTGTATTCAGAATGCAGATTAATTCATGCTCTACGGCGTAAACGCCCTAATCTAACAAGTGACAAGCATCGGATGATGATGTGTATGAAAGGATTAGGGCGCGAGATCAAAATATGAGTGTAAGTGATGCGGTTGAAATATGTAGCACTTTATCAAGAATGTGCGTGAGTAGTGTATACAGCAATGAAAAGTGTGGCAAAGAACATGCAACTGCGAAACAGAAAATAGTGGAAACTCGCGGAAAGAAGAGATAGAGGTTGATGATACAAAATACGCGAATAGTTCATGAATGGTATATTAAAAATGAGCATATATATGGCACCCTATAAAAGCTTTGTTTGTAGTATACCTGAATCAGTTTCAATCATCAAAATCATGCACACTGCTTCTAAAGCTAAGCATTTTCAACCGTATGTGGGCATTAATGCAATGTGCTTGAGTCTGGAAACTATTTCCATCTGTTCTACGAACAGGCCTAATAGCCGACCATGTGTTAACGTGTGATCGATATAATGACAGGTCTAGCAACCGGTACTGTATACTGCGTATGTAAATAGTGCAATGTGTTATGTGTTAAATGTATGATATCCGTGGAGTGCGCATCATCTATTATTAAAGTGCTACTTATTTTTGGAAATTTTGAATTCATTGAATCTTTGGCCTTCGAGTGGCACGCTTATGGAACCTCCTTTGCAACTTTTACCTCCCGTACTTATAAGTAATAATAAAAGTTTTATTTGCAAGAAATGGCTATGATAACAATTTTATTTGATGAAGATAAAGATATTGGACACATAATATATCATGTTTTAAAATGCGCTGTCTCACATGACTAGCAGAGATACTCTGTCGGTGCTGTGCCAGTATAAAGTAGGGATGTGCGATGTTTCTAAAACATCGATGTTGACATCATTTGATACATCGAAATTAAAACATCGATGCGTCAAAAATATCGGGTCAAGAACATCGATTTTCTTAAACATCGATGTTTTCTATAAAAGTGTAATACCTATTGAGTCAATTCAAAATAATGAAAATATATTTTAGAAATAATAATGAAATATCTATTCTTATTCAAGTATATCAAAGTATAAACAATAAAATAATATTAAAGTAACGATTTAAAACAAAAACAATATAAAAAATATATTAAACAATAAAATAAAATAATCTTTAAAACAGAACTATAACCTATTCATTAAAAAATATATGTTGTGGGCAATTTTGAAGAAATAATAATTTAGATGATAATGTACTTTAGCATTTCAAACATCGAATGAAACATCGCAAAAAAACATCGATGTTGTGTTATAATATCGAAAAAAATAAAATCGATGTAAATATCGAACATCGTAAGCTAAATATCGATGTTTGAGAAACATCGATGATCATCGCGCATCCCTAGTATAAAGGCGTATAGTTGATGAGCCGTTGCTGTTGAGAGGGCACTTTACATTTAAATCATTATACAAAAACGACGAACAGTTGCCATTTTAGTGCTGCGTTGTTAAATGGGCAACTGCCTTTAGAGTGAGAGCGTATTAAAGTTCACTGCGCATCCTATTATTTTTAATTTTTCGAATTCTATCGTATCTAAGATTTAATAGAGCAAAGAAAAATTCACGCCATAGTTTTAACGTAGTATAAAATATATAGACGGTAGTTTTCTATTTATGTTCTAGTCGGTAAAGCATAAATAGAGCGACAAATCACATCGGTTAACATTTTAGAATATCAAAAACGGCCAATTTAACATGGTATAAAAACGCATATCTTGCTAATGCTATCTTGCTAAGTCATTTACAAAGTAACTACAGATACGACATTTTTAACGTATTTTGTATTTTTTTTTCCGGAAATACAAAACAGATATTGATATCTAGACAAAATAAAAGGAAGGAAAACCACATATCTATATTTCACAGTTACTTAATTTTAGTTTGAAATAAATGTAAAAAATGTTAAATTGTTTTAATTATCATAAATATATGATTCATTAGGTTGTTTGATTTTTGTTCGTTATAAATGCTAGAATTTATGAGAAAATAATTTAAAGTTAAATATGTAGTATACGGCAATACCCATGCATGTAACATAATATTTCTAGATGCGAATAAAAATTTGAACACTTAAGACGTGCCACTGAATATTTTAACAATATGGGTGGCCCAACACACTATTCAATTTTAATATTAGGGTATAAACTTCTAAATATTATATAGTTACCTAATTATTATAAATAGTTATTCAATCAGACCTTTTTGCACATTTTTGTTTGATATATGCATATCTATGTGTATGTTAAACCTAAAATTCTCGAAAGCACATATAGGAAAAGGTTTAATATTATTTATTTGTTGGAAGATTACTGTGCCCAGAAATTAAATTCATATGTTGACAAGCCTATTTTTTTAATAATTATATAAATTAAAAATAATTAAGCGGATTACTGAAATATCAGTTAAATAATTTTATAAATTATTGCATTTTATGCAAAATATGCATTTATTTTATTATTTTAAATGTATTTTGTTACTTTATGTGTAGGTGCATACCTACCTATATTTCATTTAAATATTGTAGCCATATGTAGGATTAAATGTGCATAAAAATAAATAAAATACACACCTGTACAATGCATGCTTAAGATTTAATGTTTCAGTAGATTTGATATTTTTATGATCTCTTAACGTATGCATTTATTCTTTACTTTTTCATACAATAAAAAGTAAGAATTATTATCCTATTATGCTGAAACAATAGACAATGCATTATTAGTAAGTTTGCATAAACAACAAAGTATGATGCATTCGCACACTCCATCTTATATTTAATAAACATATATTTACAAGTTTTCAAGACAACTGTTCGCGACTTCCTCTAAATAGTCTCTAAATTCGCCATAAATTAAATAAAATACGTAAAACGCTGCTTGATAATTATTTCTACCAACTGCCACAACGAACGGCTACCAATCTTCAACGCCACTATAAACTTCGGCCTTGCTCATCCATTAAAATTGCATTATTTTTATTTTAGTGCAAATAACCTATTGTTAGATAGTTCTGTCAAGGTTGCTTTCATAGTTTTTCATTAGTTTAATTCAATCTTTATAAAAGAGAATTAGCTTATGGGTTTTAATTAAAAAATCGTTTGCCTGAGGAAGGCATAAATCACTTTAGGTAAATGTTCAAGAACAATACAAAAAATTAGTCCCCGATATAAAAGAACAAAAAAAAAACTGTAAAAAGTAGGTTGGAGAGTATAGACAGTTTAGGAGTTAAAATTTAAGTTTGTGACTATTAATTAAGATGGTTTAATTAAAAAATGACACGATGGTGTCAACAGTCAACTATCGATAGAGATGAAGTTATGTAAATAATAAAAAATAAAATAACTATTCACATTTGCATCTTTCACATATTTTACAAAAAATGCGAGAAATAGCCGGAAAAGGAGAAAAATCATTCAAAATTTCCAAAAAAGTACCTAATTGTACTTTTGACATATCTTTATGTATTTTGACACACTGAATACGAATCTAAAGTCCATTTAGCTCAAATATCCTCAAAGTAAATCGCAAAATATTACATTAGATTCCATCTTTTTCTCGCGATTTTGCAAAATCTGCTGGTGATGCAGCTCAGTGCATCAAAATACATAAAGATAGATGGGTCTGGTTAAAAGTGCAAACCACATTTTTTGTGTGTGCTATTCTAGTGGTAGGTTTACACCAAATGACCGAATATTTGCACCAAATAAAATATTTGCTGGAAAGACTCAACTAAATTCAGTGATATAGCACGTACAGAGTGAATCAAATTCGATGTGTTTTCAAGGTATATCAATCAATTATTATTTCAGAAAAAACAGGAAAAAATAATTATATAAGATTTCATAATCGCCAGAGAATATGTAATTTTTTAAATCTAATAATTGGAGAACACATTTTAACTAAGAATACAGCAATAAAGTTTTTAGGAATAGTTATGGATAAATGTCTACAGTGGAAAGTTCATTGTGGCCAATTAATAAATAAATTAAATTCTGTATTATATTTAATTCGTAATGTTAAACCAGTTTTAACTAAAGAACAGCTTCTCAACATTTACCATGACCTAGTGGAGTCTAGGTTGAGATATGGTTTGTGTCTGTGGGGCCCTTCAGCCTCATTTTTAGATGTTTTCATTTCGCAAAAAAGAATTTTAAGGTGTTTGGCTGGTGTTGTTAGTACTGTATCATGCAGGAATATTTTTAAAGAGTATAGAATTTTAACTTTGTGTTGGTATATAAACTCTCGGTGTATGTTTATACGAATAAAAACAAATTTTTGAAGATTAGTGATATTCATCACATTAACACGCGGCAAAATGATAAATATCATATTTTACAATTTTTTAAATACAAAGTTTCACTGAACTCACCTACTGGCCTGGGTTTTAAAATGTTTAATCATTTAGGTGTTCATAATCAAAATGCTACAAAATGTGACAATTTTTAAGGTTAGTTTGAAGAGTTATTTACTTCATAAATGTTTTTACACTCTTGACGAATTTTTTAGGTCGTAGTTTGTATTTTTATATTTTGACAATTCCTATACAAAATTGTATGTTTGTCTTTAATGAAATAAATGTTATTCTATATTCAACAATCCCTAAATTCTACATTTTATTTTATAAGTCGATGGAAAACATTGACCATTTTAGACTTAACGTTTAACCCTCGGTTTAACCTCACAGAATATAATTAAAACTGATGTTTTCAAGATCAATTGGTTTATCACAATTTTAACGAAATCAAAAACGCTTATGACCAGATGAGCTCAATTACAGTCGCCTAAAAGCCTCCACTTCCCTCTTAGCAGTGTTCAATAAATATGAACAAAGTTAATAAAACCAAAGGTGATTAAACTAACATATAAAATAAGTGATTTTGAACTGCCAATATGATAATTTTTTTGTACATAAGGCTCCTCCAAGCATAACATTTATTTAATTTCAAGAAAATATAAATTTACTTGAATAGTAACAAGAAAAAAGGTAATCGAATTTGTTTTTGCCAAATCTATATGTAAGCTGAAATCATTTTAAATCATATCGATTTCTTGGTAGGCACGTATTGAAATCTTATTGCATTGTTCCCTCTGCACAGTCGATTAAAAAATATATGAGTACTTAACTAGTAATTTAAAAAAAAGCTACATTATGTTTAGCAATAAGCTAAAGAGGGGGTATCATTTTTAAGCACAATCAACACGTATTTAGGTACTTTTGACAAGTTTGTTCATGTGAAATTCATTTCTAATCAAATTTATTTCTCAATTTCTTGGTTTGCCTTTTTACGTGACGTTACACGTAAAGTTATAATGTTTTCACTAATACGATAACTCTACATATTACGTTTTATTTCAAGGTTAAGCGTGAAACCAATACACTTATGAATCCGGTTCACTAATGTTAATAAGGATAAGTAGAGGCCTAAGCATATCTTGAAATATAAACAAAATAAAAAATGAATCTATAAAAGTTTAGTAGCGATCATCCTTGCACTTCACCTTTTCAAATTTTGAAGTAAGCACATGCTTTAATTCTGCGTCTACATGAGTTGAAGGAGGAAAAGCGGGTTAAGAGGAGGTGTAAATAAATAAATAAAAACATGGGTGGTAACCTCCCTTAAACCGTTATGTTGCAGAATGTTCAAATTGGTATAGAATATTGGTTCAAGTTAATTATAAATAAGTGATTCGTATTTTTATGCTAACTAAAAATACAGAATCGTTAATAATGACCATTGTATATATGGATATATTGCATATTCAATCACCTTTTCCACTAGTAACAATGAATCTCTGCATCTTAATCACGTTTTTAAGAAATTATACATTTTACAAAGGTTAGGTTTAGTCATAAGATGAATAACATGTATAAATTTGCTAGCATTGTAAAAATCAAGATACTATATGTAGAAATGAACAATTTTATTAAAAAAAAAATCAACTAGAGTTTCGGAACACGTCCAAATCACTTTTGCACACTAAAAATTTGAAATTTTAGTAGACTTTTTAAGTATGCCCAAGAGCTTTTCTCCGATCTCAAGACTTTCGCAAAATCTTAACACGACTGATTGTCAAGAACCGAAGAAAATCTTATCGAGTCCATCCAAACAGTTCTAAAATAGGGTATACAAAAAATATTGTCTGTGTATCAAACTAGTTCTTTACCTTGAAAGTTGGGTCTTTGCATGTTATGGATAAATTAGGCGACTGTGATAAATGATACTTTGAAAATTCGTCTATCACAAGAGTCATTATTTACGGTCCGCTGTTGTGTTTACAGCTGCGGAAAAATATTCCAAAAAAAAATTGAAAGCACGAGGGTACCTACGCATTTGTTTTAAAGACAAATACTGTTTTGCCATGAAAAGTGCGTTTGAGTCATTTAATAAAAAAAAACATGTATAATTCAGAACTACCCATAATGGTTAAATTAAAAATGTAGATAAATTACATTCATTCAGTCATAAGTGCCATACAGGTAATAATTTATACATTTTAACTATATTTGTTTCGTCGGTAAATATAGGTAGATATGTAGCAATCTAGATTAAGATATCAAGATAATATTTTGACGTAGAATGTTATCAACAAAAATCAAGATAATATACACATATTTCTTATGTGCATAAAGTTACTATTATTATACATATTCGGAAAGTGCAATCGTTTCTCTGGTCTACAAGAAGGAAAGCTATAAACACTTAAATTAAGACAGAGAAAAAAATCACTATCAACGTTACCAGATTGTTGAATTGTATGTTTACTTCTTACTGTTTTATTTTGTTTGATCCATCTTTGTTATTCATATAAATCATACAAAATAGGATAGATATAGCTTTGGAATGCAATTGGGACTGAACACACCCATCGCTAAATGATAATATGTAATTGAAATAACTCGGCTCACTTTCCACTTCCCGCCTAGCTTCTCTTCAGCTGACGTGCTATTTCCTGCGTACCACCTCAACATTGATGGTCGGCAGTTCGTAGCGTCAGTTTGAGTGTCCCGCCGTGCGGTAGATGCAAAATGATGAAAATTTTAGAAAAGCCGTTTAGGAAACTTCTAAGTTTCCAAAAAAAGAAAAGGTCTACACTGCACTCCTACACATTACTTGCAATAATTGAATGCTCTTCAAATTGTACTTTCACCTCTGCATCATAGCACGAAGCACAGCACGACCCTGCTAGATTGGGAGTAGAAAATTTCATTTTATAGAGCAAACATTTGAGATCCTCCTACTAGGAATAGAGCAGTATTATGGTAGATCGTAAAGCGTTGGCAATATACGTACTTAACTATCACACAAATGCTTTGCTTTTTTCCTCATACACAAAAGCAATATAATGACCTGAACTTTCCGAATCTGTAAGTATATGAACATAAAATAGTAGAATACTTAAGAAAATAAAAAAATCATATCCCAATGTAACCACCTATTGCATTGAACACTACCACCTTGACATATAGTTTTAAAATACGTGGATAGAATCACGAACTTGAAACTATTGGCCTGTGGTCGGTTTATCAAGTAAAATCTATGATTTAACTAAATCGAGTTTGGTTGCTAAGGCATGAAAGATTTGATTGACTGTTGCTAAGGGATTTAGCTAAATCCAGTTTGGATTAATTAGTCTTCACTTTATAACTCGGTTCATAAATAAGTACGTAGAACCAAAACAAATGAGCCTCGAGATGAGCCAAAGCATGAAATTTGTTAAAAAGCATAAAAGGGGTCATAAGGAAGTGTCTTGTTGGAACCATTTATTATTATTACTATAGTTTCATATCGAGTTTAGTTATTTTCAGGATGCGCCGCTTAAAGTTTGCATCCTATAGATTTCCAGAGTTGTAAATTGTTTTATGGCTATAAATAAGTTCTCGTAACAAGTTTTCGAAAAATTGAGTTCAAGTTGCAGAATATTCGAATAAAAGAAGGATCTGTTCCTAAGGAGGCCACCAATGTTGGGTGGGACTATGTTGTTTCTCCATTCGTAAAACGAGGTTAGATCTTTGTGTTTGCAACTAATCAAGTCCGCATATTGACAATGCACTCCGTGTTCGGTGTTTATATCAGGAGGTACCGCTTGCAATATTATCAAAGCATATTTCTCTGGTAGTACCGTACGTACTACGAGCATGCGGTAGGCATTACAATAGATCACTTGCTAGCTGCACACGCCTTCCACCCACATGGGTAATTGTAATTACTCTATTACCAGTTCCAATACATATTGCCCTTGTGAATGCTTTTGCATTTTTAAACGTGCCGTAGATCGTATTTCGTGCAGTTCATGTTCAGCTAACTGTTTCGTATACGGTGGTATAATAAATATGTAAAACTTTGGATAACAAATCACGTGCATTATTATTAAATGGAAAACCAAATATCCTCTAGATGGGGAAGCGGGAAAGTGGTTATCGTTGTACATTGGGTAGCACCTAAAGATAACATATAGGTAGAACGTCTATTTGCCCGATGGATTGGAGTACGAGTAGCTTGCAAAATGATTTGTATATGTACAAGTTTTTGCAATAATAATGACACTCCCACAACAGTTTTTAAACTCCTTGAAGTTCTGAGTAGAAATTTCATTAAATCTCTATTGGTGAGTGAAACAACTAAGAACTAATGTTAAAAGTTGAAAGTAGATTTCATTTCGAATACGTCAGCAGTTTAAAAGAAATCGCGAAAATCATTTTAAAGAGTGTCATTATTATTGCAAATGATTGCACCTAGGTTAGAAATGTTTTCAAGCTTCAAATAAAGATAAATTAAATATATTTAAGTAGGTACAGGTAACCTATTTGACGTACAAATTTTTACATTTTTAATACATACATTTTTCATTTGTTAGGAGCTTCTTATTTTAATAATTATTAAATTTACCAATGCATAGGTACCTATTTCATATTGCAACCAAAATATGAATGAAAAAGGCAAATATTAACAATTTCCAACTACACAATTATTGTTTATACCTAGTACTGTATGGGTATGAAGCGATTTTGATTATTACTTTTCAATATTTTTGAGTAAAACTTGAAGTTGACAACATTGAAAAAATAATGTTTTGCCATTGTCAATCGGTCAAAAACGATTTTATATGAAAATTAAAAAAAGAAAGCATAGTATTACTGTGTTAGGATGTCAAAAGCAGGTGGTGTACCTAAAATAAACAAAACATGCGTAACAAAAATTGCATAAAGCGGTGAGATGAGCATGACAGCGTAGGCTGGGGAGGGTAAATATAAATATTTACCTCACTAAAAACCACCTGCGACAATCAAAATCAGAACCACTTTGACAGAGTTTGTATTTTTCACGAACTATCAGTCTCTGACACTGGGGCACATTATATGTCGAACACAAATTCATCAAATCCGTCCCGTAATTGATAAACATCGCATAAAATGCCTCTCACGTTGTTTCTCCGCCCGCGCTCGTAGCTGAACTCCAACATTATAAAGTCCCATGTGCGGTTTTCATTATTATGAGTCTATTTTTAGCACTTGATGTCACGATATCGGCCGCTCATTCGCTACCAGTGACATAATGCTAGCTCGCGATTGGTTGGAGGGTCTTCCACCAAGTCACGACTGCGGGATACAAGTTGCCCGCCAATGCGATTATTACAGATTGAAAACAAATGAAGCTTTAGTTTTTTTTTCGAATATTAATTTGCCCTAGCCATGGTTTAGAATTTAGCTTTATTCACAACCGACTGGCCCACATTTTTAGCTCTCTAATGCAAGTTAGTCCTACAAACGGCATCTGCATTTGTGCCATTTTTTATAACGCATAAAATATTATCTAACAGTAGTGCGATAGCTTAACTATAAAATTGATCTTATTTACTAATAAGAACAATACGTAACAGTGCATAAGCGACAATTTAGTTGGTTACACTTTAATTAGTTGCTTTTGTTTTGGGTATGTATGTTATAAATGGTAGATACCATAAATAGGTACAGGGCCAGGGTGAAACTGAAGTAAGGGTTCTTTTTTCGAAAAAGTTAATAAAAATATTGGTGTATTTGTATTTAGAAATTTTTCTTGAATTATTTCTGCTGCGTTTTTATCCATTCACAATTCTTTTCGACTGTTAATTTCTGTTGTAAACGCTAAATATTTGTTATATATAAAAATCACATGGGTATAGGTCTGGCGATTTCGCTGGCTCTGATTGATTAAAAATACACGACATTGCATCTACAATGATATGGAACACCGGCTACAACTGAGAGCACGAGAGCTTCTTTAAAGCCTTGTTCGATTTTGTATTGCCTCTTAAATTCCTTGTCTTACAATTTTGCAACTCTTGCATGATTCTTGCGAGACTCCTGCATCCAAATGAGAAACATGGGACTTTTTTACGAATTTGATAACAATGTTGGCAACTCTCGGTCGGAAGAGAAGCTCTTTCAGTCAAGTGACAGTGAATTAGTTCAAGATCGGCAAAAAATAACTGGATCTAATAAATGTTGATTTTAAAATTAATTTTATATATTGAATGAATTTTAAATAAAGTAAGTATACCTACTATACACCTACAATAGAAATGCAATATTTTATTTTTTCAGCTAAAGTTGCTTTAAATCTAGTTTTGTTTTGCAATTCGAATTGTCTTGTCTTGTCTTGTTTTGTTCTACGAGATCAAGACAAGATCTAGAAAAAGCAAAACAAGATGCCAACACCATTTTCAAATAGTTCCGGCAAATTATTTTCCAAAAATTGGAGATAGTTTACGCAGTTTTCGATATGGAAAAATGGTCCAATAAGTAGATACAGCAGCATAAAGTTAACAATATCGGCACAAATATTTAAAGAACATCTTTGCTGGAAATTAGTTTGGCGATTTTCCTTTGCCCATACGTATGCGTAGTCCTAAAATTATTTATCTCATTTTTTTTTATTAACGATTCTGTATGCCAATATTTCGGTACAGTAAAACGTAGACATCTCTTCTTTTACTATGATCCCGGATTTAATACTTTTGTTACAAGAAACGTTGACTTCGAAGTAAAGGGAAACAGGAAAAATACTTCTAATAATGATATTCATTTAACTGAGTAACTTTATTATTGTGGTTAGTTGTTTGTGTGGGTGTAGCTTTATTGCTTGCCGATTGAATGCGACCTTAATTTGTAAACTGTGGTATATCAACTAAACAAAAACGTGTCAAAATTTAGAAACTGAATTGCTAACTTTTTTCTTAAAATGTAATTTAAGTTCGAATGAAATACTTGAGAATTTTGACTGTCTATAAAATGTACTTATGTAAAACCCAATTTTAAACTTATTTTAGATTTAGATTTATTTTTCTATAATCCTTTAGCTAGTAATCTTTGACCTGTCCTTATTGTTCTTGTGTTAGACTTTGTGGAAGCGAGCTGCCATCAGAATATACCTTTGGCCCACTCCATATATTTATTAATTTCTGTTTCTATTGTTGGTATCACGGCTAATAGAATCAGAACTTTTCGAATAGATTCTGCAGTAATCTCTGTAATCCGCATCCCATGTTTCTAAGCTTTCGCAGTTGTTCACTTTCAGTGTTGCCTTCGCAAAAGATATAATAATAAGGGCAGGTCAAAGATGGTCAACTACGGTCAGGGATGTGCGCATTAATTTTGTTACTGGCAGGCACCAGTTACCTAGGTTATCTAGGCATAACAGTCCAAACAATCGCAAAAGATCATTTTCGATTATTTTATATGTACAGTTGTGAATAATATGAAGTTGCTGACCTAAAATTTTTAAAGGGTTCAATGAGGAATTAATCAGAAATATGTATGTTTCATTTTTTTCTATATTATGTACCTACCTTTCTTTGTTTTCTTAAACATTTTAGTAGCGTAAATTGTGAGCCTGGATATGTGTCTAACCCTTTTTATAGCGACTGTTAGTAATCTACCAAAACTGACCAATAGGCTTATAGGTATCTGGAAAATGTAGCATTTTTCAAAAATTTGGGAAAATTGTATAAAATCTAAATCTTAATTTTGACCGTACCTGTACGATTGAACATGTTTAATTTCAGTTTAAATAGTGAAAGCTGTGTTACTAAGAGTTATACTATCATCCAAATTTCGAGGTTGCCAAGGTAACGCTTTAGAAATTATAACTGAAATTCAATATTTAACTTCTTACTTGGAAGCTCTGTATATCTGTAAGGAAGCCAGATAAAACAAATATTTTTACATTTTCATATATACATACATGTATACATACTTCATATATGATGTACTAACATTATTTTGACTGTAGCTGTATGCCCTACATTTTTTTACTGACTATACCCAACTGCCAAAAATCTAGAGAGTGACTCATATTAGGTTTGTTCCAACAACAGCAAGAATCAGTTCAGTTGTTAATATACTATCGGCGATTACGACGTAAAACGGTGTTGGTCAAACATTTCTCACAGTTCTGAACCAGTTCTCAACGGCTGTTGGAACAGACCTATTTTAAAACCGCTCACAATCTATAGCCGTTGACACAAAGAAACATTCCGCCCGTATATTTTTCCTATAAAATCGTGTGCCGCATATCTTTGAGAGCATACCAGATTAACCAGCTTCTGCTGCAGCAAATACGGACGCGCAGCAGCAAATACGCATGCGCTAGATCCATAAAGTGAGCCTTCTATAGGTTGTGACGAATTAACGTAACTATCCATCTGTTCCATTTCCAGCGCTATCATGGGCTATATCTTTCGGGCGGGCAAAATTTCGGGTATATCTTTCTGCTAATTTAATTATGAACGTAATTAATTTATTAGTGATTTTGTGTTCTTAAAAATGGAGAATAATTTAAGCTCTACAATGTATTCTCGAAATTGTAAATGCCCCAATTTAACAAGTGAGGAATATCGGACAATGACATGTATGAAGGGTTTAGGGCGCGAGGTCAAAATATGATTGTGAATGATGTTAAAATATGTAGTTCATTAACAAGAAAGTACGTGAGTGGCAAAAAATAGTGGTAAATAAGTACAACTGAGAAACGGAAAACAGTGGAAATTCGAGGAAGAAAGATGGTATATTAAAAATGAGTTTTTGTTAAAAAAAAACTGGGTTGATATATCTTACAAGGTGAAACCTTGCCTAGAATATATAAAAGAGTGCTTTTGCTAATTATGCGTGGCATATGAATTATGGTATGTGAATTTCCGTATACTTAAATGAAATCGAAAAAAGTATACTGATAGAGAAAGACGAAATAATGATATGGTGAAGAAATTAAAATGAATATTATACGATCGGAATCTGCCTCGCAGAATATATTGTCACGGATTTCCCAATCCGTCTTTTTCTTACTTCCAGAAAAACAATCCGTTAATTAATCACTTCTTTATTAACTGCTCAGTACACTATTGACTACTAATTACAGATCAACTAAACACTTATTTAATTAATCGCTATCTAAATCGATTTGATCTCTCTAACTAAATACTTCACTTCAACACTGTAATACAAGACTAACTAACTCGGCCGTTTATTCTTCTTTTATAGACCCAACGAATATTCCAGGTATATTCCAGTATCTCTAGATCCATTTTCCCGTACGACTCGAATGCTTCTCGTCGATTCCCGATTTTTCCAGTCCCATCTCGATCCGCGGCATTCTGTTTGTTTAACAGAATCGTGTAGGGGCGATCGGGGCAATCTTAGCATTTCGCGATACCACAGTCATCGGTTTGGGTGTGAGTGAGGCAAATTCCGTGACAATATTAAATTTTGACGAGATATGGATACATGAAGGTCATACGGAAGGCGGTACGATATAAGTGTTAATGTGTGAGCGTTATAGTGACAGTGCTAGTAACCAACAGTGAATAGTATGTATATAGGGCAATGTATAAGCCTTTAAAACTTATTAACACCACAAAATAAAGAAAAGCAATAATAGTTCTACTGTTTTGCAACATTTTTGCAAAAATCCGTGAATTTCGTGTCCATGGACACACAATGTGATATCCGCTGAGTGCGCATCAGGTACTTATAAGTGGGTGGACCGTCGCCGTCCAAAAGGACGGTATTCTAATTTGTGGATGGCACAGGGGGGACATTTAAAGTAAACTGTTAATGTGCTAGGTTCAATCGACGTTAACTAATTTTTGCAAATTTTGTGTGCTTTGAAACCCTCTCAAGTGGCACGCTTAGGTAATCATGCTATCCTCACCTTCCGTACTTATCTCTGTGCTGTGAATTAGTCACTTTCTACTATTTTCTACCTTGGGTAATTGATAATATAAGATAAAAACTTTAAATTGGGAAATAACTCATTTTTATGATCTAACGCCTCGAAATTGGCAATAACTGTCATTTCACTGTTACTACTAAAAATAATGGATGTTATGCAATTATTTTTGTATATTTTTCATATCTGACCGCCTTCAAATTTAGTACGCCTATGAAATGTTGCTCCTCGCACGCTTCGCCCGTCGCGCTTGTCTATAAGCTAGCGATGAGTCACTCTCTAGATTTTTGGCGGCTGGGTATAGTTTTTGGACACCCCATATAAAGAACCTATCCCAATAGACTTCTATATTATACAGGGTGATTCATTAAGAATGGGCAATCTCTGGAGATACTACACACAAAAATATGGCGATTGAGCTTCACATGTCTTATCCGAAAGTTTGCTGGTTTCAAAGATACAGGGCGTTCAATACTAGAATTTTATTTTGAAATATCTCAATAACTTTGAAACCTGTCGGAGTATTAAAAAAAAAATTGGCACAAGTATGTTTTTTGGCACGGCAAATAAGAATTTTTAACTAATTTTGACGTTATTAGTAGAGGGCGCCACTTATGGCACAGCATGTTTCTTGTAAATGGCAGATCTTTTTTGCTGTTTAGTGTATCCATCTGTCTATTGAAACAATCGATTCTCCTACCTGTTATAATAATATCTCTACCCCTTATTCTAATCACGAGGATTAGCCCAGAAGTCAAAGATTTGTGCGGGAGAGGGGGCGGCATATTATTATTAAGCAGGCCGCATTTGCGCCCAGGAACGACTTACATTGGTAGGCCCTAACCACCATTCAGTGCAGGCATGAGGAAAACCTGGAAAACCTCATTAATTAGGGGGGCCGTCAAATGTCAACCGGTATCAATCTCTCACATTGACCCAAGTCAACATTCTTCCACCCTGCCATACCCGCAGAGAGGGTGTCAATCTCTCCACGAATATAGCTTATATACGGTCTACCGGCTGCGGGGGTCAAACCCACAGCAATTTAGTCACCTCGATTCAAGTACTGACGCCTTAAACCACGCGACCACTGACCGATAATTTGTTATATCTGACAAAGGTATACCTTGTTGAAGTCGTTAGGAGTAACCATTTTTGAAATAATCGTATTTAAAATATTCAGTGCAGCGATAGAAAACTGTTATCGTTTCAGGTAAAGTGCCTTTTATACTGAAAATACAGCAAAATGTTACTTATAAAAGTTGTTCAAAACGGTAAGTTATGGAGAAGTGCAAAATTTCAAAAAGGTCAGCCTGCTTTGATAAAATCTTCGTGCTTTGTTGAAAAATGGTTTCAAAATCAAACCTCGCAGATCTTCTTGAAATTTTGCACGTCCCCATAATTTACCGTTTTGAACAACTTTTTCAAGTAACATTTTGCTGTATTTTCAGTAGAAAAGGCACTTTACCTGAAGCCATAACCATAGTTTTCAATCGGTGCACTGAATATTTCAAATAGGATTATTTCGAAAACTGTTACTCCTAACGACTTCAACAAGGTATACCTTTTTCTCAGATACAACAGGTAGGAGAATCGATGGATACATTAAGCTGTAAAAAAGTTCTGCCATTTAATAGAAATGTGATGTGCCATAAGTGCGCCCTCTACTAGTGTAAAAGTTATTGAGATATTTTAAAATAAAATTCTAGCATTGAACGCCCTGTATTTTTGAAACCAGCAACATTTGTATAAGACATGTTAAGCTCAATGGCCATATATTGGTGTGTAGTATCTCCAGTTCAGAGATTGCCCATTCTTAATGAATCACCCTGTATATGGTCAATTTCTGTAATAAAATGGAATTATTTTTATTTAGAAACGTAATTAAAAAATAAATTTCCAAAATAGTCAGTGATATACATAGATGGTTTTGTATTCTTTGCGGCCACTTTTTAATGTAATAATTGTAAGCATACCAATTTGAATTTTGTTTGCCTCTATGTAATTACTGTAATTAACAAGACACATTTGCTCAGCTTTCGTCAAATAGGTACATTCCAGTATTTAAGTAGCAATCGTTTGCAATAATAATGACACTCTCTTAAAACAGTGTTTGAACTTCTGGAAGTTCTGTATAGATATTTCATTAAATCTCTCTTGGTAAGTGAAACAACTAATAACTAATGTTAAAAATTTAAAGCAGATTTCAATATGAATACGTCACAAGTTCAAAATAAATCGCAAAATTCATTTTAGTGAGAGTCATTAATATTGCAAACGATAGTACCTAAACGTTGTTCAAAGACTCAATGATATATCTCTGAATTTCCTAAATTTTTAGTTTAAAGGCTTTAAATAATCTAAGAAATAATGTTCTCAAAGGAAAATGCCATTACAAAGTGTAAGAGCGTTTTCACACGACACCATTACCATACCATTTATAGCGCGCGATAAATGGTCGCAATATGGTATTCATTTTTCACACACAACGATAATTTGATACCGTATAATTTTAATAAAGAAGTTGTATTGTTCGGTGTTGTCAAGTTTAGTATATGATCTAATTTTCGATTACCCATGTTTTATTTTTAATTGCCATATTTAATTTAATTACGAAATAAAATAGCTTACCTGCTTCCACTTTTTGCTCATTTGACAGGTTCTCGAAATCTTCTATTAAAAACGTATAAATCTCTTTCCAAGCATTTGTTTTTTTTTCACCCTATTTTTATAAATGTCTAATGTTTTATCCCATATACAGGGTCTCTGCTCAATTAACTCTAAAAAAGCTACAGGATCATATAAAAAATTTCCAGCTTTCTTGGACATTTCATCTTAGATGCAACGCTGCTGCAATGCTATTGAATAAATTGCGACTGTTTATGGTAATATGTGTGAAAACATGCATAAGCTTGTATTGTAGACAGAAATGGTAGGGAAAAAATGGCGCGATTTTAGAAGAACAAATCGCTTGTTCACGCCATATGGCGTCGGCGTTACCATAAGCTTTTGGTATCGCGTATGTGTGAAAACGCCAGACTTAAAAGCACACAGATTTGGTGTGTCGCGATATCGCGACCATTTATCGCGCGCTATAAATGGTATGGTAATGGTATCGTGTGAAAACGCTCTAAGAATTTATTTTGTCCGACAATAACTCAACAATTAACTATGGTATTGCTTCTGACCGTTGAATGAAAAATTGACTCAACGCTTGTAGAGTGTAATATACGACACGGTATTCTTAAATGCTTCCAAATGTGTAGAAATTCGTCTAGTAGTTAATTAAATTTTATACGTTGTTTTGTGCCCATCAGATAACAAATAAAACTGCCAATTTATATCCAGAAATTAACCAGTATCGTATATTAACAATAATATGGTTCTCATAAGTCGTTTATTCTACTGCATGCATATTTAAAAATAAAAAAAAATATACGAAAAGTGTAGGTTCATTTTTTTTATTTATTTGACACAATGTGCAATTTAATTGATGATAAAACTTACGATTGTTATTGTACAGGCTGTGCCAGATACCTTTAGTAATTCTTTTTTCGTATTACCCGAGCAGATAGACACAAAATATGCTTGTATTTAGTTGCCAAAGCATCATCGGTTTAGATTTCTTGATGTTTCAAACAAATGTCTGAAACTTTTTTGATGTGCACATTCATAACATTTGTGTGCATCATTTGAAATCATTACGCCCTGAGGCAACGGGTAAAAAAATGCTTAGTGAAAATCATATTTTAATTAGTTTCCGATCGGTTTATCAAATGAAGTTCAACTGCCATTTAAATAAACCTAGTTTGGTTGTATACTAAGAAATAAATACATTTGATTCGTTGTTGATACAGGATTTAACTAAATCAAGTTTAAACTTGCATCCACAAACTCATCGTAAGAAATACAGGACGTTCTTTATTTCTGGATGCATTTTGTGAAAACGAATTATTTTTTTATTTATGAAGAAAATCTACTTTTATTAATTTTTTTTCAGTAATTAGTAATTACACAAACAAGCAAATTCGTAAATTGCACATGTTGGTTCTTTTTTCATATTTAATTTTTTTTTTTAGAATTACCATCCAACTGTCAATGACCAATTACAGGATGGGAACTACATTACATAAACACAACGTACAAATTGCAAAAAATAGACATAAGAAAAATGTAAAATCTACACATCAACACAATGAAATAGCAATATAATCTAAAATTGAATGTCAAATTCTATATTCTAAACAATTCTAATATTTTTTATTTTATTTGAAGTTGTACAAAATAAATCAACTTTGCTTTGCAGGTATGACAGCTGAAATGCTTAGCTTTTCTGGTATTGGAGGATAGTCTATATAGCTTTTCAAAACTTTGAAGATAAATAATATACCTTGTTTTTGCCTACGTACTTCAAGACATTCTGCAGATAATCTAGAAATTAATATATTCTGAGGAATACTGACGGGAGGATAAAATCCATTACCTGTATAAGATACATATTTTAAATAACAAATCCCAAATTTTTGTAGGATGCTTGAATAACTGATTCAACATGGAAATTGAAAGATAATTTTCTGTCAAAAGTAACTCCCACGTCTTTGACATACTCAGGACGATCTAATGTGATACCATCCATACTGTATATGTATAAAATAGGATTCCTTTCTTCCTTTGTAAGAGACCACACTACATTTTTTGCCATTAAGGGGAAGTTTATTTCCATCACACCATTCTTTAATGTTTGACAGATTATTCTGTAATTTAATACAGTCAGATAATATGGATTATTCTTCTATTCTGAAGTTGAGTACTACACTTTTTTACACTATTATCTATTGTATACAGGGTGATTCAGTTATAATGTCATTAATTTAAAGAGAAGATTAGGAAAGATGAGTAAATACGAATATACGAATAAAAATATTTTCAAATAATTAATTCACCCCTTGGTAGAATGTTAGTGACTGGTGGTCCTCTCGATTCATTAACGGCTCCCATATCAACTAGGTGTCGACCTGATGCGACGTTGCCAAAATTGATTATTTTCTCTAGTACTGAACATCATAAATAAACAGTTATATTAAATACTTTAGACACTGTTTCTTTCTTGCTGACTTAAAATAGTAGTGTTACATATTGGCGTGCTCGTAATTTTATTCTACATCTGTTATGCCAAGGTCCAATTGGCGCCTATAACAAAAAACAATTGAATGTTGCATAACCGAAACTACTGGCTGCAGAAATTTTCTTTTGACGAAAATCAGTCTCTCGTATATTCTGATCCCTCTGCACCAACTTCAATTCTTTCTGTTGAGATAGGTACTATCGTTTGCAATATTAATGACACTTACTAAAATTAATTTTGCGATTTCTTTTGAACTTCTGGCGTATTCATATTGAAATCTGCTTTAAATTTTTAACATTAGTCATTAGTTGTTTCACTTACTAAGAGAGATTTAATGAAATTTCTATTCAGAACTTCCAGAAGTTCAAAAACTGTTTTAAGAGAGTGTCGTTATTATTGCAAACGATTGTACAATTACGCTAGATGGAATTTTCTAAAATTGTCATTTTCAGTTTTTCTTGGATCTCTCTGGCTTAATGGCTATCAAAAGGCGCTACTTTTTTTAAATTTAAGTCACCTCTATAGTTTATGGTTTCCGTGATGCCAATTTTGAGCCATGAAAAACGGATCATCCTGTATCATGAATATGTAACAATACTGTATTGTCTTGTGAAGACAGAGTTTTGAATTATATTTATCTAACCTATCTCATATCTTTTTTAATATTGATGAATTATTTTCATTGTTGTTTAATACTTAAGACACATATCAGTAGCAAATTACTGTACATAATACAATTTTTAATTAAAATATACTGGTTTTTTATTTCTTTCTAAAACAAATTATTAGTATTTGTTAAATGTCAAAAGCCACATAGATATATTAAATCACCAGCAAGTACTTATTTTAACAAGGCTTAGATATTCAAATTGAAAAATGTTCTTTGAATCAATCTCAAATAACCTTAGAAGCAAAAATATATTTGTTTCGTTATTTGATATAACAAAAAACAATCAATGTTTCTATTAAATATAAACGATAAATATGTCAAGAAATACCGTAGTTACATATAAATATTTAAAAACCAATTAATTTCACTGAATAATATTAATTACTTTAATCAATGTGTAGAAAAATATTATTTATTATTTGATTTTAAGTGTTTCCTAATACTGCTTGTCAAACCCGGATGTTCCACAACTGAACTATATTTTTTCACATTTATATATCTGACTTCAGATTACCTATCTAATAGAAAATGCCACAAAGAAATTATTTTACTTTGGATATCTAACTGCTCATGAAAGTACATCTCAACATGAATACATTTTCTTATGCCCTTATTTAAATATCGTCTTTCTTTAAATAAAGCAAGACACAATTGTTCCGAATTACATTAACACCTTCATAAATCTTTTGAAGAAAGTCTTCGCGGGATAAGATTTCTTCTTTATAAATTAAATTTTTCAAATAATCCCAAAAGAATAAATCTAAGGGGTTAAGATCGGGGCTACGAGATGGCCAAGGAAAGTCGCTGCCTCGAAGTTTCTAATCAGTAGGAGGAAGTGGACACACAATTATTTTGAACAAATCTCATATACTCGCCACTATTAAGGCGGGCTGGCAATTCATACGGTCCAACTATAAACTCATCAACAATGCTACACCAAATATTTATAGAAAATTTAGCCTGGAAATGTGTTTGTTTCCCTAAATGAGAGTTTTCTTATTCCCAAGTGTAGTTATTTCTCCAGTTGAATACTCCACTCTCGTAAAGGTGGCCTCGTCCGTAAACAATAACTTGTTTAGGAATGCAGGTTTATTATCTTGTTTTTGTAATAACAAGTTGCAAAAGTTTATCCCTGCAGGTAGGTCGTTAGGCAACAAATTCTAGACATGGATACGGATAAGGCCTTTGGAGAACTTTTATAATTGTTGTTTTATTCATCCCTGTTGCTGCACGTTAGTGCCTTGTGCTTATCTCACGGTTATCAACAACACTCACCAAGATTTCTTTTTCCTGTAGGACAGTGACCAGTTTTGGACGAGCAATTCTCCGTTTGTTTGTACTCTGTGTGTACACTTACCACGACATGCGATGCCACGTTACGTTACATTCCATCACTGGTACTGGTTAATGCATAATACAATTTCTGTATTTCAAAAAGACAGTGGTCACCTTCGTTCTCAGCCACCTACTCAAGCAGCCGCACGACAGCGTGCGTACAGAATTTATCATCAAATGCGGAACTGGAAAAAAATTCATTTGGAACCAACGGAATAGGGTTGGAAACGCACTAGCAACGGTTTTCTGCCAGTAACCACTGAAAAAGAAGCAGCTTCGCGAACATTACTCAGATAATCTCTTGTAATTGTCGAAGTGGGTGCAAGGGCAATTGTGGCTGTCGAAAGCTTGGGCTGAGCTGTTCGATCACTTTTACCACTTGCGAAGGTCGAACTTGAAACGTTGATGAACCTATTGACATTGATTTAGAGAATTTTCTGACAGTTGAACTATGAAAAGAATTAAGAAGCAGAAGAAACTGGACACTGAAGAAACCGAAGAAAATAGAGAAAGCGGAGACTGCGAGCCACCAACGCCACATCACCTTGATGAGCACTCCAAACGTAATGTAATATAAATTTGAATAAACAATGATGATTTAAATATGCCACTTGATTTAATTATTTAACTATTCTATGACATATCAACTTTATATATTCAAATGGTACAATATATTCCTTATTTTATCGTATAACAAGTCATTTATTCAGTGTTGTTCATCAAAAATAAAGATTTCTTCATCTAGCATTATTAACAACAATTCATCAGTTTTGTCTGTCATTTTATGTGTTTAATATGAAATTCAGGTGCACACTGTTACCACGTGACACCACTTTACACCATGCGACATGAAAATCTAACAAGTCGGGATTTGTAACACGTCGGATGACGTAGCATGGCGTGGCGTGGTGTAGCGTCTGAGCAATGTGTACACAATATATGTATAAAAATATACTCGCGTCAAGAATTCAGACGTCTTACGTCACGGCTGACGTTACACGTTTGTTTTTATTGTCAACGTAATTTTCGATATTTGGTCGCATTAAAAACAATAATCTTTTGAAATTTAGTGCAATATATAATGGAAACTTTTAGTGTAGTATATAGTTTTATTACTATTAGTTGCAGTTTCTTAAATATTTTAGTGCAAATATAATGAATTATTCATTTGTTCGTATGACGTAAGTCGTCTGAATTCTTGTTGCTAGTATACATAAGAATACGCGTGGCGCGGCGTGGTATCAGAGCAATGTGTCCCCGGCTTTAAGGTTACGATCTGGCTGTCTGCGGTTTGGGTACAGTTGTCTCGCATTTCAGAATTCGTATATGTATTATGTCTTGACTTTTCTTAAACAGAAAATCAAGTGCAACGTAGTTTTTTGGCAGCTTCTGACGTTTGCTGCCATGTAAACGCACAATAATTCATTTGCTCGCAATATACCCTATTTTTAGTAAATCTCCGAGTAAATGATGAAAACATATATATGTCGTAGTCATTGAGCGTAATTATCGTCATTTCACGGAAAGCCTAGTCATTGGCTGTATTGCCGGCAAAGGCTGTAATGAAACGAATATTACTTTGATTGACTAAATTTTGCCGTCATTTCAGGGAATGCCTGTTTCATTCTCGTCAATCAGAGTAATAGGTTAGTTAGGTTAGGTTAGGTTAGGTTAGGTTAGGTTCAAACGCTGTAACGTGTAATCGTTTAACCTATTACTCTGATTGACGAGAATGAAACAGGCATTCCCTGAAATGACGGCAAAATTCAGTCAATCAAAGTAATATTCGTTTCATTACAGCCTTTGCCGGCAATACAGCCAATGACTAGGCTTTCCGTGAAATGACGAGTTACACCCAATGACTACGACATATACACAGGGAAAAGTAACCAGAAAATGTAACTAGATTATTTTGGCGGTAAATTTGAAAAAAAAAACAAAAACAGCAATACAATAATTTGTTACTGAGTTATGAAACTATTTTATTTGCGTTTGCATTAACAAGAAGGAATAAACACAAAATAAATCTACGAAGTTGCAACGATATTCTTAGACTAATACTGACAAGGTTAGTGTAGTTGGCAGTGTTGACATTGACAATAAACAATAAATTATGTGGGGTTATGTAAACTTGGCGACAAATTAACCAATAAGAAGATAGTGTTTAAGCGCGAGGAATTTGAGTCACTCCTCTTAGTTTAAAAATAGAGTATAGTTTTTCATGGCAATGCCTACTTTAGTTAGTTTTAATGAACATTGTTGTCTGTTATCATAAAGTCAACGTGCATGGAAAGATTGAAGTTCGAGTATTCAGCAAAACAGGCTGTAAACAGCGCCCTGAATGTGGTATATTGAAAGTTAGCGTACGATATGATATGCCCCTCAAAAAAACCTCACTATACCAATATCAATTTGAAAATTTTTGTTTCTATGCTCTGTATCTTTTTTAATATTGACATTCCGACTAAGACAATATGACAGTATCACACGGTATATTTTTATATGTAGATAGTTAGTCTATAGCGCATTCATTACGAGCTATCCTGTATATGCATACTGAAAAAAGCCGATACAAATAGCTCGTTACTATATTTTCACACATGAATTATCGTTCAAGGTAGATGATAGTGGTAAAAGTAATTAATGTTTAATTCTCATTGTTGCTAGGAATGCAATTACGACACCGAAATATTAAGATTTCCCTGGGAAATTTTAGAAAATTATTGTTCTGTGACAACTTAGAGCCCTGATAAGATAATACAAATAATAACAGTTGTATGGTGCCAGAATTATACGATCTGCTTCAATAAGCCGCCCTTTTAATAAGATTAGACTTGTTATCATCCAAAAACGCCGCATGTATCAATAATCAATCAATAATCTTTTACACACACTCGTAGATGGTCTGTTTGTGTTGATTACAGTAATTGTGGAATTCCGAGTACTGTTTTTCATTTTCCACGATCGGCATCACCAGTAAGACGAATGTAAATTGCATTAATTTGTTTCATTTTTTGTGGGACCACCTGTTTTTGTTGTGAATGTAATCAACTCTTTGGTTTCGCAGTGAGGAAGATTTTCAGTGTGTGTGGAATAGAAGATAGTGATTTTCAAAATCGAAGTTATATATTCTGTGTGTTTAAATACAACAGAAAAATACTAATCAGAAAGACTCAGATATTTTTTACAAATAAACTTTTGCCAGCAGCCGTAGATGTGAATAAAATTTAATGTTTCTAATAACGAATTATCATCATATCTATAGTTACTGGAATAGGAAATTTCTCGAACTATAATATATTACGATAATGCGAGTTTATTGTTCTCAAGTTGCATTGTAAATTTGTAATTTCAGTTTAGATTTAAAACACTTGCAGATTGTGCAAGTCCGATAAATATTTCTAGGAATTTCCTAGTTATCCATAAAATGGAAAGGCTATTAAAAATTTTTATTGAGACGTTACCAATTACCGACTTGAGTAGGTTGGTATAAAAGTATGTTCTTTATTGCACTTAAATAGTATCAAAAAGTTTCTTTATATTTTCCTTCAATTCCAAGAATAAGTATATCTTATCGCTTCTGATAGGTATTTGATATAAATTCAATTAAATAGTATCTATAAGTACCCGCATTATCAGGGTGTAATATAATACGTGGTGTGCAGTGGCGTAGCGTGGACTAATCTAGACGTTGGGCGGAACGCCATTGGATGCTGAATGAACTATGAATATTGTGACACATAATAGCTACATGCAAGATCACACCTCACATCAGTGTGCATCAATTTTGGTTCAAATATTTTCATACAATCGGGAGAAATTAAAAAATTAAATTTAAATTTTACCAAAAATTAAAAAAAAAATGTTAAATGCTGTATCTTGAAAACAAAAGGCGACCGGATATTAGTGTATATAACTTTATTTATTATATTTTGGTCCTCTATCGCGTGATACTATGCATTGTAGTTTAGTTTTTTCAATGTCACCCTGAATATTTTCAAGAAAAGTATGGTAAAATATCAGAAAGTTTGTTTACAAAATTATTCATTTATGACGAAACTAGTTAAAGTAGTGAAGTTTGGAGGATCTGAAAATTTCATAATTATGAGGTGTTTAAATGCAAAAAATAATAATTTTTTGTAACCTCTTCAGTACTAAAAAATATGTCGATAATAGAGCACATCCAGCAGGGTGTGCAAATTAATTATAGTACGTGTGGTAAAGCTTCGGTAAAGCTTATTCTTTCTTAGTAAGGTCTTTTAGGGTGCTATTCGTACTATTTAGAGTTCATGGGGTTCGGTTTTAAATCACCCCAAGGGGGCCTCGCGCGAGGCCCCTTTAAGTGCGAGGCCGTGGGCGAGGGGCCGCTTCGCCCACGCCTAGCTACGCCACTGGACTGGTGTGTGATATAAGTTACATAGGTACACTAAAAAAAAAAAAAATATCTACTTAACGTATTGCAATGATGCATAATGTAGTCTAATATAAATCTATAATTTACTTAATTGACTAAGATTTGTTCCAAGTTATATACAGGGTGATTCAGAATGTTTGAATGTACAGGTGACTTACAAATACAATTTTGTAAAAAAAATCAAATATAGTTCAAAAATTATTTAAAAATACACTTCTGCATGCCACTGGAAACTGGAATACAGTAAAACCTGGTCTTGCGCAAGGCAAATCAATTAGTTGGCGACCGGCACAACGAAGTGTAATACAAAATAAACGGTCAAAAATTGAAAGAAGTTCACAAGAAAAGAAATAAATAACACTCTCTAACACCTATTTTATATCAGAAAAGTAAAATTTGCATTATTAATTAAGAAAATTAATTTGTGGTTTTAATTAATAAAATAATTTGATATATCTTGCCCACCGACGTGTAAACACGTAACCACATTAAGGCCGTCTTACCCAGTTTTTACAAACAAACACAAATATTTCTGGTTCTAGTCTGTTTTTAACTCGTAAGTTGTTCGTATAATTGAGCTTCGTGTATGATGTACCACACTATTGATTGGAATATTCTTTCTACTTGTTGAGCGATTTTCCTGTTCTCTTCCATAATCTCTAAAATATGTTCCTCAGATACTGTAAAAGCGGTTTTCCACTAAGGACAAAACACAAACTCGTGTCGAATAAAATAAAACTAACTATTCGAAAACTTTCATGAAAACTGGCGTGTTTTACGAAAGTTGGAGTTTTGTTTTTTGGGTCCCGCTCGGAAGCGGTCACATCAAAAGGTTTTGATGTGTTTTGAAACTTGAGTCTGTTTAGGGGACACGGTCGTGTTGTTTTCTATTTTCGCTTAGTATACAAACAGTATATGATAGTATCAGTGTTTATATAAGTATAGTTAGTCAACGGGCTTTAGTTGTGGACCATGTGGACTAGATGGTGGGACTATGATACGTGCAAAATCTCTTAAACGAGACCTACAGAAGTCGGTAAACAGGGTCAGACTGACTATTTTAAAAACCAAGTCCGACTGACTATTTACTGACTTCTCGAAATTTTGCACGTCTCCATAATTTACCATTCTGAACAACTTTTTCAAGTAACATTTTGCTATATTTTCAGCAGAAAAGGCACTTTACCTAAAACCAAAACAGTTTTTACTCGGTGCACTGAGCATTTCAAATAGGATTATTTCAAAAATGGTTACTCCTACCGACTTCAGCAAAGTATACCTTTTTCCAATAAAACAGGTAGGAGATTCGATTGTTCGAGCACTAAGCTGCAAAAAAGTTACACACGCAAAATACCAAGGGCTCCCCGTACCCACCTCAATGGACCTTGTGGAAATAAATGGATTAGTCCATCAAATTGCTCATCAAAATTTAGCTGCGTATACCAAATTTCATTCATTTATCACAACGAGATTGAGAGATATTGCAAAAAAGTAATTTCCATTCCTCCCTCTTCAATGAGTCCCTGTGCCCTTAGGAAGCATTTCCGGACCCATATTCATATGAACTTTTTTACTTAGTTTTGATCGTAGAATCGGCAACTAATTATGAGACACCCTGTATACACTTACTTTTTCTCTAAAGACATCATTATAAACCAGCCACAACCAAAAATTAGAAAATCTTCTTCTCTAAAGTTGTTGGTTGGCTATAGTTGCGGCAAGAAATCAGACGACTTACGTCACAGCTGACGTTACGCGATTGTTTTTACTGTTAACATAATTTTCGATACTTTGTCGTGTCCAATACAATAATTTTTTGTAATTTATGCAATATACACTGCAAACATTTAGTATATAGTTTTATTAATTTTAGTTACAGTTTCTTAACTATTTTGATGAAAATATGATGAATTATTCATTTGTTCGTATGACGTAAATCGTCTGAAATCTTGCCGTAACTTTATTGAAAAAATGTGTTCTGACTTCCTCGCGACAATCAGTGGAAAAGGACCGAAAACAAAAACAAAACTCGAACAAAATGTAGTCCGCTTGATGGAAACAAGAGTTTTGGGGTTTGTTTCAGTTTTGTTTTTGTTTTTCAGGTTCTAGAAAACACAAACACAACATAAACTCAACTGTTCGTTTAGTGGAAAACTGCTATATACGCTGTGAACGCCCTGAACTTTCATCCGTTGCACGATTCGGTTGCAAATTTTCTGTGTCACGCCCGCGTTGCATTACCGCGATAAAATTAGCTGCATTTGACATATATCTACCAGGAAATCATTCTGCGTACAGACGAGAAGCTGTTAAAGCATTTTATCTTACTGCACCATAAATTAAAACGATATTCATCAACTTCGAGTTGCTACGCACGTAAGCCATTTTTGACACTTGAAAAATTAATGTAAACACTATTATAAAAACGTTAATACTACAATCGGATTTGATGGAATCGCCTGCATTCCGATGACACTAGAGACTACAGTAACTCAGCGATGTAAAGGTTGAAAATACTACAACTACAATAATTTTTTTCTTGGAAACTATAAGGATTTTACAAAAATGTTTTTACGATATTGAATCCCATTTTCATGATGTATCTTATCAATTTTTTGTTTAAAATTAAAGTTGATTATAGTGGTGACCTTTAATCCGAAATTTCTCCCAAGTGCAGCTATTGGGAATAGGTTAAAAAATTCGTAGTCAACGTTTCGACTTTTATTAAGTCACAATCAGGATGTGAAAATTGTGTATCTTTTATCTATTAATTATAAAATTAAGTAATAAATCATTTGTGTGAAAGCCAAACATGCAGCAACAATAACAATTATTGTTAAGATACATATAGTAATTTTTCGATATATAATTATTATTATATTTCAGTTTTGATGGAAGAATCGTAAAAAAATAATAAAATAAAAATTAATTACTTAAGGTACTTAAAATATTTTAGTATTCATTTAGTAAAAGATTTATCTTAGTTATTTTTAAAATTATATTTCTAATTCTTCTTCTAAAGTGAATAACTTTTGTTTTTAGTTTTAATCAACGAATAATAATTAACTAGAATTGATTTTATTTATTTATTTACAATAGCCGAATAATCAAACTATAAATTTTATATCTAAAGTCAAAGTCCCAGTTGTGTCTCAATGAAACAGGTTTTGATTTAAGGAAAATAATAAGACAATGCCATTTCATTTAAATATAGTTTGTTGTAGCAAATATTGAGAATCATATCTCAGAATTTAAAAAATAATAATAAGAAATTATGGATTTGTAACTAAATGGTAGTATAAAATAAAATTAGTCAGTTAATTTTTTTTTTTAGCCAATGATGGAGGAATATTTTAGTTTTTTAAACTTTTGAGATGTTAACAATAATTGTCTCCAACTTAGATTCGTACTTAAGGTGTTAAATTAAGCAAAATGAAAAAAAAAACACAATTAGCATAATTATTATTTTGATGATAAGGTAGATTTTACTGTTTATATAATTAGTCATTAGTTACCAAATTTCATTCATTTATCACAACGCGATTGAGAGATATTGCAAAAAAATGATTTCCATTCCTCCCTCTTCCTAAGAGCACAGGGACCCACCCTGTGCTCTTAGGAAGCATTTCCGGACCCATGTTCATATGAACTTTTTTATTTAGTTTTCCATCACGGTAAGTGTTTGGGACAATTCGTCACTATGTAGAAAAATAAGGTATATTATACATTTTGGATTGGCTCATTCGTTTTCCTTTTCGAATCGAAGTACAATATATATCATACCACCACCTTACCTTTACTTAGTAATGGAGATACATATACTTAGTACTTACTTAAATAATAAAAAAGCTGCATTGATTAAAATTGGTATTATCGTCGATTCTCTTTCTCTATCTTAAAGTAAATATATTGTAAAAACCAGATGGCAATTCCTGGAAGTTTACGTTTATCACTAAAAACACAATTTCCTCATTTTGTTATCTAAATCTGCCCAGCCAATAACTTAAGTAGCAGGCGATGGTTGATCATAGCTTCTCATAAAATATAAATGTATTACGTAACATATTAAGCTTTGTCAATATTTAGGTTAAATTAATACTTATATTTAAATTGTGGTTAATCTAATTGTTTATTTATATTTTAATGCTAGAAATAATATTTAATATATCTCAGTTGATTTTTAGGTTTATCATTTACTGTTTTTACAAAAATAAAAGTAATTAACTTCATACAGATGATCGGAAAAGATTTATATATTTTTTCTGTTTCAGTTTTAGCGAGAAACCGATTTGATTCCAACAAAGCAGGACCACTTGCGACCACCATATTAACAAGGTTTAATACATCTGTTTTCCGTGGATTAAAGGCTTTTTAACACACTAATGGATTAGAATTCATAATACCACGCCTCGGTTTTATACCATTTTATTTTGAATCATTGTTATTAACAATAACATTTATCTCAAGAACAATATTGCCATTTTGACCGGGATACCAAGTTCGCCAGGTAGGACCTGGATTTTTTCAACAATTGCAATCTTGCTGGATAGTGAATCTTCAATATAACTTTCCACTACCATAGTCGAGTTCCAACCACCACGACGCTACACAGTGGTAATATACCCCTAGCATTGTTCAGTAATGTTACCGAAGAACGTCTCATTCCATGTCCAGTAAAACTTTCTAGATCAGGGAGCCCAAGAAATGCAGCCATTTTTGAAAACGTTTTCGAAATTGTGTTGATGCCTAGATGTTGTGTAGTACATTTTCCAGCCACATAGCGCAGAAAAATCTCCCACCGGCATTATTATCTACATATTTCTACAGCACTGAATGAAAAAGCTTCTTCCATCATCGTGAAATTTCTTGAAATATTTGTCATATCTGGAATGAGTACGTATAAGTAACTGGTAACTGCCTTTGTTTTGGACATGAGTGATATCCAAAAAGGATCATTCATTGCATCGACAAGCATCTGCGACTCCCATAATCGTTGCAACCTGTAAAGGGTTCAAAATAAAACGCTCAATGTATAAATTGAAATATTAATATCGTTTATTTTCTACCTTAATTTGTAAATATTCCTCATCCGGTGCTTTTTTCAAAAATTCTTTAATTTGGTTTCTCTCAGTCTCTTCTTACCTTCTTTGGTTTATAATTTCTTGATTCTACTTTCAAATATGAAGGAAATTTACCATACTCTCGTCTCTGCGACTTGAGTGTCCATTTTTCTTCTCGTGGATTAATGGCTTGTCAATTCCCTTACATAATTAATAACTATTAGCTTAATGGTAGTTATTTTGTAATTTATTTATTAAAGGTGAAATACAATAAAGAAAGTCAATAGTTTCTATTGCGTTGAGTTTTGACCTCTAGAAAAGGAAAATGTTACAAGTTCGCAATCAGAAAACTATGCAACCGTAGAAGAGTCATGTCTACATTTAAAAAAAAATCAAACTTTAAACTCTGAATTCAGATTTTGTCTAAGCAGTGTCTACATCTAGTGATCACTGGCTACTCAATGTTGGGCCTGAATTCAGCGACTAGCAGAAAGCGACCCACTATACTCTGGATACTATTGGAAGCTCCGATCTGTATCGTCATCTACAATTGTGATATTTGAAAAAGAATCAGAAAACTAGTCTACAGGCAAATATATTTTCAGGAAATAATTTTTCTACAAACGTCAGTAAGAGTATAATTTTTAAGGCATGCTGTCAATGTATAAAATGCCATTTTATAGTACTGGTGCTAAAAGTAATTGACGTAATTTATTTTAATACTGGTGCGAATATAGAAAACAATTAAAAAATATTTATTTACATTTAAATGTACAATTAGAGAAACTACAATTAGAATAAGCAATTTCATGGCCAATCTCATTAGTAGCTGGAGTAGTAATTGTTTCTGTGAAACTTGTATCAGGGTAGAGAGTAATGTTATACGTCAAAGTTTTGGAGAAAATTTGACCCGCCATTCTCCTGTTTTGCAACCAGTCGTCTATATGTATATTCGAATTCCAACAATAAACAGTTCTAGAACGGTTCAAAATATTCTCCCAGGTATATTTTCAATAAGTTTTCAATTGGTTTCTCTGAAAAGTAAAGTTATCGACTATATTAGACCGTCCTAGAACCGTTCATTAATGTAACCCGAATAGGCCTATTATAACCTCTACTGTACTGGACTTCCAATCCCCCTGTCTCTTAATTGTAGTAGGATTAGCACCAGAATCTGCTATCGTCAGAAGCAATATCCAGTACGAAAGTGAAAATCGGGCAATTTTAGAGATCCAGCAATATTGGCAGGGCATCTGCCAATGTGTTGATTCCAACTGGAGTCGTGACACATGAAAATTCTTGAATGATTGGTGTTCGCTAAACGAAGTGCTATGTACTATTTGTAATAGTTCAAATATAATGTATAGTAACAACGAAAGTGCACAAGTAGTGAAGTTTTCAAATCTTCGATATTATTCGAATGTCATGTTCCACAGATCTTCGTGACGACATCATCCAAATACACAAAAAATCACGGCAACCTTCTGCACGAGATGTTTCATCCTGCGCTCCTGCGAGAAATTTGTTGATTTGATCACTGATCAATTACAAGCTTGTAATATTTACTTATGTCCTGATTTTGTATGTTCATCATCGCCTTCAACATGGAGTTATTTGACCAAAGCGTTGACGTGTTGACGATTTCCTATGTTTTGGACTTTTATTCTAAGTAGGTACATATGTCAAAAGCACTGAACTTGCCATTAATAATTTTCAGGTCACACAATCTCAAGAAACGATTGTACGAAAACTGGTAGTTGCTTTGACTTACAAGGCGATAACTCGAAAATGGCTTTATTAGCAGTTTCTTCGATTTCCACCGGAAGATATTCATTTTCTTGATCACTTTCCACGACACGAGATTTTGAAATTATTTGTCAACAAACTATCGAACATTCATTACCTTAGCAACAATCAACTTCATGGACAATTTGATTTAAAAATGATATTTTATATAACGTAAGAAATACGTTGATTTGTACTTTTAACGCTGTTTGTAGAAAAAAAAGTGTATATTATGTGCTAAATGTGATTTTATTTTGTTCGAAAGGATGGGACAGCTTCCCTTCTCATAAAACACTGTTACTTTGGCACTTATACCTACCTACTTATTCTATAATGAACATATCCCAACGTTTTCAATATCAAATGGATTTTTTCCTTGAATTAAAAGTTTCTATCATGACTGCCTTAATTTCGAAATACAAGGCTGTAAAACTCATTTCATCCCGTCTTAAAAATTGCAATTTCGTTTTTAAAATTAACCAGTTACCAAGATGCATCATTATGCATCATATTTGTTATAGATAAACATAACTTTCGCAGAAGATGAAGTCATCTTAAAATTAATTGATATTTAATAGATAACAGTAGATACATTTTTGAACTAAATCATTTGCTTTCATAACTAATCTTGTACGATGCTGTTACAATATTACTAAGGCTTGGTAATTGTGGTGTTTTTATTATGATTTTATTTATAGGTACTAAAGATGAAATATTTGCGAATTTTTTGGCGGTTCCCATATAAAGAACAATTGAATGTTATGTTTCAGTCATAAGCCAAACTTGTCTTTTTGAGAGAAAACCCTGTTTAGTTGTCGCTTTTACAAATCTCTCTTTTCCTGATTTGGTTTTTTATATACAGGGTGATTAGTAATGGGACAGAGCTTAAAGACAGGTTGCTGACTTCAAAATAGAGCGATTGTTGCTCCGTTTCGATCTACAGGGTGTCAAAGTTAAAACTTTATTTTCGATATTTATTTTATAGTTTTTTTGGAGGCGAGAAACTCAAAACTCGAAACTCGAAACTCACTTATGGCACATAACACATAACGCTTCTTTTAAATGGCAAAATATTTCTAAGGCTTAGTGTATCCATCTGACTATTGAAACAATCGATTTTCCTACGGTTTTTAATTGAAAAATGTATACCTTGTTGAAGTCGTTGGGAGTAACCATTCAAGAAATAATTCTATTTGAAATATTCAGTGCACCGAGTAAAAACTGTTTTGGTTTCAGGACTTTCAGGTCAATGGCGAGATGCAAAATTTCAAAAAGATCGGAAAGGTTTGATAAAACCGTTATCTTTAGATTTCCCACAATGGTTTTATCAAAACAGGCTGATCTTAATATTGAAATCATATGATATGGAATAGTTTTGGTACAAACTACAGGTTTTTGAAATTGTTTCTCTTAACATGACTTTTAAAAACGGTTTTATTTTGAAACAAATGGAGATTTAAGAATAATTATCAAGAGTAATAAAATAGGAAGATGTCCATGGGCATACGCTAGAAAAAATGAGGAAGACAAAGTACCCCCTTGCCCCAGTTTCTACGTTTGATTCTTAGGCGTCGATTACAATAATACCCTTGAAGATTTGGTCAACCATATCAAGAAATAGCTATATTAAATAATTTCAACTGATGAGAAATTGACAAAGTTATTGCGAAAAAATAATTTTAAATGTTTAACATCAACACCCTGCCCTTTCTCTTTTCTCTTAAAAAAAATAAATTTCATTATCATTCGCATTACAAATCACATGATTGCAACTAAGAAATGTGTAAGTAGGCGGCTGCCATGCTAATTTCTGTCATTAGACCTTTTGTGAGTGCTTCTGCTACATTTGTTATTTAAAAACTACAGCGTAAGAATTATAGCAAATAATTTTACTAATGATGAATATCTTGACATGTTGCGTACATTTTTTAAATATCGGAAATACTGTGCAGTTGCAAGAAGAAACATCACAAAAGGTCTAATGACAGAATTAGCGTGACAGCCGCCTACTTAAATATTTCATTCTTGTGATAGTGATAATGCGGTAATAATAAATTTTATTATTATTATTTTTTTTTTTTGTAATAAAAGATTATTTTTAAAGCAAACAAGTAAGAGAGGTAAAAGTTTTAAGATAAACCAGACTATCTTATACATATTTTTGAATACTCAATTTTTGTCAAACAAAGTTGTAGAAAAAAATTACTCAAAGGATGCTTATTTCAACACCTTCTAAGGAGCAGACATTTTCGAAAAATTATTGAGAACTTGCACATGAATTAGTAGAAAATTTAATTACTATACCTTTTTTGGTTTTCCAATTACAACCACTATTCCATATTTTTATTCAAACGTGCTCTTTTTAACTATAAATTCACCGTAAATATGGTGAAATCGTCATATTTTATCGTCAAAAATACCTAGTAATGGGACTTTTTTGTTACGCCCTGTATTTTGGCCAGCCGCTCGCAGCGTGCTATAATCGGTTGAGTAATTTTTTTACAAGAGGATGTGGAGACGTTAGAAATGCCATTAAACGTAACTTTCCAACATTTTCAGCCGCTTTGTATGTTTGCAATAAAAGCATCAAACATTTACTTATCTCCATCGTATAAAAAATATAATAACCCTAATAAACATATCAGATCCGTGGAATTTTAGGGCCCACATCCACACGCATACAATACGTTAGCCCTGTGTACTGCGACTAGGAGGTATCGTTATATTTTTGCATAACTTTATACCTAACCAACTGTGCCATATAGCTAGTGTGAGAGAGATTACCATCGCAATTCTCGGGTGTACATACATAAAATGTACAATAAAATTCATATCCGGAACTGCTGCCAGCAAATTAGAATCGTAAAATGTTGTTTAAGTTTTATTGTTTGCATTACGCTTTGATCTTTATGGTAATACGGACCGCATTAAAATAATTTATGTCATTACAATATGTTGGTTTTGCAAGTATGTGCACTTTTATCAGTTTTATTAATTAATTGCATTAAAATATTGGTGTAGGCATAGATAAAAGTAACTCACTATTTCGTGTGTATTAAACCAGTTTTATTTTGGACATCACTTTTGTCTAAGTTTCATTAATTACATTTGACTGCCTTTATTTTGCACAATGCAGGTTTTGGCAGAGAAAATAATTTACGATTTATGATGGTAAAAATAAAAATGTGTTAGGTAATTTTCATAACATCATTTTAACATATCTGGTTTGTCGGTGAGAGACATTTCTAGAGGGACCAACAGAATCTTACATATACCATAGTACGGTGTTACCAGCCGTCGATTGTCGATTCAGGCAGGCCGTGATCACAGAGCGAGAGGCACCGACCGTCGTAGAGGAACCACAGAGCATAAAGATCGTCCATTGCGACTTTTACCTCTCAGATCGATTTAGTAGCAGCCGAATTATTGCGAATCAGGGATTTGAAGTACATGGTAGGCGTTCATGATATCGCCTAACACGAAGCTTTGGCCTCTTGTTTATCATCCAGTCGTACAAGGGTAAGAAGGCGATGTGGTAAAAGATGCGATTGATCCACAATTTGACAGAGAGCGTTCATGTTCATCACACAGTAGGCGTTATGGTAAGAAGTGGTATTGCGTATGGTCTCTGTTTGTGGAGATAACTCAACCCACAGATGCTCTGCTACCAATATTCGTGGATATAACTCAACCCAACCACGCTCTGCTACCAATGTTCGTGGAGATAACTCACTCCACAGATGCTCTGCTACCAATGTTCGTGGAGATAACTAAATAACTTTCCACTAACAGTGTTTACTTTTATTTATTTCTTTACAAAAGCAGAATTGACAGTTTTTCTAGATTCTTATTTCTAGATATGACAGACACACACTTAATTAATTTTTATATTACAAGTACACAAGTTCGAGTACTAACAAGATTACTAATTACATGATTACTAATTCCAACAGTCTCAATGCTATATTCAGGAAGTGCTGGAGCCATATGTCATTCCATATCTTCACCACATTCAAAACGCCTTTTTCCAGCAAGACAATGCTAGACGTCATATGTCACCGTTTACCCTGGACCCCAAGATCACCGGACCTGGACTTGTCATCTATTGAACATGTCTGGGGTATGATTGGCCGCAGCCTGCTGCATTTACAACACCCCAACAGACTTTAGCAGCTCGCACCCAAGAAGTTCAGATAGCTTGGAATGAGATACCCCAATAACTTATCGACGACCTTATTAGATCCGAACTCAGGCATATCAATGAGTGTATTATAAATTATGAGTTCTCAACACACTATTGAACCAACTTTTGCAGCAGGTTTTCTGATTTTGCTGAATATGTAACCATCGTACATAAGTAAGTGACTTTGAACCTGTGTACCAAAAATTATTAAGTAAGTCACGTAGTATATTGTCACAGAATTTGCCCCGCTAGCACCCAATTTGACGACTGTGGTATCGCGAAACGCTAGATTGCCCCTATCGCTCCTACGCGATTCTGGTAAACAAACAAATAATGCCGAGTATCGAGGCACGACTGGAAATATTGGGAATCGACGAGAAGCGTTCGAGTCGTTCGAGAAAATGGATCTAGAGATGCTAGAAAATACCTGGAATATTCGTTTGGTCTATAAAAAAAGAATAAACGGCCGAGTTAGTCAGTCTTGAATGGGAGTGTTTAGTTGGAAATTTCCTGGAGATTCAGAGCGATTTAGATAGTGATTAATTAAATAGTGTTTAGTTGAGTTGTAATTAGCATTCAGTAGTGTACAGAGTAGTTAATAAAAATAAGTGATTAATTAACGGATTGTTTTTCTGGTAAAAGAAAAAGTCCGATTGGAAAATCCTTGACAATATTATTAACCCATTAGTTTCATTAAATAGGTTAAACAACTACAGACGTATTCGAAATCTTGTACACCCTGTATCTCGAAAATCAGTGGTTTTCTATTATTCTAATTTAGAAAAATGAGAAGATAATAGACTGGTATGCCTTAGTATTTCAAATCAAGCTATACAAACAAACTGGTTATTTGCAAAAAAAGCTAAACTGCGATTTTAGTTTAAAATTATGTTCAAAACAGTGTTACAGGTTCTCTTCCATATTACTTGTATATTGTGAAGTTGTTGTTTTTAGAATATTATATGTATATGGATATAATAAATAATGTAAATATTAAATTAGCATTTTCAAATCGTATAAAAATAATGAATGAAAAATATTGTACTTGTGACAACTCAGAAGGAAATAAATAGATGTGTAAACGCAAAAAACCTTGAGGATAAATTATATGATCCGCAAGCACGTAATATCTTCCGGAATATCTAAACAAATTCCTTTATATTGTTTATGCAGTATACGAAGTCTGATAAAAAGACCCAGGACTGATTTTATATACATCGATCCTAAGTCCCGAATAAAAGGGAGCATTGTCGTGGTCTCACAATTTCAAGATAATAAATTGATTGTTTGACGTCATCCAAAAAATTAATGATGAACAACTCTTTTGTAATCAAAGACAACAGTGCACATGATTTTTACGTTTGATATTGGCTTGCATGCTCTTTTGGTTACGGAAAAGATTGGTAATGATTGGTCTTGCCTTCACATCATAACCGTGAATTCAAGTTTTATCAACTGTTATGATACTTTTATGGAATGTGTCGTCATTGTTGTACCCTCTCAAGAAGATTCTCACAAATAATATTACATATTAATAAAATAAAAGAGCATATAGTATAGTGTAACTATTAGGGTTGAGTATTCTCGTAAAAGCAAACAAAACAAAAGAAAAAGTCTTAGGTATCTAATTTTTCTAAAACGAATTCAAGGGCGTAGCAACTTCTTACCAATTACGTAAAAACTACTAAGCCAAATAAAAAGTTTGGTCTGGTCTAGTTTCATCATAGTAACAAGTAAAATCTGATCTGAAGAATTCTGAAGAATTTGGACTGTTTTAAGCTTGATTCTCATGATGCAACTTAATTGCTGAGTACTTCTAAAAATATAAATAAAGTATACATTAGAAAATACATCAATTTTGCAGCAACAAAAAAAAATCATAATAGATATTATAAAGGTTGCAGAAAATCAACTGCAAGAACAAAGTTGTAATTATTGGCATCATGGGAATCAAGCTTTACAAATTTGTTTTTTGATATGTTAAATGATTAAACAGCAAGAAGCCGCTAACTATTAGCCACATAAAATAGAACTCAAAAATTTAGTAAAAGGATTTAAGACATGTTGAAAATAAAATTGCATTTATTCTCAAAATAAAAAATTGCAATTTTGTTAGATGATTTCGTACATTTTTAATAACCTTCCAATTCAGTATCACAATCAATCGATAATAACCGTGAAATATTTTTTTACCGTATTATAAAGCGATAAGCCAATATAAATGAATTTTCCTATAATTCCTATGGCACAGAATAAAGTATTGTGGGTCTATTTCAACGCTGTAGTTAGTTTTAGCTAGAATAATTTTAAATATAATTAATAAATCCAAACTTGTTCAAAGAACGTACATATGACTTCATTAATAGGAATTGTAGGAAAATTGATTAGCCTAAATACCTTTACAATACAGTAAAAAAAAAACTACAAAATCTGATAAAATGGGTAGATACTATGGGTATAATTCAACACTGGTCGGTGGTTTACTCCACAGAGTAGTTTCACATAATTATTAATACATTATAAACAAATGTGATATGATAAAAAAACCGTAAAATATAGCTTCTTACAATTATTATCAAGAGGTATACGAGTAGTCATATACAGCGTAGTTAAAATAACAGAAAATTACAAATGAATTCAAATGGCAACATTTTAAATATCTCCACGGATTTGGTCCCGCAAAAAACGTACTGTTTACATCGTTCAAACTACAATAAAAATTCGAAACAATTTTGCAGAATAAACCTGACATATTTATATAAAGACTTATATAGCATATAACGAACCGTTTAATATGCAGCAATGAAATAAAATAGATTTTACTAGACAAAGATAAATGTCTGTTACCCAGCAATTCCTTTTGGTACACACAAAAATATAATTTTTATAAAATACTATGTGACCCGGCAAACGTTGTTTTGCCATATGAATTTTTTCTAGTGAATATTTTGGTAGACGGCTTTGTTCTCATCCCTACTCCATGCTTTTTACTGGGTGAGAAGCACTGAAATGTAATTTTATATTATGATGACTGGAATGCGCTAAAAGCTGCGCGAATGGATTATTTATGATCAGCGCCATAGAGTTATTATATGTACCATAGAGGTGCCCTTACATATCTATCGCACATAGTTTGTTTGTCCGATACATAAACAAACAAGTGTGGATTTGGGGAATGCCGGGGAAGCTAATTGTAAACATTTCGTACCAAGTACAGAGGCGTAGGTTTATTTTTATTTAAGGAGTCAAAATTGATAAACATTTTAGATTTTTACAATGTTAAATAATTTTAGATAGTTGTTCTTTTAACATAAATTACAATTATAAAAAGGTTTTTAAATTTATAACCCGTTTATGATTTTTTTGTAACTTCAGCTACATATCGCTTATATGAAGAGATACAGGAAAAAAGTAAATACCAAATTTGTCAATTTCTGGAAGAATAATTCAATGGCGTTCTGTTCTTTTTTTATATGCTGAATGATTACCAAATTAAGAATCAAACATGATTTTTTTAAATGGAAACCATTATTTGCTTTGACACCATGGAAAGCTTTTCAAAAACATATACAGGGTGTTTGAAGTTTGACTGCCTTAATTTTAACAGACGATGGAATACATTAAAATAAACAAAAAAAATCCTTATATGACATACGGGCCCTAATAAACCATTTCCAAGAAAAAGAAATCTCAAACTTTGTGACGTACAAAGCATGCATAGAATACCAAAAAATACAATGTTTATCACTGTTTTGAATTTGTTTATGCTTAATTCTAATTAGCGTTGTAATAAATTTAAAATTCGATAAAATCATTGCACAATATAAATATTAAATTTATTAGAACGATAATAATAATAATTTTAATAAAATACATATATGTTGTACATTTACTGGGGGTAATTTTTAAAATGATTTTCACACCATATTTACGATAAAAACTACCTAACACTATGTAAAACTAGAGATTCAGATAATCAATATGATTATATATGCCTCTTTTAACCAAGCTGCAGATTTGGCTAATAATTTTCTTTATCTATTATAGCCAATATCATTTATCCATGTATTTCGGCATTCTAGATCTTTTGGAAATCTGAAATAAAAAGATTTTTATGAAACCCTATAACTACGTCAATGGATTAGTAATGCCTACCTGTGCTGTGATATCTGATTTCCTTTTCTTTGTGGCTTTTTACACACTATGCACCTTTTCCCCATTGTTTTTGTATCACTATTATACAGTCTACTTAAGTCAAAATCCAAAATATATGCATATAAATAATTATTTAACAAAACACAACCTCAAACACCTATTATAAATATTGATTTTTCCAGCCGACCAATAAGAAAACGGAACCAGTGTTTACAAACAAAATCATGATGTTGGCGACAAACAAATGGAGCCGAAGGCGCCTCTATGGTACATATAATAACTCTATGATCAGCGCCATATTTTGTTTTGTGCCTCTAGCAATGGCGGAGCAGTAGGGGCTTAGCTGATTGTGAATTGAAATGAAATTGAATTCTGGATATGAAGAATTATTTCGTGCTGTATGCTGGTTAATTTTACAGTCCCTTATAAAGCATGACATGTTCCAACAATAACACCCTCAAAAATACACAAAGTATAACACTGAGATACAAGATAAAAGAAGAAGCCACACTGTACGCCAATGACGTGTTTACAAACAAAATAATGGCAAATTAAGAACACAATTCATATCGTACGTGCAGATGGTTGTCTCTCTCTCAGCCACATACATAACCAATGAAGTATGTCTTTGCTGAGTTTCATGTGCCTTTTGTCTGCTCCTAGGGTTGGTACCTTTATTTGGATGCGCAATGGGACTTAACGCATTCCATATCGTATATTTCAGTGGTGAGAAGTGACACCGGCAGACGCCTGACTGGGATAACTGACCTAGCGATAATCGATCAGTTATCGACCAGAGTTAAAAATTATAAAATTACTAAAATGGCTATAAAAAAATAGGGGTTTGTCAAAAAGGGTGAAAATTAAGGGTTTTATGTATTGTTTAATGCCACATCATAAAAAGTAGAAATAAAAAATGTTGTTTAAAAATTAAAAAAAAAAATGTTTGGAGAGGGCCACCCTTATCGCTTAGGGGTATGAGAAATAGATTACGACCGATTCTCAGACCTACCGAATATACATATAAAATTTTATAAAAATCGGTCAAGCCGTTTTCGAGGAGTATGGCGACTAACACTGTGAACTGTGACACGAGAATTTTATATATGTATATAAGATTAATTACATGCCACAGACGTATTTTTTTTAATATAGAGACAATCTATAACTATTTTGTTGATGGTACATTCGCATATTCCATATGTAGATTCTAGATACTTGCTATCGTTTTTATTTGCAACTGACCTAGTTCACCAACAAGTTGATTATTAGATTTAATTATGGATATGATAAGCGCAACGTAACGAACATAAACAAAGAATGGTTTAGAGTACTCAGAAGCAACTCTGGTTTTGAATACTTGAAATTCGCTCTTTGCCGATTCTGCATAACCACAGTCGGCTCAATCAAAGCAGTATAATATCGAAGAAATATAGCCAATTACGGTATGATTTAGACCACTGATTTTATGTGGTAAAAATCACGGAACTAAATTATGTAGATAGAATAAAGATTAGTTTCAAATGGGTAAAATTACAGAGGTGGCTCTAGGCACTATATTATTAACAATTTTCCGATGACTTTCCGCTTTAGATTATTGGATTTTAACATAAATTACTTTAGTGTACATATCATCATCATTTCCCTAACCGAAATTCTACAAGGTGATTCAGTTTTAAATGCACAAACTACAAGGGTCAGTAGAACTTCGAAAAATAATGCCAGTTTTTATAGATACTTTTTAATTTTGAAGCTCTTATAAATGAGCTATAGGGTGTCGTAGTTTTCAAATAAATATGGACTTTTTTGTATAATAGATAATAAAGCCATATTTATTATACAGTGTAACTAGTTAAGGTATAAAATGTATCGAGCACTGTTATACAGGGTGTCCCGTCATTCCACGTAAATATTGAGGGGGGGGGGGTATTCTATGGCTTAAATTAATACTTTCTGAATAAAAAAAATATTTCTTATCAATTGCCACCCTTTCAAACTGGAAATCATAATAAATAAAAACACATAGGAGGCGTGTGTCATTTTAGTGTTTGTTATAATATGGTAGTGGTTTAATTATTTCTTTCTTTAACGAAATGTATAATCATAAAGTCAATTTTATTAGAAGGAAAACGGTTAACTGATGAATAAAATGTGTTTTCACCAGTTGGTAAAATCACGTAAAATTTACTAGAAATTAGAACATGCTCTAATTCATGAATAAGTTCATGAAGAAATTGATGAATTCATTTGACATCAAAGTTTGTGCATTACACTTGTCAATTTACGTCATGAAGCGACTTCATGAATTAATTCATGTATAAATTGCCAGTTTAAAACAGGTATTAGGTACAATCGTTTGCAATAATAATGACACTCTCTTAAAACAGTTTTTAAACTTCTGGAAGTTCTGAATAGAAATTTCATTCAATCTCTCTTGGTAAGTGAAACAACTAATAACTAATGTTAAAAATTTAGAGCAGATTTCAATTTGAATACGTCAGAAGTTCAAAATAAATCGCAAAATTCATTTTAGTGAGTGTGCAAACGATAGTACCTAACACTAGCGACGTCTCAAATAAAACCATCACTTTCATCTCTAATACTATCTAATAGTAAAAATCAAAACGTCAAGAACGTCTCAAATCATCTACAAAATTCTAAACTGAGAACGCGATATATCCATTTGCATCTGGCAGACACGCCATAGTTAGTGAAAAAAATCTTTAATAATAGTAATAATAACCACAGTACTATTGCAATCTTCAGTAATTGCGTATTTCTCATTACAACTGATAAAGAATATTGGAAGGCTATTTATTCTGTTTCTTTGTTAAACATTGAATTATACTATGATGTTTGAATTTCACCCAACTTATTATTTTCTTTTTGCTGCAAAGCTTTTTATAAAATACTGTGAAATAATGAATTAATTAAAATCAAATATGCTACTCGAATAGAAAATGGTTGTTAATATTGATCGCTGTCATTGAATAATAAGTATACTTATTACTCAATGTCGCTATGCAGCGGACAATCAGTTGTATCTATCATCCAATAATTGGAATACCTTTAGATGCCTATTATTGTCTTCATGGACGCGAAATTCGCGAATTATGTAATGACGGAAAAAAATTTAACATTTAGCGAATTTCGTCAACCATAACTGTATTTTCATCATAAAACTATCACTGACTGTCGTCAACTGTCATTGACTGTCGCCGTCATAGATTGTCAGAACCTCAAGATAAACTTACTGACTCCTTATAATGACCTAAATGGCGAAATAATAATTAATAATTAAATAGCGTCATTAATAATTTATTGTCTGAAGCTATTTATTTCTAGCATAATTTTAGTTTTTGTTTAGTTTTTATTGGGTTTTTGCCACACTTCTGAAAAAATTGAGATTACTTAAATAAGCCCTTGTGCCAAATGGATCAATCAAGGATTACTTTTGAAACTAAGTTTGTTTAACCAAAAAATCTCACACTGAAAAGAGCAGATAAGTAAAAAATAACAAAATCACATCACTATCGAGCACTTCCGTATTTTTGACGTTTCGAAACTCTCTGTTTTCGTTTTTCCAAACGACACAGAAGTGCGCGATTGTGATGTGATTTTTGAAGCTTGGGACGGTGTTTCTATCATGTTACCTATAGGTAAATACTTTTTCTATTACCCCTCGTAGAAAATTAATTTCATATAACGTCCTTACTTTAATTAGCGCTCCTTCATGTTAATTGGATTCCTAAATGATAGTGATCTGCAAATAAACAGAGAAAATCAAACAAACATAATACTGCAAATTCCATTGGTCATCCCACATAGATACCACCTACAAAATTGTAATAAGAATATAAAATATAGTTTATGGCGGAATTTTTAAATGAGTATCCTCATTATTTTCAAGAACTACTAGAATAAAAAATAAATCGAAAAGAATTTATGATAGTTCTACACATTTTTTGAAATAATACCTTAGGCAGGATTAAAAAAAGATATGCAGTGGGCGTAGAATGTTTGTTTGTTTATAGTCTGGTAGACGAAGAACCAGTGCCGTTTTATTTGATCCCATTTAAGTAATTTTGACGCACATAACTTCACTTCTGGTCATGAGTGATGACACATTTAATTCTCCAGGGCAAAGCCCACTATAAACTTTTGTGTATTGAAATATCACTTTCTTATCAAAAGTGATCACTGTGTGAACAACTTGATGATCAAGATATATACAGTATTTTATATTTTACTTCCCTATAATTTAGATATAATACCTAGAATACAAGATATATACATATACCTATATTACCCCGGACATTCATAATGCCCACTTGTATACTGTAGCAGCGAGCATAATGGATCTTATCATGTCCGGTGCCATGAGAACCCGAAAATAATGAGGCTTGGGTTGTTATGGATATGTTTGAAAATATCATCAGTCATAATCACAAATCAAGAAACGTTAAAGTTATAACCTTTTACAGTTTTTATTTCGTATGAAGTATACTGGATATACTAGGATGATTTTGGTCTTACGCGATTTGCAACCTGTCGCCTATGGGCATAATCATCCCTGTATCTTCCTTGGCACATAAATAACTATTGCAAGATATTGTGCTCTAAATATCACCATCAAATGTTGCAATACATGGTCTGATGATTCTTAGAGGGTCATATGATGTATACATGGATATGCATATCAAAATATTATATAATAAACTTATTACAAACTTAAAATAGTATCTAATTTTTAAAATCTCAATTATTTGTCTACTATTGCATAAATCCATGAAAATATTTCGAAAAAGAAATTATAATCATTCTTAATAAATATTTTTAAATACCTAATTTATATTGTAAGTATACTTATTTCGGAAATAAATATCATTCCATTTTAAGTCGAAATCTAAGTTAAATCGAAGGATATATTGTTTTTGATGACGAAATTTATTAATTTAGTCCCCCAAATAGCAAATTTGACATTATTAATGAACAGTGAGCGAAGGAAGGTAAACATAATAGTTACTGAAGGACATAACAGATTTATTTCCGTCCACAATGTTTTTATTTTAAGATCTTATTTATGCAAATCACATATTATTATTTATTTTAATGAATTACTCGATTACTGTATTTTGATTTTGCTATATCCATGGAATCATAGCTTAAAGGTGTGTTTTATTTACAATTATTTATTAAATATTCCAAACAACTTATTTAGTATTCAGTATTATAGTCGTTTGTTTCGGATCCTTCATAATAATATTCTATTAATAATAATACACAATTTATTTATATATTTTTATTTAGTATAGAATTTATATAGTATATAGTTTTGGTAGGTACCACCTGCTGTGAGTGTGAAATTTTCATTCAAAATGAGTCTGAAGTTTGGTGCTCTGAAAGCTATTCACAAAATTGCACCTTTCGTGAAATTCTGGGGTTGTACTGCTTATACTTATAGTCCTCGAGTCGACATGACAAGGGTAAAATTGATTTTGTCAAAAAGAACGCTATTGAACAATATTTTCTTGTTTAGAAGAATTTTATCCTATGGTGTGCATGACATTTTCTTCAGTTTATAAAATTCGACGGATTCGTCCGAGACCTACATTTTTACGTTTTGGTTATAATAATTATCCCATGCCTATGGCTCTCTGTGTCCGCAAATGAAATATTCTCTATGAGGATGAAACCTGGCAGGAAGACATTGCGCAAACCTACATACCAGCTGTTAGAGCTGACTTCTAACTAGCTTATCTACGTACTTGTAAGTAATAACCCATGATAATTAACAGGGGGCTTACAAATAATAAAGTTTGAACTAATTAATTCGCATACCTCACAAAGTTAGGTTATTTAGTGCCTTGATGATAACTGTACAACTAAACCAATTTCGCCTCTTGCCTAAAAGGTAACGTGTAACAACAGAATTTGATTTATAAATGTAAATATTTTCTTTACTTTTTGTTTTACGAAAAAATGCATTAAGAAAAATGACGTTTTCATAAACAGTCTCAAATTATTATATAATGCATATAATTAAAATTATATGTACTTGTATATTTAATTTTTCAAATTGAAAATATCTGAACGTACTTATGTATATGGGATGGTCCACTTTCGAATGCGGAAACTTTAGAGGCAGACAGAGAACCACAGAGTGCCCTTACGTGGGGTAACAAATTAACCATAATATCCATATTTGGGCACATCAGAATCCTCGAGAAATTCGGCCAAGATCATTTCAAAATGAATTTTTCGTAAATGTTTGGTTGGGCGTTATTGATGGTAATGTTTGTGGTCCACATTTCCTACCCCCAAGGTTGAACTCGGAACTGTTTATAGAATTTCTTAACAATAATCTGCAGTACTACCTAGAGGATTCACCCATTAATTTAAGGTATGAGAGTTGGATACAACTGAATGGAGCTTCCCCGCATTTTGGAATAGCTGTTAGAAAATGGCTCAATACCAATTATCCTCAACGATAGATTGGCCGGCTAGGGAGGAATAACATGAATAATGACATGGTTAATGGTATTGGACCAGTGGCCGGGCCACCCACCCAGCTAACCATTTCTTGTTCTGTAAAAATCGTAAGAACGTTTCCAGAGCAAATTTTATAGAGCAATGTTTGTTCTGAGAACATTTTCAAAACGTTCTTACAACACTTATACCATAAAAATGGGCACCGTTCTATAGAACCTTTTAGTTCTTTAAGCAATTCTGTAAAGCCTGCAGGAAATACTTATAGAATTGTTGAATAAACGTTTTCACATGTCTTAAAGAATTTTTATAACACAGTTACAAAGCAATCACATACAAGTTCTATAGCACTTCGCTATACAATTTTTGTGTTGCATGGTGTTATATTTAAAGAACTTTAAACTCGTTTAATTGTATATTTTAAAAACAAAATGTTTCTGTGTCGCACATGTAAGAAATAATATGGACGGGCCAATAAGAACCAATAAGATGGGCATAATCAGCCTGCATAGGAGCACTTACTTACATCATTACGAATTGCTTAGTTTGTTTGTCCATCAGGAGCAGTACATTTTAATGCGGAAAAAGTTTTATCGTGAAATATGTGGTACATGATAGTAATTTTTTGATGCGCCCTCAGTTAACCTTATATTTCCTATGATGCTGGAAATTTAATAAAAAAAATGTTTTCTAAATTGATGAATTTAACAACCAACTGTACATAACATAGTCAGAAAGTAAGTATATCCATATTATTGATATGATCTATTTATATTGTACATATTTTTAATTAAGATTTTTTTTCCTTCTTCACAATATGGCGACTGAAAGAAAGGCTCCATCTTGTACTTCCAATGGATTCTCCCTAATATGACATTTTTGTGTCGATTGCAATGAATATAGAGCATATGCTTCGTAAGCAACTACTTAATATTCACAGTGTTGTCATATTTTATTGTGGTAATTTCACTTATTTCAATCTTATTTAATACATCTAATAAAATTCTTTAACTTCAACATCTAGAAGTGCAAATGTTTAAGGTTTGGAATGGTCTAAATTAAATGTTACTAAATTTCTATAAGAAAATCAATTTCTCTTAGCAATTAAATAAATCTTATCTATCGTAATAAAATTTTCTTTCTGCAAGCAGATAATAATTTTTACAAGTCCGACTATGTTATACAAGTTTCCCCATTATGCTTTGATCAAAATATTTCTTACTAGTACAGGCAGGTCTCGTCAGATGGGGCTATGGGAAACCTACATATATAAAAAATTATAGTTCTATAGCGTTTCTTTATGGAACAAAAAAGCTTACTTATTTACTCTATAATGATTGTATAACACCTGTATTATTATTCTCTACAACTGCTTTAAAGAGCTTCTTCTCTTAAGTTCGATAGCAGCTTCCATATTTGTAATTTGTTTTCTGTAGCAGAATTGTAACTTAACAACGCCTTATACAATAGTTCTATAATATAAGCGACATTACGGAATAATTTTATAAGAGTGTCACAGGAGATGGTATAATTCTATAAAGCAGTATTTTGCATTGGTTTTACAGTAATTTGATTCTATGAGCACCGTTGCTGTAAAATTGTGTTATTGTACACACTTATTACACACTTACTACATTAGCAGTTATCTTGTAAGTGCTCTATAAATTATGCTCTAAGAACGTTCTTGCAACAAATTTAAAAAACAATTCAGTTTCTGAAGGCAAAATAGCCTCATGTGCCACATTGCAACAACTTAGTATTCTAAATACAACTATAAAATATTAACAGAATATAAAACTCCTATTACTCTAAATTTATAGAACTACTTTGCTAGCTGGGCAGGTCACCGGATCTTAATCCGCTAGACTTTTACGTTTGGGACACTATTAAAGATAAAGTCTACGCTAATCCCGTATTAACAAGGGAAGATTTAATTTTAAGAATTCAGCATGAAGTATCTGCTGCAATAAATGCGTTAGTAAGAAGATGTCGAAAATGTATTGAGGTGGGTGTACTACATTTCGAGCAATTTCATGTTCTATCTGCATCCGAGAGATTTTCCACATTTTCCCGGACACCCTATATATTCTGCATTTGAACTCTAACAGTGGTATTCATAGTCCGTCTCCGGTCGCCAGAGAGTGGTCTCCGTACCGAAATTATGCAAATTTCATAATGATGTTCACATAATTTTGAGAAAATGTATAAAGCGGGGTCCACACTTGATAACATGTAGCATAACATTGTCATATAACAATGTTATATGCTAGATGTTATAATAACTGAGTTTCGTCCACATTTAAGTTACTTATTATGAACTCGTGGATTGAATGAGAAGCGCTGCTTGCTGCAGCGGCGTGCCTTATCATTTTTGAGGACGAAAATGAAAAGAAGAAAAGATGAAAAAGAAGATTTTGGATTGCTTTAAATCGTGGCCTAGCATTTAGGGGAAGCTTTCAAAATTTTTGTAGAATCAGTGATGCAGATTCTTATTCTTTAATTTAAACAATGGACTACGGGTGTCCCATAATTCTACACGTTCTCTGTTTAATTCTATTAGTTTCGAAATATTTTCTTTATTCCACTGATCATTTTCTAACTTCATTTTGTACAGAAAATAAGAAAAACTACACGACTACACGACCGTCACTGATGTTTACTATACGGTTACTAACAATAAAAACCGCATATTGCAAGTCTGGCCGTGTTGCTATATGTTAGAATAACATTGTTGTACGATTTTCTTTGATCTTTACCGACAAAAGATGAATAGCATGTAGCAAGTTATATAGCAGGAAAATTTGCTATATTTCATTATAAAATCTCTAACATGCTATATAACTTGGCTATATAGCAGCGCTATATAGCAAGTGTGGACCCTGCTTAAGGTACCACTATTACTGTACACTACATTCATTGTCCGTCCGAAATTATTTGAATTTCATTATAAAATTCGCATTATTTCGGAACGGAGACCACTCTCCGACGACCGGAGACAGACTATGAATACCACAGTTACAATTCTTACATTATTCGCTGTTTTCAGTTGTATTCTTAACGAGGACATGTCATAATCTTGAGTTTTATGAGTAATGGAAAATTATTTCAGAACATAAGGTATTCTCAGAAAAATGCGAACAACAATAAATTAATATGACGGCGACGTTTATAGAAGAGACATAATTTAATAGGTACTTTTGAAGTTCTAAGTTATTACATATAAAAGTCGATCTATTAAAACTGTTAACTTTGCTAAGAGTAATAAATGGGGACTTGGTGCTTATTTCAAATCTTTGGAAGTGTCCTTTGCTGGCAGTACGCAATAAACATTTATATTAATCGATTGATATTGAAATCAAATCGTAAACTTAAAAATAATTTATTTATTGACGGCGTAAATTTGTTTTCAAATTATTATTTTAATATTTTAGCGATAATGGAAGCATAGCTTGAAAACATAAAATTATTTAAACAAAGTGTGTGTGACTCAGTGAAGCAATAAAGTGAAGCGTTCATGTTTATACAGAAATGTATTGAAATTAAATTATCATAAATATATTAGAATAAAATTATTAACAACCAATTATCAGCTCCGGTACATACGAATTACCAGGTCTTAAATAACAAAAGTAGTAGATCAACTCACATGTATTACTTAAACTCACTTAAAAAACTACTGCCCTATCTTCCTTATCGATTAATGAAAACCTAAATTAAATAATAACTTAAAAATATTGCCCACCTTAGACCCAATCGGTGTCATCGATCTATACCCGAGGCCTAAAATAATAGAGAGTAATTCAATTCATTCACAGCACTTAGATAAGTACAAAAGGTGCGGGTTGCAGGGGACAAGATTCCATAGATGTGCCACTCGAAGAGGGTTCAAAGAACACAAAATTACCAAAAATAAGTTGGCGTTGGGTGAATCTATTACTTTGATAGTTTACTTTAAAAAGTTTATACCCGCCGGTAGAATGCTGTCGTTTTAGACAGTGATGGCCTACCATCACTCACTTACACCTACCTGATGCGCACTTGGCGGATATCACACATAATACACAACACTATTTAATACACACTACCGGTTACTAGTACTGTCACTATAACGGTCACAAGTTAACACTTATCGTGCCCAAATAAGGGTCAAAATGCTTTGTTTCAGATCCAATGCGCTGCTTCTGACGGTTGGAAACCGGTTGATTATGCCACAGTTTATTATACAGTTCGTCGAGTGAAGGTTCCAGAGGGTGTGGCTAAAGCGCGGCTAAACGCGCAATGACCACCAATGAAATTCATATGTACACGACGAATTGGGAAAAATTCTATTTCTTGACCAATCACCGTGCCCCTTGAGCGCGCGGCTAAATGCGCAGTCGTCTTTGGTCGTCTAAAAACGAAATCTGGGACCTCGACATCAAAGGAGCCGACGTGAAGACGCCGGACTGTATATAGACTGTGATTATGGTATACTACGAAAAAGCTTTTACAGGATGTATTATCATACAACCGCGACAACAACTGGTTCCATATGTATCGAAACAGTGTTCCGTTCGTGTTTATGTAATATATAAATATATTAAACATTTTCTTCAATTCAGACTTCGATCTTCTAACTTAAATAACCGTTTTAAATAGTTTCTATCAGCATACTCCTTCTATTTCATTTTATAAAACAAAAATTCATGGCACGCATAATTCGCAAAAGCTCTAGACAAAGATTCATTCTGTGAGATAGTAACCTGTATTTTTTATATTGTCGGAAGCTGATTTTTAAAATACCATCCATGATTATTCTTGTAATTTGTATCATCAAGCTGTATTTTCTTCTTTCCGTGAGTTTCCAGTATTTTCTGTTTCGGAGTTGTATACTCTTTTTGCCATTCTTTATAGTACGATATACACTACTCACAGACACTCTTGGTAATGAACTAGATATTTCAACCGCAGTTAAGCAACCAGTTTCAATATGAGAAAAGTCCGGTCTCCGGTCACGTTGTGAAGTTGAAGATAGCATAATCAAGTGCCCTTTTTCATTTAGCCACAAAGCTGCTACGACTCTGCCTGTATGTTATATATGCTAGTGCTAATAATGTAATTAGGGTTTCTGTTTTGTAATAAGATGGGGTTTAAATGGTGTAGCACTTGAATAAAAAAAAACTAATAGTATCCAGTTGATTTTATTTCAACTCTTACGTCATCTATCCATATAATGTTGAATTTCATAGATAAATTTTGCTGTCAATGTTCTTAGGAGATTTGTAAGGCTGGTTGCATATGCAATGACGTCACGACAAATGTCTTTGGCCTCGAAATGCGGTTTATTTTAGTGGTGCAATAATTTTGTCTAGGAGTTTATTAGCAGAAATTATGTCCGTTTAAGTTCCACGCAAATTTCTCTTTGCAGATTATCATACATTAACATTTAATGTGGAAACAGTTATAAAAATGCATTTTAATGATTTCCGAGAATTTTAACTAGAAACAAAATTAATAATTAAGCTCCAGGTGGGCTAGAAATTATGGCTTATTTACTAATTTAGCTTCTGATATTTGCTCCCAATGTTTTGCGATCGAAAATATAATTTTCTTTACCTAATGTCTAAGAATGTTTTAAATATTTACATTTTTTAATAATAAATACAATCGTTTGCAATAATAATTACACTTTTTAAAATAAATTTTGTGAATTCTTTTGAACTGTGACGTATTTTTAATAAACTCTACTTTCAGCTTTTAACATTAGTTCTTAGTTGTTCACTTACCAATAGAAATATAGGGAAATTTCCACTCAGAATTTTCAGAAGTTCAAAAACTGTTTTGAGGGAGTGCCATTATTATTGCAAAAGCATGTACTTCCTACCTTTTCATAAATAAATAAAATTTAAATATTTCGAAGTTAATGTCTTTTTCACTAAGTCAATTTAGATATATAGTATAAAATGTATTGTATAGGAAGTACCTTTAAATATATCCCTATTCTTCAAATTATTATTTGCCAAGTCGGGCTTGCAGACGTAACGAAAGTTGATTTAAATAGACAATACCTAGAGGTTTGTGATTAAATAGATTAGTAATTTTTGACCGTCTTGCAATTCAGATGGCAGTGCCCACAACGGTCGATAGTAACGGCTTTTTTCTTACATATATGATATAGTTAGACAACCAGTCAAACTAATAAATTTCCTATGATCAGTGTTACGCTTATTTATAAAAATGTTGTTCCTAAAGTAATTAGAAGCAGTTTGCAATAATAATATTCACACGCCTTGTGTAAATGCTGATCTGAAAAATTTGTCAACATGCCAAAGCCTCCAGAGCGAACATAACTAAAATATCTAGAATTCCCCAGCAGTTAGGTATCCGGTTATGCCGGAAGTCGACGCCAACTTCGTTAGTTTAAACAAAACACCCTGTATATTATTGCATTTTTAGATTCTATAGAAAGTTTTAAGGTCGCTTTGTATAACATTCCCTGTAGGTAGGAGTTATAGATTTGATATCAGTTTCTTAAAACTGAGCAAGTGCATGTACGTAGTCCCAAAATATTGCAATTTAACCGAACATACCTATACATAAAATTGCACACAAAGTCGCAAACAGTTGAAGATGAACCGCAACTAAGTACTAAACGTAACCCCCCTCCAAAAATCGAGTCAGCTCCCCCAAATATATTCATAAACAACGCACACATGTCGGAACCGAAAGTTACACAGTTCACGGGGGGCTTTAGCCCCACCCCCCAGATTTGATGACCTAACTTATAAAATGGCGAAAATTAATTGGAATTTATGCAAAATACTCTCCCTGATTTAATCGAAGATTTACAGTTGCAACGTAGAGTTCAGGTTTATGCATGATGGGACGTCTCATTTTCGTGTTACTGTTTAGAGACTTTTTGAATTTTAAGTTTTCAAATAAATGGATGACGTTAGGACGACGAAATAATAATTGCCCTCAATATTGGCCACCACGATCGCCAGACCTCAACAAATGTGATTATTTTATTTGAGGAATATTGAAGGATTTTGTTTATTCCTTGTCAATTGAATCCCGAGAAGATTTGTGGAATCGTATAACGAATGTGTAAAGCTATAAAAAACGATCGTTATTTATTAGACAGAGTAAATTTTAATTTTCAGCGAAGACTAAATATATGTTTCATATAAAATGGTACCCACTTTCAACAATTTCTTTAGTTTTAATTTATATTATAGTTTTATTACTGTCAAACTTTAAAGACAAAGTCTACTACTGCCTTTTTGATTTTCTAATAAACTCTATTCAAATCTTGTTAAATGTTTTAAATTCAATTCTACGCGGGATATTAACACTCTTTTTAAATTCGATCAATAGCGTTTCAATTTACTTGAACTCATAGTCAAAGAAGACCAATAATAAACCGAAATTATGTACTCAATTTGGGTATTCGAAGTTAAAGTACTTCAGAAATAATATTTTTTTTCGAAATATTTGGTTCCAAAGCCTGTAACTCCGTCTGTGTGCAACTTTGTATACAGGGTGTACCATTGAAAACTTTGCACCCGGGTTATTTTGATCTATGTCCCAAAATATTAAAATTGCCGCGACACGTCCATTTTGTTTTCGAGAAGGACACATTTTAGCGTTCAATACAGACTCGCCAGAACAACCCCTTTCGCGGGGGCGCATTCAACTTTAGAATCTTAAATGGCACTCTAGATCGAGTGACACCTCATTCGAAAGTGTTTTTAATTCTGGTTGTCATCATGTAATTTTTTTTCAATTTTAGTTCATGCGTTGTTGAAAAAAAAATGTTTACTTATGCTTAGGACAATTTTGTATTAATCATTTAATTGATTGATATGTACCTTGAGCTTTTGAATAACTACATTTATCCAATGATTGTTGAAACTATGAAAAATGATGATAACATTTTAGAAGACAAAATGTTTGGTTGCAACAAGAAGGCGCACCACCACATTTTACAGTTGCAGTTCGTCAGTTTTTAAATGAACATTTTCCAAATCAATGGATAGGTCGCCGCGGACCTATTGAGTTGCCACCCAGATTACTCGATCTGACACCAATCAATTTTTTTTTATAGGGACACAAAGTCTAAAAGTTATGCCACTCAGCCGCAGTCTTTAGAAGAACTCAGGCGGCGTATCATTGAAGAATAGCCACCTAATTAGGTACCCCCGAAATTCTTAACAATATGTTCGTCAAAATGTTGAATAACGTTGTTATTATTGCATGGAAGTGGGAGGCGGACATTTTGAACAATTAATTAAATGATTAATACAAAATTGTCTTTTATTCCTAAGCATAAGTAAACAATTTTTTTTTTCAACAACAGATGAACTAAAATTGAAAAAAAATTACATGATGACAACCAGAATTAAAAACACTTTCGAATGAGGTGTCACTCGATCTAGAGTGCCATTTAAGATTCTAAAGTTGATTGCGCCCACGCGAAGGGGGTTGTTCTGGCGAGTCTATATTTAACGCTAAAATGTGTCCCCCTCGAAAACAAAATGGACGTGTCACGGCAATTTTAATATTTTGGAACGTAATTCAAAATAAGCCGTGTGCAAAGTTTTCATGGTACAGCCTGTATAAAGTATGTTTCATTAAATTGCAATATTTTGGGTTCTCGTACATGCACCCACTATGTGGTGGTTTTTATGCGGAACACCCTGTATATTTAAAATTTGTGATTTGCAATTTTATGCCGCAACGTTGTTCAGTGTCATACAAGCCTGATTTCAGAAAGATGAGCTCTTTTGAAATGTGAAATAAAACATGTTTAGGTGCCATATTTTAAAAATTAAGTTAATGGTGGGTCATACGAATTGAAATTTAGAATTCATAACGGATATTAAAAATGGATGCCTGAAAAAGTGCTACATATACCTACTGATACTAAAACATTGTACGTTAGCCTGTAGAATACATTTAACTATATAGTAATTATAAAAAAAATACTATTTCATTGGTTTTAACCAAGTTATACAAAATTCAGTTTACATTTTATAAAATTTCTTCGCGCCGTTGAATTGAAGTCAAACTTGGTGAAGAATATCAGTTCAACACGATTAATCAGTATTTCTACTGTTATTCACTTGTGCAAGAAATGTGAGTAACTATGTTCACAGTTTAATCAGTGAATTATTTCACCAGATCTTGATGATGATTAGTACCCAAATATTTGGTTTCATATACTCACTCACAAATATCAACTAAAAAGAGCGGACTGCAGAGTGAAAGAAAAAATGAGAAAACGGAAAACAAGGGAAGGGATTTAGTTGCTTGCAATATTTATGTTGGCAGCATTTATTTCTGACGTTTTCGTAACCGCAACACCTAATTTTTTTCTAGATTTGTGTTGTGTTCGTAACAACATCGTAACTACTCGCAAAACATCGCTTACTCAGCTGTTTATCAAAATAGTGATTATTTTTGTGTATCTAGAATTTTTTATAAACGATTACATTCCAGTTTATGAATATAGTAAATAATATAAATAAAGCAATGGCATCGGCAGTTTCCGATAAAGTTAAAGAGAAAAGAAATCGGGTAAGTACAAACTTAAATTTCACCTAATTTGGTATGTCTGTATTTTATTGTTAATTATTGTAATAATGACGATGACCAGAAAACTGCTGGTAATTGTGCTACAAACAACTATAGCTTTGCTGCGAAATTTCAGATTAATTTTTAATGTATTTTTATTACTTATATCTACTTAATATAATAATAATTATTATTATCATTATAGCTGTTACTATTTTACCTGGTTCTTAAATTCTTCCTAAATAATATCGGCCACAATTTTCGCTTTTTGCAATAAAAAAAAATACAGTCAAAGTTGCCTTGTCAATGCAATGTAAAAAAATAATTCCTCATATGTTTGATGCAGATTCTTTTGGGTCCTTTACCTGATGACTTTCTACGTGTTAACATGTCTGCCCAAGAACAGCAAGAAGCTGCTGATAGGCAAACAGCCCTAGCACTTCAACAGCAATATGCTGGAGGTGCAGCATCATATTTGGCCACTGTTCCAGGTCGACTTAGCATAACGGTGGCCCAAGCGAAACTTGCCAAGAATTACGGCATGACCAGAATGGATCCATACTGTAGGCTTAGGGTTGGGCACTGTGTCTACGAAACCCCTACAGATCCTAACGGTGGCAAAACTCCCAGATGGAATAAAGTCGTATACTGGTAATGTTTGTCTTGTTATATTTCTAAAAACACTAACTGAATGATATAGTATATATAGTACAATCCTTTTCGGAAAGTAAAGTGGGCAATAAAACGTTGATGAGAGGAAATGTTTACATTTATTTCTATTTATCTTTAGGAATGATGTGCGGTGGAAAGATTAAAGTAGAGCAGGTATGACAGTACTCAATTATCTTTAGGTGTAAATTGCCAGGGTCAGCTGGGAAATATTCCCATAATCTATGATGTTGGAAGTACTCCAAAACTTTTAACACAAGTTTCCTACTTTGCTCAATCAAAACTTCACAATGAGCCATTTTCAATTTTCGTTAAAACTGTATCACAAACACACCACAACAGAAAAATCAACACAACGCAATAGAATGATCAACACATTCCAACTATTCCAAGTTCGGCTTTGTTAAACCGTCTGTTTTTGGCATCCTTCTCTAGTGCAGGTAATTTCTCCGTAACGTTAGTTGTACCTTATTAAGAGGCGTACCTGAGCATAACTTAGGTAAATTACAAACAAGTGGAAAGACTTCAGAGGTGTATGTTGGGTTTCAACAATGTTTTATTGCCTACTTCGCCTTCCGAAAACAATTCTATTATATTTAATTTTGTCAGTATTTTTTATTAAATAAATTGCCATAACTCAACAATTCTTTAATAGTTTAATACTAAATTGCTTTATTAAAAAAAAAATATGTTTTAAATCTAGGTACTAATAATTTTGTTTTACGTTTTTTTGTGTTTAACATTTTAACACTAATTTTGGTTACAATGAGGGGTCATCCATTAGGCGCATTGGTACCTATTGGTTTACATTACAACACATTCCATTTATAAAATTCCTAGTTTTTTATTAAAATTGATTAAAGTATTTTGCACTATTCTAGTCAAATTAAACTTTTTTGCTAAATTTGTAACTAATTTTAATATTTAGGGCAACTTGTCTCGGTTAAGAAATTAATGTATGCCAAAATAAAACTTCTTAATTCAAAGTTATTTTCACAGAATTATATCTCGATTTGATATAACAGGGTGAACCTTAAATAAGTACAAATATTTTAACCAGCAGTATAGTTCACTGTGTAGAACACATAATTAATAGTTGTTTTACAAAAAAATCAGAAATAAGTGAAATTTTAAATAAATTTTGTGATTTTTTGTAGAAAACTTGTTGAGGACCGCTGACTTTCATACATTTATGAGTCATAGCGCTTCAGATTGAATGTGCCGTTCACAGTGTTGCCAGTGTTACACAAATGTCTTTGCTTGAACAAACTAAATTTAATATGTTAAAAATGAAAATCATAGTTTTTTGTTATTATTCATAAAATAACTTAAGGAAATTGTGTCTTGTGTCTCTTTCTAACAGTGTACAATGGCATTTAACTCGTGAAATGTGGATTACTGATTAAATAGTTAATTTTTTAACAAACAGGTAAGCTTGTGCCGTTTATGTATTAATTTTGAAGATTGGACATAGTAATATCACGTAATATCTTCCTAAATACTTTACGGTAGTATTGCGGAAATTCATTTTTAATCGTTTATAGTAAGGTCAGTTAAGCAGTTAAAATGTATGTTAATATTGCTGCGTATCATACTACATACCCAACTTTACTGTACTTATGCTTCAAACAAGTATTTTTAAAATAGAATTAACCGTATTACTTTACTATTACGTTAAGGGAAACGTAATATTTATATTAGAGAAGATATGGCAACCTCGCTACAAATCATGGTTCATTAGCTTGGTTAAGCAGCGGTCCTCATAATGTGGGTATTTTATTAAAAAATTAATATCTCCGTAAATATTAGAAATTTTAAAAAATGGCTTTCACTGGACTGATCTATATGACGAACTACACCAGCAGTTAAAATATTTGTACTTATTTAAGGTTCACCTAGAATTATATCTCGATTTGAGTATAGTGATTTTCTGGGTTATGCTGTGACCTCGGTAACTGGTTGCTACCAGTAACATAATTCAAGTGCACATCTCTAGCCTTAGCGGATTCATTGACCTGCCCTTGTTGTTTTTGGGTTAGGCTCTGTAAAGGGAGGGGCTGTTAACAACATTCTGTTACTGGCGGCGACTAGTTACCAAGATCGGGCATAACAACCCGGAAAATCACTAGGACTATATCTCATTAGGTGTTTGCATTTTTATAGAGCTGAATTAAATTTTTATAATAAAACGGTGACATTTCAGAAAACACTTGCCCTTTCCTCAAAATCTCTATATGCTAAAACATGTAGCAGAAAAGGAAAACTTGACATGTGTTTAGAAAGTTCTATATTTTAGATAAAAAGTTAGCTTATATTCACCCTAAGTTTTCTTTAAATATTGAACTTTTTAGGGAAGAAAAAATTATACTAAGGTAACTTGATACAAACTGACTTACTTTTATCTATACTATTTTTGAAGTATAAACTGGACATATAAAATTAGTTAATTAGATAGAAAATATTAAATTTTATCAGATGTGTAATATTAGATTCTTACTGTATGTTTGTTTATTTGTACTGGGGATACACCATTAGATTTACAGGTCAAGTGAAAGAGCATTACGAAGTAAAAAAAAAAAATGTTTCTTAAATAATTGAGAACTAATTTTTCTTATATTATCGAGTAGAAACGATTATCAACTCTATTTTCAAGATAATCACAAGAAATAAAATTTTAAGAAATTCACACTGTAGCAATGGTAGTAATACCAAATATAGGTAATAAACCATTGTATTGTTTTTGATATTAGCAAGGATAGGTAATTAGTGAGACATGCAATCTTTTTATAAAATATCCTTACCTTGTATAATATTGCCAAAGGATATCATATAGTTATGTCACCGAAATATCTTAAAAGTGTAAGTATCCAAAATATTTCCCCACTATTTTTTTTTTATTTGAAAAATTTACAGTAATTTCAAAATGGTATTATATTATGTGATTCTATACATAACCTGCATTGCCAAGCATTACATAAAAATTCAGGCGTAATGTGCATTAATTACCGGTAGGTACAATTTTTTTAAATTGTGAATAATTATGATTAACAAAAATATTATATTGAATGTATATATAAAAAATTGTTACTATTATGTCACATTAATTCTGTGAAATGCACTTAAATTTGTATTATGATTATTATAAAGTATTTATTCTTATTTTAAACAGATGTTACTGTAAGACGATATAAAAAGAACTTGGTCGAACAGTAATGTGTCAGGTCATGATGTCACAATTATTTTTTACATACATAAAAATACTGCGGATATTAAGAGCCATGTCAACAATGTTTCGTTTTCTAATAATAATTATTTGTGTTTAATCGAAGATTTTAAATCGCATGCCGCTTATTGTCTGTACTATTTTGTTTCTGTAGTATGCTTCCTCAAGGCATTAATACCATAACGCTAGAAATATTTGATGAGAGGTCTTTTACTATGGATGAACTGATTGCATGGACTCAGATAGTTATTCCACAACAAGTGTTTTCAGGAGAAACACACGAGGACTGGTACCCACTTAATGGCAAACAGGGCGAAGGACTCGAAGGCATGATCAATCTCGTTTTAAGTTACTCTGTAAGTACAATTTTTTTATTTAATGCAGTTGGAATGTACTATTTTTATGTAGTAGCAATATTCAAATAATTCTATAATTTTTATTGTCTTAACTACAGGCATCTCCACCATATCTTTATGCACCAAATCCCATCATGGTTGTTCCTAGAACAGGTAGTAGTTCTATAAAACCTTTGAAAGTCTATACAACACCTACTACTAATGCTCCCGCTCCATCACCTGTACCAATACTCAGTGAATCTGAGTTGAAACAGGTAATTTCATATATATTTTTTTTATAATAGAATTTATGTCAACATAAGCCAAGAATAAATATTTAGATTTTGATGTACAGGGTGTTCAGAAATTAAGAACTCGTATACAAGGTCCGTAATGAGTGGAAATGTTTGGATGTAATTCGTTTATTTATTTTTCTACGAATAGGTTTAGGTGGTGGAACAGATGTTTTTTAAAAACCAAAAATGGCTTAGAAACTTCAACCTGGGGCTTGATGATGAGAAATCTGAATGTGAAGCCAAGTTCTTGTAGAGAGGGTGTTATATTTATGCACTATGCAATTTAGCATAATCATCGTAATATTTTTATGCAACACCCATCTGAGTTTTGAATAAAATATTGAATAGGTCGATTATTCTTAAGGAAAAACTTGTTAGCAAACTGACGACAAGTCATATTGTATTTTTTTTGCCGCCATTAGCATCAGCTTCATAAGACAAAGCCAAAATATTAGGTTAGTGTCAGCATATTAACAGTATTCAGAAAGCACACACCATTATCAAATGATTAACATGGAAATATCACAAAACCGAAGCTGTTTATTGGTATCGAACAGTCCCTTTTGTCTGAAAAATAATGCCTAACTAGCACGTTCCACAAGACATCTAAAAATTAAGTACGAATTCTAACTTGTGTCTCAAGAACCTCTTAGCTAAAGTTTCTATGCCACTTTCATTAAAAGTTTAAATTATGGAATAAATTTTAAATCTAATTTTAACACTGTACATTACGAACTAGGCATATTGTTTATCTAAATGTTATTCTCACTTCTGCCATCTACAATTACTCTACGACCAGTTCATTACAAATCATCCTGTATAAAATATTCATTATTTTTTTTATAATATGGTACCTGCAGATTTATAATGAAAATCAACCAACCTGCTACAGTCGCTTATGGGACACCCTCAAATTTTTTGGCATAAATAATGTGTAACTTTCATATTATATATTTGTAATAGGCTATTTTCAAATATTGAAATTTATTAGATAAATATAACAAATTATTACTAATTATCTGGAATCGAGAATATTTTAAGTGAACCATTTTTAAATAAATATTCCCAAACACACTTTTTCTGTTGGAGAATTACATTTTCTAATGACATCAGGCTACAGAAATATGATTTTTACTGATTTTCTTGAAACAAATTTAAGTACTGAAATGTTTTTCATAAATTTTGTTGAAATATCAGCTTAAACGTTGACTACTCATATATTTTAAGGCTAGGAACCACTTTAAAAATATCCCATTATTTGTTTTAAGTCTAAAAATAATTTCACAATATCGTTAAGCAAATATCTTATTAGTGAAGTATTTTATGCAGATGTTTGTACCACAGACCAACTAGACTAGACTGAACTATAGGGCCAAGCCAGTGAAGCCTTCCGTAAGCCTAACCTCAGCCCAGCTGGCTTCATGCTCTCAGTCAGTGTTAGACATTCGTTGGTAACATCGCGATTATTTTGTAAATATACTATACTTTTCTTTATGCAACTATGGAAAAATGCATTGTAGACAATTGTAATAGCGGATCAGATCGGAATAATGATGACATTTCATTTTTTAGATAAGTAATAATTAAAAATAATGGAACACGTTTTATGGCATTAAACGGCTCTGCGCGGGCGTTGTGCTGACATTATTTCTGATTGTTACTTACCTAAAAATGAAATTTCATCACTATTCGAATCTGATCGGCTATTACAATTAATTGTCAACAATGCACTTCCCCATAATTACACAGTAATTAGAACTTATTAGAGCAATTTCTGAAAAATATGTAGATGTAAGAATAAATCATAAAACAAAATAATCAATACCTTAAAAGGCACAAAGCAACAAGCATTAAATAAAGTAACACTAAAGGGCGATAAAGATTTTAATATAACTACAATTTTATTTTAAACCCTGATTTAAAAATATTTCACAAAACTTCTCAAAATAATTAAATATTTTATGTTAGTTTATTAAAAATATATTCCTTCCTATTTCACATTACTTTTAAATAAAAATTATTAACTTTTATAAAATTTCATCAAATATTATAATAATATAAATTTTACTGAACTCTGTCAAAAGAGGCGGAGTCAAACTTCCATAAGCACTCCACTGCCCCCTGTCGAGGCTTCATTGGTATCGTTGTATTGAATAGCATGGGTACAGTCTAGTTGGTCTGAGATGTTCGCCAATTATAATTTGATATGGGGGATGATAGCTGGGGTGACGCATTGATAAAACGTGTTTGTTTTTCGTTGGCACAAATATTTGTTACAAAATAAATTTTATTGAGATATCAAGTGAAATTTCTCTATTTTTCTGTTATTTTTTAGATAGAAGAAATGTTTCCTAACATTGAGAAGGAAGTTATCAAGACTGTATTTGAGGCTAATAGAGGGAATAAAGAGAGTACAATTAACTCTCTACTCCAAATGGCCGACTAAATTATAAGAATGGTATTTTTATGTTTATTTACTATCGTTAATCGCCTAGACTTAGCGTTTATATTAAAAATGTTTTATATTGAGAATATTCTACTATATACCTTATGCTTATTAGGAGAATTTCTAGTCAAAATATTTTGTAAATATATAATTTTGTAAATTATCTTGAATATATTGGAAGAAAGTAAATTTCTTATTGCTCATTTTGTGCCATAAAAATTATGTTAAAATATACAAGTCTTTTATATTGGAAAATGTAAATTTGTTTATGGCTGAAAATAAATCAAGAATTAAATTGGATCAGTTTGATTTTTTATCTATATATTACATATATACTTTCTTTTATAAATTTATAATTTTTTTGCAGAGCTGTTTATTAATTCTTAATACATTTCTTCTGTATCTTAAATTTTTCTGAAGCAAATCACAATTTTTCTCGTAGAACTTTGATTTGTAAATGTCATTCAGTCATTGCAATCAGTAGCCGCTATTTTGAATCGTGAACATTTTTGGGAGCATTTCTCAAGGGGACAGAAAAAAATTATAAGCACTGGCTTGATATACCGGGTGTAAATAAATAAATGCAAAATGAAATTCTTGGGGTGATTCCTTGTGGGAAAATGAGGTGGGTCTGTCATAAAAAAATCTCATTTAAACATCACCTTCCTAAAGAGGGTGTCAAAAAAGTGAGGAAAATTAAATTAAGTAAACATTTTTTACTATCGAGAAGCTCTCAGTGAACAATTTGTTGCTTTTACCATTAGTTGTATGGGATAGAAAAACTATCCTTATAAAGTATGCCCATTTTTCTTATTGCTTCCTAACCATTTAAAAATTTATTTCAGATAGCCTAAAATACATTCTCAACAAAAAAGGTCTCTTGTATTTTTTTTTTTGTAAAGTTAATGATTTCTGAATAAAATTATTTAAAATCAGTTACAGGGCATGATTGGCACAAGGTAAAAATTTAATAAAACTAATTCATCTAGTAGGCGGCAGTCACATTGATATAATGTAATTGGTTTTAAATAAATGTTTTGCTCAGAAATGGTTAACATAATGCTTGCTACAGACTATGCCTGAATACACGATGCTTGATTTGTATGGAATTCATGTGTAGTGTGTAAGGTTTTTATGAATGGATTTTTACACACTATTCCATAAACGGCCCTTTTTTGTTTAGAGCAAATTAAGCTACCTGAAATTAATTTTTAAATGGTAAGGTTGCGATAAGAGAAAAAGTTACGTAGTGAGAATTAGGGGCAGCTTTTTTTACCCCATACAACCACAGTGGAAAATCAAATTGTTCACAGATAGCAGAAAATGTCTTACTTAATTTCATCTTTCACTTTTTTTAGAAATAAAAAAATACACTACTATTTTGGAACATATCTTCACACGGGAAGTTGAGACTTTTTTTATATAAAAGCCTCACCTTATTTTTCCACAGGGAATCAACCCTTCAATTTTTCACTAATTTATTTACACTCTTATTTACTTCAGTAAAAAATGGGTCATACTTTAGCTTCTTTGGGGAAAAATATTGTGATTCAAATCAACTTACCTTAGTACAATTTTCCTCCCTTAAGAAGTTATAGGCCTGAGAAAACACTTTTTTTATTTCATTGTTTACAAATTTGCTAGGCAAATGCATTCAAATTTTGGAAAAGGCTTTTCTTTTTTGTCAGATAAACAGGAATACCAAATCGATTTTTGAGTTAAGAGGTTTCTAAGTGCCCGTCATTTCAGATTTTTTTAAGGACAGATTTTTGGAAAATGATAACAGTTATTTTGAAAATTAAATATTGTAACATATTTCTATGGCAATAGGGATTTCGGCCAAAAATGATGATTCATTGAGGTATTTTATTAATATATGGACTATAAAATTTATATTAACATCATAAAATGTTTTCAATATATAGTATAGTCTTAGTTTCTAAATAGTGTCTTTCTAAACTTTAGTTAAATTAAATAAATGTAAGTATATAATTGCATATAATTTAATTACATTTATTTAATAGTATACTCAGAATCATAAATGGCTAGAAAAACTGGAAATTGTGAATAGATAGTTTCTAGTCTTCATATTATCTCAAATATTTCTAATTCTCAAAGCAAAAATTTACAAGTAAATACATTTTAATAGATTTTTTTATTCTATTTTTGTTTTCATTTTACACACTATTTTTTTATACTTGTATAATTACTGTATAGTGTATACTTAACACTAATATACCCACGTACCCAATATAAGTGTATCAAAACACTTACCTAAATATTGGACATTATATTATTCATATTCCATTTTTTTAATTTTAACTTTCAAGCATATTAAATTATGCAGCCATCATACCTAATGCTACCTAATAAAAACACATTTATTTTTTTGTATAAATATATTTCTCAAATATAAAATGATTTTCTAAATTAATTATTTTCTCGTACATTATCCTCACTAATTTTTAAATATAATCGTATAAGAAAAGTTTAATACCATGTTCGAGAAATTGTATTCGAAATTGACTGTAATTTTAAAACTATGTAGATACTATATTAAATTTTTATTGAAATTCTGCATAAATAGCAACTTCCTACAAAAATTTTAGATATTTTGCTAGAACCAAAACTCCACTTGCTTTTTTAAAATCTCATTATGCTATGTATTTGCATGTTTTTTAATGTTTTATTTCGTTGAATATTGTTTTTTGTGTTTTTCGTTTTCTTTGCTTATTTTATCTTTTTATATATATTTTCTATTTTGTAGAAAGCGTATAATAAACATTTTTACTATTTTTAAGTAACACTTAATTTTGTGAATTGAAGATATTTTCACAAAAAATAAATGAATTTTTTGCCCAATCTAATTTTTTTACTCTCATTGTCTACTCATTAAAAAATGTAACGCTTCGTCACTGCGCGAATTCATATCCAAATAGCTAGTACCAATGTATATTGTAAAACTTTAGTGAAATGTATCTGGCAAGAAATACCTATATTTTTTTGTAGTTAAAATTTGTTTTTTTTTATTTTGTTCTGGTCAGCGGTTCTCAACCTGGGGTAGTACCTGATTTTGTCTCGAGATATCAAAAAAAAATTATTTTAATATTAGGGGACGCAATTTAATAAAATTGCCAAAAAAAAAAAATTTTGAATACAGCTGATCTAGATTTGTAGTCAATTCTATTTTTTAAATTTTATGTACCTACTAATTTCAGTATCATTTTGTTTTTGTGAATCTCACTTGGAACGTGAAACAAGACAAGTGCCCGTTATGTTTGCTAAAGTACCTATTTTTATTTTATATAGCCATAGATTAACATAAATGGCTTATTTTATTCGTTATTGTTTTGTTGAAGTATATTACTAATTTTTATCTAGTGTTATATTTCTGTTAATATCCTAAATTATAATAAATATAATAAAAAAAAAATACTTTTTTTTACCTAAACCACATGTATTTGTAAAATGTGAATAATTATTACTATGTGGCTAAAAACTTCAGATTTAAATATCCAAATCAAATTAAAATTGACAACAAAATTATAAAAAAATTATTATTGTATCATCTCTTTTGCATTGATATATTAAAATATAAATTTATTACACATCTACAATTTTTGGATTAATACAGTGGAAACATTTTAATATAATCAATTTTGACTTATTTCTCTTCTCCATTTTTTTTATTTAATACTGTCCTCGGTTTATTGAATTAAAAAAAAAAATTGACAAACCACGTAATATTGTGAAGTAACAATTTCTATGTGTAGGAAATATAAATTGAACAGGTTATAATTGCTGAACAAGAATTTAAAATAAATAAATAATATTATTTGGTCTCTTGAAAAGATTTGTATCCAAATAGACATCTACAGAAAAACCAATATACACATTTTTCAGTATTAGTAAAATGACCTCATTTGAGAAATGGTACATATAGATATAGATCCAGTTCAACCAATTTCACTTAATATGAATGATAAAGGGTTTATTCTGGAAAATGGTAATCTATATATATTGTTCAAGTAAAATGGGTTAAGCTGTCTACTGATTTCATTTTTATTTGATTAGTTAAATCTTTACTTTTATGTGAAAAATATGTATATAAATGTAGAACAGATGAGTGGAATTTATGTATAAAAATTTACCCAGTGATTTATAGTGTTACATTTTAAATATTTGTTTGGTTATAAATTGTATAGTTCTTAATTAATTGTTAGCTTTTAGGTAAGACAAGTGATGATTTATAGTAGCATAGTAGTACATTACAAAATATTTGCAGCAGATCATCTGGATACAAATTTTAGTTTTATTAATTTTGTTCTTTACAAGTTTAGTGTTTAAGTACAAACAAAAAAATTGATCTAGAAGACAACACATTAGTGATGAGAAAAAAGTAACTACTCGTTACAAAGTAAGCGTTACTTGTCAAGTACTCAAAGTAACGATTACTTAATCTGAAAGACTCGTTACTTAGGCTGTTTAATTAATACTTATGCGATTCATTATAACGAAATAATGTAACTAGTCCTAAAATAACTTGGTCACGATTGATGTCATGTATTGAGTATTCAACTAATAACTAATGCACAGATCATTGGATGAAAAAAAAAACTAATGTTAAGCACTACGAAATACAACGTAATTGACAACGAGCGAACTTATATCGTTACGGAGACTATTGCTCATACAGTACTATGACAGTTACTGCCAACACCCTTCCAGCAGGTGGCATTTAATTTGACGATTTTAGCTTTAGATGTTTGATTTGATTTATTATTTCAAATTTTAGTTGCTCTTCACGCACGATAAAAAAGAAGCAGCAAATTACTTTTTTACACAAAGAAAGACTTTTTATGTTCATAAAATATAGACAATAAGTACTTAAGTACTACATACAATAATTACTTCAGTTATCTGTATGTGTACCTACACGATACGTTCACTTTTCTGTTTTACTTATCACTACTACTGCTACTACTAAGTAACGAGTCCTAATACTAAAAGTAACTAATCATTACAAGTATTCAAAAGTAACTAAAGTTTGCATCACTACAACACATACCTACCATTTTGACACTTACCAAGTTTTAGACAAAAGTATCCTATAAAATGAAAACTTTAGAATACAAAATTTAGTGTAACATAATTCTTGATTTAAATGAATAAAATTGTACCTACAAATGTGATGTTTTCAAAACGATACTGCACTTGGTTGATACGGATATATATAAAAAGTATCAATCCTTCACATACATTCCACACTTCTTGAAACCTTTTTACTGTCAAAATACAAATACAGGTTCTAGGCAGTACTAAAACCTTTATATTTTGAAGCAGTAACGAAGTCATTCACAATATAAAAATTGTTCAAACTTAAAGATCCTTACCCATATGAGCAGTTAAATAAATTTTATTACTTCAGAATTATTTAAACTCATTTATCTCACAGGACCTTATTTTTGTCATTCACATATGTTTGTCCAGACCATACAGAACGACTCAAACTATAAGGTAAATTCATTTCACATGGGTGTTATGCCTGTACGATCCAAAAAAGGTTCAAATTTTGAATATAAAGTTGATCCTAAATAACTATGATCGATACAGTAAATAACAGATTCTGCAATTTGTTACGGTCAATATAGAGCAAGTCTAATTTTTCATTAAAAATTTTTCACTATCTGTTATTTATTGTATTAATGATCATAGATATTTAGTATCAATTTTACATCCAAAATATGAACCTTTCTTGGTTCATACCATCAGGCTTCAGATACAACAATTTTGGATATCACAATACAAATAGACTAATTTTATAACTTATTGTTTACATATCATTTTAAGTTTAAACTGAAGTAGACCCAACTCTCTAAATTTAAATGGGCTTCTATAATTTTTCTATTTTTAATTAATTAAACTGATTTAAATATTTTCCAATGGCTGATGTACTTCGGTCAATAGCCATTTGGTTTATTCAATAAAACACGTTTATTATATTTATTATTTTCCAGGCACTTTTAGTGTTTGGACCCTGTGCATGAGAATAAAAAAAAACGACATCATGAGATCTACCTTACCACATTATGGAGTTTTTTCCCTAAATTATTTGCTAATATCAAATTTCAAAAGTATATACAAGGTGTTTATTTTAATACATTTCATTTTTAAAACAGATATTTAATTGATTGAATACTTACATAATTGCCTGGATATTTCTGATGTGTTAGATTTCATAAATAGAGAAATTATTCTTTGACACAAAATCTTAATCACAAGTGGCTCTTGATTATGAATTACTCGCCTTGTACAGGAATTTCTCTACAAATCACTTTAAAAATACGCTGAAACAAACACCCTGTATTTACTGTTGAAGTGAAATATTAGCATTAGCAAATAGGCACATTTAATGCAATGTTAGAAAAAATTTTGAAACGTCAGAAAACCTAAAATGAAACCAGCCCACAAAGTTCCATAACTCAGTAAGTTTTTTTTTTAAATAAGATTTAATTTTTAAGCAAAAATTTATAAGAGTTAATCTAGTACGCCATGCTGAAAAAAAAATGAAATAAAACCATCACCAATCAACAAAAATATAAAGAAATTAAACATTTAATATGAAATTTTAAACTGAAATAAACAAAAAAATATAGGGTCTCATTTAAATTTAAAAAAAAAATAGTTGTTTCCAGTTAAACAAGAAGTGACATGCTTCACTTATGAAATTTGTGTATTTGTAGTATATTCTACTCATGTTCAATATGGTAGCACGCCATCAGAAACAAGCTATGAGGATAACTATTAGTTTAGGTCATCCCGTATAAAGCAGGCGCCAAATATGCTTCTAAAATAAATACATTTAAACAAAGCCACCGAATAAATAAGAAATATAATTATTACAAAATTCAAAAATAACAAAGTAATGCCTGTTAATTCCTATAGATAATAAATTGTGAACCTTTCTTAATTTGTACCTTTTACATTACACGAATTCTCCATAAAATCATTTAATTAAAAGCGATTGTGATAAAATACATTGCAAAATGAAACTGTCTCAAAATCAGGCCAGTTAAAATTTTGCCAAAGTCTATTACTTTATATTTTTGTATTTCTTCTTCGATTTAGATGATCCCTTCGTCAAATTGTAGGTATTATGGTCGAGTTTACAATACCCTATAGCATTAATAATTTCATTAATGTACCTATCAGCATTCAAGACACCTTTCGCGATAACGTACAATTCGGTTGTGTTTCCAAGATATTCCAAGGCCATACTGCCACTGACCCTCCAATCTCTTTTAACTCATTTAGAATCATGTGGTAGAAAAAGGAACAAATTTGATATATTTTTTACAAACACATCTGTGGACATTTATAAACATCCTATAAGTTACAACAAAGAATGCATTCCTATTTTTTGTGTTGCGTTAACGCAACATTGGGAATGTCCATACAAAATATATGTAAATGTATTATTTATGATAGTCTTTCAAATAATGAGAATGTAATGATAGATTACATTAGGATCGGTCAGTGGTCGCGCGGTTTAAGGCGTTAGTACTTGAATCGAGGTGACTAGACGGAGTTGGCTCGAGCCCAGCTGCGGTAGATCGTATATAAGCTATATTCGTGGAGAGGATTGGCACCTCTCTGTGGGTATGGTAGGGTGGAATAATGTTAACTTGGGTCAATGTGAGAGATTGATGCCGGTTAATATTTGACTACCCCCCTAATTAATGAGGTTTTCCTCATTCCTGCACTGAATAGTGGTTAGGGCCTACCAACGTAAGTCGTTCCAAGGCGCAAATGCGGCCTGCTTAATAATAATATGCCGTTCTCTCTTCCGCACAAATCTCCGACTTCTGGGCTAATCTCCGTGATTAGAATGAGGGGTAGAGATATTATGTAGTACACAATAAAACTGTTACATTCTCTGTAACGCCTGCTCCAGTTAGAATTTCATTCGATAATGTATCCAACATTATCCAGTCGGTAGTAATAAGGCTCCGTACAAGCTCTATCTAGCTGTGAAATTCAATTATCCTTACTTACAGTCTGTACAACTTCCAAGAATTGACGATAGAATCTCTCATATAAATAGCTGTCCTCAGCTGCTGACATGTTGTGCTATTAGGCGGATACATAATCCCACTTCTGAAACTGCAGTAAAATGAAAAAGTGCTTACCGCAGCAGAGATTTGTACACGGGACCTACTAATCTATATCTGTCGTTATACATAATTTACTACAAACTCGTAAAAAAGTTATCCAAATATACTTCTCCAGACAACTTATCTTCTAAATCTTTCAGCAAATTCTTGACTACTTCTTCACACAGACTAGATGCATTTTTCTTCATTTTGGACAATCTTTCCACCATACATTTGAATAAATATTTGCCACTAGATCTAACGCACCACATTTTGAAACAGAAACGTGTTGGCTTTCCATTCATGAACATTTTTGCCGAATGATGTCCAAAATAGGGAATTATTTCTTCACCAATTGATATTAACCTGATTTCTGTCCTCATAGATGTAAATTACAGACAAGCAAATGTTGCATTACAATTTACGGTTTGTTCAAATGTTGCGTTTTCGATAATTTTCTGTAATGTTTGTATTGACATTCGCTTTGTTTCCAATATTATACAAATATAAAAAATATAATATTATATTTGTTTGCTATATTCATGGAGAGGATTGGCACCCTCTCTGTGGGTATGGTAGGGTGGAATAATGTTAGCTTGGGTCAATGTGAGAGATTGATACCGGTTGATATTTGACTACCCCCCTAATTAATGAGGTTTTCCTCATTCCTGCACTGAATAGTGGTTAGGGCCTACCAACAAGTCGTTCCTGGGCGCAAATGCGGCCTGCTTAATAATAATATGCCGTCCCCTCTCCCGCACAAGTCTCCGACTTCTGGGCTAATCCCTGTGATTAGTATGAGGGGTAGAGATATTATTATTATTATTTATTATTATAAAATAATTCTGCTAAATAAGTTTTATCTCAGCAAATTTAATGTCTATTTCACATATTTAAAAAACTTAAAATATAATTTTTTACGTTTACTATGGCTAAACTGCTTAAAACTTTTGGAAAAATAGATCATTGTGCAAAAAATCATGTTGCGTTAATCCAACCATGGGAATAAAACATTTGATACACAAGAAAATGCAAAAAACATTACTTTGCGCTATGTATATCTTAGCCGGTAATGTTTTTCTAAAATTACCAAGAGCATTGTAAATTCAACAAGAATACCTACAACTTGACGAAGAAATCGTCTAAATGAAAGGAAAAGAAAAAAATAAATAAACTTTAGCAAAATTATGACCAACCACGTTTTTTTGCTGTCCAGTGTATGAAATACAAACTTCGAATATTATAAACATAACAGAAATATCCAAAATAAAATAAAGGAAAAAATCATAAAGGTAGGAATATTTCTGATTTGTTTTCAAGCGTAGTCTTTAAAACATGAAAAAATATAAATATAAAATTTGTACATTGTCACAGCCATGGTTTAAATTTATATATAGTTATACAAAATAAAATAATAGAAGGCAAAGGAAAGTTGATTAAATAAATAAAAATCCGTTTTTGTGTCTAAACTATTTTTTATATCTAATGCATACATTCTTCTTTTCCTTCTTCCGTTGTCCACTTCCCTCCTCTCTTCCCTCTGAAGCTAAATTAAATATAAAAGGAAACAAAATATTTTGTTTTACTAACACTGAGTTAAGATAATAGATATCCATACATTACATATTGAACTTAACTATCAGCACACGATAAATGTACTAGTTTTACAATGATAAACTATGAAGCTAATTAATGTCGGGAGCGGTGGCTATCTTCTCCTCTTCTGTCCCGTTCCCTGTCACGGTCGCTCTCTCGTCGTCCAGACTCACGTTCACGTTCGCGGTATCTGTCATCGTAGTAACGTGACTTCGGGGGCACGTCTCCAGCTCCGTCGACTGGATCAGCGGGTGACTTGTTTCTTGATCTTGATACACGTGACCTAAATTACAATAGGAAATTGATATATGATATATGCAGAAGTACTATCTCAATTATGAAAGTATACTTTAGAGGTGGAGAAGTTCTGATTGATCGAAATTGAAGATTTAAATCAAAACAGTCAAGTGTAGTTCTTTTCAAAAGCCAACATAATAATTGACTCAATCTGCTTCATTTAAGTATTAGAGCAAGCGTGGTATCGAATAGAAATTAAAATAAGAAGGCTCACTCTCCAATTCTCTATTTCATTTCCTATCTTTTCACTTGGAAACTGTATTTGAGTATGGTTTTAGAACCATTATGATGTTTGGGGTTTGTTATAATTTCTCATCAAAGCTAAATAAGGAAGTTGCAAGATGTTACAATTTTATATACTTTTTCTTTTTTTTTTTTTAATCCATTACTTAAATACAGGAAGATTACTTGGCAATATTTGGGAGGTGAAATTTTTTCAACTATTTATCTATACATTCCTGAATTAAAAATATATACCAGTTGCGTAATTACTAGGTGGCCAGTGTATTTCTGTAAGAAAAAAGTACGTAGCCTTTCATTTAAAGAATAGTATTTTTCTAGTTTGAATACGTTTTCTTCAACACCCTGTATTTTAAACGTTGGATGGGAGTTGTATATATTTGATGTTGAAAGTTTCATGCAATTTTGTTTTAAATTGGTTTGATGATCCATGGGGAAAAAATCGATGACCATTCTGAAGCAAAAAAAACCTAAACCTTCATTGAATTATAAATTTTTATTTTTACACCGTCTATCAAGCTTTTTTGAATGATCCTATAAATTTGAAGCGGCACGACAGTGATTCCAAAAATGTAAACAAAACTTTTTAAATGTTCAAGTTAAGTTTTTAAGCTAGAATATTGTCCTTAAAGGATTCGAGTAGGTCCCGGAAGGCACAATATCAACATCTTGCCATCAGAATGGCCTGGAAAATACAAAATTCTTTTTGACTTTTCAAGTTTTTTTTTTTTTTTGAAGTAGAAACTCCCGATACGTTCTGTTCTTGTATCTTGTGGAAAATCGCCGAGGGGCCTCAAGAAAAGAGAAAGCTAGGAAAACCCGAAAAAGTCTTCATCGAAATTGATTAGGAATTCTAAAAATATCTTCAAATTTTACGTCAGTAATGTACTTTTTTTCTTAAAAAAATATACACTGCCCACCCAGTAACTATGTCAATGGAGTGTATAGAACATTAATTCATGTTGACAAATTATCACTCCCTCAATATTGTCAAATACTTTTCCTGTATTTGTTACGAAAAAAATTACAAATTTAGAAAATTGTAACATCCCGTAACCCTCTTATTAAGCTTTGAATAAAAAATTGTTATATAACAAACCCCAATTATTTTGATCAATAGAATATATCAGTGAAGTTCGAACAAATTTATTGTTAATACCCTGTAAATTCTGTAAACTTGGGCAAGAGATAAATAGTTGTAAGATGTACTCTAGATATAACTAAATAAACAAAAATGTCACTTACTATAGAGAGTTCAAAAGAAATGTTTGGCCAAAATATGAAACCGAATTCATCTCCATCTCCAATATATTTCTACCCAAACATATTTATTTACACAAATACTAAACTAAAAACAAGCTGCTTGACGTTTACTACATTAAATTACACATTTAACTAATTTTTGTCCAAAGGGTTAACTATACAGTAATTAACAATTGCTGTAGATGTACAAGGTATTTCTCTATATTTTACACTCCACCTAAAACTTTTAATTCTGGATAGAGAATGAAGTGTTAAGAATATAAGTTATACGAACTTTCCTTGTGCTGTAATTTGACTAGTGGCTTGTGAAAATGAAAATACTAATATTTCGAGAATGAAACATATAACGTAGACCATTTTTAGGGTAGAATTTTACGAATCACATACACAATTTCTGTGGCAAAAAAATTCATTTGAACATTGCAGACAACTAAAATAGAAGTTGTCCACGCTGAGATTATGAACAGAATATATATGTGCAAAATATTATTTTCATAATTGATTGACAGTATATTTGCTTATATCTATGAACATATTATGAAAACAATATGTTTTGCAAATATATGAACAATCCTGTTTGAGACATTAGGATCGGCATTCCATATTTTAATTTTGCAAATTGTCTATGGGACCTTAAAAATGGTATATGTTTAATTTCTCTACCAAAACAAAGCCACTTTAATTTTACGTCATATTTTTACTGAAAAGTTTTGGTTCAAAATTAGTTTGAGTATAGAAGCTCAACTGTATATTTGGTAATAGTTATGCAAATAACTGTTACTTTTGTTGTTTAAGGGGTTATTTGTTAATATTTTTATATTTCAGTGGCAGCAATACCCAATTAAACAAAAAAAAGTAACAAAAAAAAACAAATACTATAGACAAATAACAGTAAATATTTATATATTTATAAATTACAAGTTTGTTGATCCATATCTAACCAAAACATGAAATGTTCATTTCTTGAATGGAAGATATGGTTTAGAGATACTTTTACAACATATTTTTATCCAAAAATATCAGTCGAATGTAAGGTGCAAAATATACTGTATAAATAATTTCAAAGAGAAGCTAGTACATTTCAAAATGATATTCCTTTAAATATCAACTTGATTTTCACAGTTTTTCCATAATTTACAGTATATGAAAAAAAAAAAAATAATAATAATAGTTTAAAATCTAGAATACTCCAGTGGCAGCTGGTGAGATTTCAGGTATGCCATATCTCAATAGCCAGACATGAAACCCAAACCAAACTTTAGGGTATATGTACTGTGGTCATATAGAGAACTTTGGTAGGAGGATTTTACAGTTTGCGAAAAAACGTGGGCCTCACCTCAAATTTTCAAAATGGCTTCTTTAAATTTCGAGAAACATTTTTTCCCATAAACTAGATGTAATTTTACGTATTTGTAGAATTTCCAGCATTTTGAAATTTTTATAATGTATCACAAATACAATACTAATTTTCAAACTGCTGTAACTTTAACAAAAATTAAAATTTTGTAATAAAATCTGAATCCTATTGGTAGAATTAGGTCTAGATTATGATAAAAAAAATGTTTGTCAAAATTTAAAGAAGCCAATTTGGAAATCTTAGGTGAGGCCCACGTTTTTTTTAACTTTTGCAAAATCGTTCTCCTTCTACTGAAGTTCTCTATATAGCCACAGTACATATATACTATAGTTTGGTTTGGGTCCCATGTCTGGTTATTAAGATATGACATACCTGAAATTTCACCAGCCGCCACTGGAATACTCCAATGGTGATATAAAAGATAGATATTACGATAATATTCGAATGTACATAATGTTCTAATACAAAATTATAACAAAAAGAAAAAAAACACAAAATTATATTAGATAATAAAAATATTGATTCCTATTATGAAAACAATGACAACAACTGTTAAATGAGTTATGCCACGGGAATATAAGTTTTTTTTTATTGGATAATTAATTTGTTAAGCTAACAGGTGACAATGTGAAAACACTCAGTATCATGATTTAAAAAATTTATCTTGTGAATTGGTCTTTACTAGTGAAGGAGATACTGATAGTCTTATAGATAAACATAACCGTAAAAGAGACTTAGTTGTTATGCAATCAGCTTTTTATCTAGCACATTGCTTTTACTAATTATTAGGACATGGGGTATATCTCCCTTACCATTAGAGACAGATATAACAATCCTATTATTGTACTCAAAAAAAATTCTATCCAAGTGCTATAATATTAAAAATATAAATACATTTCATAAATAATTTACTCACCTAGAAAAACAAAATTATGAGAACAATAATCAATTTAAGAGTAATTTATTAGATATTGTGAATTATTGTTTGCTTTCTACTTGTTACTAAAGAGGATTTTCAAATTGAGAGAACTTAAGTTTCATCAATTATTATAAAACATACAGGGTGCCCAATATGTATGGAATAATGCGTATAGCTTTTTAAAAGCACCCTGTATAAAACTGTCCTTATTTGGCTCCAAAACAAACTCAGGGTTACCAAAAGATGTAAAAAATTTACTAAAACTTTTATATGAACAATTTTCTTATATGGATGATGATGCATTATTCCATACAAATTGGACACCCTGTATAACTACAGAAATTTGCAGATATAAAAAAGTACTCAATTTAATCCAACAAACGGTAGAACGTGTAACGTTCATATTATTTACGAATCATTAAAATATAAACTGAACAAAAATTATCCATATCTTAAAGTACCGTAAATATTATTTAATTTTTCTAGAGATAAATTATAATCCATCTCAATTATTGATTCCAATATAATAAAGTTTAAGTCTAATTAAAATAATTTTAAGTTACACTTTTATGAGTAAAACTAACCTTTTAATACTGTATATACAGGGTTAACTATGACTTAGTACAAATATTTTAAGAGGGGATAGGGAAAAATAACAATTAACGGAATCACCTTTCAAAAAAATTCCAAACTTATTTATAAAGCCAAAAAAATTTTTTTTCGATATTATTTTAAATCCTTATTTAACGCCGCCAATGCTTGTTGGTTGCATACTCTACAAGCATGCAACAGTCGCTCATTAGTCAGTATCGCTGTCATGTCATAATTGAATTCCTGTGTTTACGTTGTAATTTTGTGTTCTTCTTCAGTCTTTAGTGCCTTATTTTAATTTTTAAACGTTTTATAGTTATTAAATAAAGATATTTGTGTTGGGTGCAGAAACTTTCCCACAATATAGTTCGCCGGTTTGGTTTTCTAGGTTATGGGACAAGACCGCCGCGGTTACATTAAAACGTCTATTATTCGTTTTGATCGATTTTGTTATAATAAATAGGCATCTAATCTATCTAATTGTACCTACGGGAAGTGTCTTTTATCGGTAGTGAGTGGCTGTAATGAGCGAATATGTAGTTCTACCAGTTTATAACAAAATAATGGAAAACGAATGCAAAATACTGGAGCTAAGTGGATTAACTGTTACCTATCTATCAGGTATTATTACTATTAAGAATGTTAATTTTCGTTTCTACATTTAGAAATGCTGCAAAAAACGACGATGGTAGTAGATATTGTTGACAGATGTAAGTTTTATCTATGGATCTAAGCCATCTTAGTCGGTTCTTATCATAGGCGCCGACTTTCCGTAGGAAAAAAGGGTTTTGCCCCATTTTTTAAATATCGAGCTAAAATTATGGAATAATTTTTTTATTGTCTTTTAGGCCTCCCTCAGCATGTGGTTAAATTTTTTGTACTTAGTCATAGTTAACCCTGTATAAATAAAAAGGGCTTAGTATTGAACTATTATACTCGGAATAGCCGCACAGAAGAGCATAACCATTAAAAATATAATTTAATTTGTTTTAAACAAAGATATTTGAAAATATTAAAACTTATTCTTCATTAATAAAATTGTTATTACTGTAAAATCAACAAGCATACCCATAGAAACAAGACTAAAATTTAATAAAACAAAATGTATTAAGCATTATTTTAGAAATGATTTGCAATATGCAAATTACTAGAAATAAAAAAGTGATGTGTTTTAATCTTCTTTCCAAAGAAACACTTTCAGCTTTTAATGTATAAAAATCAGTTAAAGCACAAATAATTGTGTAATGAAATGTGTAATATATAAACGAGTGTTTGCAAGAGTTTCAAAGAGTATCTCCAACTCCGTGGTTAAGCATTTTATACCTATAATAAATTTAGTTTTTAAAAAATTTCGAACTTAGTATGTGATGAGATACTCTATGAAATCTCATTAAAATTGTTGTAAATTTAAAAAAGTGACTACTTTAAATTTACCATAGAAAGAAAAATATAATCTGATCTTAAGAAACTTTCATATTTACCCATTTTAAAATAATATAAATTTATATTTTCAAATGCAGTACATTATATAACATTTTATAATTATTGTAAATACTATTTCTTTACCTTATGTTAACACGTTTATAAATATTTATAAAATGTTTTATCCCAATCAAAATTAATAAGCTTATTACTTACTGTAATTTTTTTATAATCAACAAGGATTGAATAACATCATTTAAGTCACTTACACACAAATGACTCAATACAAATTTAGTTTTACTATTCAATTCACAATCTGTTGAATACAGACAAATTTTACTGCAATTTTACAACTATAACAATATTGAATATGCAATTTGCAACATATTAATCTAGCTTTTTTTTCTTAAAACTCAATTAAGATGACATTATTCAAACAAATACTAATAATTTCAGTGATAAAAATGACTGCACCAAATTGTTTTCGATATGCTGCTGGATCTCTGATAAATCATATTTACATAGTTATTAACCACCACAACATATGTAGCTTCCAGTGCAAGAAACTACATAGTGTTTATATCTAATATATAAAATTCTCGTTAGACGCCATACTCCTCGGAAACGGCTTGACCGATTTTTATTAAATTTTTTATGTATATTCGGTAGGTCTGAGAATTGGTCATAATCTATTTTTCATACTCCTAATTGATAAACCCTAAACATTTATTTTTTATTTTTTGGACAAATTTTTTTATTTTTTTTTTTATGATGTGGCATTAAAAAAATAAAACCCTTAATTTTCACCCTTCTATCACATACCCCTATTTTTTAATAGCCATTTTAGTAATTTAATCATTTTTAACCCTGGTCGATAACTGATCGATTATCACTAGATCAGTTATCCCCGCCAGGCGTCTACTGGTGTCACTTCTCACCACAAACCTAAAAAAATATAGACAACGTCGGTTCATGATATAGGTTACGTGACAGGTGCCGCGTTTTCTAGGGACCTAAGGTCCAGAAAATTGATATTTTATTTGCTTTATGTTGGCGGTTGTGCAAATATGATGGCTGCATTGCAATATGAAATTAACTAACTTGCTGTCATTAAAGAATGTGACATGAATGTGACCAATCACAGTAAACAAATGAGATTCACGCTACAATACGACCAACGTAAATTGGCATAAAAACCAAGTTTTAGCGATTCTGGGCCTTTTAGGGCAGCCATGAATTAGCGATCGCCGGCAATATGACACTGGCACAGTCTATATTTTTTCTAGGTTTGCGCTACTCACCCAGTAAACAGCACGGAGTAGAGATGAGAACCAAGTCGACTACCAAAATATTAACTAGAAATAATTCATATGGCAAAACGTTTGCCGGGTCACCTAGTTTTTAATAAAAATCATATTTGGAAAGTGAAATGTCTTAAGAAAAATTGGCTGTTAGAATCAAGTTTCCTTGCAATATTTTAAAACTAGCTCAAACACTCCAATTTTTGTAAGGATGCATTTTTGTTAAAATGTCACTTTCCTGATCTATTCCACTCGTTCTCACCTCAAAATAAGGGGATGAAATGATAATATACCCCTTGACCGTTTATCAGAATTTTTACATACATAAACATTTTGAAGAATTTGTTTTTTAATAGCCCTGTTCAAAACAAAACTTTTTTGTCTACACAAATTCTGAAATTCCCTCTAGTTTTTGCAAAATAAAAATAAGGCCATCCTCTCAACCCTATCATTTTCCGAACGATAGTTTTTGTAAATGGTCATTTTAGCTGTCAGCCATTATTACCAGTTCATTTAATTGCTTTTTATCATTTTTATGATATGTTTAGCTGATGTTTTGAGACTGTTATGTGTTTAAAAAGCCATGGAAATTTGGTTTCAGCACTTAAATTTAAAGAGTTGTAACTTCTTAGGGGAAGCTAAAATTATTTTCGCTGTCAATCAGCTAAAGAATTCAAAGTTTCATTTTCCTCAACGATTTTCGAAACATTCTGTTTGTTGAGTATCTCAGATAAGGTTAAAGCAAACAAACCTTAATCTAAATAATTTGATATTTTGCGCAAATTAAATCAGAACATAAGCATAAGAATAAAATCAAAATATTGAAACTTTGAAGGAGTTTTTTTTTTACAGAACTAATATTGTACATAATTTTATTACTGCATACAAATTTCCAAGATTTTTACAGAAATTTATGAAAATTTTTTGAAATATTTGCAACGTCTCGATAATTTCAGAAATTTATGAAAATTCCATGCATTTTAAAAATTTCTGAAATTTTCTGCAAAACTTGAGGTTTCAATGAAAAATTTAATTTCGTTATAAATTTCATGAAATTTAACACTAGCATAAATGCCTTCCTATTTAAAAAAAAAAAAACAGTAAAATTCAGTTTAACTTTGTTAAGAAAAGCATAAACCTGAATCATTTGTTTCACTTATGACGGCTAACTGCTTGTCTATGAGTTATCACACACGTACATCAAATTTTGACATAAACCTCCCTGATATTTCAAGGTTTTCCAGACGGATTAGTAAAAATTTCCAGGTTGTGACAACGTATCTTTCTAATAAGATTCCATTCAGTTTTTATTTTATTTTTTTAATATCAAATGGCAACACAGATATGCTATAAAATGTTTAGTTTGACAAAATTTAAAAAATTAAAAATGGGACGTACATTTTTTTGTTACATTTTTTAATGTCTTGTTTGTCAAACTTTTTGTCGATATCAACAACGTAAATATTTGCTGACTATGATTATTTCAAAATGACATGCAGTGGTAGCCACAATGAACGAACCAAATGGAAAGTTTTTTACAGAAAAAAAAAAAAAAAATAATGCAAAGAATTCTAATACCTGTAATAGAATCTCTTCAATTTTAATATCACGTCTCTCAACCACAGACATCTACATTCAACTGCCAAATACATGTCATATCTTCAACACACTCACTTGATCCGTATCTAGTTTCCCAAATCTAAATATATTTATACTCACGTGTCCTCCGGTTCTCTCTCTCTATAGTCACGTTCTCGTTCCCGCTCTGCCCGCTCTCCTCTACTCCTAGACCTGTCCCGCTCCCTGTCACGTTCCCTGTAACTATCTGCGTAGTACCTATCGCGATCGCGATCCCTATCCCTGTCACGTTCGCGTTCCCTATCCCTGCTCCTGTCGCGGTACCGGGAGGATGATCTCTCGCGTCTGGCCCTTCTGTGCGATCTATCTCTCGATCTCGACCTGTCCCTCCTTCCCGAGCTATAACTCTTATCCTCGACGCCTCTTAGAGTGTCCTGCAAGGAACTGATCAAAATCTTGCAGCGGTCGTCGTTCGCCACCTTCGACTGCTTGATGAGAGAGATTGCAGTGACGAGCGTCTCTATGGCGCTCGCGTATTCTCCTGCTGCTGCGTCCGAAACCGCTCTTCCGATAGCTGAGGAGGAAACCGTTCGGTTCCTCGACATTATGTCTTCAAATTCCTGTTCGCTCAGAGGAGGCATGTCGGGTCTGTGGTCTGGCGGGGGACCCCCGTAAGGAGCAGGCGGCATGTTGCTTGGGGGGCCATAACCGTGGGGAGGACCATGTGGAGGGACAGCGGCGGGACCCATAGGAGGGCCGTGCGGAGGCCCATGCGGTGGTCCGTGTGGTGGGCCTTGTGGAGGACCCTGAGGCGGCATAACTAAAAATACAAAGGTTAAGTTATACAAAGTGATCTACAACTAGTGTCCAAACTGGTAGGTAGATTTTTGAAAAATAATAGCATTTTTAGCTATATACACTATTTTCTTTAAAGAAATATAGTGTTGTTCGATTTAGATACAAAGGTACAGTTTCATGGGATATATGTTACGAAAGAAAAAAAAAACAAAAACATATATTGTCCATTTGTGTAGAAACAAGTGTGGCTTTGAAAGAAGTAACAAATTTAATAAGGTCTTAGACAATTGCACATGTAATAATACTTTGAGTGTGGAGAATATTTTTGAAATCTGTAGAAATACCCAGCCACTTGCAGCACATCGCTATAGCCAATTACTGGCCAAATTTAATTAAAAAAAATGACTTAGATATATCTGAAATTCCCATTAAGCACTAGAAAACCAGAAGTTAAAATATTATGAATCCTAATTTATTTAATGACCCGCATTAACATCTCATTACCATCGACATTCTACACAATATTAGATTTTTTTCTTTCATAACACAGATGTATCTTTATACCAAAATTAAAGAAAAAAGTTTTTCTATCTTAAAAATTATGTAGTGAAAACGATTTAAATTATTAATCTTCCCTGTATTAATTAGGATACATGTTAATAAAGTTAAATGCTATTATTTTACAAAAATCTACCCACCAATCAGTTTGGCACACTAGTCGTAGATCACCGTTTAATAAACAACAAATTGACATGTTCACTGCGATATGAGTCGTATACAAGCTGTTTTCATCATGGAATTCATAATTTAAATTAGAGATACAGTGTAGACTTGATATTCCGGATCCTCTATAATTCGGATTCTTCGTAATCTGGACTCATTATTTCAAACACTGTGTATTCTGTAATCCGGATTTAATGTACAAACATACGTATTTATGAGTTTATGTTGTGTTTTTGATGTTTAAGTCTTTATTTTATGAAATTAAAATGAATTTATATTTCGTTTTATACAAGCTGTGTTCCATAAATAAAAATAAGTCCTAAAATAGAATTTTATTACATATCAGTCGTGAGTTGCAGTAATTCGGATTTTTCGGTAATCCGAATCAGGCTGGTTTTAATTAGTCCGGATTATCAAGTCTGCACTGTAGCTTATTAAACACTATTTTTCTTAATTCATGTATGCTCTTTAAAATAGCAAAAATTTAACTAAACTCGCGTCAAGAATTCAGACGTCTTACGTTACACATTTGGTTTTATTGTCAACGTAATTTTCGATATTTGGTTCCGTTAAAAACAATCATTTTTTACAATTTAGTGCAATATATAATGCAAACTTATAGTGTAGTATATAGTTTTATTACTGTCAGTTGCAGTTTCTTAAATATTTTGATAAAAATATAATGAATTATTCATTTGTTCGTACGACATAAGTCGTTGAATTCTTGTCGCGAGTATAGTAACCACTAAGACAAACAAGTTGAACAAACTAACTTTGTGAATAAATTAGTTTCAACTTAATTATGCTACTAGTTTATGGAGAAGCCGTCAAAATTTACCCTTAACAACTTGTAAGTATGTACAATATTTTCCCGCCAGGTTCCATTCTAACAGATAATCTTGTTCAAATGGTAGAATGAGTCCGAGACAAGATAAATGCAATATAGAAGAAACGATCATACACACCATAGAACAACATCCTTTAGCGAGTATTTTTTCAATGCCATTCAAAGAAAACTTTTCACATAGGGTATTCTTCAAAAAAGTTATTTTCCCTCTGTTATATACAAAAAGTTCAAGAACTACAACTCTAGGAAAGCAACAAGCTCTCGATAAGAACTATAATCATCATACTTTTGTAACAGATGAAGCTACTACTTTACCCACCGTGGCATCAGTAACGACTTGCACATTTGGGAAACTGAAAATGCATCATGCTCTCTTATATTCAACAAGAACTTTCAGTTAGTCTGGGTTGCTATTGTGAATAGATTGGTCAGGCCACTTATTGTACATAATCGTTTCAGATGGCCATATCTGTGGCTGAAAATAGTGGAACGTTGACGTAATTTTAAAGTTAGGAATTTTAAATTCCGTTAAAGTCACCAAAAAGAATTATACATTATTGAATGCTAGAAAATTCAACTTAGGTAGTGTTAGTATTTATATTGCCAAAATATAATGATTGTATACTTAAAATATTTATTGAAAGTGGCTCTTTTTATGGAATTTTTACTTCAACAATTAATTTTCACATTTAAGCCAAAGTAAGAAAAATGAACACAACCCTTTCCTAAGTTCATCCTTTATGTGTATTTTGCTGCAGTAAAAAATAGTGTTAACTTTTTTGTCGAAGAAAACGGTAAACTTAAGGCTGGGATTTTGTATACATATTTTTACCGTCTAACAGGGCTTCAAGCGAGGACACAGAACTCCAAGAAAATTTAAATAATTGGTTACTATTATACATCAACGTATTCACAAAGGTTCCCGCTAGTGCATGAGATAATTTTCATTGCCCATAAAATCACAAGAATAATTAAAATACATCAATTTTAGCCACACAGTTACTACACCAATATGTCGCAATTACGGCAAAATTATCACAGCCACAGCCACCAAATTACTTCACTCACTAGCCAGGACAACTTGTGTTTCACTTTCAGATTAATATTTATTGGTAATTTTACATTTTGTCCTCGAGTAAAATCATAACATATATCACGGCTTCCATTTTTTTGTACGCCAAAATGCACGATAAACTTCAGGAAACCTTGTGGTTCGGGCCTATACGGTTTGTATAGTGTCTCATAGGCCTCGTTGATTTGCCGTTTCGCTCACTCAGGCTGTGCAATTTCTTTTCTACAAAATCCCCGCCTTAAAATTATCTACGTCGACACGCACATTGTTTTTTTTGATTATCGCCATATCAAACCATAGTAAGATGATCACATAATATAGTCAATCGGTATTTTTTGAGCCATATATAGTTTAGCTATTGAGGTAGCAGCAGTCTCTCTACAGTTTAAAATCTCAATGTTTTGTAGACTACTCTGCTAATATACGGTGGCGGCGCCCTTAACCCTTTTGCGACGGGTACCTGTTATATCCGCAAAAAATGGTCGTGTCCGACATACGGGAAACGGATATTTACGCAACGGCTGAGGAACCTCTTCGAGACGGGCAACGTGTTGATCAGCAATTACAGGTGTTTGTTATTGCCACAAAGATCATGAAAGACAGAGAGAGAGAGATTGGTGTGACTTTTTCGCGCCATAGTTGAGCATGTTATGCGGTAGTGAGTACTGTGATTTGAATTGTTTATTGTAATGGCACGTATAAAGTTTTATACAGTTCCAGATTTTTTTCAGCATGAAACATATAAAAAACATAATATTTTGTAAAACACGAAAATACTCTTCGGAACGGGAAGCGGTTAGATCAGCGTATATACATCATTGATTCGTAACGGGAATCGGATAAATCAGCAAGCACTGACGGCACCCGTACAGGCGGCCAAGTTAAATAAAAAGTTCCCCGTCGCGAAAGAGTTAACAGGATTGGCCTGGTTTACTGAAACTATTATTAAATGTTGCACACAATATGATGTTTCAACTGATGATGCTCCATCACAGTTACCTTCAGGTGAGACAATTCTTGCCACTTTTTTATTCACGTAAATGAATTGGCCTTAAGGAACCAATTCCATAGCCCTCTAAATATTCATATTTATCCACTGTAATTTTATTTGCAGACCCATATAAAGTTAGTGTAAAACAATGAATGCAAAAGATGAACTTTTACAGCTGACAATGCTAGTGCACAAATTAGAAACAGTAACATCTTATTACTTGTACTATCTCGTGACTCCGTAGACCCAAATTGTGCATACTGGCAGGCAAATTTGACAGTGATTCTGTGGCCTGGTAAATTTACTTGATATAGCAGCCATAGAAACACGACATAAAAAATATAACTGTTAATGTACAGTGCAAGTGGAACTTGCAAAAAAGTCCATATCAAAATTTAAGTTTAACATACAAGAAATGCATAAAATTTTCTCATGAATTTACAAATAAATGTTTTCCTTCTTTAAGACACCCTGTGTACGAGCCATACTGTCAAATTAAAATCATAAAAAATAATGACCGCAGTGAACTTGTTAAACTAAAAGAAGCAAAAGAATAACCATATATACCAGGTCCGGGTCCCTGCATGTGCTGCATCGGTGGTGGGGGACCGCCTCCTTGCTGAAAGAATGCAGGATTAACATGAGGTGCAGGCCCCTGAGGAGGACCTTGAGGTGGGCCACCTGGCGGACCCATAGGGGGAGGTCCTCTCGGTCCCATATTGGGTCCTTGCATATGAGGGGGACCCTGCGGGAATCCTTGCTGCATGGGTGGTCTGTTCCAGTCAGGCCTCATGGCGCCTGGTGGAGGGCCTTGAGTTGGCATGCCCCTGGGAGGACCCTGATTTTGTGGAGGGCCTTGGAATTGCTGATTAAGAATGCATAAACATTTGACATTTTGTAAAAACCGATAAAAAGATTAATTAATTTATAGTAAATAGTTTCCTTTGGCGGCTATCAGGATGAGCAACAAATTTCAGAAAAAATCTCATTCTATTATTAACTTCTCCATATTAATGAGCGAGGAAAAAATCTCGTTTTAGTTTTAATTGATTAGAAAGCGTTGATTTGAAATTTTGAATAAGTTAGTTAGTTTCAACTACAAGTCACAAAATTCATTAGGACATGAATACATTTGCCAACAAAAATATAAAATGTACATGAAGCCTTGTTTATACATTATTACTCACATTAATTTAATACTACAGAATGTTGCAGCAAAGATAAACCCAGATAAAGCCAAATTCAATAATATTAATGTTTACATATCGTGCCACTGTCTTTTTAAATGCATTTTAAAACATTCCTGTTTGGTACTTTTTGGTAGTAAAGTTGATAAACATATGAACAGATGGTGTTATATGTACACGATTAGTGCTTCAAATCTTCAAGCGTAGTGCTTGTTTTTGTAATAAGATAGTTTAGTAACAGGTATGTGCGGTGATTGCAATTTATTTGAATGAACTGGTAGAAGCAGAAAATCTAGACTTGATCAACATTTAATTCTCGATTAAATTCGTAATTTTAGTAAACTTTTGACTATAGGAATCGTGAAATCCTTTTAAAACTGCAGTAAATCACATGGTGATATACCAAGAAAAGCAAACCCACTGAGCATTTTGTCATATCTGTAACTTTATTTACCTAAAATGTATGATGCAAGTACACCTAAGGTTGCTTTATGTAATATTATTAAAAATAATGTATGTCCAAATCAACTTATACTCGCGTCAAGAATTCAGACGACTTACGTCATACGAACAAATGAATAATTCATTGTTTTTATAAAAATATTTAAGAAACTGCAACTGAGGGTAATAAAACTATAAGCTACCCTAAATGTTTGCATTATATATTGCACTAAATTGCAAAAAATTGTTTTTAATGCAACCAAACATTGAAAATTACGTTGACAATAAAAACAATTGCCTAATATCAACCATGAAGTAAGACGTCTGAATTCTTGACGCGAGTATATACCCAAGTCCAAAATAATAAGAGTGATTCATTCGCAACACTTAGAAGGGAAATGAGGGTTGCAAGACACAAGATTCCATAGGCGTATCACTTGAGAAGGGTTCAAAGAACACAAAATTCAAATTATTGAAAATCTTTTATATGGTGTATGTATAATTGCTGCTGTGTAATCAGATATACTCCAGGTAGGTGGTACTTAAATTTTATATGATAAATATACAGACATGTATTTATCTTTGTGTTGACTGCATTAAATGCTGAGCAGGTTTATAATAAACTTCAACTATACATTTGTAGTATGATAATTACTGCTTACTATCTATTATAGTTAACTTGTTACATGTGAACAAATTTATAATAAAAAATAGTACTGTTCTTCTAATGGATAGAAATTTTCGAAATATTTCTTGAAGCTTGCATTTTCATAATTCGTTTCCTCATTTTAAAGATAAAGATTACTTTCTAGTAACTGTTAAAATTTAAGGAAAAACAAATTTTGGGAAAAAGCACTACTGGGTTTATTAAAAGACAGAGGCATCTGTGTTATAAAATTGTCAAGTTTTTCCTCGAATATTATTAACTTTTAGCAATTCTGTATATTGTTGAGGATCTTAGATGAATTAAATGATAAATGTTCACCTAGTGAACAATTTAAACCATAATTAATCATAAAAATGAACAGAGAATTTGCACATTTCAAAAATAAAAAAAAAAATTAATATTTAACAACTGTTAAATATTTCCAATACTGCACAAAAAACAATAGATATTACATATTGCAAAACTAGAGTTTAAAACTTGTTGACTTTTTATTGACCGTAATATTTTCATTGTATTTGGTAAAGTTATAGGAATTTGCCCACTAACCGCAACAGCCAAGAGGAGATATATTCAATAATTTAAAAAATGTTACTCACCATGGGTGGCCTTGGAGGTCCTTGAGGTCCTGGTGGTGGTCCACCTGGCCGCATTGCCATGTTTGGTCCGGGACCGTTTGGTCTCGGGCCGTTCCACTGAGGATTTCCTTGGAATCGAGGAGGTTGTTGATTCATATTGGGAGGAGCATTGAAACCAGGGGGACCTTGCATTCTGGGGCCACCTTGCATACCGGGAGGCATGGGTCTCATGGGTTGGTTCATGGGCATCCGACCAGCATAATTTTGCATAGGACCTGAGTGAACATTATTATTAGGATGACTAGGATGTTGGGGACGTGAATTGGAATTATTTGTAGGAGAGGGACGTGTTTTAGACTGACTTTCAAAGTTACTGAGAGCCTGTTTGGTTGGAGGGGTGACAACGGGACTCTGGCCATTTATTTCTTTTTTCGGTAGTAATTCCAAACATAGCCTCATGCTAGCTTCTGAGCCCAAGGAGATAACGCAAAAGCCTTTTGACTGACCATTGGCACGGTGCTCGAAGAATTTTACCTCATGAAAATCATTCACACCAATATCATGAACTGCATTTGCAATATCTTGATCGGTAGTCCACTGAAATTTGTAAAATTATAACTACGTAAGTACTAAAAGAATTATAATACAAAATTATTTATATTTTCTCACTGTGACAAAACTTGCTCATACTCACATTTTGTACTGATAAAATTAAAAAACTATAAGTACCTACTTGCATCGATAATTCATGTATATTTACATATAAATAGATACTTGTAAAAAATATTGTTGTTATAAAACATATAGATATAGTAAAGCAAGTTATATTTTGAAAAAGCGGAAATAAGCAAAATGCGTTTTAAATAATAATGTAGGTAAGTATCCGTCTACCTTTTCATTTTAAATACATTTATGATCTTTTATGTATTACTCGTGAAACCACTATCACTCGTATTATCATAAACACAAGTAACAATGCTATTACTGCTTACATGTTTTAATACTATGGAAAAAAATTGCACTCAATAGTGCCATAATAAACCAGAGGAACTGACCTCTGTTGCTTTAGCATATTGATGTTTAGCTAATCAAGCTAAAGTTTAAGAGGAGACATCGTTTTCTAATTAAAAACAAGCTATTACTCACCCATGTCAAATTGCCGACATAAAGCTGATGTCTTCTACCAGAAGAACTGATATTATTTACTATTGTAATTTGAGTTGAGAAATTATTTGTATTTGTCTCTTCATTTCCAGTAGATGCAGGTTGATTGGATTCAGCAGGTTCTGCATTGTTGGAAGCTGCTGGTGCCGCAATAACATCATCATATAAATCAACATTATCTCCGCCAAAATCGTCCTAAAATAGTAAGTAAATGTTAGTAAACCAAAAAAAGCAGTGTCATAATTTAGACTAGACGCCACCGCTTACTTTTCCGCCGGCGAAACAAAGCAGTACGTACCTAACTGCATTATTCCATCGAGGTATGTTTTCATTTTATTGAATATTAAATTAAATATGTAAACTAATATAATATTACAAATGCTTTACTTACTTGTGCAAAATCCTGATCTATATCATCTGCATATAAATCTATATCGTTATCCGCCATTTTACAGACGCGATTCCGACATACGTGAACGTGAACGTACAACTTCTACACTAACAAATTTACTAGTGTATTTTAGTGTTTAGTGGTTTAGTGACTTTTTGCAGTGTGCAGGATTGACAACTGATGAGTGAGCGAGTGAGGCGTGTTCAAATTTCAAATTTAACTTCCGGTCTGAACAAGTGCAGAGCTAGAGAAGTTAGTTGTCACCCTGCATTTTTATCGTGCGTGTAGTGCACACTTAACCTTAAATGTGATCTATGAACTATGAAGTAACCCAACCCTGTAGTATGTATAAAACCAAAGAAAAATATTCATGATTTTTTTTGTAGTTCGACTGTGCGACGTCAGAACTGGGTCAGGGGAAGTATAGTTAGTTTATTTTAATATTTAATCACTGTCTGCACTCTACAATCTGCACCGTGCACCTATATGTTCTCGCTTTTTAACTATCTATCGAAAATAGTTTATTATTATAATACATAATATAAATATATGATATAGATGTGTAGGTACTCGTATATGCTATACCTGTTGCAAATCTATACGAGTGCATTATAGGTCTATTCTCACAACAGTCGGAGATTGGTTTCAAACTGTTAGAAATCATTCGGACAATATATGTGAAATAAATGTAACGAATAGTGAAAGCAAACATTCGATATAGTCTCGTACGTCGAATTGAAAGTTTACAACTAGGGTTTACAAATTACACACCTCGTGTGAGTCTGCCTTTATCAGAGATTTGACGACTTATTTTCGGCCTAAAGAGGGCGCAGCATTAGTAACCATTTCGGTTCTTACTGATCGTGACCCTGAACCACTGATTACTATACCACAGCTTAAATAACAATTTTAAGCTGTGACTATACTATGATGAACGCACAGTACTATATTTTCTATGGGTGAACGAATGACGAAAGAATTAAGCTTAGCGTCGACTAGACTCGGCGAGTCGAATCGAATCGAATTGCAAAAATTCGCCTCCTATATAATTAGATGAATCTGCGTCGACTAGTGAAGAGAGCCGCAACGCACCTAGCCGACTTTCTCGGGCGCATTGCTCGTTGAGCGAATTTTTGCGGCCACGCGTTTCGACTCGATTCGGCGCACCTCAGTCAACGCGGAGAAGCGATTGATGCACAGACGTGAAACGACGCGATAGACACGTGTTTTATAATTTCTTCGTATTCTTTGATTTTTCCTCTTTACTTTTTCGAAATGAATGAGGAACTGTTAATATCTCTGGTTATAAGCTCTACAATTTTGAAGATTTTAAATAAGTCAGAAAATAACATAACATATTTAGATACCTAAGGCAAACAGCGAGCCGTTCTTCTGGTTGAATTGGGGCATCTATATATTGTAGTTTGTTTTTTTAGATCAAGTATATTTAGTAATTCTTTAAATTTTTCGAAAATCATTCGAAAATATTGAAATAATCTGATAGGATCCTTTTTTAAATCTGGAAACAAATGGTGAAACTCGCCGTAGATATGCCTTTTTTTGTTTATATCGTGTATCCAGTATTTTGCCCTTCGTCGCGTTTTTCTGCTATACTCTTCATCAAATAGGATTTGAAATAAGAACATTTCTTCATCTGAGCTGTCCATCACGACATACGACCTAGACCAACCATACGACTATTGACTGACCGATTCGACTCTCCTCGATTCTTCTCGATGAACGCACTTTTCAAAAAATGCTACTCTATTCGACGCGCCTCGATTCGATTCGTTTCGGCTGTAGTCGACGCCGACCTTAAGTGTATGTTCTGTGGAAAGAATCATCGTCGGCTAAATCGCAACAGCCAAAGCCATGCTTTTACAGACGACGCGAATTAACACATAGCAGACGATGATAGAACAGCAATTAAATGCACAAAACATGTTTTGTGATTATACGTTTAATTACGTTATTCAATAGTAATGATATAATAGGTATATTATTTTATATAATATAACCTAACAAAACAACATTATCCTTGCAAATACCTAGGTAAATATAAATATCCTTTTGTTTATAAATAATTTTGAAATTCTATTAAGCATTATGTAAAAGGTCCAATTATACCTATAGTTACTTACATATAATACATTTCAATAATCCACATTTCCTATTTAATAATAATAATAAATGCCTTTATTATACACTTAATAATTAGTACAAAGGAGAAATAAAGCAGTGGCGGCGTTCGATTTCTCGCTCTTCCACGGACGATTTGTAAAGATTAATTTTAAAAAGTAACTGTGCAAGCACTTGCACTGTTGTTAAATACCTACAAGTCTATGCTACAAGTAAAGTGACGAAGTACCTAATATTTTATTAAATTTAGTAAATATTTACAACAGCGGAATCCTCTCCATTCTTAATTAAAAAATTCCAATCCCTTTATTTTCGAGGGTGCAAAACACAAATCTAAAATATTTTTTTTTAATTGAATCTAGTTGTTACATTACATCAAGTTGCAATATAACCCCTCTGCCATTGTTATTTCATGACGTCATACTTTTGTTAAAATAAAAAGGTGTTATATTGCCATTTGAACCTAATGTAACACATACTTACATAGAGATGACAATTTTGAAAATTTTTTTTTCATATTCATAACTCAAAAATAGGGGGGGTAGGAATTTTTTAATTAAAACGAGAGGTTTCCGCTGTTGTAAATAATTACCTTAAATTTTGTCAATAGTAACGCAAAAAAAATGCAAAAGCATGAAGTTGAAGTTCTTAATGAAACAGTATAGGATTTTTTAATAAATTTTATTCTATCTGTTTAATTCAAACAAAATAATAAACAATACTAGAGAAAAAAATATGATTTAATAATTGTATAGCATATATTTACATATTAAAATTAAATATAGATAAATATATTGAAGTCTTAACACCATGAGTTTTCAGTAATATTCAATCCAAGGACTAGTTTTCTGTTTAATAATTTGTTACATCTACTCTAATAGAAATTTTCCTAAGGTTATTAGAAAAAAGTGCATTAAACTGTGTAAAGCATTTACTGAGATAGTTAGGTCAGGTCTCAGATATATGTAATGCCTGAAACCTGAAACACAAAATTGCTAGAAGCGTCATTAATAAATACGTGTTTCTAACATACTGAAAACTTGAGTTAAATAAAATCTGCAAAACCTTGTGATATAATAAATGCTGCCAAATTAATTATTTTTGCAATACGTATTTATTTTTTTTATGGCTAGGTGCTTTAACTTCTATTTTAACTTTTGTAATATTGAAGTATTGTAACAATATAAAAAAATGTTGTCCAGCACTTATCTCTATTTAGAAAAATATCTAAAGGAGTAGATTCTAATCTCATTTAAAAACATGAAGTTACAAACATAGAATTTATGGGTATATTGTTTTTATTATTTCTCTACAGAATGTGACAATGAAGTTATGAATGAGTATCGTTGTTGATGGATAAAATAGAAACTAAATGATTTCATGCCAAATTTATTGCTAATAAAATTTCAAGAGTATGTGTGTGTAAATAGTGTTTCAATTCTTCACTACCACTTTGTTGTATGTTTTTTGTGAATTCTGTTTTCAAACTATACATATCACAGAACAAACCCTAAAAGATAAAGAAAATTACATTACTAACAAAGACTAATTTGACATAAAATCATGAAAATCATTGATGGTCCAAATGCTATTTGTACTTATTTACATAAAAAACATTTATTACATTAATATAAACATCTAATATATGGTATGTATGTAGTATATTTTTCAGTCACCCTGTTCCTAAATTATTCTAGTAATATGAAAATTCCAATTTGGATATATCTTTAATTACACAAAATATTACCACATTGTAATCTTCTCATACCACTATAGGTTGTTCAGTGAGGAACTGAATATGATATTTTAAATTTGGAAGGACTCGAGATAATGCATGTGTTGAAATAAATAATAAATAAGTGGCAAAATAAAGGATGAAATGAGTATGAAATGGCTTAAACTATGAAAAATTTGTTCAAACATTTGTTACTGGAGGTAACTCAAACATATCTACTTAAGTAATACTTATTTCATCAAGTATATATTAAACACATTTATTTGGATAAACAGGTAATTTGCATAAAATATATCCCCTCTTTTCAGAAAAGAATTTCATTTGTGGTATTATAATAAAACTATTTATAAATATACATATAAAATAAAATCTGTCTCATGAATTAAGTGTATCTTTGCTCATTTTTAACATAAAATGTGGACAAAATGCCGTTGGTGTCATTATCATAATTACAAAGACATATTTTTGATACATACTACCTGTCAACTTCTATTCTACAAAATTCCATAAGATTAATCAAAAATATAAAAAATGAAACAAAAGCCCTAGTAGAATACTGGAAAAACTACATTTTGTAAAACATCTTTAGTAACAAAAGTAATTCATATTAGTTGAAATGGCATATCATAAATATAATAGCAACCAGAAATTCCCTGGCGTATTAAATCATCGTCTGCTAAATCGCAGCAGCCGTGCTTTATCTAGTCTTCTATTTTGCCTTTTTGCAGTGACTTACTGCATGTGACAGCTCACTACAATACATTTGTCAATTGTCAAATTGTATAGATATACTTAATAGTCAATTGTTTGAATTAGTGATTTTTAGAAATGATGACAAATGTAAAATGTATGTTTAGCACTTGGAATAATGTTATACTGTGTTTTCCATAGTTAATGTGAATATTTAGACTGTGTGGAGCAAGAATGGCATGAGTGTCATATATTTTAGTTTTGTAAAGCAAATTGGACAAGTATTGCATTGTTAATATCAAATTCTGACATTTTCGATCTTGAATTTATGATTCTAAATAGTAACATTGAAGTTGCTACAATACAGTGCATTCTAGATTGGAATTCAGTTGATTCGGCAGACATTACACAGGTGACTGATTTAGCAGACAATGATGAAATGTTTCCATCTTCTATGTTGTATGTTTGTACACAACCTTTTACATGGCTATATTAAATTGTATGAATATAGGTGTATAAAAAATTAATATATTTCCTACAGGATACAATTGCTTAAAATGTATTGCATTACATCGATATTTGAATTTTTTATGTTTTATATTTAAAATAAGTAAATAATTATTTTGTTTTCCAATTCCTATAAAGCGATGAGGTAGTTCCTATATAAATAAAAAAATAATTCTCATCTGATTTGTGAATGAAGATTTAAAGATAGGAATATTATAGTAAACTCTTATTTAACCACAAATTTGCTAGAAAAACATTAAGTAAATTGACTTTAGGCTATAAATAAAATAAATCAAAACAAATATAAAATTTTTAACTTAACCACATTTATATGCAGCAGTTTGTTATTATAAGTTTATATTTTATCTACCTATGTTTATTTTCAGTCCAAATACTATAAATTGTGAAACTGGAGGTTATCTTATATATAATCATCTTTGCATTATTTTCTTTATATAACCAATTGTACTTCAGGGAAATGTATGATATGCAATTGTAAAATTAATAGCTACTTTAATTTCTGGTAACTGAATATTTATGCATAATATGTTATAAAATTCACAACGATTTTATTATGCGATTATTCTTCAACATTATACTATAATTATATTCTTAACTTTCGTAAATGTGTAACACATAGATGAAATGTATTATTAAGAGAGGCCATTTCTACCAAGTTCTTAAGTATCCTTCAGTTAAGGGGACATTATGTTGGTGCCTCTTAAAAAAAATAGATATACATTTGGTAAAATTACTATTGATAGAAATATGAAACTGAAGTGGTTAAGTCATCAGATTCCATATAAAGGAAAAAATAATTATATAAATTAGTATTGTTAAGGTTTGTGATAAATGGAATAAGATCACATGCTTTATGTAGAAAAATAAAAAGTAAAATCGAAACAAGTAATATGAATTATTTTCAATATTGTATTTTCTCAAGTGTTTGTGGTGCAATGTATACTAAGAGACGTAGTTATCCGTTTATTAATATTATATAGGTATGTCTTTTACTAAATTTTCAACTAATAATGACAAAGAAATGAAATGAAAACAAATACCTTAGCAAAGTAATGGCTATTCTCAAACCATTATAAAAATAGTTGAAAAGATTAGTACAAAAAAAATATTAAGTTAATTTTATTTATTATTTCACATTTTAGAGAAATAAAAATTTCTCTCATCAAATAAAAAATATATATTTTTTTTCAGTTTACCACTACATATTTCTCCCTTGCTTGATTCATCCCTGCTGACACTGATAAAGGTATGTCTTTTATTATGTATACACAATTAGTACTGTTTTTCCTCTTTGGATATTTCTCCATAGTAAAATTTATCAAAATTTAGGTATAAACTTATTTTTGGAGAGATATCGATAAATCATATTAGTTGTAAATCTCAACTACTTTTATGTTTAAAACTATATATTTCTGCATAGACGTACTGAACTCAAAATGTAAAGAGAGGAAAATAGTGACAGAAATGATCAAATGTGACAGTTGTATGTGTATAGTTTTCTTGTACTTAAATATTCAAAAGACCGGAATTATTTAGGAAACATCAAATCACATACAACATAATGTAACTTGAATATTTTTGACAGTTCTGTTGATAAATGAAGCATTTGCATATTTAGTCATATGTCTTTCTTATTACACTGAAAACATTCTCAAATGGTGTTATCATCTTCTAAGTTATCGAATTATTTAACATGAGTACGAAGTTTGATTTTTTCTTCAAAGTTTAAAATGTTACGCTTTAAGTCCTTGTTAGTAAAACAAATATGTCATGTAATTGATGTAACTGTTCAAAGAATTAATTACTCATATTTTAAACACTACTTTTTTGTCGGTGTAAAGATGTATTAAAACCAAAATGCAACTTTAAATTCTAATTCAAGTTTATTTTCAATTTGCTTACTAGAAGGCTCATTATTGGACCTAAAAATCGTAACGAGTGGCATCTAAGTTGCTAATATCTAGACCAATTATGCCTCAAGGTGTTATGTGGATCAGTGGAGCATTAGATTCAATAAAAGGCACTGATTATAATTATTAAAGCCTTTGCCCAGATTTAATTTTTTTGCCCTTGAAGTATGTCTAGACATTATTTTTAAATTTATTGTTGTAAGTAGATCATCAAAACATAAGTTTTTTAGTCAAAATGTAAGAAGTAACTAAACGTAAACACATTTTTACATCTTAATCTTCTATAATTTTTTTATGATGTAAAAAATTTAGAATATAACTGAATAGGCATACATATATAATATTGTAATAGATTTTTTATTATGATTTGCATATACTTATACAAGCACTACTCTTTGTGAATTTTATGTAGAGAAAGATTTTAAAAGAAGAATTTTTGATTGTCAATTTATAATTAATATGGCAATGAGGAAAAAGTATTTTGGGGTAAAACAGAATTATATATTGCCATTGTGTGGCAAGCGTCTTTTTATTTTAGTACACAGAGGTGTCACTTAAACAAGTTTTCATGTTTCTATCAATTGCACATAGACATTAAATGGAATAGTCACTAAAATTTATAAATAGCATCAATTAGATACTTAATTATTTTTACATTACTAATGTTACTAAAGCGGACTCAGCTAATACAATGTCAAAATGTATAATTTACAATTTGTGAATGAATAATGGTGAAACAATAAAATACTACAGGTTTCTAAAATGTAAAACAATATACAACTATATATAATTTCACAAAAAATATAACAATTTGAATGCGATGTTCATTTGATCACACACTCTTAGTCTGGCACATTGAGTATCGAAATTTATACACTGATATATCACAACTTTACTTAAAACTTTTCGGTTATAGTTTCTTAACCGCATCGAGTAAAAATTAAACGTTAAAATTACACATATTTCTGAGGATTCTGCTCCTTATTCTCATCCTATATACTTCATCTACTCTATAGTCTTCTTGTATGAAACAGAGATGTATTTTTTTTTACAAAATACAGCAGGAAGCCGAACAGCAACTGCTGTTACCGCCTTTGCTTTTCTGTCGTTGATCTGAAACAAAGAAACACATCAGAGGTTCATCTATAAAGGTCGCGAATTTCTTTTATTAAAGAGAAAGTTAGCTTTTATTGAACTTTTTATGTGTGTTTTGGATCTATATTGTTGATTAAGATTATAACTTATAAACATTATTTTTATTATGACTAGAACAATCATTACATAAAATGTTTCTCATAAGTAAAACTAGAGTATAACAATAATGTTGCAGTATATCTTCAGGGCTGAATCATATCACTGCAATCGAAAAATAAACTTAATAATGTTTCCTAAAACGATCAATTACTAGAGATATAAAAAAATTGGTATGCCAATTTACTCACGGTTGCTATCTATACAGTGTTTCTGAAATAAAGCTGTTTCTTAAACCTAAACAAGTTTTATATGTAGGGTATTAGATCTAAAATGCCATGTGTTCAAAAAAATTACTCTGCATAGCTCCAATTATTCGACTGTTTACAATAATGCACTAACTGGGTCAATATTTCAGTTGTTTTATTTAAAAATTCCTTATACAAATTAAGAATTAGCAGATATGGTATGCTGCAAATTATTAACATAAGAGACAACAACTGAATCCGAAAACAGTGAGAATGGCTGTTCAAATACTGCGGGGCAATGTTAGAATGAACCAAGTGTATAAAAGACATGGCTGATAAAGACGACAAAGTGTCTTAAATAGAGTGGCAGATATATTATACATTTGTCAAGAAAAACCTGACTCACAGTACCTATATCTCCAAATAAAACATTTACGTTTCTTGGTTTTGCTTGTAGAATGTACCATGTACGGTTCGGAAATCATAAAAATGTTAATGGAATTTTTAGCTGCACAACCATAGACATAGATCAGAATAATTTTAAATAAATTGAACCTTTGTTTCTTATCGCTGATGTTGACTTCTACAAAAAAAAAACAAAAACGCTAAATGACCTCTTTTGACAATTGAAACGTATAATTTCAACTCCAATAATTAAAATGTTAAATGACAGTTATCACTGCTTTTATAAGGTATGCTATCAGGTGGTCTTCTGTGGTTACCCGATAGATTAAAGTAATTCATTAATTCATACAAATTTTGACATTTGTCGCAGAGTCGGATTAAGGAAAAGTGCATGTGCAGTTTTGCATGTATTAACTACCGGATATATAAAAAATTACCAGAAAAAATAATAATTTCAATATATTGAAACTAAAATAATTATAGAACCATCTGTTAGCCATATAAAGACATGTCATATCAAATTTGGTCTCATGAGTCAAAGCTTTAGATAAACATAATATTTTTTGGAATACCCCAGTTCACCAATGCAAAATTGAAGGAAGAGGTTTTTTATGAACGTCAAATTTGAAGCATATTAAAACATCATTTCTTTCAGCAGTGACTAAATGAAAACGGCTTAGCCTGGCTTGAAAACTTCTTACGTAACTAGAGAGAACACAACAAAAAATAGTCTTTAATATGATTTAAAATTGCACAATTGGAACCTTGATGGCCCTAATGTTATATCTTCTATATATTCATTCCTATCTCCCAATCCTCAACTATTCTAGATTATATTGAAAAGCGGGATGAATTTTTTTACCAATATTTACAAAATGGTGTGTGGACATCAAGGACGATGGAGTATAAACGGTTGAAAATAGTAAAACATTTTTGTGATGTTTACTTTTTCAATTGTGTATAGACAAATTTTGACCTAAAAACCTCAATGAATTGAATTGAATTTGGGCATAGTGGGCCAAAAAAATGTTGAATAATCTTTTCAAATAGTTCAGCATTTTTAAAGGATATTTTGGTGTCTGGGAAGAAATGACCTGCAAAATCCGTCTTTCGCTATTGCACTCGTATAAGAAACTTGTTTTCAAAATTTTATTAGTTACTACTAGTAGATCTGGGTTGGTTAACTTTGAAGGTTCACGATTTTCGTTCCCAATTCCTAACTTTGGCACTATATACATATTCTTAAATTGCGGAGTTTAACTTACTTTTGGGGTCAATGTGATCGACCCACTCAAATCTAATAAATTGCATTATTAATATTTAAAATGACAGTTGATTGCGGTACTCACAAAGTATAAATGTTTATATTTTATGGTGGTACTATGTCAATCTAGGGATTTTTCTGCCTTTCTATCTCTCACCATTGGTTATACAGAGTGGTCACTTTAATGTCATCCAATAATCTTGGAAATATATGTAGTCCTTTAAATAAGACACATTGCACATTTTGATATGCCTTCCAATTTTCTGAAATATATTTTGCGTAGTTTCTGGAATAGTGGCTGTAAAGTGATAAGAGTGAATTTTATTTTTTTATTTTTAACGAAAATGTTATGAAGTTTGGTGTTCTTAGGCATAAACTTTCTAATGCAGATAGAAAAAAAGTTATGCTAACTAGATGGTTAAGTTTTCACAGGCAATTTTTTATTTTTGTATAGCCTCCACTCCATATTTGGTTTTGATGCCACCAGAAACAGTGGATTCAGCCATGTCCAGCCAGGACATGCCCTTATAAACATTTTTCTGTCAAACAATTGCAACTTAAAACAGTTCGAACAATATTAGAAGAGTTTTTCATATTAATATTTTAATATTGGCATTAGGAATTTCGCCCAAAATAGGTGGATGATTGCCATATTTTATCAATATTAGAAACTTGGCTACTACAAATTTTAATTTTAAAATATCTTACCTTGAGAGTTAGGCTCTGGAAGAGTCTCCCTTGGAACCAAATGCATCACCGTAGTCTTCCCGAATGGTAGTCCTAGAGCACCTAAGGTTACGTTACTGTGGAGGAACCGACCCTGATAAATGAGTCTGAGTATTTCAGCCTTTGATACAGCCTCTTGGCACCAATCTAGAACAAAAGAAATGCCTTTAAAGTACAACTGGGTTTATGAAGCTCTTATCCTAGACACTAATAGTCATAGTACAATTTTGTTTCCCTGTGCATATTCACCCGCAAACTGAAAACCACAAACACAATTATACACTTTATAGTTAGGTTAGTTGATAATTGTCAGAAATGTCAATATAGATGAGAAATAATGGAAGCAATATATCAAAAGTCTTGTGATGTGCTGCCATTCAAATGAAAAAACACTGCAAGCGGCAAATAGACTAATTATACATATAGTACTAAAGTGATCAATCACCTATGACTGCAGATTTACGGATGGGTTTTAAGCAAATTCGAAATTGTATGGGGAAGTTGACGAATAAACCTAACGTAACTAATTAAAAAAAGGTAAAAGTTTATTTTATAATGCATTATCCTATATGTATACATAATAGGGTGATTCATAAGTGATATATATTAATTTTTTGCTTAATAAGTGGCATAGGTGGGTTAATGTCAAATATTTTTTCTTATATGAACATAGATCCGATTCGTTTTTGTTTAGAGACCTTTTAAAAATGTATAATTTACCTATAGTCAGCCATTTAAAATTATAGAGTTGAACGACCTCTGAAAGTTAGAGATTTATTCATAGGCAGAACGTGGTTATTTTTTTGGAAAAGGTTCCAAGTAACCAGCAAAAATAAACCTTTTGTTTACTGCATCATTAATTTACATTTAACAAACACAGAAGTTTTATATAACTTAATACAGTTTCCGAAGTTTGTGGTTAAAAAGTCAAGATATCAAATCTCAAACAGAACAACACTTTTTTCTTACAATAGCACTAAATTTAAGTTTTACTTGAAGAATAATATTTTGTTAAAATATGAATAAAATATTAAATTTAGAATAGGTTCTTAAAAAGTTTGAATAAAGAAAACAAAATTTTACTTTAAGAATAACAATTGTTGTATCAAATAATGTCTAAATAAAATAAAACAATTCTTTATATAAACGGAACTTCATTTCATATTAAATGTATTAGTTTTCTTGATATCAAGTACCTAATGTTTATCTTAAATGGAAGAATGTAAGTTCTTATTATACAAAAATATGTTAGTCTTTCAATAAAATATGCCTCGAGTACTCGAGCAATAGTGAAACTAATCTAATGATGGAATAAGTGTATTCATCTTGATATTAGTAAGTCTAGCTTTTTTCGTGTTTCTTAACATCTGGAATTAAACTTGCTTCGCTAAACCAACTGAGAATTATAAAAACACTAAAATAAAAATTTATTTCGAATATACGTTGCGATTTTGAACAGTGACCTTTCATTTTTAATTAATAATGAACCTGCCAGGTGTATGTATACGCAAAAAAAAACAACTGCTTTACTTACCTTCTGGCCAGTTGTCAAAAACATGCTGGGCAATATCGCCAGCAGAATCACTTGGACTGAAAAGGAACTCTTTTGTTTTTCCACTGACAAGTATCAGACGCAGGTTAATCTGCAACAAACAGAAACGTTTAACTTTTACTAGTACTACCAAACGCTATAAATAACAATTCATTCACAGTAAAATAATTGTTGTACAGTGTGTTCAGCAAAAAATGGGCCAGGACAGAAATAATGTGATTTAAACTTTAAACAACTTACCTTAGTACAGTTTAGCTTACTTAAAAAGTTATAGGCCTAAGAAAGTACTTTTTTTTATTTCATTTTTTACGAGTAATTGTACTCAAATTTTGGAAAAATAGTTTTTTGTGAGATAAACACGAACATCTGATTGATTTTTACGTTAAACATATAAGGCGTTATGAGCGTCTGTGCCACTGTATTACAGGTTTTTTTAAATATATTTTTTTGGAAAAATTATTAGTTATTTTGAAACAGCCTTCGATTAGTTTTAAATAAGGTACACTTGTTGCACGAAGCTAAAATGCACCATTTTAGAGAAAACTGTAACAATTTTTTGAATTAATAATTTGGTAGAATTTATGTAGGTAAGTACTTATTGATTTCTAAGCTTAATAAATTGTCTCTAGAATGATACATTTTAGAGACATGCAACAAATATATCTTTATTAAAGCTAATCGAAGCTTGTTTCAAAAGAATTAATTATTTTCCAAAATATCTATCCTTAAAAAAATCTGAAAGGAATAATATAGTGACTCAGAACGTATAACATTTAATACAAAAATCAATCAGATGTTTGTGTTTATCACAAAAAAATTCGTTTTTTAAGGAAGTAAAATTGTACTAAGGTAAGTTGATTTAAATCACATTATTTTTGTCCAAGGAAGCTAGCCCCCATTCCTTACTGAATAGCCTGCATACATAGGTACAGTGTGTCCACCTTAACGACGAATTTTCAATGTTGCCATTGGCTCAAAAAAATTAATTTATATATGGTTATACCTTGCATATACCAATTTTATTATTATACAACACCTCTATTTTAGTATATGTACATGCTTTTGCAATAATAATGATACTCCCTCATAACAGTTTTAAACTTTTGGAAGTTCTGAGTAGAAATTTCATTAAATCTCTATTGGTGAGTGAAACAACTAAGAACTAATATTAAAAGTTGAAAGTAGATTTCATTATGAAAGCATCAGCAATTCAAAAGAAATCACAAAATTTATTTTCATGAGTGTCATTATTATTGCAAACGATTGTACATAGAAAATATGTTGTCAGGTAGTCTAATAGTATGATTATGGTGTGTCCATTTCAAATTTTTCATTTCTTATAATAATAAGTAATTAATGTACTAATTTCTAAATATTCAAATTTGTAACAGTATATGTATATATTTAATTCAATGACGTATCGGCGCCAAAATGAGGGTTTTAAGTTACATGGTATAATCGAGTTGCTCTTGTTTAAGTAAACGAATAGCGATCGTGTCAAATTTGATCCACAAAAAATGCAAATCCTTATTAAAGTACGTTTCATGTACAAAAACTTATTACATATCAAAAAGATTTTTTCACAACAGATGAAGATACATCATTGGCTCTTCATCAAACATAACCATAATTTCAATTTTAATGATGATGCAATTAAGATTTTTTTATAAAGAACATAATTACCAAAAAAGGCTTATTAGCAAGATGCTGTGTATACAATCATACAATAAAAGTCTATTTACACACATCAGTGTTGTGTCAGTTTCGTATCAGTATCAGTGAAAAATAAAAAATCGTTGCTTAGGTTTTAAATTGGCGTGTTTATAAACATTCGTCACAGTGCCGTATCAGTACTGTTTCAGTGTCCGTTCAGTGGCAACTGACTAGATTTTTCTATTGCTTATCGAATTGGTACGGAATTTTGATCAACTGTAGGATAAATACATTCAGATCACTTTATTCTATCGTCTACTAACTCCTTTTTACGGACTATGGGCGGATATGTGTAACCATCAGTGATCGACCACAAATAACACTGATACTGAACTGACGCTGAACTGAGACGTCACTGATGTATGTAAATGGACCTTAATAATAATACCATTAACAAGAAGTCAGATACAGAGAATTTAAGCGTAATCTACAATGGTATCATTAAGATATGAGAATAAAATATGAACATTCAGTACATTATTCCTTTCTTTTTTGTCAGCGTCTTATTTTTTTTCCTATTGGTTTTTTTTACCTTTCCACCAATTAGTATCTCGATATCTGTTATATGTATTGATATGTATTTGAATTGTAAGACTATTTGAATTTGATATAACTCTTTTTGAGTCTGGTTTTGTCTCAGTGGGTAAGGTTGCAACTAATTTTTTAATTTAATTCTTTTATCTAATTCTTTTATCTTACTTGTTTGGTTGTTTAATTAATAATAATCCGATATGTTTTTCAAATTGTTTATATGAACGTATAACTAATTTTTTTTCAAGGACATTAACAATATATCATACATTTTGCGAAAATTGTTGATACTAGAAAACCCCTTTAATTTAAACTTCTATTATAAAAGCCATAATTTGATACCTCCTCTATCTTGGTGAAAATATTGATTTCAAAATTAACTTAACAAAAACCGCGGGTAAGGGTGTACGCCTACGACGAAAAGCTAAAACATAAATATCCAATTCGCGATCCTCGCATAAGCATCCACAAAATAGCTTTACAAATATATCCGCTGCTTTGTTCAATTTTGCCCTTCCTGAATAAATCGATACGGTAATTTCCTCAATTCGAAATTAGTTTGGAATACATGCCGCTTCCAGACAGTCTTCCTACTTTAGATCAAATCTTTCTGCCATTTTAAAAGTGTTAAGGTTTATTATGTACTTGTACACGATCCGGTACGAATAAATTGATGTGGTGTAAATGTTCTGCAATTTATTCTGTTAAAATAGTGAAATGATGAGCAATCTCGTAAAAATAACGCCACATACAGTGCTTTCGAAAAGTAACGAATAAATTCATTATTTTTGAAATCCCCTGGCACGTCGATTTTGTTTTTTAGCATACGACTCACATTTGTGACGTCATCGTTGTTCGAGATATGACGTCATCGACAATTTTATTAAATTTGACCCAATTTTGACCATGCCATTTGAAAGAGCATGTCATTTATATAAGAGGGTTCAACCACAGCCTTCTTCATCTAAGACTGTGGATGAAGGAGGCTGTGGTTCAACATAAGAACATAGGTCTAACTTTTTCTTGTTTACGGTTCATTGTCGACAATAAACAAGAGTACCTTTTTTTAGTCTAAGGTTGAAGCTACCCAGATTTATTATTTTAGTCTTTATTATACAAGCTGTTAAAAATTTAGACATTAAGTTGTAAAGCTAAATATGTTTCAAGAACACTATTATTTTAAGAGGTTCTTACCAGGGTCCATCACATTTTTAAAAGTTGTTATTTTATTTGAGGATAATTTAAATAGTAAAAGTGGATACACAAAACATCAAGAATGTTATTTTTAATATTGCTTTTTGTTCTACGTGTTTTATTTTTCGAGATTTCTGTACCTAAAAACACCACAAATTTGATCATTTTACAGCGAGAAATGCGGCGACGGTAATTGAAACTCCGTACAAGACTTTTGTCTATTATGAAATCTAATGAATTCGGTTTTATTAATGTCAAGATATAATAAGTTATGGAAATACCAGTTGTTTAATGTATGTAAAATGTTGTCACACTTAGACTGCAGAAGAAAATCCGATTTGTCTGAAATAATGACGAACGAACGTGTTATCAGCATGCTGTAAATTGCTTTAGAGGTCAAAGTATCAAAATTTTGTTGGAATAGGGCTAGACAAGCATAAGGCCAAGAACTGAACTCTGTGGAACTCCAATAATTGTGCTAACAATATGTCATCATACTACACTGACATACTGGCTTTTAACTGACACAAATGATTTACGCCAAGAGCCACTCCTCTAAATCCATATGAAGGCAGCTTTTTTTAACAATTTCTGATGATCAACAGAGTCGAAGACAGATCACAAAAGATCCCAACAGGGTACCCGCCTGCCTCGATAAAGCTAATAATACTATTATATATAAGAGTGAATGGCCGTACTGGTTGGCTTAAAAAAAAAGAAATATGTGCTGATTTACAGATATTAAACTATATTTAACAATAAGTGACAATATTCAAAAATTATAGAAAACCCTGATGATACACAGATCGGTCTATAATTACCCATCATTTTTTTTATGTAGGTATAGGTACTTTTCTTAATTTTAAGTAGAAATCTACCTGTTTTAAAAGAAAGATACAAGAGAGGATTTGCAATTACATTTAAAACATTTTTTTACTAAAATCACAGGTATTTGGCCAAGGAATACTTAATTTTCAATATATTCTTTAATAAAGATATTAGCTCAACAACTAAAAATGAACTGTGTAAATTAAAATGTACTGATTCGGAGTGGAAACATTAATGTTGCGGCGACTATATATATGAGTATGTTGTGTCACGTGGTCCAACAGCAAATAAATAAATGACCGTATGCACTTAAAAAATAATGGAATGTTTGTTTAATCCTGAGATTCATCGCTAAATGAATTTGTTTACTGGAGATTACCTTCTCTGGTGCGAGTATAATACTGCATCCTGGGTTGCATAGTTTAAAGAAGGAAGAGTAACGAAATCATACTTAGTTTGAATAAGTAATGAGCAATTAACCTTAATTAAGATTCATTTGCATACGTATTATTTTTTACAGTGCACACTTGCATCAATATTTACACAAGAATTAATTTCTTTTAATTGGCAATGTAGGAAAATTCTTGATTTCGAATGAAAAGGACAAAAAATCATGGGGTACAAGAATGTAAGTAAATTATTCATACTTACTTCTAATAAATATTTTAAGTATTTCCATTTAATCAATAGGTCTAAATGTCAATCTAAATTTGTCTATGAATATTTCTTATACCGCTTTTATATCTGGTTAATAATGGACACTACATAACTAACGCCCCCTACAAATTATGTGAAAATGAAATGAATTAAGTTCAAATTTATCACTATCAAAAGTTTCCTTGTTCAAGTTTTACGCTTTTCTTACTAAGCGTATAAATTGTGGACTAGATTTAAAATTTAAAAATTTTATTTCATTCATGTGTTACACCCTGGGTAGCCAATACCATACCATCAGTGGCGTAGCCAGAAAGTTGATATGTGAGGGGGGGTTCAGTGAACAAAATATTTCAAACTAATCAGTTGAAGAGGTGAGGAAGGTTAGCGCCGCAGGCGAAAATTTTGAAATTTTTCAAGGTCAAATTGCTTAAAATAAGTCTAATCGCGTAGGAGCGATCGGGGCAATCTAGCGTTTCGCAATACCACAGTCGTCGAATTGGGTGCAAGCGGGGCAAATTCTGTGACAATATTTTTTAGTAGTTCAGAATCTTTTATAATTTTTGGTAAAAGTTTGAGCCCACAATCTAACGAATTGTAAGATTGACTATGCTTAACGCAGTGTAGATTTGCCCAAGCTCTGCTGCAGTAACATCGATAGTTTCTTGAATATTTTCTGTTTGCAAAGAATTTGGTTAAAACTTGGAGAAGATTTCGACATTTTTGCGTCTTCTATTCTCTTTTGTATTAAAGTGCTGTTTGACATCACTAAGGCCACCGTGACTAATTGAAAAATCCTTTTTGCATACTAGACATCTCGCAGAAAAATTGTTGGAACCCTTTATTAGCCAAATATACTCAGTCTGCCACGTTGGTCGATAGCTCTGCTGCAGAGGCGCTTTGCTTTTTTTGGTGGCGAGATGGTCCTTTTCCGAGGTCTCCATTGTCCATATTTTTGTAGTGTTTTTCTAAATATTTATCCATATCCTTTAATTTTTAAATGATTTAATGCAGATGAACTCTAATGTAAGGTTGCCGTAGATCTAGTTCACTGACCGCGTTGCTAAATCTTGGCGAATAGAGTGATTGCAGGTTTGTAGTGAGACATTACCTATATGACCTAACCAACCCAACCCATGGGGGGTTCTGACCCCCAAAATCCCCCCCGTGGCTACGCCACTGCATACCATTAGGCATAAATAGCGAAGCTTATTTATATAACCAATAGTCAACTAACGCAAAAAAATAGGTTGCAAATTGGTTTGAAATTTGTCGTTGATGGAGACTATAACAAATATATCAAAATTTGTAGGTAACTACTGTGGCCTGGCAAGCTATCACAAAAGACGTATATTTTTGTAACTTTTGCCATAGTTTAAAGATTAGTACATTAAACAATTAGACCAGTGACCGACGCCATGGCAAATACAAAAATTATTAAAAATAGATTAAAATAGTATATTCTATAATCTACAAGTTGTAGAATGGCATATATTCCACACGAGCAAAAAATTTGTAATCCGAGCCGAAGGCGAGGACTACAGTTTGCGGTGCTCTAAACGTGTTTTGGACTATACTTTCTCCAACAAGATTTTAGAAATCATACAAAAAAGTTACTTATTTGTACATATTCCATCACAGTATGTTTGAATAACATTCTAACACAGTATGCTGGAATGACATGTATTACAATCTATTTTTTAGTTTGTGTACAATCGTGTTGGAAAAAAATATTTTCTAGATCTATTAAGTAGCTGTCAGAGGTACTGCTAAACCACTAAATGACCCTTTACTGCATTCGTAAGCTTTTAGTTTAGAAAATAACGTATTCGAATTAGATGCATTACAGTACTCTAAACAAGTATTTCATGGATATATTATAAGGCATTTACGCAATCTGTCAATAAATTTTTGTATGGTATGATAATTTTTTAAATTTTACCCTAAAGTTAACCCAACTGTTAGTATATTTAAGCTGTATCTTTGCATTTGCTAGTCATCAATATTACTATCTCACATATATCATAGTTAGTTATCGTCTGCCTCACATACGATATATAGGGCACACAAATTTTTTGTAAGCAAAATTTCTCATGGTTCTTAATCATTTTAATGTAAAAAATATATATTTCTTTTTCTTAGTATGTAGACTACGTATGCAGTATATAAATATAAAATATTTTTGTGCATTTTGCTGTACTTATATTTGTCAAGGAGATGGCAGTTTTATCTATCTAATAATGCGTTATATTTAACATACAATCGTATAATATACGAGCTCGACTAAGTTGCATATTTCTAGAGAATACAGACTCCTTTATTTACATATTTCATTAAAACACACCATTTGAACGTATATTTTCTAACTAAAGTTTATTAAATTTACTTTTAAATTCATGCGAATGGAGCTCAGTTGTTTACTCTCTAGTATTAAGTAGGTATTAACTTTTTGCAGCTTTGCCCAAGTAGATGTCTGTATATGCTGTCTATATCTTAAGATTGAACTAGTAAAAATATATTCAGATTCAGAATTAAGTCGCATGAGTCACCCCTTTGATTAATGTCCTCAGAGGGTTGAATGCCCCTCTAAAAAGAGGACACATGGAGCATTCAGGCTATTCAACTTCTTGTAACTATTCACTGTAGAAAACAATAAATTTCAGATAAAACATTATTTATATACAGGATGTCTCACATAAGAGGGCCACTTCCATGTATCTCGCTTAATGCATATTAATGCGAGACACGTCAAAAATCTTTAAATATTTTTTGCTGCATTTTTGGAGACCTTTATGCTCGTAAAAACAAATTTGAGATCATTGACCAACTTTATTAGTAATAACAAAACAACCTGTAAAGTACCCAAACTTTAAGGCTGTCGTAACTTTTTTATTTGAAGAGATACAGAAAACCTATTGGTAATAAATTTTGATTGCAAAATTGATACCTTTCACCCGATATAAACAGATTTTTGAAATAACGTATGTGGTTCGCTGCGCCCTCTAGGCGGATACATTTTTTATTGAAGCAGGCTATGGCCACAAAAAATTGTGTTTTTCTGCTCTTCTGTTTTTTCGTCTTTCATGCAATATACTACATGTTGCCCTTATCTTTTGTATTTATTAGTTTTTTCAATTTTAGTTAAAAAAATGTACCTAAATATTTTCGTGTTGCTCAAGATAATGTAGATTCTGTTTTAAAGACGCCAACTGCATAATAATCATAAACAGAATATACTTTTTTATGCAAAATACAGATTTTCTTATAATATTATTATTTTATTGGTTTTCACATTAGAAGCAATAGGGTCTTTAAAATTATTCTAACACAGACAATGTAGCTTACGCTAAAAAAAGTCGAATATTAGCACATAAATTAATGTAGCTAATTTGTCTGTGATATTAGCTTTATAGTTGTGATGGGCTTGTAAATAAAGCAGAATTGTATAACGTTGTTATAAGACATTATCATGACATGCTTTATTGGAATCGTATAGTTTGTTGTATCAATGCTGTAAGCTCATTGCTAAAACATAACTTGTTTTTATATAGAACTCTTGAAACACAATTACATAATTTTTATACAGAAACTATGTTTTGTAAAAATGTGTCTATTTCACGCTATTAGCTGCTGTGTTGATGCCAATAAGATGTTCATGCGCCTAAAGGTCTATTTACACACATCAGTGCCGTGTCAGTTCCGTATCAGTATCAGTGAAAAATAAAAAATGGTTGCTTAGATTTTAAATTAGCGTGTTTATAAACATCCGTTACAGCGCCGTATCAGTGCTGTTTCAGTGTCCGGAGACGATATTTTTGTAATTCTACTAACAAACTAACCAGATTTTTCTATTGCTTAGAATGGATGAAAAGCTTATCAAGTTGGTATGAAATTTTGATCAACTGCGTTATAAATATATTCAGATCACTTTATATGATAGTCTACTAACTTTTTTTACGGACTACGGACGGATATGTGTCAACTGGCATCAGTGATCGACCACAAATAGAACTGACACTGAACTGATACCTCACTGATGTGTGTAAATGGACCTTAAACCTTGCAACTTTAACTTTCCACAAATTAGTTACACGAACACTCTTAACCACTGCTTATCTTGTGTTACTTGGGACTGCAAATGTGTTCACTACGCTTTACTGGAAGACCCTATCGTTTTATTACAGAAGCAACTGTTTTTTTTCCTGGAGTATTTTTACATTATATTTTTTCTAAACCGGTTCATTTAGTAAAAACGTTATTTGTAATAAAGTGAATTTATTACGTACTTTTCACTGTCTAATGAAGAAGCAGCGTCACAGGCTCCGTCCCAACGTTAAATTCGATTAAGGACCATGAAAGAGGCGGCGCACCAGCTCCTCGGCTCACAAACACACAGAACCGACACATCGGTGGGTGGGTGCCCGAAACCGTGAATCATGCTGGGTAATTATTGGGGAGACAAGCGGAAAACCAATATATAGGTTATTGGCCGCAGATGCCGTAACGACCTTATGGGATGCAGGATGTTGCGTGAAATGTCCCCGACTGGCGTTGGCAGCTCGTAATGGAGAGAGAATATTTCCAGGTGACTTAATGAAGTGGATATACGGTGTAACGGCGGCTTAATTGATGCGTGCCCTTTGAAATGTCCTATAAAAATACCGGGCGTAAGATCGAGCTTGCCATGGGCGAAGTTACGTCATCAAATTTGGGAGGGCTAAAGCACCACTGTGCGATTTTAGTGTTTTGTTTTTTATGTAAGACCATAGAAATCCGAAAATATATAGAACGCCAAAAGAGATACCAAAAATGGAGAAAATGCGAGTCTGGTAATATTGCAGTTACTTAGCTTTTACGAGTTGGTTGCAGAAATCTTGGTTTTGTTGTTCGAAACTCCGGAGATTTTGTCAATCTTGACACTGTGAAATTATTATACAATTGATTTGTAAGATCCAAATTGGAATACTGCTCAATCGTATGGTCACCTAGTCAGGATTGAATGTTTAGAAAGAGTTCAGCGCACATTTTTAACGTTTTTGTATTTGAAAGAGAACAAAATATATCCTCCCATTGGGTAGGCAAGCAATTTATTACTGCTTGATCACAACTACAATTCATTGGCTATCCGTCGTGATATGCATTCTGTTATTTTCTTGCATAACGTTATTAACTTGATGTGACTTACCCGAATTACTACACAAAATTAATCTAAATATGCTCACAAATAATACACATCGTAGTGAAACATTCTTTATGAAAACTGCTAAAACCAATATATTATATTATTCATCATTGCATGCAATGTTCCGTTATTATAAAACTGCGCAGGACAGCGTTGATATATTTAATTCTAGTGTTAAGCATTTAAAAAATGTATTTTTATCTTGATTACTGTTTTGCTTGTTCCTTTTCTGTTTTCTTTTTTTTAATTTTTTTTAAGTGTTGATGGCTGCTTTTTAAGCTTCTCCATAGTCAGACTATTTTTCAGTGCTTAATGTAAAGGCTTCTGGCGTTCTGGCAACCGGATAAAAAACTGAAAGAAATGCTTAAGGAAAGAAATAAATAACATGACAACAAAATTTTGAGCCCGTCTTACCCAGTTTCTACAAATTAACACATGTGTTTTTGCTTCTTGTCTGTTTTCAACTTGTAAGTTATTGACAACAGCACAGCCTCCTAGGAGGCTGTGATAGCAGCTATGATACGTTTGCGTAAATGATCAATAGTGCCCATTTCGGTGCCATATACTTAATTTGTTAGATATTCCCACAAAAATAAGTCGAAATGATTTAAAGTCAGGAGATTGTGGCGACTATGGTACCGGTCCTCCTCGTCCAATCCTCTGGTATTAGACACGTTGTACATGGTACGGATATAATTGAGCTTCGTAAATGATATGCTACACTGCTGCAATACGTCGAGGACGTCCTGGACCTTCGTTTATTGTACGATTCGGTTGTAAATTTCTAGCGTTACGCTTGCGTTGGCACTATAGTTGCACTCACTGCACACTGTTGTAAAAGTAGCTGCATTTGGCACATGTTTACCGGGAAATCGTTCTGCTAAAGCATTTTCACTTCACCATAAATTAAAACGATACCCATCAACTGCGAGTTGCTATACGTTAGCAATTTTTGATATTTGAAAAACTAATGTAAATACCTGCATCACAAAAAAGTTATACGATAAGTAATCGTGTATTTGAAATCGTCTGGGGAGACTACAGTAGCCCAACGATGTAAAGGTCGACACTACTAGAACTTGAGTAATTTTTTTCTCGGAAACTATAAAGATTTTACATTTTTTTACGATATTGACCCATTTTTTATGACGCATCTATTTCCCAAATTGTTTTAGATACGTTTTGAATCACCCGGTATACTGCTTACCTATTTGCTTATTAGTTAAATAAATAAGTTCTTGGTTACGTGTAAATTTACGAATACCTGTATGTTGAAGATTTCTAGACCATTCTAGACTATGTTCGATTTGGTTCCACATGCGTTCTCGAGGACCGTGGAAACTTCGAGATCTCAGAAATTATATAAGCGGTCAGTTTCTTTTGAGAAATCGAAACATTTAAACGCCACAATAAATAGCAATTTGACAATTGTGAATTTATTTGAGGTCTGTCTGTTGTGCATAATGAAATAGTAACAGTGAAGTTTATTTTGTCACAGCATAAAGTGTACCTCAACTGAAAATATGCATCTGACTTAACAATACTCCAACAGAGTTAATATTCAAGTATGTATGTCTACCTACATTTTATAATATTTTTGGCAAACGTGAATCAGATTGATTAATAATAACAGCTGCTGTTATTGGCTTGTAAGGAAGTATGTATCTGATTAGTTATACTTATTAGTTCATTTATTTTGTGTATTATCCAGAAATAAATTTGAATTCAATAAACATCCATTAATCCAACATTTATCCAAAAAATATGAATTCAACTGTAATAAACCAAACAGAAAGATGCTCTAGTTCTGGCAGATTGCTGTATTTTAAAACGATTTTAATGGGCAAATTAGCAAACAACTAAAGTCACTCGTCAGCAGTCCACCAGACATGTACCGGTTTCGTGCTTATTAGCCCTCATCAGTATGCCATAGGCGACGTAATCTGACAGAATTGATCATGATTACGCGTTGTAGACAAGTTACATCTAGCGATCCAAATATCGGTCTTGCAGAACGCGATAGTCGATAGCTTTCAGTGGTATCTACTGCTATGTAGAACGCTTCATGTCTATGTTTTTTTGTAAAGGATGAGTGTCCCTAAGGCCGGTTTTCGATCCCCCACAATTTTTTCTAAAAAAATTTTTTTTTTTAGAAAATGAAATGGTAACATATTTTTTTGTTGCAGATTTGGATTCCTCGAACAAAAATATGTCCGTTTTAGGCATATCCCCCTCTCCACTATCAAGTAACAAAAAAAAATAAGTAAAAAAACCCAAACCACAAACCCCCTAACCACAAACCCTCAAATCCCAAACCCACAAATCACCAAACCCCAAATCGTGGGTTTGTAGTTTGGGATTTGTGGGTTTGTAGTTTGGGATTTCGGGGTTTGTGGTTTAGGACGGTTTGGGATTTGGTGGTTTGTGGTTTGGGTTTTTTTACTTAATTTTTTTTTTTATTACTTGATAGTGGAGAGGGGGAGATGCTGAAAACGGATCTATTTTTGTCAGAGAATCCAAATCTGCAACAAAAAAGGTTTGTTACCATTTCATTTTCTAAAAAAAAAATTTTTTTTTAGAAAAAATTGTGGGGGGCCGAAAATCGGCCTTAGGGACCCTCCTCCTTTATCTCCACCTGCTAGAAGTCTGATACACATACATTGACTAAAGTTATTGATATCATTTTCAGCAGAACATAAATAAAATATCTGACGATCCTTAGGGAGATATTTCCACAATAAACAAAAATACAATTGTTTTCTAGGAAAAAGAGAATGAAACAAAAATGAACTTCATTTGTTTTACGATGATAAAATTTGTACCTGCATCTTCAAGTGAATATTGTTTGCTTGAGAAACTCAACTGACAGGCAAGTATAGACCTGCAGACGTATAGTCTCTTATCTTTATATATCCCTGGAGAAAGTACAGCAGATGACAATATTTTTCAAATACAAGTTTTATAGAGTAACTTAGTTTGTAAGGATGAAACCTTGCAATTTTAATGCTCTGTCAACGGTCCGTCGGAACGTGCCAGCTTCAGTTGCAATTTCATAGGTGACGTAGATGGATTTTGTTCCACCTTTACCGGTGCTGGTTTTTAATTGTGTCCTGTTTGTATCTCCAACAAATAAGAGGATCATGTTCTCCTAAATTATCGTTGAATGGTATTTGAATGGCGTTGTTTAAACATTCTATGTATTATTTTTATTTATTGTAAAAAAATATCAAGCGTGACTTATCAAAACCAGGCAATATTGGTAAAGGTTTACTAAGACACCATCTTGTAAAATTCTTCGGGTTCATGAATTCTATAATTTTGCATTCTACCGACATTGAGCCTATGATCTGATGGTATTCTGCCGATATTGGTGTACGATATGTAACATTATAATAATAATAAAATGTCTTAAGACGGGGCTCAGCCATAGGCTGCTTTAGCCCAACTTGAATATGTTTACTACATATTAAACTACAGTGAAAAATAAATTACAGCTTAATAGTAACACTGCATAAGACGAAATAGACATAAAGAGAAATATGAAATTAACATACAAGTAAAATAATAGACAATAAAAAAGGAAGAAAAATATCATTAATTAGCCAGCAGAACTTTTTTGCGGCTTAGCGTATCTGACTATTAAAACAATCGATTATCCTCCCTTTTTGTCTGAAAAAGCTATATCTTGTTGAAGTTGTTAGGAGTAACCGTTTTTGAAATAATAGTATCTGAAATATGTAGCGCACCGAATAGAAGCTATTTTGGTTTCAGGTAAAGAAACGTTTCCGCTGAGAATACAGCAAAATGTTACTTGAAAAAAATCAAATTTGAATTTCTTGCAACCAAAACTCCTCGATCTCCAAAATGTATGCAAATATTTAGATTTTTTACAAAGTTCTCTCTTACTCTATATTGCATTTATTCGGGACATCCGGTATAGCATCTGATAATTCTGATATATTGGCAATACCTAATTTTGTCTTTCATTATTCAATAGGTACTATCTGAAATATCAGCACCTTCATACACTTTTTGTCAACAAATGCCAAATTTTGGCTACGACAAATTACGAATAAGAAGTTCAACATTACATACTCGTAAAAATAATGTTTGCCTAAAATGTTTATCCTTTTCATTCAACTCTTCTTATTTTTCACCGATTAAGTCATTATAGAGAGAGAGAGAGGGAGAGAGAGAGAGAGAGCTACTAGTGGAGGTGGCTGAATAGTTCATTTCACAGTAGCTTGTAGCTATTTTTCTTAAAATACTAAATTGATTAATTTACTCTCCGAAGAAATGTCAACGCCCTTTTATAGGATATTCGTTACACTGCAAATTCCTTGCGTTTTGGAAGCCTATAGCCCTGGGATCTAATAATGACCTTTGCGCATTCCTTGGTATTTTCTCATATACTCTGAAACAGAGTCTGAAACTAATTACGCACTGGAAACAATAACTCCAGGAGATCAGAAAAAATCTCATTAAAAACATATATTAATCCTCAGATTCGAGCGTCTCAGACATATATACAGAACAAAATAAAACTTAAATCCTCTCCGGGATTATAAGTCCTCCGTAGGCGCAAGCTAGTCTGGAGAAATCCCCTCGTCTTATAATCAGAGGGGTCCAGTATCCAATAAAACAAATTTATCGTGGCATCTTAAACGCTACGAGAACTTCCAATTTTGTTTCGTATGAGATGAGACGGGGAGGGTGGCGCCATAGGCCCGCTGATATAGCGAATTCGTCGCGGTAAATGAAGCCTGAATCGGTCCGATGTAACAGGAACGTATCCTTCTGCAGTTCTGATCTCGCAGCTATTCGCGCGCATCAATAACGTCTGCAGGCAATTGTCCTCGAATAATGATGTTTTCATCCTGCGATAAAACCAGGCTGCAATCTGAAATATTGCTAACGAATATTTAAATTATGCATAGGAATGTTTGGAATCACGAAAATGTGGAAGAAGTATACAATTTGAGGAACACAACTGCATTGCGCTCTAACCAGGTGCTCTATAAATTAATTAACCGTTATTAATAATGATACGGTATAAATGCTAGATTAGATGTATCTAATGTAGTACTGAGTTGGGTGAAATAACGGGTCATAGAGCAGAGGCGACATCTTTGGGATAAAATATAGAAAAGATAGCTATAGCTAAATATATCTTAGTAAAATGTTGCTGCGGGTTGTAATAACTCGAGTACCGTTCGATTGTCAGCAAATTTGGCAAGGAAACGCAATTGGGGACTGTGCGTGGGAAAATTTCGGATATTATATCTTTCCGCTAATTTAATTGCGAATGTAACTAATTTATTGGCGATTTGGTGTTTGTATTCTTAAGAGTGGAGGATAATTCAAAATCTGCAGCGTATTCTCAAATCGTAAATGCCGTATTCTAACAAGTGAGCAATACCGGATGATCACGTGTATTAAGGGATTAGGGGCGCGAGAGCAGAATATGAGTCTAAGTGATGCGATTAAAATTAGTAGTCCATTATCAAGAATGTCCGCGAGCAGTGTATATAGTACAATAAAGAGTGGTAAAGAAGAACTAGTCCATTGAAAAGTTACATTTGGGGTTGCATTTTTAAGAGGACGCAATTTTATTGTTTAGATGTGAGGGGGCGGTCAAAAAAAGCTTAACTTGAAGTTTGTGGGGTCACAACCCTCGAGGTTTGGCCGCCATCTTGGAAAAGGGGGTGAAATTGTTTTTAGAATTTATCAGGAAAACTATTGGTCATACAAAAATTTTGTAAAAACATTTTTTATTGCAAATTGAATACTCTGCAATTTTAGTTCAGTAACTTTTTGCTGTAAAATAACAAAGATATTAAAGAAAAACAATCAACATTTTTGTACAAATTTTCTTTTGGACGCCATAATTTATTTATTTCTTATTTTAAAAAGAAATGACATCAGACCATTTTTGTAGAGTGGTTTTCACCGAAGAATTTTTATTATATACTTTTTTTTATTATATTCATTAGTTTGGGTTTTACAGCGCTGTGAAGTGAACACCAATTTTCTCTACTGATAAGTATACATTTATATCAATATTATGGCATAGTTTTTAATTATTTTTATAATAATGTTTTTTATTATAGACATTTCAATATTGTTATGCTCTGATGTCCTTTTTTTTAAATAAAAAATAAATCAGAATTTTGATTGTTTTTCTTTAATATTTTTGTTATTTTTGATTTTACAACAAAAAGTTACTAGTCTAAAATTGTAGAGGATTCAATTTGCAATAAAAAATGTTTTTTAAAAAAATTTGTATGACCAATAGTTTACCTGATAAATGCTATAACAATTTCACCCCCTTTTCCAAGATGGCGGCCAAACCTCGAGGGTTGTGACCCCACAAACTTCAAGTTAAGCTTTTTGTGATCCCCCCCTCACATCCAAACAATAAAATTGCGTCCTCTAAAAAATGCACGCTAAGGCCAAAATAATGTAACATTTCAATGGACTAAACATGCGGAAACTGAAACCGAAAATAGTGATAACTCGCCGAAGATATAAAGGTTGATGATGCAACACACGCGAACAATTCATGGATGAGCTTTCAACAATAAAAAAATCGGGTTGCTATCACAGAGAATGAAACTTTGCCAAGAATATCTAGAAGGGTACTTTTGCGAATTCTGCGTGATATGAATTTTTGTTTAATAAAACGAAGCAGAAAAAGTATGCTGATAAAGAAGACAAAATAGTGGTATGGCGAAGAAACTATTTAAAGAAAATATTATATGACCGAAGTCTGATGAGAGAATATATTTTATACAGGGTTAACTATGACTAAGTACAAATATTTAGGGGGTTAGAAAAAATTAAGAATTAAGGAAATCTCTTTTCAAAAAAATTCCTAAGTTATTTATAAAACGAAAAATTTTTTTGTCGATATTATATTACATCCAGCAAGCAACGGTTATACAACAGTCGACAGTCCGTGTCGCTGTTAAAGGAAGTGTCGAGTATATTTTCCCACAATATACAGTGCCTTCATAAATGATTACAAGCCACGTGATCAGGGTCGAGATTCTCAAATCAATCGCAGAGCAATTCATATGCGAATATCCTTTTCCTCACTACGGCAATTGCGAGACAAGAAATCTATTTGCATACGAGTTGTTCTTCGAGAATCACAGTCCTGGTCACGTGGCTTGCAATCATTTATGAAGGCACTGTAGTTCGCCGGTTTGTTTTTCTATATTATGGGACAAGACTACCGTGAGTGCATTAAAAGTTTTCTATTACCTACCTATTAGTACCACCCATTCATCCGATTTTCTTATAATAAATAGGCATTTTATCTAACTGTACCTACGGGAACTGTTTTATCGGTAGTGAATGGTTGTACCTAATAAGTGAAAATGTAGTTTTACCAGTTTGTAACAAAATAATGAAAAACGAGTGCAAAATACTGGATTAACTGTTATCTATCTATCAGGTATTATCACTAATAGGAATGTTAATTTTTGTCGTTTCTGCATTTAGAAACGCTGCAGAAAGACGACCGCATGGTAGTTGACATTGTTGACAGATGTAAGTTTTATCTATGGATCTAAGCCATCTCAGTCGAAGCTTATCATAGGCGCCGATTTTCCGTGGGAAAAAAGTTTTGGGAAAAAAATATCGTAATATAAATAACATAAAAACAACGCCTTTTGGTGCAAAGAAATATTTTATAATTGGGTACATTTCTATTGGGGAACTTTATACCATATTGGTGTGAGGCTGCTCTTGCGCTCCGATGACACTCCACCTAACGTCAAAAGCATATCTACATACTCAGAATATGTATACTGTTGCATTTTTAAATAATTTTTATCTATTTTTGTTCACTATAAAATAGCACTGCGTAGACTCAAATAATACAATTTTCAAACTAAAAATACTTGACATTTCTGTTAACTGTCAGACTAGTTGTTTTTTCCATGGCACACTGCAATTAATTTTTTTGGCTATGTATTGGATGTTAAATGTGGGTCACGTTAGGAACGATTGAAATGGAATTTACTGAAAAACGGTACATCCTATTGACATTTAACAAGAGTACATTTTTCATGTTAAATACTTAATATTTTAATATTTTGGAGTCAGAAACTAAAAAAAATTAACTACAAAAAGATATGATTAAATTTGTACCAGAGCCTTGCATTTTCTTACGCCCCTGTAGAAAATTTTGAAATGTAGTTAATGAGACTTATTAAGCACGTCAAGGTTAATACCTCACCAAAATTTAATGTTTAGATGTTACGCATTAAAACCTGTTTCTGAGGTTACCCCTTTAAGTGAGCGTATCTCCCTTAGGAGCCGCCACTGACAAAAGTTGTACTAAGGTTTTCGTAATTTTTCGACTTGTTTTACAAGCTCACAAGTTTTGAATACTTACTACTGTTACACCTTGTAGAATTCATTTGTAAGATAAACATTCATGATAAATTTAGCTCTAGTATTAAGCATATTCCTCTTCTGTTTTTTTTAATGTTAGGTATATTAATAGATTGTTTTTAAATACCTGTACCATTGTTTTGTTATATTTATACTAAATAACTTTAATATGTTTACTTGTTCGCTATGTTTCTATCTGTAATTTTTTTTGTATCTCTTTCTCTTTATTGTAAACTAATTCTTGTCTCGTAATTAGGATTAATCTCCAAATGAATTTCATTTGATAGTGGAACGATAAATAAATAAATAAATAACGGTTATGTTAATAGCGATAATTCAGCAATCTTCAGTGTATATTGTCAAATATTTAGCTACATAAAAATCTTCGATTTTTATTGAAAAATCTCTTTGTTCGTTTTGATATGAACACTCCACGAAAATAGGGGAAATCTCTGGTTATCTGATAGCAATGCTATTCTATGCGACTTATTATTTTGGCTTTGCTAAATTGTCTGTCTCAACATTACGTCGTCTTGAGCCCTAGTAAAATCGGCACACCCTGTATTTTGCAGTCGTGAATCGGTGAAAGTAGGCAGACGCAATGATAATGATGACTCGCGTTTTAAAGTGATTAATATTAATGCCACTCTAACGTTAAAGATATATGGGCTGTCAGTTACAAATATTCTCACTAGACTATTCCGTTCCAGTTCATTTCCGCCCCCGAGTTCGTTGAAAGCCAATCGCGGACATTTCGAACACAATGGAATTCCTTCCGATGGCCTGCGGCTGTACCTGAAAAAATGCTGTTTTATCAATGTTCATAATTGGATGCACCTAATATTCCTTACTGTGCCGCTTTCTGGTTTGCTTCCGTTTTGTTAAGCGTCTCCCCGATACCCGTGTATGCGGTTACGATTAATTGGATGTACGAGTAAACCTAACTCTCGTTCATTGAATATTTAATTCGCCAACAAATAAAACAAAAATTTAGCTAGCGAAGAAAAATACGGAGTTCAATTATACGCAACTGTACAAATAATCTTGTTTAAACAGGGTCATTTTGAAAGTGGGGTATTAATTTTAACTGACAGAAGCTTAAAATAGATCATAATTTAAAATACTGCCCTAATAAATTTTGAAGCCGACTTTGTGTATTCCTAACCTACCCTAATAAGTCAATGAACAATTTCACAATACATCGTAGTCTTTGGTAAAGTCACGTTTCGTTTATAACATAACCTAGCCGTATTCAATATCCTTACAGTATTAATGGTATGGTCCTGAAACGTTGTGAAACTTTTAGAGATTTAGAAATTAATTTTGATACACCTACTTTTAATTATCACAATATATTGTCACTAGTAAATTAGAGTATGGGAGCCTCATATGGAATCCTACCTATATCCATTATTCTCTAATTATTGAAAAAGTCCAAAAGTCATTTTAAAATGTTTACTTGATACTATTTGCTGCACTTTTAATAGACAAAGGTTATGATGTAATCACCTTTTAGTAATATGTGCTAGTTATTTAATAGTTTATCCAACTCCTGTGACAATAATATAACTGTTTATAAACACAAAACGAACAATGATAACAACCACGCTACTAATGCCGACTGAACTCCAATATGGTCTCAAAATAATCTTTTGTTATCCTAAAATCAAAATAGCTCTAAAACAGCATTCTGCTAATACTTCTTTAACTGTTAGGATTCTAGGATATACATCTTTTATATTGGGTATTTCTTTTTTTCCTTCTTACTTTTGGTACGTTTATTTTCTTTGCTATCTGTTAAATACATAAATAATCTTCGTTAACTTCAAAATGTCATTTTGGAACTAACTGGTCTACTTCAATATAAATTTAAAAAAATAGACAAAGTATTCTTGATATATTTTTTTTTCTAAAATAAGGTAAACAGAGAATCTTAGTTTCCATGTACAAAATGTTCAGGAAATGAAAAATCTAAAGATCGGCAAGAATAAACAGCATTTACATTTGACGACATGAACAAATTGTTGTTTATAATTTACAGTCATGTCAGAATTTAAATATGTGAACAAAACGCATATTATATCCTGTATAGATTGATCGCAACGTTCATAGCATCAATGGCATAATTAATGACACGATTGAAATTTTCTACAGTCACTTGTGCAGTCGTTGAAGTTTTTGGGGGAGTATGAATATAAATGTTTAATTAGTTTTTGAAAATATTTCTAGTTTATAATGATTGCAACTACATTTTACATATCATCATGGAATCCTCATATTTCATTAACATATAAGTATAGTGTTTACGGTTTTTCCTTCATATCGTTGATAATAGATAGAACATAAATAATAATAAAGTCTTTCCTGTAGCAAAAACTACTTTTTAGTACGTAATATGGAGGAGTAGTTTAAATATTTTTCTAATTAAAATAAATCTTCATAATTATCCCACTAGCTTTAGCTAAATACAACAAATACATATATATTAGTATTTTATTATAATTGTTATAGAGTAAACTATTTGGAAAATGATGTAGCTAAAATCAATCAATTTTTAAGACACACAGGTATTATTGGAATGCCTACATTAATTTTGTTCTGCCTGCAAAAGGTGTGATTTATATATCAAAGGTTTATATTTAGTGTTCTCTGGTTATCTGACCCCCTTAACATAAAATAACGGAACTCAAAGCCTACTCGTTCTAAGGTCGATTACAATAACAAATAATTATTTACAGACCTGTGTGTGTGTATGTCCGTATACAAAAATATAAAATAAAAAATAAATTCGTGGTTGAAACACCTATGTTTAAAAGAACTGAACAATTATAGACTAAAATGTCAAATGTTAAAGGTATTTCGAAGATCCCATAAAAATAATTAAAGATTTCTTAGTTAATAAGGAATTATTGTTCCAAATTTCTGCACGAGTATTGTCGATTCGCTGTAAAAGTTCATCTCTCATTTTCATTCTGTATATAAATAACACTGACGAATTGAGATGCCTCACAAATAGATATCCTACTGATTTAAATTTCCGAACTTCTGGTTTGCAATGGAATCGGTCGCTTGGGCCATATTCGTTTATTTGAACGAAAAATTACAAAAAATTAATCATTTTACGGTAAATTTTCATCAGGTAAATTATTTTGCAGAAAATATAAGCAGTCGCTTCTAGTAAAATTTAGTGGTCAGATATGCGCCATTTACAATATCAGCCCAGACATTAACTGAAAATGATTGCTGTCGAAATTTCTGTATAGATTATGTCGTAGAATACACCATACGACATAATGATGTTAAACATTGTCCTAGTTTGCTATAACATGAGTACTTGCAGAAGGATTTTCTTCTATGGTGCGCACGGAATTTCTTCGGCTTGTAAAATCTTATCCACGACTTACACGAGAACGAAAAAGTCTTTGCGTGGATGAAATCTAGCAGGAAAACGCTGTGCGTACATACGCGCTGCTAAGGCTGATTTCTGAAGGGCTTCAAAAACTAACAGCATATCTACGTTCTCCTGCATGGTAGTGTAATTAGGTCGTAATTAAATGATTAAATGCAAATATTTCCGCTGTTCTGTTTAAAAAAAATGTATTAGGAAAAATTACCTAGCTTTTCATAAGTTATCTAATCTGCATTTAAACTTAGATGTACAATGTTGAAAACAATCTGTGTCTATATTTATCAGAACCTCTCATTATATTGAACTTATGTTATTTAAGACACAATAATATTTGGTATTAGATAGGCAAAGTCAACAATAACATCTTAATTCGCAGGACAACAATGGGCTTTCGCCTAATAGGATAAGATGAATCATGTCTTGTAATTACTCATTACGCATCGTTACAGATTCTCACACAGCAATTATAGTTTATTTGCCACGACGAAGAGGCCGGTCAATTTAAATGTACGAAGGAAGCGGGACACTTATACTTGACCGCCGCTTCCCACACACGCCGGTGGAAAGCGTAGGAGCGCCGGTCTTTGGGTTAAACACTTTCGTATGCAGGCCGGTGCTTCTATTACGAGGGTCACACTATAAATCGTTAAATCAAATATGCTGGCGCAACGATAGCAAGTATAATTGCGTGGTTTGCTTTTTTTAAATTTCAGTAAATAGATATTTCGTCATTTGTTTTATTTTCGGCTTTTCCTTGACCTTCAGAGACTGTTTAACTTTCATTCATTTTGTCAATTACCCCTAATTTATAACATTCTAATATATGTTCTGAATTATTATTATTATTATTTATAATTATAACATACTACCGTTTTTGTACTGAAGTGATTTATCTCTTAAACTGTTTGCTCACAACACAATGGACTCAAGATATAGTTTGCAGGCTTCCGTGGTAATTGACAATGGTTGAACAATTTCCTAACTGGTTGCCACGTTGGCGGTTTAGGCTTTTAGCGTTTCAAGGCATATCTTCCTCACAGAAATTGGACGTTACTCTGGGTGGTACTGATATTCGATATGTGCATTCATCCATGATGTTCCTGTGAACAGTTTTAAGTCACTGGAATGTAAGTTTCAAATCGTTTCCAATTTCTATTGAGTTCTATGCTATCGTTTTCGTTGAATTGTTTTTTTTTTAATTGCTGTTACTTTTCTGTAACGCTCACAACACCACACCAAACCACAATATTTCTATCTCACACCATCTTGGTTTAATCTAGTTTTATTGGATGGTCTGTATCTGCCATATGTGCCGCATTCAGTTGATTTCTTACTACCCAGTTATTCTTTAGGTACACGGAATGCTGATATACAGATTTGGAAAGTGAGGATCTTGATGGTGAATTGCATTTTGCCGCTTGCGTGTATTTGTGTCATGCTACACGCATACTTCGACCACAGCGTGTTTGCATCAAGCAGTGTTGCCAGGTGGGAAAAATTCAGTGCATGAGAATAATTTCAAAGAAGCAAGTAATTTTCAATTACTTTTGTAATGCCATTTTTATTTCATTAAAAATCATTATGTTCTGCTATTTTATCATAATATTACATTGTAAGTATGTAGTTACAGGTACTTACTTAAAAGTTATTAACCACGTAACCTTTCTAATTTATTTTATTGTTAGGCCGGGCGAACGTTGAGGCGCAGTTGACGTGACGCAGGGTGACTCACGGGTCGTAAAATCTGTTGTTTCCAGAAAATGTAGGTACCCTTACGGAATAGAGTTAAGAATCACTGCAATACAGCGTGAATACAGCACACACACCTCATATCCGTCGACTGTCATACCCGTTTATGTATTCATTGCTAATTATTAAGAGAGCAGTCTACAATAAAGGATATTTCAAGTACCCAAATATTGTAGATACCTCTATCTATTCAATTTTGCCCTCGATTTTTCCTTTATTTCTCGTTAGGTCTTTGTTTTGGTAGATTTCAAAGAGTAATTTTAATAATTTTATTATTTCTGTTTGTGTCTATTAAAAAGCATGAGATTTTGTAATCAAAATATGAAAGCATGAGATTTCCTCGGAATGGATGAGATCTGACAACACTGGCATCAGTTGATCTGACAGATTTGCAATGGCGATACGGAACCGATTACCGTAGTAGTGGGGAATGCTAGACCAATGCACGTCGCCTCCCCTCTTAAAGTTCGTACCTTCCCTGGAATGAAGCGGCAATTTCTACTTTCTCTGTAAAGATCCGCAATTTCCGAATCTGTATATCAGCAGAGCTTAGAGTATATTCCTCTTGCAATTGGTCTTATGAAAGGCTCTCTTGAAATCTTATAGGTGGTACCCTGGTTTGGGGTTGTTGCCAGATATGTCTTCTTTTTCTTTTGGTTTAAAAGCATATTAAAGATGACAGATGCATCTTTGGCTTTCAAATGTTTACCAGAACTTCAATAGAATTGGTCAAATGGTAGCTGTTTAGCAACTTGTGATACAATCGAAACTTTTATACTGCGCAGGGTCATCAAGTTTTTTATCAACTTCTAGAACACCCATTTTAAAATCCCCACTCAACTCTTAAGGATTTAAAAGAATGGTTTCACAATTTTCAGTCCTGAAAATCTACGATAAAAACTTAATAGAACTGGAAATTCTTCTGAATTCTAAATAATAAAAAAATATATATTTGTTTCTCCTTCCAATCACAAAGCTAGGATAGGAGGATAGATATCGAAGGATTGTGCAAGAAAAGAACCAATAAAATTATTGTTCTGTACGCCCATGTGTGGAAAGAAAGAAAATTACACTCGTATATTACAATATTTTACTGCGAGGGAGGTATGCGTAGATGTTTTTGTGTTGTATTTGTTTTACTTTTACAAAAATATCTTTACAGTGACCCTCGTATCTTATTCCTACCGTGGTTCTAATTTTTTTTTCAGTTACCGTTCTACCCAATTAACCTACACAGTATATGCCGGCGCGGGATATTTATAGAATCATCAGTTGTAATTTTCACCTACGGGAAAGATTTACCGTGCTGCCGATATGGGCAATGGTGGGTGATAAAAATGTAGGTTTGATTTATATTTAATTATTATTCACATTTACAGTTACTTTTAAGCCACAGTTAAAAGAGATACTTTGAATTTAAATAAATGACGTAACGAAATTTATTTTTAGAATATCGTTATGTGACAAAATAAAATAGGTAGGTAATAAGAGAAGCTGTGCGGCAATATTTTGTAATTAATTCAAAATGATGGTTCACAAGATTTTACAACGTGCATGTCATAATTTCAATCAACCACAAAGTATAGTAGGTACGGAGAAACTGGTACAAAAAAATTTTTAAATGTCCGTAAAAAATAAATGTTATAACAGTTAATTTATTTCACAAACCATAATGCTCTTATCAAATACATTCGTCCAGATAAATTAAATACAAAATTATTGAGAAATAGAGTGACATTAATTAATTATACATATATCTTGTCAGGTATTCAATTTAAAGGTTGCTCCTAGGTGGGCGGAGCTTTGATTCGTCGGACATGGGCCTATGTTGCTGATATGTAAAAATATTTCCTAAATGAATAATGGGCCAGTTCAGCCTTTTTTATATCATAAATCGAAAGTATAAGTGAACAATAATTTATCCGCAAAATATTAGAATTTTATACAAACGTTTAGTAACTTAAAATGAATTAAAAATCTCCAGCGTGCGAGAATAGGGCGTGACCAGGCGCTACGTCACGTCACGCATAAGTGCAGCCTTGCGCTCGACTCGATGCTAGTTACATGTATTTTCGAAGTTTGTTGAGCTTGTTTGATTCAGGATGAGTGCAAAAAAGAATTTTAAGTATTGTATAGTTTCAGAATGCGCAAATATAAGTACAAATGCGGCGGAAAATTTATTCACTTGTATGCCAATGAGCCCGCTTTGCTTTTGCAAAGGTAACCATAGTAACGTGCATTGCGAAGATCTGATTTTGTATCCGACAAAGGCATGAGATTATGTCATGAGGATCACTTTGTTCAGTAGTTTTTGTTTTAAACATAGGTTGAAGAGGTCATAAAAAATTATCTTTATTTAAAGCCCATGAAATGGGGGAGAGTGTTGTATTATACACTTTTAAGTCTTGATTATTAAAATAGAAAAACGAAAAAGTCGTTATAGAAGAATTATTACGTGAATTTTTTATTTGGAATAGTGGTTTTGAAGCTTTCACTGCCGGTGCTCTTATTTAATCTATAGTGATTTTCCGTGTTGTTAAGCTGTGATCTAGGTGACTGGTCGCTGCCGGTAACAGAAACTTGCACATTTCTAGTCTTAGCTGGGATTCTCTGATCTGTCCTTGGTATTCTCGGGTTAGGCTTTGTGGAAAGTGAATCCGCTTTCGGTATCCCTGGGCCCCCTGATATAATAATTTCGGTACCTCTATCCTTATTGTTGAATACGGTTGCTTCGGTCGGCACTGCGCCTTCGATAACGGTGGTTTTCCTAGACGTTATATAGCAGACTTCGTATTTCGATAAATTTAATATTTTAGAGAAAACTGTAAATCCAGTTAAAAAATAAAACAAGTCTATAAAGATTAATTTGGTTACCTATAACTTCATTTTATAAATCTTAACCTAAATGGATGGACACGAGAAAAAGGAATGAGTAAAATGACACGAAATAGAAAAAAATATTTAATATGTTAATAACTTTGTAGTTTATATTACATAGCCTTTAACTTTATTAAAGTTATTACTTATTCATAGACATATCAACTTAGTAGTAGGTCTGAATCAGATTACTAAATTCAACTTCAACTGAACATATACTAAATATTTACAATACAGTAACAAAACAACAGCGTTTTCGGAAGGCGAAGTAGGCAATAAAACATTGCCCTATGAGCCCTTTCCACTTTGTAATATACCTACGTAGGTCATGCTCAGGTACGCTCCTTAAATTACCTGCACTAGAGAAGGATGGTCAATAAGATTCTTGTAAAAAATAGACGGTTGAACAGAGCCGAACTTGGAATAGTTGGAATGTGTTGATCATTCTATTTCGTTGTGTTGATTCTTCTATTGTGGTGTGTTTGTGATACATCAGTTTTAACGAAATCTGGAAATGGCCCATAGTGAAGTTTTGAACGAGCAAAGGAAGAAACTTGTTAGATGAATTGGAGTCGGACTCGGGAAAATTTCACAGTCGACCCTGGCAATTTACATCTAAAGATAATTGAGTACCTGCACATGCATTCCTAAAGACGTCCTTCCTAGAATTTTACTATATTAGCGTGTTAGCGGTAGATCTTCTAGTTTAAAGTTGTGTGTAGTGACGTCACAAAGCGGGCGCACCGTTTTTGAGACTAGCACCAATTTCAACCTCTTATATCACAAATAGTACATCATATGAAATGTTAAGGGCGTATTAAGAGTATCATGTACAAGAAAGCATAACAACCATATAAAGGAAATTTGACGGAACAAGCCTATTACCTAAACGTGTGATTCGTCGTCCATAAAATGTCAATCTTAACTATGTTTTCAAAAGATGTCAACATAAAAGGAACTTATTGTAATTGTTTCTACTGAAAGTAAATCAAAACCAATATTTTGGAAACTGTGATTTCCATGATATGAATCTTGATCCTTATCATGAATTTCCAGCTAATAAGTAATATTGATTGTAAAAATTCATTGTTCATCGAAATTTGAACAAAAACGATTAATAAAAAGGCAGTTTACGTACTCCTATTGAAAACTGGGAAGCCGATGGATCAACACGTTTTTGGATATACGGACATCAAATACGAGAAGAGGACGATTATCACACGGGATTTACAGGGAGGTATCAGTATTGGACGTCGAGCGCGGGAATATCATCAAAGAGCATTAACTGGATAAGTGCATATCGCGCTCTGGCCGGGCTATCGATCACTTAGGGCTGAGCGATCCCTCCCCGGCCTGACCCAGAACCGAATTCCTTGTGTCACACGTCACGACACCCTCTACCCGGGCCACCCCGGCTCCCCAAACAAAATGCGTAATCACCAGCCATGGTAACGCGTCATAAACATTAAGATTATTGCGCTCGAGAGAGCTGAATGTGTGTGGAATAAAATTAGAAGTTTCGATATTTTCTTGCTTGCATCCAAGACGAAAGTGAGAGTGACAAAGACCCAAGAAACAAAAGGCGAACAAAGGGACGAGGCGCAACCAATATAAATGACGTGGGTGGCAAAAAATGTACAAATTGACATTTTATGACTAAGTCATAGATTACCCTATACTCCTATGTCCAGTGTTATTATGAGGGAGAAAAACAGATTTTCTTCTATATGTATACAGGGTAAAGAATGGGCCATATTTTAAAGCTATAGTAGCGGCAAGAATTCAAACGGCAATTGTTTTTATTGTCAACTTAATTGTCAATAGTTTGTCGCATTAAAACATTTTTTTGTAATTTAATGCAATATATAGTGCAAACATTTAGTGTAGTATATAGTTTTATTATTCTCTCTTGCAGTGTATGTGTTTGGATTAGTTCCATATTAGTTTATATCCTACAGAAATGTGTAATTTTATTATTGTTCTTATTTTTGATACCTACTACATATCTCATATTTTAAAAATAGCGAAATTATTTTTCCTTTCTGCTTGCAGTTTGTTCATACGTACTATTAAACTAATGTAAATGTATTAGATCTTAAAAAAAATATGTACATATATAGGTATGTATTTATGAACAGGATAATAAAATCTATCTATCTATTTTGCTGAAAATATAATAAATGATTTATTTGTTTATATGACGTACATTGTCTGATTTCTTGCATCAGCTATAGCTTCCTTGGACAAAAATAATGTAATTTAAATCAGCTTACCCAGGTACAACTGTGTTTCCTTAAGAGTTCTTGAAATAGTGTTTTCTACAAATATAAGTAATTTTACGCATTTAATAACTGCATAATATACAGTTTAGCAAATGAAAGGAATGTTCTCTCATGTCACTTACGAATATTCAAAGGTACCGAAGTAAAACGAATATATAACGACAGAAAGCGGTCTAACCAACAAATTTTTAAGTACAGAAATCTTTCAAAATACGTATTTTTTAAAATTCAACCGTAGTTGTAAATATTTTATAATATAAGCTTACAATAGTTCTGCATATAAGATCACTTTTGTTTATAAGTATGTGAAAATAATTGTTAAAATATTAGTTAGATTAGCAAAATAATGTGTGTCTTACAAATGCATTTAAAAGTAATTATATTATTTGAGGATAACGTTGACGTTTATATTTAGAGATATCTGTACCTAAAATACTCCACAATAAATTTGATCATTTTACGGTGAGAAATACGGCGACCTTAAGAAGTTAGAGGTCTGAGACACTACTTTTTTATTTATTTATTTTTTTACGATAATTTCCTTATTTGTTAGGTAAAAGTAGTAAAATTTTGAAAGCCAGTTTTTTTTTGTTAGATATGCGAATATCTGATTTATTTTAGCGTTAAATGTACAGGATATTATTCATTGCAGATTTCTCATAGATTTTTGAAAAATTAGTAGTTAAAGTGAAGCAGCCTTGGATTAGTTTTAAAAATGGTATCGTTATTGCATATTGCATGCCACTAAAATACACAATTTTGTAGAAAACTGCGTTTAACGTATTTGTTGAGCTTGAACAGTAATATATAAATCCTAACAAATTATTAAACAATAAAAATGTTATTGAAGTGAGTAATGTTGTTTTTATAAAACAGTATCAAAGATAACAGAAAGAAATATGACATGAACGAAAGACAACATAACTTTTTGAATTAATTTAGAATTTATGTATAGATTTCCAAACTTAAAAAACACAATAAACGCATTTTTTTGTCCGAAATAACACATTTTAATATGACTAAAACGGTCTCATTTATAGACATATTTGATGGTACCTATAGGTTTCTTGTGCAAAATAATATCGGTAGCATTATAATTGTTTTTGTAAATGCAATGAGCTGTTTAATACTTTCAAGTAACTACATATAATCAAAATCGCTGAATTTTAGACTCAGCCATTATAAGCGATACTATTTAATTTCATGTTGTTAAGTTGCAACTATCGAAAGTTTTGCAACTTTGTTCATAAACACAATCAACGTTAGCAGCCGGCAAGGTAGAGCTAGAGATAGGCTAATATAGCTTTATTGTTCGTAAAACTGTCGCCCCTCCACAATTCCCAATACAAACCAATGGAAACAGATAGCCGTCTTTGACCCCTTTTTCGGTTGTTGCTGTTAAAAGGAGCTTCATATTTTGTCAATATATTATTTCCTAGTATTTACAGGTAGCTTCCTCGAATGAAAATTAACTGATTTCCTAATACAGTCTACGTATGATTTAGTCTCCTTATAATGGTGAATTAAAAAAAAAAGTCAAATATTTTTCGTTTTTGTGTAGAAATTAGAAGTATTTTAAAAAGTATAATTTCATATTTGAATCAAAGTAGCCCGATAAATAAAAATGACAGTTGCTATATCAATAATTATTATTTGTATAATTTTGTTTACTCATTTGATACTTTGAATTAAAGTGTTAAATAATACATGCATAATCATTTATTTACAACTGAAGAGTATGCAGATTTTGTCTTTGTATGTGGGTATTCCAATGAGAACGCCAGACAAGCAACGTGAGAATACCGACGAAGATACCCAAATAGACATCAACCGACCCACACAATCTTTAGTGTATAATTTCGTAGACTTCAAGAAGAAGGTGACCTCGCTCCAACAAAGGCAATTCGTCCTACTGAAGTGAATGTATAAAATGAAGAAGATATAATAGATGCTGTCATTGACAACTAACTCTTCAATTAGTGTTTGGCGTATATCAAGTAGGTAATCTTCAAGTATCGTGGCGTGTATTCAAAATGTACAAGCGTTATATGGTCGAGAAAAGCTCCTCAGCGATTATATATTTGTCGTTAGGCGCTTCAACAACATACACAAAATGATAAATTAATTTCGCTTGTCATGTAGTCTCATGAAGCGTATTTTACTAGAGACGGCATACATAATAATCATATTGCACATTTGAGCGATATAAATTCTGCATGTAATTAGACCAAGACGTTTTCAGCAACGTTTTAAATGATCGTTTAAATGTAGATCTGTATAGAGCTTTATTGGAAAACAGCTTTTTTGATTCAATTCAGCAGTTGAGGAACATATTTTGGAGATTGTTGAAGATAATCCCGAATAAGTATCACCAGTAGTTCGAACACACTGTACCATGTACAATAATACATTAATACCAAAGGATTATCCCTTACGAATTAGATTTTGTGAATGGTTGCTGCAACAAAATGCTCAAAATCCAAATTCATTTACACTGAATCGAATATATAACTTCCATAATACTCATATTTGGGATTTTGAAAATCCGTACGCGATTCAACTCGATCATTTCCAACAACGGTTTTCCTTAAATGTGGGAGCAGGGATTGTCGATGATCGCTTGATTGGTCCATTCATATATACCAAATCGAATGAATGAGGTTCACTATTTCGAGTTTCTTCAAAATGACCTTTTGGAAGATGTGCCCTTAGCTGTCCGACTCCGAATGTGGTTCTTGCACGATGGTGTTCTCTTTTATTTTGGACAAAACGTTTAGGAGTACCTTAATTGAGTTCAAGGGATACGATGGATTGGACGAGGAGGACCGGTACCATGGTCACCACGATCTCCTGACTTAAACCCTTTAGACTTCTTTTGTCGATATATCTAAAAAAATGAAGTGTGTCGCACCGAAGTGAACACTAGAGATTTACGCGTATCATAGCTGGTACCAATAACTTACGAGTCCAAAACGGACATGTACCAGAAACACACAATTTTGAACAGTTGTTGTAACATCAGGTATGTCAAATTATTTTATTAATTAAAACCACAAATTAATGTTATTAATTAATAATAACAATAGCGGCAAAAGCAGTTGAATTTGCAGATATAAAATAGGTGTTATAAAATGTTATGTACATATTTCTTTTCTTGCGAAATTCTTTAAATTTTTGCCCATTTATTTTATATTATACTTTGCCGCCGTGTCGATCGGCGACTGCATGCTTAGCCTTGCACAACGTCAAGTTTTACAGTGGACCAGATTCCAGTGCCGTGCAGAAATATATTTTAAAATCATTTTCGAACTGTTCTTTTTTTTACAAAATTATATAAAAATTACGTGGTTTGACACACATTACGTTTGCATAGATAAATCTCAATGTCTCAGTTTAAACACACCGTGTTCGAGTGGAAAACGCATTATTATAATTCTTTATGTCCGTAGCAAAAATGGTTTCGTACATTATTTTTGTTGGCAAAACACATTAAAACATCTGCATATTATTATTTATATAGGATAGTAGTTATTCGAAAAATGATTTGCAGAATAGCTTTTCCCTACTACAATTTTGAAGTCGGCATCTAATAGCTTCCTGTCACGTGCGGATATTTAATGACATAATAAATAATACGAAAAAATAACAGGTTACCTTATAGTTTATGAAATAAATAATATGAAAATTAAAATATTATTAACTGAGTTTATTTGCAGGTTTGATATATGAGTTTATTAAATATTTATATTATGGCGTATCGTTCACTATATAAAAAAATAGGTGCAGGTCTTATTAAATGACACCAAAAACATTCCAAATATTTAAACCCCCTTCAAATATACAGGGTGTCCCAGAAATCAATGTTAAGCCGGAAACGGGCGATAGGCCAAGTCGTGACAGTTATTAGAAAAAAATAAAAAAAATCTTTGTCATGTACTTTTCAAATTATAAGTATCAAAAAATAAAATTGAAAAACTGACATCCTGTAATGATCTATCAAGTCCTGTGACAACAAATATTAATGTTTCGTCAATCTTTTTTCTGTAATGTAATCATGAATAACCCTTCTGTAAATTACAGTTTAAAATTAAAACATAACTGTTTCAAATAAAATGTTGGATTTTTGCCCAACATTAAATTCAAAATAATTACAACACCCGACTTTAACCGACTGTACTGTAAAAAAAATGTACTACACTATTTTGGCAAGTAATTTTAAAAGATGGCGCATTTAGTCGGATTCTAAAATGGTATGATACTTGCTAGATTACTTCTTAGTGTAGGAAAAAATATTTTTTTTAGTGGATCCGGATTTCAGGCCAATTTTGTTTGACGAAACATTAATATTTGTAGTCACAGAACTTGATAGATCATCACAGGATGCCAGTTTTTCCAATTTATTTTTTAATACTTATAATTTGAAAAGTACATGACAAACATTTCTTTTTATATTTTTCTAACAACTGTCACGACTTGGCCTATCGCCCGTTTCCGGCTTAACGTTGATTTCTGGGACACCCTGTATACGCGCATGCCCAGAGTACGCAGAGCGTTTTTATGGTCCACTACCTGACTTTGGAAAAACGATACGTAAGCGATCTGTTGTTTACAATAATTTTTTGTTTATAGAGACTTCGAGATATCTCATCAGGTATTTTATGCGTCATTTTATTTACTGTACTTATCTTTATTAAAGTATTAGCGTCGAATAATATACTCGTAGTCTTCTAATTAGACCTCTATTGTGAAATTACATTTGGAGACCTATACCAGTGTTTCAACACATGTTACCTTTCAAATCGATTTAATAATTGTTCTAAATCGAGAAAATGTTGACTGCAGTAAAAAAATTAAATCAATTTTTGTCTAGGGCCATATATTTCTTACAGTAAATACAGTGTTGAAAATACCGGGAAAAATAAAAATTGTTATACAAAATGTTTCTTAAGTAGAGGTCAAAAATCCAGGGTCGTTTCTGTGATAAAAAATAAGCGTTTTTTGTTATATGTGGGGTCTTAGGACAGCCATTGTCCAGCTACAGCGTGTCAAAAATTAAAAAAAATCGGTTTTTAATTTTTTATTTGTAAACCGTTTAAGATAGTTTAACCAAATTTGGTGTACATATTTAGTATGGCAATAGGTATGAAACAAAAATTACCAGCTTTAGAAACATACCGGTGCTTAAGGTGTGAGTATCATCGATGCGATTGTATTATCGTCACTTTTTGTATCTTCAGTTCAGGTAAAGCGTTTCAAGAAAATGTCTACCGGTTAAAGTTCTTGGTAAAAAGTAAGGCCCAACAATAAAAAATTTTCAATAATACCCACCCATACATTCAAAGAAAACTGATACTGTGATCGAGATCCATTATGGCATTAGGGTTTTCATCAGATCAAACGTGTTTATTGTGGAAATTCGTTACAGTATTGTCTGAAGCTATTTATTTGTGGCATAATTTTAGTTTTTCTTTAGTTTTGTTGGGTTTTTGCCACACTTCTGAAAAAATAATAAAGATTAATTAAATAAGCTCTTGCGCCAAACGGAACAGTCAAGGGTTATTTTCGAAACTAAGTTTGCCTAACCAAAAAATCTCACACTGAAAAAAGCAGATAAGTAAAAATAACAAAAATCACATCACTATCGCGCACTTCCGTGTTATTGACGTTTCGAAAAACTCTCTGTTTTCGTTCTCAAAATCGTAGTAAAAATTTTTTAAACGTATGTCAAGTTTGACAGTTTAAAATAATCTTGCGGCAGTAAAACTTGAACCTTTTGGACCCATCTACAAATTAAAATTTGCAGCGATCTTCCTAGTACTAGTATTATTCCAACTCAGGCATTCTTACACTTAAAGGTCTTCCAGAAAATATTTCTGAACTTTCTTGGATTTGGATTAGGATGATTTCTATCTGCAAGGCCATACATGTAAACCACATTGTCCATTTCAGCATTTGAATATGCATACGCCATTATTAAAACTTAATCGTTTTAAAATAAGCTTAAATTGACAATACACAAATAAATAAGATGACGACTTCTTATTATTATTGTCTTGCATGGTCCCTAAGATATGTTTGAGTTATTTAAGTAAGTAACTGTGTAAAAATGCATTTGATCAAATAAATCAATTTTGTTGTTAATCGGTTTGAAATACAAAAAACTGTAAAGAAACAAAAAGTAAAGATAATACAATGCGCATATCACCTATTTTATTTGTAATATTATACAGGGTGATATATATTTCTTGATAAACAATGATCGATGATACCCACACCTCCACTACTGGTAAGTTTCTAAAGCTGGTAATTTTTTGTTTCATATTTACTATCATACTAAATATGCACACCTAATTTGGTTAAATTATCTCAAGCAGTGTAGAAATTAAAAACTGATTTTTTTTTTAAATTTTTATCATGCAGACTGTCCTAAGACCCTTCATTTACATAACAAATCACCCTTACTTTTGGCCACAAAATACGTCCCTGGATTTTTGACCTCTACTTAAAAAACACCCAGTATATTATTAAATACCTATCTATGGTTTTGCTAAAAACTGTATGTGCTCACCTTTGGATGTCTCAAAAACCCTAAACAAAATTTGTTTGACGTTGCTTTTCATGTCGATCTTACTTTTCACAGACAGATTTAATAAAAAAAAGTTCTGTATTTTGAAATATGGTTAAACAATATTTCTCTCATTTAAAAAAATAATATTGTGACTTGTTAGGAATTGTGTACCTAATAATATTGTGCATAACACAACATTTTCGGGTTAACTTAACAAAAAGAACAATTTTCGGAGTAACATTCAAATTACCATAAAAATAAACATCCTTATTACTTAAACCAGGAAGGATTATTGCATACAATGTAGTTCGCTAGAATTATATAAATTACCTTCAAAGATTAACGAGCTCAGTGCTCTCAATTGTTTCAGACGAAATTTAGCCAAATTAAAAATTTAAATTGTTGTGAAAGAGTTCATGATCGTTATAAATAATGTTTTAACTTGAATCGTCCGACTGGGACAAACTTTTAAATTTGTCTCAAATAACGATCTATTTTTCTCTTTCTTTGGGCTCGCCTTTAATTTTCTTTTGACTTTGTGACATCTTACAACACATCTTCATGAATTTTACTGACGTTTTGAGTTCCCAGGAACATTTATTCTATGGCTAAGAATTACAAAGTTACAGTGTAACAGGTGAAAATATGTAATTGATGTGCAATAATTTGTAGTGTTGGCAAACTTGTCTTGTTTTCTCTTGGTTTGACAAGACAAGAGAAGTCACGACAAGACCAGAGAAGTCAAGACAAGACAAGTCAAGACCAAGACGAGACTTGACAGCTCGAATTGCAAATCAGGACAATATTTAAAAAAGGTTTTACGTGATAAGACAAGAAATATTGCCAAGAAGTCTTGCAAATATAGGAAAGGGTAATATTTAAGTGAACATTAGCTGAAAAAATAAGTATTGCGTTTCTGTTGCAGGTAAATATTATACTTAAAGGAGATTTTAAAAATCGAAGTTTATTGAAACTAGGGCCAGTTCTGCAGAACTAGAACTAATTATAAATTCACTGTCACTTGACTGAAAGAGCTGTGATTCTGTTTCGTCTACTTCATCCACTATTTATTACTTATTATTAAAGCCCGCATTTCGTTTGCAGATCTCAGGTTCGGACTTGCGGCGACCTTAATATTTAAATTAATACAGCGACTACACTGAAGTGTGCTACTTCCATTTTATATTCTCAACGGACATTAAACGAATCTTAGAATTCGCGAAGATTTAGCATACATTTTAATTATTCACGGATACCCTCAATTATTCGCCATCTAGAAGTAACTGTGACAGCAACAGGATATTCAATAAATAACGCAGAAAATAATGTTTCTTATTTACGACGGTTTATTTCCCAGTTAATAAGGACCTAGTGCTGAACGCGTGAAGAAAGAAATTGATACCGTTTTGCAGAACAATTTGAGATTTATTGACTTATGTCGTATAGTAGATCTTTTTGATGGCAAATAAGTAGATTTTTGGAACCCACTCTAAATGTGCCATCCATGAAAAATTATGTATATCTACATACTTTAAATATGCCTCAGTAACCTCGGTGAACGTTGAACACAACCGAAATCGTAATGGATTATTAGCGACAAACGCCACAGCCTAAAACCTGCACGCATTTACATCAGTTGCTGGTTATTCAATTTTATTCTAGTACTACAAGTGAATAGTTATGTAGTGTTTTGCAAACTAATACACTTAATATGAATACTGTTGGATATTAGGTATAAATTACCAGTACAAGGTAAGATGTTGATTTTAACTTTTTGTAGGTATATGTTTGCACCTCGGTTTATACAAACATTAACTTAACGTCCTAAGTGTGCCCCTGATAATGACGTCATCTGCGACCGAGGTGCGGATTTTAGAAGGTAAAACTTAAAACTGGCCGTTTCTATACTTTACCTTTACTTTTAACGAGTCGATTGACTCCTGTCGACGATGGATTATATCGATAAATACGTGTGAGTTCCGAGCGAAACCGTAGCCGACCGAGAGTAACCACCACTGTTACCAAATCCGTAATAAAGTTCTATGTTTATCATTTGTACAAGAGTATCGCAATAATCATGCAAGACTTTTTTTTAATATATTTTTAGGTATTAACAATATTCTGTGAAACTAACTACTCTGCGGACTAAAGCCCCGACCAGCGTTGAATTACACCCACAATATCTACCCATATTATTATTAGCTTTTGTAAAATTTTTTACTGTATTAGAAAGGTACTTTAAGCTAGTATACAGGGTGTTCCAGAATGATGCTCAAATATTTTACCAGTGTATTCCACAAGCTATTTCAGAGGGGAATCTTCATATGAAATTTTTCAATTTGGGTCCTTATTGTTGAGATATTCGGGTCTCAAAATGGCGGAAAAAAATAGTTTTTTTAATTTTTCTTAAAAACGGCTACACTTAGGAACTTCAATTTTGGTACACATTATCAGCTAGTCAAAAGCTATTTTGAGGTGGTGTCGATTCCTTGGCTCATGTTTCTAGAGGGCGGTAATAAGCAACCCCTAGATTTATTTCTCTCAGAACTTTTTCCTGCAATAGCCGATTTCAACAAAACTTTTTTTTTAAATACTAAATATAACTATCCTACTTTTTTCCCTCTTGTAATTTTTTCATACAACCAACAGTTTGCACGGAAAAAAATAAAAATAGTTTTTCTTACTCTAAACATCACCGTCACCGGTTACTGATAACCGCAGTAGGCGGTTGCTATGTTGATGTTTCTCTGTTGTCTTATTAAATAAACCGCCATTAGGTATGTAATTGACAGTTTTTGCAAATATTTCTAATCAAAGGTTTTCCTATAACTGTTGACAATCCTGCCGTATGCATATTTCGTCAATGTATTCGCTAATTGTACGGAAGAGTCAGTTATGTTTAGAAATATTTGCAAAAAATGTCAAGACTGACTTGTTTGACAAGACAACAGAGAAATATACCGCCTACTTTGTTTTGTTGAAATCGGCTATTGCAGGAAAAAGTTCTGAAAGAAATAAATCTAGGGGTTGCTTATTACCGCCCTCTAGAAACATGAGCCAAGGAATAGACACCACCTCAAAATATCTTTTAACTAGCTGATAATATGTACCAAAATTGACTGAGTTTCTAAGTGTAGCCGTTTATAAGGAAAAATAAAAAAACTTTTTTTTCCGCCATTTTGACATCTTAACAATAAGGACCCAAATTGAAATATTTTATATGAAGATCCCCCCTGAAATGGCTTGTGGAATACACTGGTAAAATATTTGACCATCATTGGAACACCCTGTATATCAAATCTCCTACAATTCCTATCATGCATTTTACACAAAAATGTAGTAATGTAAAATTTGGATTGGGAGTCGATTCGAAGGTCTAGTAAGGACAATGCTTCAAAGAAACTCTTGTCTTGGTTTGCAAGACTAATAATTTTATCTGCCAGTTCACTAGGAAGGCGTCATATATTCCAGCCGACGATTTAGAAATAATGGGCAAGGAACCGACACAGGTGATAAAGACTCTAAAATTTTAAAATGGGAATATCTTTTATATGACATCATAAATTAAGGGACTCACGCAGAGACATAAAACCTTTCCCCACTAATTTCGCGTCCTTACACTGAAAAGGAAACATCTAGAACGCAGGAAACTACAAGACCATGCTCGGTATGAGTACAAAGAAAATTAACACAACATAAGAGCCTAGATTAGCACTGAAAAGTGAAAAGAGGCAAAGCATGCCGCACAAAGGAAGCCAGAATTATAAAAAATGCAGAAATTAGTACATTTCACTTAAATATATACGAGTACGTATTGCGAATTTGTTATCATAACAAAAATTTATTTAGGCATGTTTAGCATTTCAGCTATTGTCTCATTTTTTATTTTCAGGACAAAAAAGACAACACAATTATTTTAAGAAAAACAAAAGAACAATAGTTAATGAACATCATTTCGGATATTATTCTTTAGTTTGTTAGTTTTAGCCACACTTCTGAAAAAATAATAAAGATTAATTAAATAAGCCCTTGCGCCAAACGGAACAGTCAAGGGTTATTTTCGAAACTAAGTTTGCCTAACCAAAAAATCTCACACTGAAAAAAGCAGATAAGTAAAAAAATAACAAAAATCACATCACTATCGCGCACTTTCGTGTTCCCATACGTTTAAAAATTTTTACTACGATTTTGAGAACGAAAACAGAGAGTTTTTCGAAACGTCAATAACACGAAAGTGCGCGATAGTGATGTGATTTTTGTTATTTTTTTACTTATCTGCTTTTTTCAGTGTGAGATTTTTTGGTTAGGCAAACTTAGTTTCGAAAATAACCCTTGACTGTTCCGTTTGGCGCAAGGGCTTATTTAATTAATCTTTATTATTTTTTCAGAAGTGTGGCAAAAACCCAACAAAACTAAAGAAAAACTAAAATTATGCCACAAATAAATAGCTTCAGACAATATTTTTGATATTATTGTAACATATTTAGAAATCTATACCTACACTCATATTGCAGTCATTTATTTTACAAATTTGTATGTATTAGTTTACGAACATAAAAGTTGATAACCATGATTTTATTTTTGTGAAACGCGTGCACATATCTAAACACCTTCACAAATAATTGCAAAATTAATTTTAAATGTATTAAATACACATTTAATAACTAAATAATTTCAATGCAACCAGTAATACGTCTAATTCTGCCGTATGTTGAATAATCGTTAACTTAATATGCCACCCAATTAATAATTGGTACGTAAGGTACAAATTTTATTGCTTTAAAATTATTATTTTTAATTATTCTAAAATAAATTATTTAATTTCTTTTAAATAGCTCTACTCTCCAATCAGAGTAAGAAGATATATTTGGCTTTACCTCCAAATAAAACCAAGGTGCAAATGTACCTCAATCATTTTTTACTGTAATTAATTATATTTATGCTAATAACCACTCAAAATAATTAACTTGCGAAGTGAATAAGTACACGGCAACAACAAATATATCAAAGACTATAAAAATCAGTGCGGTCATTTTCAATGTAAATATGCAGGAAAATACATGCAAATATGTTTTTGACTTGTATCAAAATATGACGCCATAGTCTTTCTAATAAATTAATAATTACGTTTTCTTTAATTGCTTAAAAAAATGTTCTGAGCGTCAAATAAAAATAACTTACTTGCGTGCTAGCTGAATGAATCATTATTTTCACCTATGTCTAAAGATAACATATATGTTAGGGGCATTTAATGATTCACCCGTGCCAACGGGAATAAAAGATAAATAAGTCGCATGCCGTTTTATAATGACATAATAATGTAATCAACGTTGTCGCTAAAGTTGTCTGCATTCTAGAGCATAATAATTATGAGAAAACATAAACCTTGTTTAATTTTTAAATGCACAACATCTGCTGTGTGGTGGATATTTTGATGTTTCATTTAAGGTTTGGACTTCACAGTTAACAAAATTTTATAGAATGGAAAAATTTGATAGTGTAGTTTGTTCATTTCTTCCGTGAATCAGAGTTTTTCTGCATTACTTGATGCACAATTTCACTGATATTTACTCTAGTGTTGGCATATTGTCTTGCTTTTTATTGATATTGTCTTGGTCTCGGTCTTGCAAGATAAGACAATATTTAAAAAAGTGCATTGCGAGACAAGACAAGAAATATTGCTAGTTTTTATTTAAAGGATATTTCGCATGTTAAATTATTTTTGGAATCAAAGTTTCCTGAGCCTAGGTCCAGTTCTGCTGAACTAGAACTAATTCACTACCACTTAACATTTATCGTATTAACGTTTTTGTGATGCAAGTATTTATATATTTTACGTGTATAGCAACTCGAACGATTTCCCGGTAAACATGTACCAAATGTAGCTACTTTTACAACGGTGTGCAGTGAGTCTAATTGTAGTGCAAAGTCAGGCGTGACACGGGAATTTGCAACCGAATCATCATAGACGAGGCTCAATTATATCCATACCATGTACAGCGTGTCCGAACATCAATACCAAGAGATTGGACAAAGAACACCGACCGGTGCCATCGCCGCCACAATCTGCTGGTTTTAAATCATTTGGGCTTATTTTTGTGGGGATATTTAAAAAATTAAGTACATTCCACTAATGTCATCAAAATTGGGCAAAAACAACTATTGATAAGAGAAATTCATTAGTATTTTGACTGTATTCTCCAAAGTACTATAGCGAAAGGTCTATCCGCAGGTATTTTTGATCCTCAGGCAAAAGGCAAATAACCCACTGCGAAAAAATTTTCACGATTTTCTCGAATAAAGCCATATTAATTTCTGTTCACCTGGACGCTGCCTATAAGTAGACCTCTTTTTTTCTATTCAATTTTTAGCATTCGCGTATGAATTTACGATTGTAGTAAACCCTTGATGCGCAAAAATTCTATGACCCCAACTTGGACGGGCAACAAATGCCAGTTCAAAGTCAGTGTTTAAAATGACTATCAAACAAACTGAATGTAACATTGTGATATTTACGGATACTATTGATGTTACAAAATACCAGTTGAACGATTGCAATTATTTGCAAGGCTAACCTGACTAGAGATGGATTTCAGTTGAACAAACCTTGTAGATTAGATATCTTTAGAAACACCTATCTAGAAGATTATCAGTCGATTGGAATTAGACGTAGATGTAGTAGAAATATACTTTAATTCCATAATTAGTGTTGACAGAGACATATTGCTTGTCTTGTCTTGCAGAACTAGACAATAATTTATTTTAAAGTTTTATTCTTGCTCGATGAATATCATGTTTTTAATTGTCTTACCAGCCTTACAAGATTTTTATTTCGCAATTGTTTGCATAAATCGCTATTTAAAAGTTATTATTTTATTTGAGGAGAATTTAGATAAAGTGAATAAATCAAGCATTTAATTTTTGATATTACTTTTGCCCTACGCGTTTTATTTTTTGAGATTTCTACTTAAAACACCACAATTTTTATCATTTTACGGCGATAAACACGGACACCTTAAATATTGCCCCTTATATTTGCAAGACTTCTTGCCATACCTACTAATATTTCTTGTTTTGTCTAGCAAGACTTTTTTTTAGATCTTGTCTTGCGAGATCAAGACAAGGTCAATAAAAAGACAGACAAGATGCCAACACTATCCATAACTGCAATAATATTTGTAAAACACGGCAAAAACAGATTTGTTTATTCAAGATACTTTTATATCAACTATAAAGTATGTATGTTAATAATAAATAGAAATATTTATTTAATTGCGGTTATGTGTGTTAATTTCCTTAATATGTATATGTTAATTTATTTCTTTACTTTTTTAACTAAATATATCTATTTTTTATACAGTCGTAAAATCATGTGTGGGCCGCAGAAACCACAAGATCAAAAGGTGATATCTGCAAACGGTATAAGCAAATTTGGTAAACCATCACACATCAGTGTTTACTTGTTTACCAAAGCAGGTCGCAGTCTGAATATACACGGCGCATTGTCTGCGACCTCTTCTAAAATAACGAGTAGGCTATAAAGACCGTTACCGTACCCATACTTTGGTAGTAACGGTAAGGATCATCAACTGCTGAACTAGACTGGACATGTTTGGAATTTCGACAAAAAAAATGTTAATCTTTTAAGTTATGCAAATAGTGATGTATTATTTTATGCTATTTATAAACAAATGTTCAGTTAGATAGCTGTCTGGTAAATAACTGAAACCTATGTCGTGAAATTGGTTAATATTTACAAGGAAGTGATATACCTACCTATATTTACTGAATTTTTTATTAATTTTTTTAAAAGTAAACAAATTTGAAGCCAAAACATTGCATTTATTGGTTTCAATAAGGCAAATCCAAGCACATTAAAAAATACAAATTAATTCAGTTAATTTCATAGATTTTATGTTTCCAATAATCTATATTTATTATCCTTTAATTAGATTTTGTGCGGAATATGTATGTATACATAGTTTCCTGTCTCGTCATTTTAGTCATTATGTGCTTAATCAAAGTATCTTAAAAGACAAGTCATAAATTCTGTGATTTTTTGCTGCAAAAAATGTTTAATAATTTTATTTGAAATTTCATTTCGTTAAAAATACTGTAAAAGTTTGGACGTCATTTATTTATAAATGAAATGTAAGCTTATAAAGACTATATTACTTTTTGTATAAAAAAGTCAGATATATGAATTTAAAATATGAGATATAACACTGACTCTTGAAAGACGTCCGTTTCTGATCAATATCGGTATCTACCTGTATCATATTGAATGCTAACAACAAATGGAAAATGAATTCCATGAAAAAATCATTTTTCTATCACTTTCAGTTTAACCACAAATGCCAACAATTTTAAAAATCTAACTAGGACACGTTTTAATGTTATGCATAGTTGGATTGCGTTGATCATTCTATTGCGTTGTGTTGATTATTCTGTTGTGGTGTGTGTGTGTGATACATTAACGAAATTTCAAAATGGCTCATCGTGAAGTTTTGGACGAGCAAAGTAGGAAACTTGTGTTAAATGTTCTGGAGTATTTCCAAAATAAAAAAGAGACTTCCAATGAAAACATTTCCCAGTCGACCTTGGCAATTTACATCTAGTGATAAATGAGTACCGACGTACCTGCACTACTCTAATGCTTCCACCGAACATGCTTCCTGAAGACGTGCTTTCTAGCATATTTTGGACTGGCCCGCCAGCTACCACCCAGTTATACCCATCATAATTCATAAGCAGGTATAAGTTGAAATGAAATAAATGTATACATTTCATCTCACCAACGTTTTATTGCCCACTTCGCCTTCCGAAAACGATTGTACTATAAATTAGTATTTCCATGCTTTTTACTATACATAATAATAAAAACTGTATTTTTTTAAAAATACATTGTCACTGTTACTAAATAAAATTTGAATAAATAAAACAAATATTTCAGTGGTTAGTGGTCGCGCGGTTTAAGGCGTCAGTACATGAATCGAGGTGACTAGATCGCTGTGGGTTCGACCCCCGCAGCCGGTAGACCGTATATAAGCTATATTCGTGGAGAGATTGGCACCCTCTCTGCGGGTATGGTAGGGTGGAAGAATGTTGGCTTGGGTCAATGAGGGAGATTGATACCGGTTGGCATTTGACTACCCCCCTAATTAATGAGGTTTTCCAGGTTTCCCTCATTCCTGCACAGAATGGTGGTTAGGGCCTATCAACGTAAGTCGTTCCTGGGCGCAAATGCGGCCTGCTTAATAATAATAATATGCCGCCCCCTCTCCCGCATAAGTCTTCGACTTCTGAGCTAATCTTCGTGATTAGAATGAGGGATAGAGATATTATTATTATTATTTACCAAAAATCTGGTTCCAGCGACTGCTCTTTAAAGAGAATTGTAATGGTGTAAAAAATAATAAGACGTAGTTTATGTTAACTATAAGAGGGTGATCGATACAAAACATCTTTAATATTATTCAATTTACGTGTTTGTATCTGTTAAGATATGTGTAGGAGTGATTGTCGGCGGCAAAATTTCTACCAGGAATATTCGTAATGGAAATTTTGCGGACAATAATAGTCATCATTTCTTCGCAGCATAAATCTGACGTGACTACCTACCTAATTGATTTACGCGAGATTGAACTCATTGCAAACACAGATTGTCTCGCTGCTACTTTCCACTGTCGTGTATTTTTTTGTGTAAAATTTCCGAGAAAATTTCTATTTAAAATGTCATAGTGCTTCACTATATGTTTGTCTAATACATTAATTTTATTTAGAATTATAGATCTGTTTCCACAAGAACCAGGGACTAATTTCAAACTGTCAGTATTCGTCCAACTACTTCTTGAGTTGCATGCATTGCAGGCACATCCACAACTTAACTGATCGAATATTTCGACGTCTTATATACATATATCTCACCTGCACTCAGTTTATATGTGAACATACATATGAACGAACAGCCAATTGTTGGTCATCTCACCTATGGCATACTTTTGAGGGCTAACAAGCCCGAAACCGGTCTATGTCTGGTGGTGTGTCCGACAAGGGTTCTTGGATGTTCACATAGATACTGCAGGAGTAATTCAATGCCGGTAGAGGCATTAGTCCGCGGAGTAGTTGTTTCCTGCAGTATCATGTACAGATTTAATGGCTCGTCGCCCAGGGCGAGAGGTCTGCGTTAAGTACCTGCTGCAGTGTAGGTCGCTTCCTGTAAATCGAACCGCTTAGGCCGAGCAGGAAGTAAGCAGACCACTTATATCTTACCTGCAATCAAAGTAGTCGAGGTATTAAAGAAAATGTAATTATTTTTTTAACATCCTGTATATCCTAAACAGCGTTTCTAGACCTAGGTACGTTCATAGGATTTTTTTTGCTTAAAATTGAATGTAGGATAACATACTGAAGTATGTACATCTCCTCCTGAAACACCTTGTATATACGTATATTTCTCTGTTTCGTGTAAGTAAATCAGTGTTAGCACACCACTTCTCTCTTTTAAGTACTCCGCCTCAAAATAAATTTACGTGGGCTGTAACTTAAATTTATATGGATACACCCCTACACATTACAGTTTCTGCGTGTCTTCCTGGAAATATCTAAACTTAATCTCGGCGGCCAATTACGCCGAGCCAAACAGAGATAAAACACAGCCCTGATGTTGTTCCAGAGTTTCATCTTGATCAGTATTCATAGAGAACTTAATCTCCAGACGGCAGCTTTGCCGGGGCCCGAGACAGGAAAAAATAAATTTCCTACGGATTTCCACGGCTAGGAAGACTGCTTTCTGTTAATCACGGCGGACTGGGGACGGAAATTATAGACTGGCGACGGTATTGATTATAGTTCGGAGAAACCCGGTTTCTAATTAAAAATCTTCATTTATTAAGTAAAAATATAATAAAGGCAGTGTGGGCCGTAACATAATTACTATTTTTAAATGCTATTTAGAGTGAAATATTTACCTACTGTTTCCAGGACCGACTGCAGAACTTTCTTTAATGCAGAAAAAATAAAATATAGATTTCCTGAGAATATTCACCGTAAAAAATTGTTGAGTTAAATTTTCCTCAAAATCAACACAAATGGTTGTCAAAACGAATCCACACCCGATTGTGTTGAAATAACAACATAATTTATTGAGTAATGTTTGTTAGCTAAATAAATATTTTAGAGGTAACCCTGATCAATTTTTGAGTTAGCTTTCTAAACTGTGTATTACCTATTCCAATCACAAAATTGAGTTATATTATCAATCTATTCCGTTTTTTTTCACAATATGTATACAATTTAAATCAATAATGAGTTACTTTATATAATTTTAGTGTTGTAACAAACTCAAAATAGTGATGATTTTTCAGTATACATACTGTGTTAGTTCTTACAGTTTTTATGAAAATTAGACCTATTGTGTACCTATTACACGTATTTAATTTTTTACGGATTGTAAATTATTACTTTGTAAATAATATTTAATATTTTATTATTAATAACATTATGACTATTACAAATAATTATAATTTAATTAATAAAAATAAAATTATTATAAATAATTATGTCATAAAAATTACAGTTTATAAAAAGAAAACCTGTTTAGTTGGTACACAATATAGGTTTAACGGAATTGTGGAAGCAATCATAACAACAATAACAGTAAAAATAATCATTATTGTAATTATTATAATATTAATTACTACTACTAACTACACACTATTGGAAACAAAAATTTGCTATAACAAGATGAATAAAATAAAAGTTGAGATTATATTTGTAGAAAATAACATGACATCTTATTTTATTATATTATTCAACAATGCATTCGTTCTAAATTTAACAATATGTAGGTACTTTGATGTCACAAAATACGCAGTGGTGTTGTATGACTGATGAAGTCCAAACAGTTCTTTACTCTTTAATTCAATAATTTCCGGGTTTGATCTATTTTCGAGAAATTGGATAGCTAAGTAGTTGAGGATCAAATGAAAACTGCAACTGTGCATCGGTACCTGATCGTACCCAACTTTGTTTTCCCTCTTCCCCTTACTAAACAATTAAATGTGTAATATCTACAACGGTTGGTGTTGTTTTTACACAATAGGTTCTCACTCACAGATATTTTGGTTTATCTAACCAAATATTGTGTAGATAAGCTAATTTCTTTGTTAAAATGTAATTGACAGCTCTAAACCTAGCGGTTGCCTATCCAAGGGCCGAGCCAGTGTTGCCAAATGGAATGTTTTTACGGAAATTTGTAAAACGAACACAGAAAAACATTTTCATAGACTAATTAATTTCGACCTGGATTTTTTAAGGAAATTTTGGCTATTTGCCAAAAAACCTGGTATAATTTTACCATCTTATAATTGTTTTTACTGTTTCCTCAAGGCTAGATTAGAAACAATAAAAAAAAATTAATTGCGATCGCCAAGGTTTAAAGCAACTGTCTCAATGGCAAGCCTAAGTTCTCATAAGAAATGCAGTTTAAAATCAGTATAAATGTGACATTAATTAATAATTTTAGGCAGTTTAACAGAATTTTCGTTTTAATAAAGCGAAATAAACTATAAGAGCGAATTGGTTAATTACATATCGAGACCATACATATTTGGTTTGGAACCAGTGCCATAAATAAACACACACACAGAACGATCGTTCAAATAAAAACGAAGTCAACTGTGAAACAAACTGCAGCTTAGACTATTAGGAAAGGTATTGAAGGTGCCAGGGTGCTTGCTGTAAGTCATAGCAACAAGAATTACGGACTGTAAAGCGGTTTTTAGAAAATGTCTTAAATTGTTTGAGAAACTTATTATGTAAAAACTGCTTGGAATAAGGCGGGGGACACTTTCAGCAACTGCTTTAATTTTTTGTTAGGTAAAGTTATATATAGTCAATCACGCTATTGAAATTGACAAAGGCGATATAGAGCGTTGACAGATGAAGTTAAATACGTTACGCCCTACGTCAAAATTTTCAAAGTCAACTTGACTTCGTTTTTATTTTAACACTTGTTACATATCGAGACAATACACAGACAATTTTTTAAATTTTAACATTTTAAATGTTATGGATTCTATTCAGAGAAAGGTGTCATCAGGCAGGTTATTGTATACTTGCGGTATTATAACCTTTGAAGCACCGCAGAATATTCTTTGCCGTCCTTAGTGCGCAGCTAACTGAAATACAATTTTACGTATCTCGCCAAAACTTCCGGAAAAATAAAACGTTTATCTGTTCTCACCTAGAACGAACGTGTTAAAATCACTAATATTTTCTATGTTAAATTACATTCAAAATTAGCCATTTGTTGTGATATAAATGCATGTAATTTGGCAATGTTAATACTTAATATTGCCAACGAGAACTATTTTTCTACGGAATTTTTGATCGATTTTGTATTTAAACTAATTAAAATAAATTATCCTACAATTTTTATGAATGAAATCATATATGTCCATATACAAGGATGAATTCAATAAATATCCAAAATTAAAACTAATCTGCCAAATTTATCATCGAAAAAATATACTATAATAAAATTATTACATCATTACTCAAATTCACTTTTGGACATAACTTAACACGCAATCAACCACAATCGATGAGACCTGACCTATTTGTGCATTTCAAATCTAAAATAATCATTAATACATAAAATTAAAAATTGAAACGACAATGTCGAAAGTGTCGACAATGTGTGAAGTAATACAAATCAAAATAATTCCCTACCGCATTATAACTTTTGCCCTTTATTATAATTATTTTATACAGGGTGATAGTGTCATTAATTTTACGAGAAGGTAGGAAAAAATAAGTATAACACAAATACGCGATTAAAAAAAATGCAAATGCACTTTTACGCCAAAAAAATATTTCCAAATCATTATTAAAGCCTTTTATGACTGTTACCGTTGAGTGAATAAGTTTATACTTATTCACTCAACGCTGTTACTGACTCAGCTTCCAGTTCAACTCAGTGTCGGCTTGACGCGACGTTGCTAAATTTAAATATTTTCCTAGTACCTACCTACATATTGGTATGTTAAAATATGTATTGAATGCTATAAATTAACTTTTAAAAGTATGTAATTAGCTTGTTTTCAATGCGTACTCAATGGCAAGCGCTGCAGAGCTGCAAAAGTGCCAAATGATAATAGAAACAAACAACTAAAGTCTCATTTATATAAACACCCGGTGTAATGAATATGAAATCATGAGTATTTACAATTTAACAGATTAGACATTCGTCCCATAATTAATGCTCAACCCCAGCCTTCAGTATTTCAGTCCAGTCCCTCCCATCAGTTACCATGGTTGCATAAGAAGGTGCATTTCATGTTTGTTGTGTCGCCAGTGCAGCTTATAATTATTAATTAAATTTACTATTTACCTAAATAAAAATGCAATTCAAATTTGGTAAAACTAAATTTTATATGTCTCTATTGATAACGGCACGAAACCCTGGATGGTAACAGGAATAACACTCTGATTCTGATCTACTTAAGTGAGATTTACCGACACTAAAATTTTGCGGAGCCTTTCAACTTGCACTACGACGGCACGATGAATCCAAAAATTCTCAAAATCCTGGTATTTTTCGCTTTAGTTGACATTTTATACTGCATACTACAAGTTTGTTATTAGAAAGAAGATATCCTGATAACATGGCAACTGGGTTTTGCTTCAATACTGGAACACGTCATCAGAAAATTTGTAGCATACCAGGAGCGCCGTGTTACAGATTGTTATGGGCTCATTTGCTTATCTTTTTTTCCAGATTTTTCTGTCCTTATTAGGCTTTCCGAATACGTGGTTAAGATTAATAATATTATCATTGAAGCACCCTGTAACTGTATTAGTGAGACTTTATATTTTGAGTTTTATATTAAACTCTTTTATTGTTTCATACTTTATATATGTGCATATCTTCTGTTCAATTAGCACCTTGTAAGTCAACTTTCTGTTGAACAAATAAATAAGTTGCCTCAATATTACTGTTCATGGAATTACCATCATTGAACTAAATTTACCTCTAACTAATGCGCTTTATCCGATTTCAATTAGGTACATTCGGTATACTAATACTAGTGTATATTGATTATGGAATAAGTTTTGAAATATTGGCCAATTGCTACTTCTGTAATGTACTAGGTCTTAATTACACGTAACAAAACACATTTATGATCTATGGAAACATCTAGGGAGTGTTTATTTTGTAAGCTAGTTAAAGGGCACTGCAAATACCTACTGCAAAACTAGGACAAAAACAAAAATGTTGTAGTAGTTAGGTAAATGGCAGCGTAGATGTTACTATTTCATGTAGGTAGTGATCAAGGTAATTCATTTGCACAAATGAGAAACATACTTTGACACCCTCTAGCTGCTAAATTCTCAATAGAGAACTCTCAATAGAGAAAAATGTGTGGTACACGGAAAAGATGTCATGAAAATTCACAAAACCGTAGCACATTAGCTCCAAATACAAATTATGTAAACTACAAATCGAAATTTATACTATGTAAAAGTATTTAGTTAGGCTGCCGTATTGAAATTAGTAAATTACGAATTTTGAGCTCTATACTTGTAATGAAATTTTTCTAAAAAAAATGTAACTGTAAGAAATTCGGTGCCGACTCGGTCATGATGTAGAGCATTCTATCGCAATTTCATATTTTTCAATAAATTTTAAAATAATTTGTATCAGGATCTATTTCTGATACAATTAAGCACTTATATGAATTTTTGTCACAATACTCTTTTCCGTGTAGTTTCATGTATACAAAATTTGGAGCTCTATATAATTTATTTTCCAAAGGTATATCTTAAAGTTTTATGGTTTCGTAATTCTATAATCAAAATGTGAAAAATTAAGTCTGCCTTATGCAAAAAATACACATTGTTCATTTATTAAAATGTCAGACTGTAATAGGTTTCTGTAGAATGAAATGCCGTCCACAAGTAGGTGCGTGTCTGACAATAAAAAAAATGATGCCTAACCCAATATATTAGCAAATTAAGTCGGACAATTAGAACTGATATGGCAAGGTTTCTATACATAAAATTAAGAGCAAACAGAAAGATAAAACAAAATTAAATTTTCCAATCAAAAGATCAAATGTAATAAACCACTATTGTTGTAAGTTAAACATTATTAGCTTGCTATGTTATTATAGAGTATATGGTAGGCACGTGTCTTTTGTTCTCATTTTGCTTTTCGATATTTGCACACAGCTTTAAGTTTACTAGTCTGCATAAAATGCTACATACATACAAAATGCTTCTAACAATAATCACAGGCACACAAAAAAAATAAAGTTCTGTGCCCGAGCTCCGACCTATGGTTCCCCATGTATTTTTGGCTCCCAAAACCGATACCAGGGTCGGTATAGCCCAGACGTTCCATATTTGCGCGCTACGGTCAAAAAATGACCAAAATTTGGCCATTACCTGGAAATAGGCGCTAAGCTTTATTTCCGTGCCAAACATGAATCAGTTGTTAGATAGGACCTCGCACATCCCAATTGTCACTTTAGGGACACGAATTGGCAGAGAATTGGTCCTAAAAAATTTCAAATTGCCAGAAAAAATCATATGATTGCACCGTATTCAGGATCGAATTGATTTAAGAGGATTGTCTTCATGTAGCATTGCACAGTGAATAGACAAAAAAATAAAGAAAAATAAAAAAATTAAAAAAAAAATTAAAAAAAACAAAGGAGCTACAATACTTCCTACGTCAACAACTAATTCATATTTGGGCCCTTCAATGGCACGAAGATAAAGTTTTGCGCTTATTTCCAGGTATAATGGCTAAATTTTAGTAAATTTTTTTACCGTAGCGCGCAAATATGGAACGTCTGGGCTATACCGACCTCGGGATCGGTTTCGGGAGCCAAAAATACATGGGAAACCATAGATCAGAGCTCGGGCACAGAACTTTTTTTGTGTGGCTGTGTAATTATTACTATACATTTACATTTGCAATTTTGTCTTTTCTCATTATCTTACTAAGGTGCCAACATCGATCTACAGGGTGTAACGAAAAAGCAGGTCATTCCGTTAATTGGATACTTTTGGCGGCAATATATAACGATTTAACCCTATTTACCTATATACAAAAATGATTTCCTTAAGAGATACAGGGTGTTAAAGTTGAACTTTTATTTTGTTTTTTTTTTGCTATGATTTATTCACACTTTCACATCATTTTGAAATGGTGGAAGAGCAACTTAGTTGAACTTTGCCATTGTCCATAATATTAGTTTTGTTGTATCTTTTCTTCTTTTGAAATAAAGACATCTTATTATTATTAAATTTTATAGATACTTCTTGGTATTAACCAAATCGTCATGGGTATTGTTGTAAACGACGCCTATAAAACAAACGTAGAAACGGGGGCGAGAGGTTATTTTATCTCCCTACTTTTATCTGATGCCTATGGATCATTTTTTATAATGTCATAATGTAGAATTTTGTTAAGAATATTTTATTACTCTTGATAGTTTTAGTAAAACTCTTCAGTTTTCGCCACCTGCAAATATTCAAAGGTACCGAGGTAAAACGAATATACTATGTATAACGACAGAAAGCGGTCTAACCAATAAATTTTTAGATATCTACAGAAATCTTTCAAAATATGTATTTTTTTAAAATTTAACTGTATATTTTTTGTATATACTAACTACACTATGGACTATATAGAGCATACATATGACTTCATTGATAGGAATTGTAGGATATTTGATTTATATTAGCTTAAAGTACATTTCTAATACAGTAAAAAATTAACTGTATGTTGTTCTAACATAAATTTACATAGTTCTGAATATAAGATTGTTCACTTTTGTTTATAAGTATGTGAAAATAATTGTTAGAATATGAGGTTAGAATAGCAAAATGTGTTTCACAAACGCTTTTTGAAAGTTATTATTTTATTTGAGGAAGAGTTAGATATTCTTTATTCCCGTTTATGCATTTCGGAGGCAGGTGGACATGTGGAGCAATTAAAAAGTTGAATTAGTGAATTAAAATTACAATTTTTAATTACATTTTTGTATAATTTTTCTAAACCTTATATGTTTCTTACATCCCTATTTTTCCTTAGTAAACAAATTTACATTGATGGAAACATTTATTTTATTACATAAACCAATAACACTGAATTTAATCGCGAAGAAACGACAATGAAAACATGGTGAATCGTAGGCTGAAACTGTTATGTCTACAAGAACCACTGAATCAACGTGATTTTGTCACGGTAATTAGAAATGAAATATTGTCTTCCATAAAACGATAGAAAACAAAAAAAGAAAAAGTGCCGTGCCAAATAATTAAGGCCAATCTTATGAGAGAAATTATACCTTGATATTCGAACATCTTTTTGATAATTTTAACTAAGGAACGAAGAGAAGAAGTTGTCCGTCCGCGTAATGAATTTAAATTTTATTACTGTCGGCGCTATAATTGCATGTATAACAAAGACATTAACTTAATTACACGTTAAGTAATAAATGCATTTACATAAATGGTGCACTTAAAACCTTAAATAGATAAACCGAATAATTTGTGTATATCAAGCGACTGCATGATGTCTAAAATATGACATTAATACTGAAAATATTATTTTTCAGTATTAATGTAAAACGTACGTTTATTATAACATACCAAAACTGAAGGGAGAATTTCACTAATTACTATTTATTGAAAGCATTTGGAATTTAAAAAAATATTTTTTTATTATCTACATAGCAATTAGCTATACCTACATAAAAGCTAATTCTAAAAGTAGTTGCATAAACTTAACCGCGTTTGCTAGACCACAAAATAAGACGAAAAGTCTGTATAAATATGTATCCTAAAAGCTTTCGTGTTCTACATAAAGGATGTGGCAGGTTAGATCAGATATTGATAACGGTTTTTAATTAGAATTTCCTAAACGCGTGGACAGTATGTACCGAAGGATGCACAGCACGCGGCCCCGTGTTTTAACCGGCATGCGGCAGGTTGTTTGAAGCCAAGATCCCTAAACAAAGGCGGTTGCCTTCAAACTGCCGATTCCTTCGCTCCGCCGGCCCACAAACTCATGTGTGACGTCACTGGTATTTGAATCGAAAATATCAAATATTGTTTCCTAACAAAAGTTACCGTTACGTTTTGGTTATTATTTAAGGCTGTTGAGAATACATACTTTTATGTCAAATCTCAAATTATGTTGCGTTATAATTCTGGAGCACAATTCATATTGTGGATACTTGAAAAACCAAAATGAAAAAAGGAAACTGGCGAATCTATTACTTTCTATAGAGTTCCAAATGAACCTTAATCAAGAAGAGAGCGAAATGGAAGGTGCTAAGATGCAATCGATAATCACCTTGATAACCAAAGAATCTGCAGTAAGCATTTTCATACAGAAAAATTAAACAATATACGTTGTAGAAGAAAAATGAACGCAGCTTCAAAGAAATTATAACCTACAGGTATAAATTCTTGTCGTGCTGTGTATTGTATACTGCTATTATATTAGATCAGATCAATCATTTTAGCAATTTTTTGCCTTAATCTGAAGTCTACATATCGCGCAACTCTGTGAAGACTGTTCCATCACTACCAGTACACAGGCATTCCAAAACACCATGCGCAAAAAGATAGTAAGTGAACTTTAGCAACATATATCCACACAGAAATTATTAAAACGACTGAAAATTCAAATATAACTAACACCGAGTTGGATGGTGAAAATCAAAATAAATACCATCGACGTCATTCCATCTCAAAAATACTGCAATGCTATTGGCCGAAAGTTTGTAGGCAACCTCCTTTGTTTAGGGATCTTGGTTTGAAGCAACGTTCTGCAGCAGTTAGTTTGGCGTTCGCGTGTTTTGATCGTTTCATCACTCACATTAGTACACGATACATTAGTAGTGTAATGCAATACTTTTTTGTATATTTTGTAATTCAGTAGATATTCAAAAGAAACTAATTTTATTTTGAATAAATTGCATTTTCTAGTAATTCCGTAATCCAGTATATACAGACTGTATCACATAAGAGGAGCCACTCTCATGTATCTCGCTTAATATGCGAGACACGTCAAAATCTTTAATTGTTTTTGTTGCATTTTTGGAGGCCTTTATGCTCGTAAAAACAAATTTGAGATCCATTGAAAAATTTATTAGTAATAAAAAAAACACATGAAAAGAGCCCAAAATTTAAGGATGTCTAACTTTTATTTTAAGAGATAGATAAAACTTATTGGTAATAAATTTTTATTGCAAAATTGATACCTTCCACCTGATATAAATAGATTTTGAAATATCGTATGTAGTTCACTGCGCCCTCTAGGCGGATAAAAATTGAAGCAGGCTATGGCCACAAAATTATCTGTTTTTCGTCTTTCATGCAATATACTACATGTTGCCCTTATCTTTTGTATTTATTAAATTTTTTTCAATTTTAGTTAAAAAAATATTTTCGTGTTGATCAAGATAATGTAGAACCTGTTTTAAAGACACCAACTGCAAAAAAATAATAAACAGAATGTACTTTTTTATGCAAAATACAGATTTTCTTATAATATCATTTTATTGGTTTTCACATTAGAAGCAACTGGGTCTTTAAAATTATTTTTACACAGACAATGTAATAAAATAATATTATACGAAAATCTGTATTTGGAATAAAAATTACATTCTGTTTATTATTTTTTTGCAATTGGCGTCTTTAAAACAGGTTCTACATTATCTTGAGCAACACGAAAATATTTAGGTACCTACATTTTTTTAAACTAAAATTGAAAAAAATGTAATAAATACGAAAGATAAGGGCAACATGTAGTATATTGCATGAAAGACGAAAAAACAGGCAATTTTTTGTGGCCATAGCATGCTTCAATAAAAAAAATGTATCCGCCTAGAGGGCGCAGCGAACCACATACCATATTTCAAAAATCTGTTTATATCAGGTGGAAGGTATCAATTTTGCAATAAAAATTTATTACCAATAAGTTTTCTCTATATCTCTTAAAATAAAAAAGTTAGACAGCCTTAAAGTTTGGGCACTTTACAGGTTTTTTTGTTATTACACATAAAGTTGGCCATGGATCTCAAATTTGTTTTTACGAGCATAAAGGCCTCAAAAAATGCAACAAAAAACAATTAAAGATTTTTGACGTGTCTCGCATATTAAGCGAGATACATTGGAGTGGCCCTCTTATGTGATACAGCCTGTATAATAAATATGATTGAAAATAATATAAAATATGCAATTGCTTAAAACGTAATACATTCTCACAGAAAATAGACTAAGTATGACGTAGATTTGAGCGTTTTTATTTGTCATTGTCACAAAACGCTGCAGTATAATGACAGATGAATGCAAACAAAATGGTGGAAAAAGAACCACTTTTTCCACTAAATATGGTTCAATAAAGTTGTTTTGTTTGTTTTTGTTTTTTGCATAAACGTAGAAAAAATATTTTACTAATTTTTTTTTCACTATTCGTGACTGTTGTATTATATCATATACAGAGTGTTCCTGGATATGTCAAATGATTCTTGTAAAATCAAAAATGTTGGCGTTGCATAATGACCTTCTAGGATTGAGCCCTGTTAATTTGTGAAACAAAATCTGTCATGAATTTTAATCCATAAATTGAAGTAGATACTTTAAGCCTTAGCAATTCATTAGTAAAATGCTTCTTTTAAAAAGTGTTATTAAGCAACGTTTCTCAGATTAAAGTGGTGAGCAAATTTCAATGAAATCTTCAAATCGGGTGCGATAATTATTATTGATAACATGATAACTAACTCGTTCACACGTTTCCCTCGGGATCATATTTCTGTAGCAATATTTTCCTTTAATTGAAATATGTTAAGGTAACCCCACAACAAATAATCAGGAGGTGACAAATCCAGGCTCCTAGGCGGTCCACTAATATTATCTTTTTTTGAGATTACTTGGCGAGATAGCTGTCACATCAATAGCAAACAATCGTAACCAACGAAGGGGAATATGTCTGCATAGTAGTTACATATATTTTATTTATTAATTAAAACGAAATGAATTTTGAATTAAACAAAAATATTACTTATGCATCTACTATTAATACTATGTATTGCATTACATGAAGATACAATATAACCTTCACAAAAATGTGACGTTTTGGATTTTCCACAGTTTCATAACAAGAGTCATTGAAAAATTGTAACAGAATTGAAATTTGTTTCGGTAATGAAGTCATAGCGAAGGAAGGTCAAGAATTTCGGAAAAATGAGGTACTTATGCAGATACTTATTTTTTCAATATCCTTGTTTCTTAAAAACAAAATTTCATTTCAGTTACAGATTATTAATGAATATGCAGCCTGATCAGTCTTCTGTTAATGGTTTTTTATAGCTAAGTAACAATGACTGGAATGTTCACAAAACAATGGAGATAATTTTATATTGTTATAGTTTATTCTGAGAATCAAATAATCCAAAATAGATAAGCGGCATATTAAAATTGCACAGGATCTAAATTTAGCGGTTATATAATTTAAAAAAGCACTATTAATTATGTATACCTACTACAAAAATAAAAGTACTACATACGTGTTTGTAATGAAACATCTTGCATACTTTGAAAAACTAATCAAATAGATTCATAGGGGTACTGTACAATTTGTTACTTAATACAATTCAGTTAATCCTCAAGATTAGAAGATCCATCTGCAAATTGTCATTTTGCAATAGGGTTAGTCAGCATTTATTTTTACTGCATTTTCTGAATGATTTTGTAATTTTAGTACAATCTGAAAAAAATAATTTTTTGATGCCTAAAATAATATGAGAACATGGACTATCTGCCTATAGTATGCCGGATTGTGCTATTTCCTTAAACTCTCTATAAAATATTACTATGTGATATTGCGTGATATTCTGAAAGTGACGTCGCTTCAAGACTGGTCTACAAAAACAATTATAGGTACGAGATAGTATTGTTTACAGATTTACTTTAAAACTATTTAATAAAAAACAAACAAAAGAAATTAAATATCAGTGATGCAAAATTGAAATTCCACTTCAGATATTTATTAATAATAAATTTTTACTTAACAATGTTACTGAATCATTAAATTATACTATTTATTTACATCATAAAATTGTGGAAATTCTACTCATTGCTGAACTTGCAATATTAAAAAATTGCGAAATTCCAGTTATTTAAACGCGCTTCAACGATTTTATCAGGTGTTACATAAATTATAATCTGTATCAACAGTTAAGCTGGATTCATAGTACACATAACATAAGCAGTATGCTATAACCATAACACGTATTAGAAATAAAGTATAGGGAAATACATATAACCATTCATAGACATCGTAACATATCCGTATGCCGTAAAGAAATGGTTCATTTTTATATCTTATGTTTATCGTTACGGAATCGGTTAAAATCGTGCATAATCGAATAAATTCGGATGTAATTTCGACACAGAACTGGATTATGGAAGAGATTCTGTTTTGTGTTCAGTGATTTGTTTTTACGTTTTTAACGTATATTTACTACATATATGTCTAATACTCACCTATAATGAAAAACAGACAGAAATTGAATGTTTAACATATATATTTAAGTTTTTGTTTAACTGATAGTTCTTCACCTCGCGCTTGCGTACGGATTATGTTATGTGTATTATAAATGCGCCTACTACAAATTAAGTCATACGGCCTACGGTTATCGCATATGGCTTATGTTATGTGTACTATGAATCCAGCTTTTAAGCTGGAATCATATTACACATAACATAAGCAGTATGCTATAACCATAACACGTATTAGAAATAAAGTATAGGGAAATACATATAACCATTCATAGACACCGTAACATATCCATATGCCGTAAAGAAATGGTTCATTTTAATATATCTTATGTTTATCATTACGGAATCGGTTAAAATCGTGCATTATTGAATAAATTCGGATGTAATTTCGACACAGAACTGGATTATGGAAGAGATTCTGTTTTGTGTTCAGTGATTTGTTTTTACGTTTTTTTTAACGTATATTTACTACATTCATTTCTAATTTCACCTATAATGAAAAACAGACAGAAACTGAATGTTTAACATATATATTTATGTTTTTGTTTAACTGATAGTTCTTCACCTCGCGCTTGCGTACGAATTATGTTATGTGTATTATAAATGTGCCTACTACAAATTAAGTCATACGGCCTACGGTTATAGCATACTGCTTATGTTATGTGTACTATGAATAGCTGGATTCAGAGTGCATAAAACAGAACTTTTTGCTGCTTAGTGAATCCATCTGACTATTAAAACAATCGATTCTCCTACCTGTTACATCTGAAAAAGATATATCTTATTGAAGTCGTTAGGAATAACAGTTTTCGAAATAATCTTATTTGAAATATTCAGTGCACTGATTGAAAACTGTTATTGTTTCAGTTAAAGTGCCTTGTCTACTGAAAATACAGCAAAATGTTACTTGAAAAAGTTGTTCAGAACGGTAAATTAGGGAGATGTGAAAAATTTTAAAAAAATCGGCCTGCTTTGATAAAATGTGCTTTGTTGAAAAACGGTTTATCAAACCTCACCGATCTTCGTGAAATTTTGCACGTCTCCATAATTTACGATCAACTTTTTCAAGTAATATTTTGCTGTATTTTCAGCAGAAAAGGTACTTTACCTGAAACCAAAACAGTTTTTACTCGGTGCACTGAGCATTTCAAATATTTCAAAAATTGTTACCACTACCGACTTCAGCAAGGTATACCTTTTTCAAATAAAATAGGTAGGAGAATCGATTGTTTCAATAGTCAGATGGATATATTAAGATGCAAAAAAGTTCTGCCATTTAAAAGAAACATGGTGTGCCACAAGTGGCGCCCTCTACTAGTGACGTCAAAATTAGAAACATATTTGAATTTCTTAAGAAGTTATTTACAAATAGGGAAAATAAAATTTTAACTTTAACACCCTGTAACTCCATTAATAATCAGTTTTGGAAAAAATGTTATAGAAAGAGGTAGCATTTATTTTCGGTCTAGAATTATGCCCAGAATGTTTTGCTCATCATTTCCGGACACCTTGTATAATGAAATACTTTATTTCACTGCAATACTGCATTTTTACAAAATATGTTTACAGTATTTATGTATTAATACACTTTAAAATCAGTTCACATCAATTATTATGTAACAAAATAATTTACACGTTATTTAGGAGAAAATATGTAATTATTTCTGTGACATTTTTTCTCGGTGTATAGAAATATACACGTAGCAGGTAGTTTACCTATTTATAAACATATTACATCCACCCACAAGTAGCATACTGAAATTATGGAAGGCGAATTACATCATCAAAAAATAATAAGAATCACATATTCACGAGTTTTTTATACTTAATGCTTTAAATTAAAATATTCAATTATTTCACATACGATATAAAAAATATGTATTTATTAAACAGTGTTCTGTATAATAAATAAGTAATACATTTTTCCTGTGTTTTCGTTGTTTTATTTTAAACTGAAATCGGAAATTTCATCTTTTTTACAAACTTTACTTGACAGCAGAGGAAAGTAGGAAATATGTATGAAGTATTAATTTCCGCTGAACACGAGGGATCTATTTGAAACATTTATTGTAACACAGGACGCTGTCCGAGAAATAAATCTAGTAAAGCCAACGTATTAACCTCACCTCCTCATGCACCTAGCATCTCTCTAAGGAAAATCCAAAATCACGTATGAGAAACCACATCTGGCACGAATATCCCACAGTATGCGACATAAATTTTATTTGAGCCTTATTTCCCATCTCGGGTTTAAATTATAAAAAGGGTGAAATGCAGAATAAAAAGATTGTACCTTCAATAAGGGTAGATGCAACAGATTTTCTATAATTGTAATGGCGAGAAACCATACCTACTGGAAAGGGAAATATTTAAAGGGATTTCATAAAACTTTACAAAACAAAAAAGTGGTAACAATATTTTTTCTACTACACTGAAAAATGACAAGGTGGAAATACTTGCCGACTTTTTCTTAGCTATGACTGTAATTTATAACAATAGCAGATTGGTTTTCTTTATTCAGTATATTATTATACATAGTGTGCATTTAAGTTGATGCTGAAAATTAAGTGAACATCATTTTTTTTTTGTAGATATAAATTACACTTTCCTGTTACTGTGACTTCATTTTTTTAATTTTGATTTTTCAGGAAATTTCATTAATAATAAATATACCATTAAAATTACTTTTGCTAAGTTAACGCTAAATTGCATGTATATTATGCACAGTTGTAAAATATGAAATATTAAGTAAAATAGATTAAAAATTGGAATTTTTCAGAGAAATTTCTTTGTAATGAGACTTACTATAAGAACAAACTTGTTGAACTGTTAACTCTGTAATGTACTTACTGTTCAGTTATTATTATGCTTTGAAAGGTTGCTTTTGTTGAAAACGTTAATGTTTAAATAAGTTTTTTAGCGACATTACGAAGGTATACCTTTTTAATGTAAAAATGATGTAAAAGGATATATTGCTATCAGAAAATAAGATACAGTATGTAGCAAAGAATGAGTGAACTATAAAAGTTCAAAAAGGAAGTGCTAAATGGCGCCTTTTACAAGGCATCTCAAATTTATTAGAAAACTTTCCCATATTAAAAATATTCCATTTGAATACAGAAATTACTTCGAAGGTTATTTAAAATAAATTTAAATTTGACACCCTGTAATTCGATTACTCTCAACTTTTGAACAAAGGTAGGTTTAGCTAGATCGCATACATTTTACGTCACAAATCATTCTATACTCTATATACAATTCATATGTTACCCCCTGTAAAACACTTGCGACAAAACATTTCATTCCGAATAGGTACCAGAGTTTTTTTAGTCTAAAAAATTGCGTAAAATTAATATAGCGTATGACTGATTAGAAAGAAACTCTTTGAATAGCCAGAAATTAAGCTGCGGCGGGAAAACCAAGCCCAAGAGTTCCTGCTGATTATGTCTTCATTATTGATGGTGGGATCGGCCGCCAAAACTAATAAGGTGCATTCAAGTTCACTTGTGGGCTTGGATTTGATAATGTAACAAAAATTATTCCATTAATCACCAACGGTAAAAATAACTGTAACCTGATGTAACCAACCGTCGATCATAATTAAATTGAAACAAATATGCAAAATTAAAAAAAAAAACAACAAATGCACAAACGATGCGAATTAGTTATCTTTCGTGCAACCGTAATTGCAATAATCACGAACCGGTGCCATAAATAGAATAATGGTTTGTGTTTATTTGTTTATAGAGGTGTACATAATTTATTATTACAAACTGTTACGATTTATAACGGCAGTCCATAACGATTTGCAAAGGTCAAAGCACTGTGATGTTATGGAACAGTTTTTATAGCCGGATATAAAATGAGAGTTCCCAAGAGGTTTCCCATTCTTACTTTCTTGTATAGGCTCAAGTGTAATTAGACTTGTATTAATATGCACGATTTTCTGAATGCAATAATAATTATTATTACACTATTAGAAAAACATTTTAATATAATGAATAAACAGTATAATAACTTACATGTATTAATATTTGCAGTACAGGTTTATTGTTTAAAGCACGCGATAAATTTTATAAAAGTTTACATTAAGCATAGTTTATTTTCATCGGTCAATATTCAGATGATGACAGAAGAATAGACTTGACAGACTCATTAATAATGTGTACCTACAAAATTGTCAGTAATAAATATTTACTATAATAATAGTTTATTAACTTCACACAAATACAAAACTCTTTTTAAGGTCGCCCTATTTCTGACCGTAAAGTGATCGAATTTGTGGTGTTTTTAAGTGAAGAAATTTCGGCAAATATAAAACACGTAGATCAAAAGTAATATCAACAATAAAATTCTTGATGTTTTGTTTATCCACTTTTACTATTCTAACTCCACATTTTAATAATTATAAACAAACTTGAACAATATTGTATGCAGAACATGTATGTTATAATATTATGTACAGTTAAATTTAAAAAATACGCATTTTACAATATTTCTGTATCTAAAAATTTGTTGGTTAGACCGCTTTCTGTCGTTATACATATATATTGGTTTTACTTCGGTAGGTACCTTTGAATATTCGCCGGTGGCATAAGAACATTCCTGTTATTTGCTAAGTTCTATATTATTCAGTTCTTCATGTCTAAAATTACTTGTATTTGTAGGATATCAGGAATACGGCGCCCTTAACAATAAAACTGTACATACGTATGTGTTTGTAAAACGAAAATTTTACCTGTAATTTCTCAATACTTTCAATTTTTAAATTGCTTTACTCCACGACGCATACTGTATACAGTCATGTCACTTTAGAGATACGGAGTAGTTACATTACAAAAATATACATTTTCGTGAAGTTTAAGATTAGGAAATACATTGATGATAACATTGAATGGCTATCATAGACTTCTGCTCTAAATACGTTGGTAGGCTCTTACCACCATTCAGTGCAGGAATAAGGGAAACCTGGAAAACCTCATTAATTAGGGGGGTAGTCAAATTTCGATCGGTATCAACCTTTCACAATGACCCAAGCTAACATTCGTTCACCATACCATACTCACAAAGAGGGTGCCAATCCTCTCCACGAATATAGCTGATATACGGTCTACAGGATGCTGGGCTCGAACCCACACCGGTCTAGCCACATCAAGTACTGACGCCCTAACCCGCGGCCACTGACCGACCCCTGATGTCTCTTTTTAATGACTGACACTTACTGATTTAGTTAAACTTGATTATTATTTAATAGTTAAATAATGTTATAACCGTATTTTGATTTAGCTTACATTTTGTATTGGCATATAGTCTAGATTTATTATTTTTGTTTGCTGGGTACATTTTGCTTATTTCTAATTGATTTGCTAAGCTATATAAATCCCATTTCCAGTTATACTTGCCAAAAATTATGGATCGTTTGATTATTTTTTACATAACGTATATATTTTTCCCAACGTTAAGCGGTTGCGCCTAAGCTCAAATAGCTTATTTTTTACCTTCTGCTTATACTTCTAAATATGCGCTTGCACTATTTAATCGCACTTAATTTTGCGAATTTTAACTAGATAGTTATTTTACAATGGTACACTCAGTCCTTCTAATCATAAAAGGCTGTTGTCTGTAATGCTTTAAAACTTGGCTCAGCTTTTTTTTAAATTTATTTTGGAGTTTTTAAATACTGCGCGTTTAATATTTCGAGTTTGACAATTTCATGAATTTACTCAGAATTTTGTATAAATAAAATTTCATTAAAGTAAATAAATAGCTCTTAGTTGTACCTATATTAGCATTTTATTGATAATTTCGTTTAACAAATTTTCGTGATTATTTATACCGACATTTGGGTTGATTGGTGGGGAATTAAATTTTTTTGGCGCCCTTTTACCAACTTCTATTTATATATATTAGTATATTTTGAACCACATTTTAAAAACCACCCCATCTCCACTGAGTTTATAGAGTTTTAGTTAACAATGATAGTATTCCGAATACCTTGTTTCGTTTAGAGATCATTATTTATACACCTAGCAGATAATTTTAAACTACCGCTGAATATTTGCCAAATCCGTTAAACAGGTGTACACCTTGCACCGCATTTCAAATCAAACTCGACACATACTTCATAATTAATTCGCTTTGAAGCAGCAAACCCCTAACCCTAAAGGAATCCCTGAGATAATCAATATTTAAGTGGAACGCATTAGTCAACTTTGATCCAAATTGCTAAAATTATAAACAGTTGAACCATAATTCAACTGCCTTACAAGCATGTATTTATAAAATATACATGTTGGACATTTAACGAGTTTGGCATATAGTTATGTGGATTGTATACAGGGCGTCTAGGATCAGTCGGACGTCATAAGATACTGCCGCCAAAAACAAATGGTGGATATTTTGTTGCTAATTTGTACCACCAGTTTCAATTTTGTACCTAGTGCCGTTTTCGAGAAAAATGGTGGGTGCTAGAGTAACATTACGCCAGCGGACCATCGAATTACTACGCAACTAACAGCGATAGCAAAGCGATTTTTGTACCATATTTTCTTGCTCGTCTACATTGGACATTATAAAAGGTGACAGAAGATCTAAGACATCTCAGAAGATACTTGTCATAACCGCTAATTTAGGAGAGAGATTTACCCCATTACTTAAATATCGAGCTAGAATTCTGACACAATTTTTTTTTATAATCTTTTGGCCTCCATGGGCATGTGGTTAATTTTTGTACTTAATGGTAGTTAACCCTGAATATATGAAACTATTAGTAGGTACTGCGATTTTATGAAATTATGAGAATAAATTGTATGGAAGCAGTAAACACTGATACTGAAATAAATTAATTAAAATGAACATTATATATTGTCACGGAATTTGCCCCACTCACTCCCAAACCGACGACTGTGGCACCGCGAATTGCCTAAGATTGCTCCGATCGCCCCTACGCCATTCTGGTAAACAAACAACGTGCGTAAATCGAGGCGTTACCAGAAAATAGTGGAAACGACGAGAAGCATTCCAGTCGTACGAGAACATGGATCTAGAGATACTGGAATATACCTGGAATATTCGTTGGGTCTATAAAGAAGAATAAACGGCCGAGTTAGTTAGTCTTGTATAAGTCTTGTATTACAGTCTGAATTAAAGTGTTTAGTTGGAGATATCAAAGTGATTTAGATAGCGATTAATTAAATAAGTGTTTAGTTGACCTGTAATTAGTAGTGTTCAGTAGTTAATAAAGAAGTAATTAATTAACGGATTGTTTTTCTGGAAGTAAGAAAAAGACGGATTGGGAAATCAGTGACAATTTGGTGTCGGAAGTGGATTTAGTTGGAAGTTTTAAAGAGCTTTCTGGAACCCTGTCCACAAAGTGGGATTTAAGTGGAAGTTTGAAGAACTTTCTGGAACCCTGTGCGCGGGTGGAATAAAGACTCAAGTGTGGCATATCACCGCACTCGTCGTGACTCAAGGAAGTGAACGGTGGTATTCGCGAAGGACAATCTCGAACATTCTAGAACTTTGTACAGGAGTGAAACAAATACCCAAGTGTGATATATCACTGCACTCGTCGTGACTCAAGGAAGTGAACGGTGGTATTCGCGAAGGACAATCTCGAACATTCTAGAACTTTGTACGGGAGTGAGACAAATACCCAAGTGTGATATATCACCGCACTCGTCTTGACTTAAGGAAGTGAACGGTGTTATTCGCGAAGGACAATCTCGAACATTCTAGAACTTTGTACGGAAGTGCGACAAAGACCCAAGTGTGACACATCACTGCACTCGTCGTGACTCAAGGAAGTGAACGGTGGTATTTGCGAAAGACATTCTCGAACATTCTAGAACTTTGTACGGGAGTGCGACAAAGACCCAAGTGTGACATATCACTGCACTCGTCGTGACTTAAGGAAGTGAACGGCGCTATTTGCGAAGGACATTCTCGAACATTCTAGAACTTTGTACGGGAGTGCGACAAAGACCCAAGTGTGATATATCACTGCACTCGTCGTGACTCAAGGAAGTGAACGGTGGTATTCCCGAAGGACAATCTCGAACATTCTAGAACTTTGTACGGGAGTGAGACAAATACCCAAGTGTGATATATCACCGCACTCGTCTTGACTTAAGGAAGTGAACAGTGTTATTCGCGAAGGACAATCTCGAACATTCTAGAACTTTATACGGGAGTGCGACAAAGGCCCAAGTGTGGCATATCACTGCACTAGTTTCATTGTAAGGAAGGCAACGGTGATATCTAGAAATACATTCGTGGACATTCTAGAACTTTCCAAATAGAGTGAATGCCTGTAACTAGAAGCCAAGTCAATATGGATGCACAACTGGCGAAACTGTTAGAAATGATGCAAACGATGCAAGAACAGGGACGTATGATGCAAGAAAAGTTTGAAGAACAAGGGCATAAAATGGAAGACCAGGCGAAGACGATGCAAGAACAGGCGAAGACGATGCAAGAACAGGGACGGACGATACAAGAGAAATTTGAAGAACAAGGGCACAAAATCGAAGATCAGTCCCAAACGATGCAGGAGAAATTGGAAAAGAAATTAGAAGATCAGATACAGACAATACAACAGGAAATGAGAAACCAGACGAAAGAAATGCAGGAGAAATTAGAAAATAAACTAGAAGAGCAAGGGTATATAATGAAAGAACAGATACAGACAATACAACATGAAATGGAAAACCAGACGAAGGATATGCAGACAAAATTAGAAAAATTGGAGAATACACTAGAAGAAAAACTAGAGGAGCAGTCACATAAGGTAGAAACACAAGTAGAAGAGAAAATGTTAGCACAAAAGCAAGAAATAGACGAAGAAATAAACTTGGTTAGAGAAACCTGCGAAGAGCTTCGACATAAATTAGACAAGATAGCAAAGGAGGGCGTAATCAAATCAGAAGGACCTGTTATCCGAACTCAGAAGACGAGACCCCTGAATTCGACGGCAAGGTTTCCTGGAATGTATATCTGCGTCAGTTCGAAGCAGCAGCTGCAGCAAACGAATGGTCTGACTATGAAAAGGCTACAGCTCTGATAGTTGCTCTACGAGGGAAGCTCTTGACGTCTTACAAGGAGTTCCTGCTGGGCAGCAGAGTAACTATGACCTTCTGAAACAACATATGGAAATGAGATATGGGGATAAGCACCTGCAGCAAGTGTACCAGGCACAATTGAAAAATCGTCACCAGCAGAGTGGAGAGAATTTACAACATTTTGAGACAGACGTTGCTCGACTGGTTCGATTGGCATATCCAACAGCCCCGTCCGAATTTGTAGACCAGCTCTCCATCCAAGTGTTTATCGACGGCCTAAGAGATTGCGAAACACAGCAGGCACTACGGCTTGCTAGACCTAAAACGTTGAATGACGCTCTTTCGCATGCACTGGAATTTGAAGCAGCAAAGATGGCATCCGGTAGACATGTTAAAGTTCGAGCCATCAGTGATAACAGCGATAATATGGGAAATGGAGACATAATCAAAACGTTGAAGGAGGTCATTGAGAAACTCAGCCCAACTACCAATCCGAAGAGAGAACAACCTGGCAGCCGAAGAGATCGCCCTCTCCAATGTTGGAACTGTGGGCAGACGGGACATCTGAAGAGACAGTGTAGGGCCCCGGTGGCGGATCAGCAAAAGCGCGACTCCCAGGCGGCAGCCGCACAGGAAAACTAGGGTCAGCCGGCTTGACGGGGCAAAGGCCGGCTGCGTCCTCGTACCATGCCCCACAAGAAGAAGTTACGTTATCACGTATCCAGGACTCTGACTCCTTGCTAATAGAAGGCATTATTTTTGGTCGTATGTTCCCTATGGTAATCGACACTTGAGCGGCAAGAACTATTGTACGACCGGATATTATTGGTGATTGGCGTATTAAGAGCCCTGCCAAGCGTTATGTCCTTACAACAGCCAATGGACAACAACTGCCAGTCAAGGGGAATGCGAGCTTGACATAGAATTAGGAGACGTCAAATTCAAACACAGAGCCCTGGTAGCAGATATATCGGACAATGTCATACTCGGACTAGACTTACTACAAGCAAAGGGGTGAACTTAGATTTGAATGCTGGTACGCTACGGATAATGGGTGAGGAAGTAGTGCTAACGACCACCACTGAGAATAACGCTGTAAGGAGACTCGTTGTTAAAGAAGATGTGGTACTACCTGGTCAGACCGAAACATTGGTTGCCACTGTAATGGATGGGGAAATGTCTTGCAGTGTAGGAGTGGTGGAACCCAGTAATCCGGATTTGTTCAATAAATCTATAGTCACCGGCCGCACACTGATTAAACCAGAGAAAACGACAATAGTACGAGTAGTTAACCTGAAAACCTTTCCACAGAAAATTACAAAGGGAACTGAAGTAGGAATCTGTGAACCTGTTACCATGGTCAGAACACTCAAAGAAAACAACGAAATGGAGAAGAAACCAAATAAGACCAGCCTACCGGAATGTCTAAGGGACATCGTGGATAGGGCCAAGCAGAGATTAAAAGAGACGGAGGTGGAACAACTGGAAGAGCTGCTACGTGAAAATGAAGATGTGTTTGCACTTAAACCAGGCGACTTTGGGAGAACCAATGTTGTGAAGCATCGAATCGATACTGGTTCATCATCTCCTATAAAGCAGCCACCACGAGGACTTCCACTAGCCAAGCGAGAAGAAGTTAACAAGATGTTAATCGAAATGCAAAATCAAGGCACCATAGAGCCATCTCAGAGTCCTTGGGCTTCTCCTGTAGTTCTGGTCAAGAAGAAAGACGGCTCCACCCGATTTTGTGTGGACTACAGAAAATTAAATGACGTCACCAAGAAAGACAGTTACCCATTACCGAGGATTGACGATACTCTGGACACCTTGGCTGGTGCGCAATGGTTTTCCACTTTGGATTTAAAGAGTGGATATTGGCAAGTCGAGGTCAGCCCAGAAGACAAGGAAAAGACAGCATTCACTACCGGAAATGGATTGTGGCAGTTCAATGTAATGCCATTTGGTCTATGTAATGCCCCTGCCACTTTTGAACGACTGATGGAAACTGTACTTCATGGCCTGCATTGGGAGACCTGCTTGATTTACTTGGACGACGTGGTGGTGCTAGGACGCTCTTTCCAGGAGCACCTGAAGAACGTGTCCGAAGTGTTCAAGAAGTTGAAAGCAGCGAACCTGAAGTTGAACCCGAAGAAGTGCAGTCTGTTCCAAAGGAGGTCAGATACTTAGGCCACATTATTACTCCAAACGGTGTGAAAACAGACCCGAGAAGACAGAGTGCATAAAGAACTGGCCGGTTCCTAAAGACAAACATCAAGTTCGAAGTTTTCTTGGCCTATGCACATACTATCGACGATTCGTCCAAGGATTCTCGGACATTGCCAAGCCTCTTCATAAACTCACAGAAGACAACATCCCGTTCGAATGGACGACGAAATGCCAGCAAGCCTTTGAGACGCTGAAAGAGGCCCTCTGCACTACCCCGATTTTGACATACCCAATACCTGGACAACCATTTATAGTGGACACGGACGCAAGCAACATTGGAATTGGCGGAGTTCTTTCCCAAATACAAGATGGCCAAGAGCGAGTAGTGGGCTACTTCAGCAAAGTCCTGTCAAAAGCCGAAAGAACTATTGTGTGACTCGGAAAGAATTACTTGCCATCGTCAAGAGCCTAGAACACTTTCATAAATACCTGTATGGCCAAGAATTCCTTCTAAGAACGGATCACGCTTCCCTTAAATGGCTGTTGCAGTTTAAGAACCCGGAAGGACAGATGGCCAGGTGGCTGGAACGGCTGCAAGAATATCACTTTGTTGTTGAACATCGAGCCGGCAGGAAACATGGAAATGCAGATGCCCTTTCTAGGAGGCCCTGTCCTGTCAACTGCAAACACTGTAGTAGTCTTGAAAAGAAAGAGGACATCTCATCAGTTCCTTGTAAGGTGGTAGCAGCCCAACCTGAAGACAGATGGAGTTCAGCGGCGATTCGGGAAGACCAGCAAGCTGACTGTGACATCAAGCCCTTACTAGACTGGAAAGAAGCCAACAACCGACCCTCTTGGGCTGAAGTCAGTAGTAAAGCCCAGCATTAAAAAGCTATTGGGCTCAATGGAATTCCTTGGTGTTGGAAGACGGTGTTCTAAAAAGAGCATGGGAGAACAATGACGGAACGGAGATGAAGAAGCAAGTACTACTCCCGAGGTCCCGGGTCAAGGAAGTGCTGCAGGAAGTACATGGAGGTACTGGTGGTGGACATTTCGGTATCAATAGGACTCTACAGAAGATTAGGAGCGTTTCTACTGGTTGAGCTGTAGGACGGATGTAGAAGATTGGTGCCGAAAATGTGACATATATGCAGCCAGCAAGGGACCGAAGACCCGTTCCAGAGGCAAAATGCGCCAGTACATCGTAGGAGCACAGTTCGAGAGAATTGACATTGATATCGCTGGCCCATTTCCGAAAACCCAAAGTGGCAACCGATATCTACTTGTGGCCATGGACTACTTCAGCAACTGGCAGGAAGTATCCCCCCTTCCCAATCCAGAGACCACGACCGTAGCAGAAGCGCTAGTCAACAACCTGTTCTGCAGATTTGGTGTGCCCATGGAACTGCATTCAGATCAGGGCAGAAATTTCGAATCAGGAGTGTTCCGAAAGGTCTGCGAGCTTATGGGAATACGGAAAACCAGGACCACCCCACTGCATCCCCAGTCAGATGGTATGGTGGAACGCTTCAACGCCACACTAGAAACCAATCTGAGGATGTTTGTGAACGAGAACCAAACAGACTGGGACAAGCTCATTCCACTCTTCCTGTTAGCTTACCGCTCAGCTGTCCATGAAACTACTGGGAAGACTCCCGCAGGATCATCTTTGGAAGAGAGCTTCGCCTTCCAGCAGATTTGGTATTTGGTCGTCCTGCGGAACAGCCCACCGAGCCAGACACTTACACCCATGAGCTAGAACGAAGACTAGCAGCCGTACACGATCAAGTCAGATCTCGAATGCGACTAGAGAGCGATCGCATGAAGACTCGATACGACGTCCGGGCCAATACAGTCGGATTCCAACAAGGTGACCTGGTGTGGCTGTACAACCCCACGCGGAAGAAAGGAAGATCGCCTAAACTACAGAACCGTTGGGAGGGCCCCTACACAGTCATTAAAAGAATCAATGATGTCGTCTACCGGATACAGAGGACTCCCAGGAGTAAGATGAAGGTCGTCCATCTGGAGCGTCTGTCCCCGTATAGAGGTGTATCCGATCGGGACGATCGGTCCTAAGGAGGGCAGTGTCACGGAATTTGCCTCACTCCCAAACCGACGACTGTGGCACCGCGAATTGCCTAAGATTGCTCCGATCGCCCCTACGCCATTCTGGTAAACAAACAACGTGCGTAAATCGAGGCGTTACCAGAAAATAGTGGAAACGACGAGAAGCATTCCAGTCGTACGAGAACATGGATCTAGAGATACTGGAATATACCTGGAATATTCGTTGGGTCTATAAAAGAAGAATAAACGGCCGAGTTAGTTAGTCTTGTATAAGTCTTGTATTACAGTCTGAATTAAAGTGTTTAGTTGGAGATATCAAAGTGATTTAGATAGCGATTAATTAAATAAGTGTTTAGTTGACCTGTAATTAGTAGTGTTCAGTAGTTAATAAAGAAGTAATTAATTAACGGATTGTTTTTCTGGAAGTAAGAAAAAGACGGATTGGGAAATCAGTGACAATACATATTTACTAACTGTGTATGTATAAATCAAATAATAAGTTGAAAACATCAATCTGCAAGAAAACTACCTCACCTGGACGTATACTACATTAACAATGCTAACTAGTTTTTTAAGTTGAACAACATTTTCTTTGGATTAAAGATTAATCATATTAATGGCTAGAGGATCCAGAGAAAACAGATGGAAAGAGCCATCCACCTGTTTCTTTTAACATTTTATCCACTAAGCTCCTTTCGAAAATTATATTCTCGATATTACAGCACACGCAGTAAAAACGGCATAATAAAAATTGGAATTCAATGATATCAAGAATCAAGAAAATATTTATATTTTATTCTAGGTAATAAAGATAAGCTTTATAATGTTTGAGCATTATGGCACGATTTATTTGCTTACATCAATTATAAAACTGAACTTCCTTGATGACTTCTCAACAATGTATTGTTAACTACGTGCTCAAGGAAGTATTATGTGTTCAAGGAAATTAACGAAAAGATACACATGGGTACATAATATTTATGTATAGTTTTAAATATGTATCTTTTGGTGTAAAAATAAAAAAATTCCAGTTCCAATTCCGCACTAAATCAGCTAATTGTCCTCGTATTTATGACGTTTTCCTTATTCCAGCATTGAATGGTGATTAGCGTCTACTAACTACCAACGTAAGCCACTCCTGAATGTAAAGGTGGCCTACTGAATATGCCGCCCTCTACCGCACAAGTCTACCAGTGGTATTCATAGTCCGTCTCCGGCCGCCAGAGAGCCGTCTCCTTACCGAAATTATGCGAATTTCATAAAGAAATTCACATAATTTCGAGAAGAAGATATAAGAAATCACTGTTACAGTACATTGTTTTCATTGTCCGTCCGAAATTATTCGTATTTCATTATAAAATTCGCATAATTTCGGGAAGGGGATCGCTCTCCGGCGATCGGAGACAGACTATGAATACCGCCGTACGATTTATGGATCAGTCCTCGTGACTGAGGGATAGATAATTATAATAATAATGTTCTTGATTCATCCACGGTTCAATTTATGAAGGAACTGGATTTAATTAAATCTCAATCACTTGTAGTTACCTTAGCAACTAAACTAGACTTAATTAAATCGCGGAACAACTGGTAGTGACGTATTTAACTTTAACTATAACGATTCTGAGGTTTAAACAGTTTTCCCTCTCAATATACTGTTACGAGTACTGTTACGGAAGCTCACCTACCATTTTAGTTTGTTAATTATGTTCATGTTTGCGTTAGAATTTATCATTTTTGTAATACCTTTATTTTGACGTTTTCCGGAACATTCCAGGCTATATTCTATTTGTTTCTCGACACGTTCTCGAGATCGCAGAAGCTTCGAGAATTCTAAAAATCTATATAAGCGGATCAATTCCGCCGTCACAGTAGTGATGCAAACTTTAGTTACTTTTGAATACTTGTAACGATTAGTTACTTTTAGTATCAGGACTCGTTACTTAGTTACTTAGTAGTAGCAGTAGTCAACTAGTGATAAGTAAAACAGAAAAGTGAACGTATCGTGTAGGTACTCATACAACTAACTGAAGTAATTATTGTATGTACTTATTGTCTATAATTTATGAAAATAAAAAGTCTTTATTTATGTAAAAAAGTAAATTGCTGCTTCTTTTTTATCGTGCGTGAAGAGTAACTAAAATTTGAAATAATAAATCAAATCAAACATCTAAAGCTAAAATCGTCAAATTAAATGCCACCTGCTGGAAGCGTGTTAGCAGTAACTGTATGGGCAATAGTATCCGTAATGATAAGTTCACTCGTTGTCAATGATCTGTGCATAAGTTATTAGTTGAATACTCAATACATGACATCAATCGTGACCAAGTTATTCTAGGACTAGTTACATTATTTCGTTATAACGAGTCGCAAAAATAGTAACTATACAGCCTAAGTAACGAGTCTTTTTCAGATTAAGTAATCGTTACTTTGAGTACTTGACAAGTAACGCTTACTTTGTAACGAGTAGTTACTTTTTTCTCATCACTACGTCACAGTCAGTTTATATTGAGCAGCCAAACGCGAGTGACAAACGTCAAAGTAAAGCGTTGACAGTTGTGAAATTGTTTTGAAGGATATATCTTGTATTATCAAGAGTGACAATAAAGACTGTTTGTCTACGTGACGTGTTTCCACGATAACCTAATTTAGGGGTTACAATACCTATATTAAAACCATCGAAAACAATATAAATATAAACGATTTACATATTTAATTATATATTTATCTCTAAGCCACAAATATGTATGAAACGATAATTATTTAAACGAAATGTGCGGCTGGCTCTGTAAATATATTAATCTATTTTCATATTCACGTAATTATAATAAAATATTTGTTTTGTTACAATATGTCGTGTTGTATCTACTTGTTTGTTTGTTTCATCAAAGTCCACTGGACGACATGGCATCGAGTAGGAGGACAACAAAAATGTTAATATAATGCTTTTCATTATTATTCGTATTTCAACATAATCCATTAAAAGATAAACATGTAATATAAAATCCTGGTTAGATAATTTCGATTAAAGAGGAAATAGTAATCAGCTGGTTTGACTCTATACCAGTGGCGGCTCGCCAGGTACTATTTAAAATAAGTGAAATTTATATTTCGATATTAAAAATGTCTTATGAGAATAATTATCATAAAAATAGGGCGCTGAACGCTTTGTTAAAACTCAAAGACACTTTACAGTCAATAAATGCTACTACCGGTTTCATACAATGCATAAGCAAGAAGTGGTCGCGTCAGTCAAATTCCGCTGCAGCCTTATTTACGGTGGTTACTATGACAACGAGGACGTGTATAGATGATCAAAATTAGCAGTTTTCGTGGAAGTCTGCCTGCCTCGCCTGTTGATACAATTAAAATAAGTTTTTATTGGAGCCATTTGTGTTTGTTATTTACGTGTCGATGTTCGAATTTTTGCATGTTATTATTCGAATTCTACGAAATGTTTCTATTTTTGAAACTGTGTTTTGTTGGAAATATAAACATATTCATTAATATCATGTTCTTCTTGCCTAAAAAGTTCAGTTTTTGTAGTGTTTGAAGCCTGAACTTTAAGGTCTGAACGAGGGTCTGAATGAATGTTTTATAGCATTGGCAAATATTTTAGCTCATTATAAAATTTTTGGTCTTAGTACAAATACAGAAAAACAGCGATTCTTAAACTGAACCGTGAGCTGTCCTAACACTGACAATTCGTTCATTTAAATTGACTTCCTATTTTTATATTTTGATCCATATAATTTGATAGCAAATAAACATTTGTGTCGGATTCAATAAGATGAAAAACACCTTTAGGATTGATGTTGCAATGCATCACTATCTCGATGAATCTTAAGCGGGAATTATTTTGTGTTTGTTGGAATCATATTCTCTATTATATAGGGTGATTCAGAACTTATCTAAAAACATTTGCGCAAATTTGTAAATAGATGCGTCATGGAAAATGGAGTCAATATCGTCTTTTTTTTCCTAAAATCCTTATAATTTCCGAGTAAAAGAAATCCGATTACTTTTTGCAGATATTATACTTTTGAAGGAATTGTGTTGCAAATCTTTATTCATTAGTTTTTCAGTGTCCAATATGGCTTAGGTGTGTAGCTCTGAGTTGAGATGGATATCGTTTTAATGTATGGCCATGTGAAAATGCTTTGGTAAAACGATTTCCCGGTAAACATGTGCCAAATGCAACTTCTTTTACCGCGGTGTGCAGTGAGTGGAAGTGTAGTGTTATTTGGAAGCAAATCGTGGAAGAGATCGAGGTCCAGGACGTCCCCGGCGTGTTGCAGCAGTGTGGCATATCATACACGAGGCTCAATTATATCCGTATCATGTACAGCGTGTCCAAGCATTAATACTAAGAGATTGAACGAGGAAGTCCGTTACCATGGCCACCACGATCTCCGGACTGTAAATGATTTGGAGTTCTTTTTGGGGGGATATTTAAAAAATGAAGTATATCGCACCGCAGTGAATACCTACTGTTGATGATTTACGCAAAGGTATCATAGTTGCTGCCAATAACTTACGAGTTCAAAACGGACAAGAAGTAGAAACATTTGTGTTAGTTTGTAGAAACTGGGTAAGACGAGCTCAAAATTTTGTTGTCAGGTATATCAAACTATTTTATTAATTAAAACCTCAAAATAATTCTATTGATAATTAATAACAATAGCGGCAAAAGCAGTTGAATTTGCTGTATAAAATAGGCGTTATAAAATATTTATTTATTTATTTCGGTCGCCGATTGCTTGCTTTGCCGCCTTATCAGGTTTTCCAGTGTCATGCAGAAGTGCTTTTGAAATACATTTGATGGAAATGATCAAAACAACAAATTAATACATCAGATACAATTTCAATTACTTATTAGTCGATTTTTGAACTCTATGCAAAATAAAGCATAATTTAGTGACTATTCGTTTGTGTATAACGACGCCGTTTTTATTGCTCACATATTGTCAGTTGTCAAAACAACATGATTTATACAATTATTAGTTGATTTGATTCAAGATACACTAAATGAATGTCAGTAATGTACTGTGTCCCAATTTCGTTGTAATTGTAGGGTATCTCGGAAACTACAAGAGATACAATGACGCTGTAAATAAATTACAAATACGCCACTGAACTCCATTAGAAGATACTCTCCCTATTCCTATATATCGACTATTCTCTGAGATACAAAGAATCCCTCAAAAGTATGTTAAAAAACGAACAGAATTATGAATGTTCTGATTACAACATCTTAAGGTTCTCGAAAAAGTACTCCAGTGTTGCCAACACTACATCCTTCTATCTGTTGTAGTTTCCCTGCAATAACAACAAAACTGAAACACCTTGTACTTGTTCAAATGCTTCTTATCTCGTATCAATCGAAATGTGCATAGTCGTATTGTTTCCTAGTGGCATTCACCTTCATTCTATTTGAATAACAAGAAAAAAGAAAACTCGGAAGATAACTTGTTATACCGAACATTTATGTGCGCTATTTACAAAGAGGCAACCGGCTTTTAGTCTACTCTTGAAAGCATATGAGGCATTTGAAAAGATCATCAGTACGTTTATATTGCAAGACACGTTCTATGTGAATAGAACGGCTCTTATAAATAGATTTAATGCTCGTGATATTACCGTGTGGGATAAAATTTATATTTAGGTAATTTTATTTACCACCGAGAAGTCTGAATAGAGGAACACTCGAAGAAAAAACGCGCCGTGGGATCTGTGTTACATTTCAAAAAGAAAAAAAAAACGTTGCTAAGAATATGACATAAATGTTATGAGCTTTGGATTTCTTAGAAAAGAAAGTAGCCAACGAAATTTGCTTCTTAATTATCAGAACATTTATTTTAGTTTAATATACACATTTTTGTAGGGATTTGTTTTAATTTCATTACCTTTATTAAATTAACAAAAAAAATGTTTTAAACGTAAACATTTTAATATACATAAACTAATTTCAAATCTGTTACTTGTCTATCCACCCATCTAACTTTATTGCTGCATATAAAATTTAATTTTGAAAGTAATACATAAATTTATGCAGAATTCATGAAAAATTTTGGTGAATTTATAAACTGGATCCGAGACTGAATCTTTTTATAACATTTACAATACTTGATCTCTATTTTGTTAAATTACTTTCAGTTTAAGCAAACTGTTTTAATACTTTTTTGATACGTGTATTAGGTATATGTGTCTGGATAGGAAAATTAGAACATTATGTTCTCATTGCAATCATTGTGAGGACATAATAACTAAAAAAATCGGAGTTATAGCTGTATACCCAATCTTCGAAAATCGAGTGTCATGTACGTTTTTCATATCTAGGCGCCTTTGAAACTGGTACGCCTCTGTCACGCTAGTCCAGAAGCTAGCGATGAGTCACTCTACAGGATACAGAATTAGACATAATAAAATTTCCTACCATAAAAGCAAAATTACTTATAAAATATTGTTGGTAATTTTCGTTGGAAATAAAAAAAATTACCAAATTTATGAATACTATTACGAATAAAAATTCACAATAAAATTATCTTGATGCACGTGCATATTAACAACACTATATGTTGAGAGTGATTATATATTGTAAAACATTGAAGAAACAAACCTATAACTACTAAATGATAATTATATTAAAGTGAGATGTTACTGGTCTGCTACTTCCTGCTCGGCCTAAGCGGCTCGACTTGCACGAAGCGACCTACATTGTCGTAGGTTTAACCGCAGACCTCTCGTCCTGGGCGCTGCGCCATTAAATCTATAAATGATACTGCAGGAAACAACTACTCCGCGGGCTAATGCCCCGACCGGCATTGAATTACACCTGCAGTATCATTAGCCCGCGGAGTAGTTGTTACCTGCAGTATCATTTATAGATTTAATGGCGCATCGCCCAGGGTGAGAGGTCTGCGGTTAAGTACCTACGACAATGTAGGTCGCTTCCTGCAAGTCGAGCCGCTTAGGCCGAGAAAGAAGTAGCAGAGCAGTTACATCTCACCTGCACTCGATTTATATGTGAACCTACATATGAAGGAACAGTCAGTTCAATTGTCGGTCATCTCACCTATGGCATACTGATGAGGGCTAACAAGCCCGAAACCGGTCTATGTCTGGTGGAGTGGCCGACAACGGTTCTTGGCTGTTCACACAGATACTGCAGGTGCAATTCAATGCCGGTCGGGGCATTAGCCCGCGGAGTAGTTGTTTCCTGCAGTATCATTTATAGATAATTATATTAAAGTCTTATTAAGAATTACATATATCAAACTATCATTATTTTAACATATGTATACAAATAAGTAGACCACAGAATAACTTTAGTAATTAGTCCAATTTGTACACTGCGCAATTTCTCGCGCACTCTCATAAAAATTTAGAACATGTTCAAAACTTTATGGACAAAATTCTCTTCAAATTATTTGATATATTTTACAACAAAAAAAGCGTAAAATATTATTGAAAAAAATGTGTAGAGAACTTTTGCAGTGTCATACGGCTTTAGCTAAATACTGAGAATATAATTATGTTTATTTAGTCAATAAGAAAAACTTTTGTATAAAATAAAAAATCATTCGGTTTGGTTTGCACGTTTCCGGTAGTTGTCAATGGTTGAATCATTTCCGAGCGGTTTGCCATGTTCGACAAGCGTATCACTCTATTCTTCGGAAGTTTCAGTTCCATCTAAAGAAGAAAGCTATATGTCTCGAAACGTCAGGAATCTTGAAAAGGCGGCGCGATGTGGCAACAAAACGGAAATTGTTCATTATAAAAAACCGATGAAGTAATTCCAATATCCTTCAACAATTGCACAAAAGCGGCTAATTACAAAATTATAAAATTTGAGGAAGTTACTATCATCCATGCTTCATATCCGAAATCTAATCATTAACGGTGAAGGACAAATCGAAAAGTTGGTACCGATAAGTATCATTATTATGAAAAAAGTAAATCCTTATAAAAAAATGCGAAATAATCGATCTGTAAAAAATGTTGCCAATATAAAAGGAAGTAAAATATATAGGTATCAGTATTTTATAGAATAATTGTATTACCTATCTCAGGGTTGGCAGCAAATGGGATTACCTGGAACAAAAAAATTATGTTAGCCTCAATATTTGATACAGATGTGAAAGGATTAAGTTAGTAAAAGGACAGAACATGTTTTGGTATAAATAAACGTCTGTGACTGTGAATTAATTGAAATGAAAACATATACATATGTATATCAATAACAATAATAATATAGGTATTCATTGTTTCTGTTACTTTTGTACCTAGAAAAAAAATGTATGACTAAATTATTACTAATTTTTACATGATAATATTTGATTACGATAGGTTTCATAGAAATAAGCCATTTTATCATGTCTGCCAAAGGTATTGTGGCTTCCTAAAAGTTATTTTTTTAAAACTGTTTCAAAGAAAATAATGACATTTGGAGTTCCGTGTACAATTTGGCTTTACAGAATAATACATTGTTTTAAGTTGTACACTCTCTCCGCATATTTGTATCAACATGAGAGCAGGAAAATAAATTTTCTTTGTCGAGCATCAACATCAATCGGGTTTAAATATTTGTTACAGGTGTAATGAATAAATAGAACAATGGGATGGAGCACAATCGGAATTTTAATTCAACCCGTCATCGAAATCAATGCTATGCCATTGAATATCATGCGCTATTGAAAATGTCTGTATGGATGGTACGGTTTTAAATCACGTACGTTTTATCAATACCTCCTGTAAAGCAAATACCCTAATAAAGAGATGCTGATTTTATCAACATTTCCGATAGGCGGGCATTGATGAAATGGATTTTATTTTTTTCATAAAGAATTTTAATATTCGCTTTCAAATGGACAATAATTGGCAGTTCATGTCATTATTTCAATGCATCTTGGCAGATCACCAAAATGAAATCTGCAGAAAATCATACAAACAGATTTAAAATTTTTACAAAATATATATGGTGAATAAATTTCATAATCTAGAAGACTTTCATATCGCAGCAAGGATGACAAATTATTTTACTTGGCGAAAGATCCAGAAGGATCTTTCCCTTCTTTAAGGAATAGTTCTATGAACAAACGAAATGACATGAAGGAATTTCGGATCTACTGATGAAATACATTTGGACATCAGCTTTGCTATAGGTTAGAAGAAAATGATTTTCTTTTGTTCCTAGATATCCTTGTGAACAGAAAGTTATATGAGACACTCGAACACACGGTTTACAGAAGCCTACTCACGCTGGCTATTTGAAATACTTCATCACCATCTGACCTAGAAACAAGACACCAGAACACTTGGAAAAATAACTATATCATGGGGTATTCAAAAAGATGCCCCTTTTGTAGGCAGACACTGACAGTATTTCTCTCATGTTTGACCGACCCTACACGGTACTTATCAGGAATGAGGAGACCGCCAGCGAAGATGTAATCAACATCTTCACAGACGGCAAAAAAGAAAGAAGGTGAAGGATGTGGGATTTCTTCCAGATCCTTACATATTCGATGCCAGTGGGCATGCTACCGTGGTACAGACGGAATTAGCAGGTATAACCATAGCTAGTTTGGTTTGTAGGCTTCCGTCAATGATTTGGCTGCTTCCAGGCTGTTGGCCACGTCGTAGTTTAAGACTCTTGACGTTTCGAGAGACATGTCGCTCTCTTCTTCAGACTCCGTTTCAGATCTTCTGAAGAGAGAGAAGAGAGCAACATATATCTCGAAACGTCAAGAGTCTTAAACCGACGACGTGGCCAACAGCCCGGAAGCAGCTAAACCATAACCATAACCGCCAAAGAAATTGCCCGTAGATATATAACGGGCAAAACCATTAGAATCTACAAAGATAGTAGACAATCACTACTGATCTTACGTAATCATAAGATAACAACTAGATCAGCATGGGAATGCCATCAAGCACTGGTAGTGGCCTCAACCAACAACAGCCTATCTGTATGCTATTCAAACTGGACGCAGTTGGTTAAGGAAGCACCTTTATTACATGCGGAAGTACGAAACACCTCTTTGTAGGGGTTGCAATCAGGAAGACAAGACAATACTTCATGCACTCTGTGAGTGCACTGCCATCTCGTCAATAAGAGAATTCGTGTTGGGAAAACGATGGCCTTTCTGTGGCCTACCTTAGAGTGATCCCCCTGAGTAACGTCACCACTTTTTTCTCCTTATTAGGTTGGTTGGCGGCTCAGGTAGACTGATCTCCTAATAGGAGGAGGTACAAGGGGCCCAATGGGGCCTAAGTACTGTAACCTTTCTGCTACCCTCCCCCTCAATTTCAGAATTCTAGAACTATGATCACCGCGCATAGAAAATAGGTATATTATTTACAAAAATATTTAACAAGTAATCAGGATTATTTACAAAAATATTTAACAGCTAATCAGGATGACAGCTAACATTAAGGAAATAGAATATCATATGTTATATAGCAACCAAGGATACATTGACAAGATAGGTTGCCTCCTAAGAAAACACAATTTAATTCATCTGTAGCACCTAAAGGTAAATAGAGGTAGGCATTGCCAAGATCAACTTCAAAGCCTTAGTGTGTGAAGTGTACATGCGATACCTTTCTGTGACAAATAGGATTTGCACGAATATTGTTGAAGGAACACAAATACCACCTATAATAACAATAATGACAAATCAGCAACTGCAGGAAATTCGATAGGCTTTGATTTAAAGTTAAGGAGGGAAGATTTTGGTAAAAACTGTATAGAGACAATAGAAAAATTGAAAGAGTTAAATAAGAGCGAAGACGATATTTTGACATATATACATACAGGGTATATAAATAATGGTTAAACCGTTTATAAGAACTGATGGTGTTGAAATATTTAAAACCATTAAACAATGAAGATATTAACAATGACACTGATGAAATCTTCGAAAAAATGGTGACGGAATGATTAAAACAATTAATTAATACAACAATAACAATTTCAACAAATATCTAATCTGTTCATGTAATCCATATTGAAAATAAAATTTTATGTTATTCCTTATTGCTTTGTATACCCGATTAAACAATATTTATAATATACAGGGTGTCCGAAATATAAAATAGCTTGTAATAAAAAGGCTTGTATATCTGATCAAAACCAACAAAAAATTATTATGAACAGAAATGTTTTAAGCGAATAGTTTTTCTACAAATACATTTCAGAAATAAAAATACAATTGTAATAAAACGCAAAACTGTGTTACGAAATTTCAAGCCAGTTACGACTAAGTAAAAGATAATGTAACGTAATTGTTTCCTGTTTCAGTATTAATGAAGTAAACAATAGAAGTATTATTAGTCATAGTACTTCTTGGTACTGTGGACAGGGCGTTTCGTTTTCCTCTACCTAGTGCTTGCTTGATAATTGTAAGTGTACATAAACAAAAATGAAAAAAATATAGTAACCATGACCAACTGCATGTTAATTTATAGCATACCTAAGTCATTTTGAACACGTGGTGTAGACAAGCTACATCTAGCGACCATTCGCTACCTTATGCAGGCCTGAAAAACCACAGACACGAAGCATTCTACATCGTAGTAGAGTCTCTATCAGTATGCCATAGGTGAGCTAATAAACTCGAAACCCATTTTATTCTTTGTTGCGAAAAGAGCTCTCAGAAAACTATTGATACCAAGTATGTTTAGGTCTATGTATAATTATTATGTGCAAACACCTGCTTGGTATGTGATCGACAGTGTTACATATTCAAGACCTATTGTCATAAATATGTTACCGTTGGAAGAAAAATTGTTGTTAAGTCAAATATGTTTTGTTGGTACAATTTATCATACATCAAAGTAAAGGTATTCATATTCAGGACACCCTGTATACAATTTTTTACTGTTTAAGAAAGGTATTTTAAGCTAATATGTATCAAATCTCCTACAATTCCTATCAATGAAGTCATATGCATGCTCTGTGATACGAAACATCTAGGTATGCTAATGAACACCCACAGACAAAACTCTATTCAATAATTATCTAAAAAATGTATCCTATTTACTAACCTGATATACTCTATATATGGAGTGGGAACTCGAAATTCAACCACAATAGATGAGATCTGACCTATTTCTGCATTTTTAGGATTGCTTCATCAGGTGGCCTCCTTTAACTTGAGTCAAATATCTAACTATAAAAGTTATTATACCAATAAATTAAAATTATTTGAAATTAAATGTCAAAATGAAATTAAATAATGTCGACAGCGTCAAACTGATTAACTATCAAGTATCATAACGACCTACTAAAATAAATAAAAATTTACCTTTTATGTATAGTTTTTTCATATATTTTCAGGTAGTAACAATATTGTGTGAAACTACTCAGTGGACAAAAGCCCCAACCTGCGTTGAATTACACCCACAATATCTACCCATATATTCCTTATTATCAGCTTTTGTAACATTTTCATAGTTAGATATTTGACTCAAGATAAAGGAGGCCACCTGATGAAGCAATCCTAAAAATGCAGAAATAGGTCAGATCTCATCTATTGTGGTTGAATTTCGAGTTCCCACTCCATATATAGAGTATATCAGGTTAGTAAATAGAATATATTTTTTAGATAATTATTGAATAGAGTTTTGTCTGTGGGTGTTCATTAGCATACCTAGATGTTTGGTATCAGAGAGCATGCATATGACTTCATTGATAGGAATTGTAGGAGATTTGATACATATTAGCTTAAAATACCTTTCTTAAACAGTAAAAAAAATGTTACAAAAGCTAATAATAAGGAATATATGGGTAGATATTGTGGGTGTAATTCAACGCAGGTTGGGGCTTTTGCCACTGAGTAGTTAGTTTCACACAATCTTGTTAATACCTGAAAATATATGAAAAAACCCTGTATAAATAACTCGCATTCGTAGCAAATTTTTATTAAAAAATCTAATATATTAAATTTATCCGGAAGCCGGATGTATTTATACAAAAATTTAAAGCACACAACCTTCTCCTAAAGCTAATTCGACCTAATTACCCTATTTATTAATGGTAATGGGCAATTAATTTTGCTTATCTTTATTATTTCTTCGTGTTTTATAAATTTACGATTTGTCATTTTATAATATCACATAGGATAGCTACACCGTTCATTAAGTATAATCATTTTATAAAATGAGTTCCATTTATCATGGTGATAAATATAGATAGAAAAAAATTATTGGATTTTAGGTATTTTTCTGTACTGCGAATTATAATCTTTTTAAATTAAAAAATAAGAGACGCTTTTCACAATGTATGTTTACGTTTCAGATCTTATACAATGAACATCCATCTACGTATATTAATTGTAAGATTTCAAAATAGGTTAAAAGTGAAAAGGGGTCAATTTAAATCTGTTTTTCATTCAGTATATAGGTATGTATATAAAAAATCTGAATAAAAAGGCTCTATTTAATCTTTCACACTGGACTCTGATTTGAATATTTTAATGGATTTTCGTTAAGGTCGCCGTATTTCTCGCCGGAAAATGGCCAAATTTGTGGTGTTTTTAGGTACTGAAATTTGGAAAAATAAAACACGTAGAACAAAAGTATTATCAAAAATAAAATTATTGATGTTTTGTTTATGCACTTTTACTATTTACTCTCCTCAAATAATATAATAACTTTTAAAATGCATTTGTATAACACACATTATTTCGCTATTCTAACCCACAATTTAACAATTATTTTCACATACTTATAAACAAAGCTGAACAATCTTATATGCAGAACTATGTAAGCTTATGTTATAACAATGTAAACATTGTTATAATATAATTCATCTATAGATGAATTTAAAAAAACACATATTTTGAAAGATTTCAGTACCTAAGAGTTTGTTGGATAGATCGTTTTCTGACGTTATACAGTGCTTTCGAAAAGTAACGAATAAATTCATTATTTCTCAAATTGAGAAGTTTTCGAAAAAATCCCCTGACACGTCGATTTTGTTTTTTAAAAAGGCACTTTTTGACATACGACTCATACTTATCACGTCATCGTTGTTCGAGATATGACGTCATCGACAGTTTTTTTAAATAACAACCCCCAATTTTGACCATGCCATTTGAAAGGTCGTGTCATTCTACATACACATACATCATGAAAAATTATGGTGTTACCCATAATTTCAAGAAAATAATGTTTGAAGATTTTAAAATTTAATTTTCACAATACTCCTCATTATGTAGGTAACACCTATCCGTGTTTATTTAGATGAGCTGTTCCCGAATCGTTGGATAGAGAGAAGGGGGCCAATTGAGTGGCCAGCCAGATCGCCTGATTTGACACCCCTAGATTATTTCTTGTGGGGATACTTAAAAAGCAAAGTATACGTTACTAGACCAGTTAATTTAGAAGATTTAAAAGCAAAAATTCCTCGCGAGATACATCGTATACCTCCTGAAGTTATTGATAATGTCCAAAATGAATTACTTAATCGTCTTGACTACTGTCAGGCAGCCAACGGTGCACAATTTGAGCATTTAATTTAGTCGATTTTTTACATAATTTTCAGTATTGTGAAAATTAAATTTTAAATTCTTCAAACATTATTTTCTTGAAATTTTTGATATGTAACACCATAATTTTTCATGATGTAGAATAACACGCTCTTTCAAATGGCATGGTCAAAATTGGGGGTTATTTAAAAAAAAATTCGATGACGTCATATCTCCAACAACGATGACGTCACAAATGTGGGTCCTATGTCAAAAAGTGTCTTTTTTAAAAACAAAATCGACGTGCCAGGGTTTTTTTTCGAAAACTTCTCAATTTCAAAAATAATGAATTTATTAGGATCGGTCAGTGGTCGCGCGGTTTAAGGCGTCAATACTTGAATCGAGGTGACTAGATCGCTGTGGTTCGACCCCCGCAGCCGGTAGACCGTATATAAGCTATATTCGTGGAGAGATTGGCACCCTCTTTGCGGGTATGGTAGGGTGGAAGAATGTTGGCTTGGGTCAATGTGAGAGATTGATAGGTTGACATTTGACTACCCCCCTAATTAATGAGTTTTTCCAGGTTTCCCTCATTCCGGCACTGAATGGTGGTTAGGCCCTACCAACGTAAGTCATTCCTGGGCGCAAATGCGGCGTGCTTAATAATAATATGCCGCCCCCTCTCCCGCACAAGTCTTCGACTTCTGGACTAATCCTCGTGATTAGAATTAGGGGTAGAGATATTATTATTCGTTACTTTTCGAAAGCACTGTATATTGATTTTACTTCGGTACCTTTGAATATTCGCAGGTGGCATGAGTTAACATTCTTGTTATTTGCTAAACTCTATATTATTCAGTTCTTAAATGTCTAAAATTACTTGCATTTGTAGAAAACACTATTTCAAGAATACGGCGCCCTTAAGAAAAAAAAACAGTTTGTTAAAAACGACGCTTGGCTGATCTTTGTGACATATCGATAAATATGAAAATTTTTATTTTGCAGTGACAAAATAAGTAAAGAAAGACTATTTAAGAAAAGTCACTCTTAAATGCTTTCAGTTTAAAAACATTTATTTTCATCACTTGCCGACTCAATAGAATAAACTTAATTTTAGCATACATTGTTAAAAATAAATTAAAGGTATTACACATTATTTTTAGAGTAGACTGCCACCTACATAAAACGTAAGTAATGAATGCCAATTTTGTATAGTGTTATGATTGTTTTAAAGTTTGTCTTATGTAATTTGCATTTGTCGTGAAATAAATTGTAGACATATACTAGAGACTTGCACGAGTAAGTACAAATGTAATCGGATAATACTCGCCGAATCATTTTCCGTCATGCGTATTCGTGCATGCAGTTGTTATCGTCGGCAGCGTGACATCACAAGCTGTAGTGTAGGTTCTTATACGTTATTCATTTTTGCCAGTCCAAACAATTTTTATTTATTGTAATAGTTATTATTTATGCAATAAGCGGGATATAGGCATTGCCTATTAAAAAGAAGTTAGCTACTATAGTAACGGGCATAAACGTATGAATTATTTCCGGTAATTATTGTTAAAGTGTAAATATGAGTTCAAGCAATGATTTGCCATCTGATGATTGAGAATGAAGCTTCCAGTGCTGTTTCCATCAGTCTCATGCCAGAGAAATCATGGAAGAAATACAAACAAGCATTTGGTCGTCATGCCTAACGACGATCATTAGTACATTTCAGCGAACTAAGCAAACCACAGAAGCTTCATGCACTCAGTAATAAAAACAAAAATTTCACTCAAGAAGAATATCGATATAAAAAAATATCTTACTTTTTGATTGCATTCCTGAAGCGGAAATCAGAAGGGTACAAACTTAAAAAATCTGAGGTATGTATTAACAAAGAAGGAAATATCTATATTTTTAATGAATGCGGACGATCCATGTCATGATGCCCAATACCAAAATAAAAGTGTCTAGAGTTTTTTGTAACATCTCGGAAATATTGATTGAATTTAGTAGAGCAGGTAAGAAAATACGCTGGTGAATGTACCAAACAACCTATTGGTATTAATACCAATGCCAATGTACCAAATCGGATTGGACGATATATTAAACTGTCTAGTCCAAATGCGTATACTAGGCACTAATTTCGGCAATCATCAACCTCCCCGTTAGCTGATTGTGGGGCAGAGCTTTTGAGTATAAAAAGATATAGTGGCTGGAAGACTAACTCTGTCAATGAAGCTACATAGAAACTTCTACTGAAAACAAGAATCGAATAGCTATGAAAATTCTAGGCGAAAGCAAGATTATTCCCTTGGAAGCCGAAATATTCCCTCAACACCCAACGTTATTTCAGCACCTAAAAATTATGTTCAAATTCAAAATATATCCACCTATTCAAGCAATTTGTTAGGCATGTCAGCATCTGGTCTTAAGGCTGTAATGTTCGCAATTTTACAAAGCCGTTTTTAGACGTCCCCGCGCTTTCAGATTTCTCTTCAATGGAAATTCGTATTAAGATGGAGCAAGTTTTAATCAACTAATAAAAGTCTATTTTACTAGGCAGCAGAGCCTTATTAAAAAAAAAAAAATAGATCTAAACAATATTTCGGTCGCAATATTGCCCACATTTAGGACTGCGGTGAAACGTTGTTAGGCACTATTATAAAAAAAGAACGCTGTAGGTAAATCAAGTCTTCATATAACAGACAATTGCCTCAGATTTCAATTTTTTACATTTATATTCATGAAATCTGTCCGCCAAGAAGACATGTTTTGCTAATGTTCTGCATACAATTGCCTAACTTACAGGGGCACAAAGTTAAATTTGCCGTTGAAGGTGCTGATGGGCGGAGCCTGATAAAAGCTACACTGTTTGGCCGAACATTATACCCTTAATTAATTCAATTGTAAAGATTTCACTTGTCCATGTATTTAATATGATCACGGTCTTTTACAAAATCAGTCCCATATGTCGCATTCATTGCGCTCCCGACTTATTCTACTGTACTATTTAGGTGCTAAAATATATCCTGTCAGTTTTGTGGAAGGTGTATTTTATGAGCTTTTTTGATCTGATTTGGCAAAATTTTCCAAAAAGTTTTCCTTCAACCTACTAGTCCAAACGTGTACATTTAAAATCATTAGAAGTTGCTTCACTAAAGGAAAACGAGGCTAGCATAGTCCCCGATGTGCCTAGACCGCGACCGCTTAGTGCGTTCCCTCCTTTACTCGTGCAGGGTATCTAATAATGTACCGTACTAGCAAAAGGTTTGATATTTTTCCACAAAAAAATCAGATATTACAGATAACAACGGGCCAACGACTGCAATAAAAATATTTATTTATACTTTATCTCACCTTCAAGGTAATTGCCGACGTCTGTGTATTTAAAGATATTTGTTATCCTCAAACGGATTTACTGCAATACGTTCAACAAAACCGACACTCATAAATACGATGCTTAAAATACGTTTCCAAACTGAAATATTGGCAACGTTTAGAAAATATCGGAATTATAATAAATCTGCCAGGGCAAATAACTGCTCGAGTTTTGTCTAATTATTTAAGCACATGCCATTGTTCGTATAACTGAAATCTAAAATAAGGTAGATAAATTACTATATTACCGCTGTACAAGTAAATTCGGGTAGTTCTGATGTGCGCCAAGCGGCGTTCTGATTAAGTATACCCATTTATAATTTACCGCGGAGCGAATTGCTCCATTTTAGGGGCAGCTTTGCAAATATTTGTTACAGCGGAACTGGTACGGTCAGACGGATTGAAATCAAATTATTCTCCGACCTCTACGTTATTTTTTGTATTTAGATAAAAAAAGATAGATTTTGACTAAAAATTGATGTACATACAGATGGGCCCTAACATTTATTGTAAAATGATGCACTATCGTGCATGAACCACATATTCCTTCTTTTAACTAGGGATGCATTTTCTAGTAAAACTGTTTGTAAGAAATTCATACAGATTTCTCCTTTTAAAGTTGAAGTTAAAGATTACCAATAAGTGGTTATACAGGGTGAAATCGTAAAATCCTTATAATTTAAGTTGTACCTAGTATTTTCAACCTTTACATGGCTGGACTACTGAAGTTAGTACTATCTAATAGCCAGAGATAGTTTATGGATATTGTTTTAATTTATAGTGATGTTAAAATGCTTTAGCAGAACGTTATCCCGGTAACCATGTGCAGTGAGTAAGGAATAATTGAAATCGTGGAAGAGATGAAGGTCCAGGGCGTTCAGGGTGTATTCCAGTAGTGTAGCGTATCATCCACGAGGCTCAATTATATCCGCGCCATGTAGTGTGTACAAGCATTAATATCAAGGGATTGAGCGAGGAGGACCGGTACCATGGCCGCCACGATTTCCTGACTTGGACTTGTTTTTGTGGGGACATTTAAAAATGAAGTGTATCGCACCGAAGTGGGTACCTACTATTGATGATTTTCGCAAACGTATCATAGTTGCTGCCAATAACTTACGGGTTCAAAGCGGACAAGAAGCAGAAATACTTAGTGTTAGTTTGTATAGAAACTGGGTAAGACGGGCCCAAAATTTCATTGTAACATCAGGTATGTCAAACTGTTTTATTAATTAAAACCACGAATTAATTCTATTAATAATTAATAATAATAGCGGCAAAAGCAGTTGAACGAATTTACTGTATAAAATAGGTGTTATAAAATGTTATTTATTTATTTTCTTGGAAATATCTTTCAATTTTAGATTCGGTCCTCTATTGCATGCTCTACCGCCTTATCAGGGTTTACAGAGAACCAGTTTTCAGTGACGTGCAGAAGTGTATTTTTAAATAATTTTCAAACTGCCCGTTTTTTTTTATAAAATTGTGTTTGTAAGAGTCCCCTGATACATTCAATTTTTTTTTAAAGAAGTTCTGAATCACTGTGTAATAGCCAGAGTCCTGCGCAAATCTGCGTCATATATTAACAAAAAAAATATCTTTTCAAAAAATATTCGAAATATTCATTAGCTTTTCCGTTTTTCTATGTAGAAAAAATTGCGAAGCCCGCTGTTTAGGAGAACCAATTGAATTTGTATAAGCGACGCATGTCTATTTTTGCATAAAATCGGGTTATTGCAGAAAATCAGCACATGCACGGAAAAATTCTAATCTGTATTTAAGTATAATAATATATTCAACATTTTAAATGTATAATATCTACAATTCTGTTTTTCATTAGATGTTTCTTGCATATTGCAGGTATTAAAAGTGTAAAGTTGTCTAGTTATCTTTGTATGTGTATGAGATTTTTCTACTTGCTACAGACGGCATTATAAAAGTGCGATATTGTTTTGGTAACATCGATGTTTTATCGATGAAAATAAATGAGAAATATCGATGTTAAAATTTTGAACATCGAACGCGACACATCGACGTTTGGTGAGCATCGATATATGCCACCCATCCCTAGGGCAGAGTAGCAACTATTCTACAAAGTAATACAATATAGCAAGAATACTGAAATACTAATAATTATGTACTCCGGTTTTTTACTTATATTTCTCTATATATATATATATATATATATTGTATTATTAGTATTACATTGTGAATATCCCAAATAAATCCATTTTGAGGGTTACTTCTTGTAATTTACCGAGCTATTGAAAGTAACATTTTAAAGCTTTGGGATTTATAACCCGAAGGTGGCTTGTATCAAACATTTATTAATAATATTAGACAATGTTCCATACTATTCAATTCTTTCAGAAAGATTCCGATACTGGCACAAAAAAAAGAACATATACATAAAATTACGTACAATGCTAGTTTGAAGAAAGATAAGTTACTGCATATAACCAAAAGCAATAATTTTGCAAAGAAATACGTTATTGATGACACGGCTATGGCTCAGGGACATACCGTTCTACGGTTGCATCATACTGCTGTGTTTTCAATCCCATTGAATATGTAGCCAATTACAATGATAGCTTACCTTTCCAAAATTTGACAAAATAGTTACAATATGTTATAAGAAGCGAGGTTAATAAAATTACCTACATCAGCTAATTGGAAAAAATAAAAATAAAGGAAGACTATAAAGCTTCATCAATTGATTGGGTTAAATTAAAGAGATTTCATCATAACTCTTGATAAAAAATCGGATACAAGTGACGCTAATAGTGACTCTGACGAATGTTAGTGCTAGTGTTTTTATATTATGATGTATTATTATTATTTTTTTTTTATGGGGCCATTGTTATGTAATATATGAAGTATACTGAAAATATATTATTTTTATTACAATATGTAATATCTATATATCACTAGGATATAAATACATCCAAAAATATTTTTTGTATGTTATTTTTACTTGGTATAGAGGTATACCTAACTTAACTAATTAGTTATTATTTTCAGTTTTTTTTTGTTTCTCTAATGCACTCTTACCCTACCCAATCTTAATCCTACCCTCGTGGCAGAACGCTCCTACTTCTTCGTGGTCCTTGCTGAGAAATAATAATTTAAAATTACAAAATAATATCGAATATTTAATCAAAATATGTATTTAGCATTTGTTTTTTTAAATATAGTCACATTTACATTTATTATTATATACTTTATATTTTAATTTAAATTAATATTGGCGAAACTGAGTGAATACTGGTATCTAAAGTAAATACGGTCCTGTCTACTTTTGACCAGCTGGACGCGGAACCATTTTATGTTTTTTATAGACAGTTTCTTATCTCGTTCTTTTATTCCCGTATATCGATGATATAGACTATACTACATACAGAGTGTTAAAAAAAGAGTGGAAAATATTTCAGGAGGTAATAGAATGAACCAAAATAAGCAGAAAAGTCTTAATAAACATGGGTCCGCAAAGTAACGGTTGCAGAAATATGGACCACTATTCGTTTTTCAAACATTTTATTTTATTAGGAATAAACCGACAAAGGAAGCTTTTAACAAACAAAAGACAAAGTTACAGAAGATGTTCAATGTGCTCTCCGTCCATTTCCTTCGTCTCAACGATATTCGAACTCTTTCGAAAACACCCTTCTTGGTTTGGATTTCTTGACACTTTTGATTAATCCGTAGCTGCAGCTCTTCCAGGCTATTTACAGGAGTACCATACACTAATGTCTTCAAATATCTTCAAACAAAGAAATCTAGAGAGTTCAGATCTGGCGATCTCGGAGGCCATAAAACAGGTCCGGCCCTTCCTACCCATCTATGTGGAAAAGTTTGGTGTAAATGCTCTCTAACGGCCATGGAAAAATGAGCTGGAGTACCATCATCTGGAACCACATTTGTTGCCTCTGATTCAAAGGAATGTCAAAAAGTGTCAAGAAATCCAAACCAAGGAGGGTGTTTTCGAAAGAGTTCGAATATCGTTGAGACGAAGATGTCGTGCCTGCTTGGAAATGGACGGAGGGCACTTTGAACATCTTTTGTAACTTTTTTTGTTTGTTAAAAGCTTCTTTTGTCGGTTTATTCCTAATAAAATAAAATGTTTGAAAAACGTATAGTGGTCCATATCTCCGCAACCATTACTTTGCGAACCCATGTTTATTAAGACTTTTCTGCTTATTTTGGTTCATACTACTACCCCCTGAAATATTTTACACTCTTTTTTTAACACCCTGTATTTATTTTACATGTAAATTCCCAACAAATTCTAGTTTACAAAATATTATTTTTATGCAACCGTTGCTTTAGTGTTTATTATAAACCATTTCATTGACAGAATTATTCCAATAATATTTATATCAAAACCTAGGCTAGCACACTCCATTCAGCGAATCCTACATTTTTGGGTTATTACGTGATCCGTCCGAGCCAAACATAAAAATCAATGGTTTCTAAGTTCCTACGTAAGAGGAGCCTTCTGGCAATGCGCCATAAGAAAAAAAAACGGGGGAGGCCGGCGATATCAAATGTAGCGAAATAGCCTGCTAGCCTTTATTTTATCCTAGAAAAGAAACAAATGATGCTCCAGAACACTGTTTTTGTTTGCTACTCCAGTTTAAAAAGTAATCAACATTTTCCTTCAAGGGTATTAGTGGCCTCAATTCTTGCCATAACTTGTTAGCCCTGGTTAGAGCGATTCCTGAGATATAATCTGACCCGAAAGCGTTGACTGTATTGTAACGGCCAAAAATTTTATACAAAATGTACTTTAAAACGAAAACAGTTAAAGAAAATGTTACATGTATGTTATTATTTATTTTGACAACGAGATCTACTGAAAGGCAGATTTCTGAACATTTCAATCAACCAGGGTGCCCCAGAAATACATGTACAAGCAAACCACTCTAGATGCTCAAGGTTAAAAAACGACGATTTATGTTAATTTACCTACATGCAAAAATGAATCGTTACGCTGTGGGCGCCAGTTATAAAACACAACTTGATTTTTCATGACGGATTTATTCCCAAGTTGGGAATCACCGTGTATTGGTAAAATGGTAAAAGGCTTTTCTTGATGCAAAAATAATGTTAACTAATCACCAACTTGACAAATGCCTTAAACTGAATACCTCAGTTTGACAAAATGTAATATATTTCTTTGTGTATTCACATTTTTTTCTGGTAAAAGTTAAATCTTTTTTAAATAAATTCTGTCTCCCAAAATTTTCATTGAAATTGTGTTCATGTAGATGGGCTCTAACTTTTATTCTAGCATTTATCGTAAAATGAGGAGGACATGAACCACAGTTCCCTTCGTGGAAGAGATGGAGGTCCAGGCCCAGCTAACAACTTACTGTTCTATAAAAATCGTAAGAACGTTTTCAGAGCAAATTTTATAGAGCAATGTTTGTTCTAAGAACATTTTCAAAACGTTCTTACAACACTTATACCATAAAAATGGGCACCGTTCTATAGAACCTTTTAGTTCTTTAAGCGGTTCTGTAAGGTTTGCAGGAAATACTTATAGAATTGTTGAATAAATGTTTTCACAGGTCTTAAAAATTTTTTATAACACAGTTACAAATCAATCTCATAAAAATTCTATAGCACTTCGTTATACAATTTTTTGTGTTGCATTCTATTTAGAGAACTTTAAAATCGTTTAATTGTATCTTCTAAAAACAAAATGTTTTTGTATTGCACATGTTAGAAATAATATGGATGGACCAATAAGAACCAATAAGATGGACCTAATCAGCCTGCATAGAAGTACTCACATTACGAATTGCTTAGTTGGTTTGTCCATCAGGGAGCAGTACATTTTAATGCGGAAAAAGTTTTATCGTGAAATATGTAGTATAGAACGGTAATTTTTTGACGCGCCCTCAATTAACCTTATATTTCCTATGCTGCTGGAAATTCTATATTGATGAATTTAACAACCAACTGTATATACAACTGTCAGAAAGTAAGTATATCCATATTATTGTTATCATATTTCATCTATTTATATTGTATATATTTTTAATTAAGATTCTTCACAATATGGCGACAGAAAGAAATGCATTATCTTGTACTTCCAATGTATTCTCACTAATATGATATTTTTGTGTCGATTGCAATGATTATGGAGCAAATATGCTTGGTAAGCAACTACTGTAAAAGATCTATGCCACTTAATATCCACAGTGTTCTCATATTTTATTGTGGTATTTCAATCTTATTTAATAAATCTAATGAAATTCTTTAACTTCAACATCTAGAAGTGCAAATGGATAAGGTTTGGAATGGTCTAAATTAAATATGCTACTAAATTTCTTTTAGCAATCAAATAAATCTTATCTATCGTAATGAAATTTTCTTTCTGCAAGCAGATACATATTTTTACAAGTCACGACTATGTTATACAAGTTTCCCCATTATACTTTGGTCAAAATATTTCGTACTTTTACAGGCAGGTCTCGTCAGATGGGGGTATGGGAAACCTACATATATAAATGATAGTTCTATAGCGTTTCTTTATGGAACAAAAAGGCTTTTGTTACTTATTTACTCTATAATGATTTTATAACAACTGTATTATTATTCTCTATAACTGCTTTAAAGAGCTTTTTCTCTTCGTTAGCAGCTTCCATATTTGTAATTTGTTTTCCGCAGCAGAATTGTAATTTAACGCCTTATACAATATAATCAATTCTATAATCAAACTATAAGCGACATTACGGAATAATTTTATAAGAGTGTCACAGGAGATGGTATAATTCTATAAAGCAGTATTTTGCATCGGTTTTACAGTAATTTGATTCTATAAGCACCGTTGCTGCAAAATTGTATTATTTGACATACTTATAGGGTTACATTAGCAGTTATGTTATAAATGCTATATAAATTATGCTTTAAGAATGTGCTTGCAACAAATTTAAAAAACAATTCAATATCTGAAGGCAAAATAGTCTAATGTGCCACATTAATTCAACAATTTAGTATTTTAAATACAACTATAAAATATTAACAGAATATAAAACTCCTGTTACTCTAAAATAGAACTACTTTGCTAGCTGGGAGGGCGTCCACAGCGTATTGCAGCAGTGTGGAGTATCATACACGAGCAATAATTATACTGGTACTATGTACGGCGTGCCTTATCAGGTTTTACAGTGGACTAGTTTACAGTGCCGTGGAGAAGTTTGATGATTTTTAAATCATTTTCAAACTGCCTTTTTTGATATTTTTGTAACAAAGTTGTATTTGTACATTAAAATTTTTTTTAGATAACTTTTGAATCACCCCGTATATTTCAAATTAGAACAATTTTCATTAAAAAGCCAGTGGCACCATATCATAGAAACATTTTGTGTATCTCAATTGTCCTTAAGAAAAAGGTGGAATTTGGAAGCAATTTATACCGACAGCTGGTTGGGAAATAATTACCTACTAAATATTTCTTTCACGGTTTATTTTGTTTTCATATGAAAATAAGAGATTAGTTTATATCATAAAGTAAGTCTAGACATTAGAGATCTTTAAAAAGCCTGTACAGTTAAATAATAGCTGCTTTTACCGAGAATAACTTGGATAAAATATTACTGAGGTATTTTTAGTTGTTCTAAATTCATGCTGAATGCACTTCCCCATTTCTTAACAGTAACAAGCATCCAAGGCATCTATCGTTTTTTAAACAGATCCACTCCACGCGCAAGAGAACTTATTTTACCAAAATGATCATTCTGTTGAAATGATGCTATCATAATCTAAATACTTGTTATATCAGTTAATAAGCAGTGCAATAAGCAGGATATAATAGATTTTCTAATTTCTACAGGTTTGTCATAATAATGACTTTTTATTTATCATCAGTGATATAGTGGTAATGCAACATCAGTTTACAATTTGTGTTGGTAATTTAAAATTGCCAAATTAATTGCAACATAAATTAATTTCAATGTTTTATATAATGGAATTATGTTCAAATATTTTCTAAATTCGGCCGAAAAATGGATCAAATTGCAAACAGCATACTACGTATCGTAATTACTGTCATTATTTATTTATCAGACATGGAAAGTCAAAATAGTTATAATAAAGCAATGCTTAATATCTACAGTAAACAACAGTAACTTTCATTAAAACGCCGTGTCATTAACTTTGCCATTGTAACAAACAAAAAAGGAGTTCATTAGTAATTTGACTGAATTAACATAACATATTAAAGGAAGTAGTAGTTTTGGAGAAAGTTGCATCAAGAAAACTATCATTCCTATTTCCGGTATGAATTTCTATGCACTAAAGTGGCTACTCACATTTTAACCGCTACACATTACTGGTAATAAACATCTCCGTAATTCCTTATATTAATAACATGAATTAATTTGAATAAATTTTAATGAGACAGGCACGAATTACGTTATCTTACAATATCTAATTATTTTAAAAAAACGTGCAATGTGCAACGTAAAAAGGACGCAGTATTCTTGAAATAGTGTTTTCTACAAATATAAATAATTTTATACATTTAAGAACTGAAAAATATAGAGCTTAGCAAATAAAATAAAATGTTATCTTATGCCACCTACGAATATTACAAAGGTACTGAAGTAAAGCTAATATTTAACGACAGAAAGCCTATAACCTATAAATTTTTAGGTACAGAAATCTTTAAAAACACGTATTTTAAAATTAAATTGTAGATGTAAGTATTATTCACTTTTATTTATAAGTATGTGAAAATAATATAAAATGTGAGGTTAATAGAATTTTTTTTTTATTTTTATTTGAGGGGAATTTAAATAGTAAAAGTGGATAAAAGAAACATCAAGAATTTTATTTATGATATTATTTTTGTTCTAAGTTTTATTTTTCGAGATTTATATACCTTACATTACATATTCGATCATTTTACGACGAGAAATACGGCAACAATATATTTAATAACAAGAACGGTACCGATGATTACGATAATATTGATATAAATTTTTATAAATAGGTATATATCAAATGTAGAAAAAGGCAAATAAACCTTTAGTGCTATGTTTTGCTGTTGTTTTGATATAATTTGCTAGTGATCGTTCACTTTAGAGACATGCCGCAAATAACAGAACCGGATTTAGGGTGGTACCAATAGGTACGCATATATAGCCTAATGTTACAGCATAGATAGACTAGCAATTACTCTCTGCTATCGGCACTTTGAACGTTTTAACTAAATTCAAGTCTCTACGGCGAAATATTTTATTTGGCAACATCACATAAGCGAAATTGAATGCGATGTTGCTAAATAAAATCCGTTCCGTGCAATGTCAAAAGTATGCGATTAGCCTAAAACAGCAACTTTAGAATTAATTCCAGATTTGGAAATATTTATCGATGAACTTTTCAATTTTGTCGGTAAGTATGTATAGTAACAAGTTTTAGATGCGTTAAAAAATATTGGTTTTTATTTTTTTAAATTTCTACATGAATAAGGAATACAGTGCATTAAAACAAAAGTTACTTTGTTTTAATACTACTACATAAAAAACACGAAATTTTCAATAGTATATTGAGTAAGTAGCAAATTTTAGGTTATAATCGTCTCAAATAATTCACTGACAAAAGCGATCTCGCCCTTGAAAAATGACGTATTCTAAACAATATTGTTATCCCAGCTGTTGTTAGAGGTTTTTCAGGTGTAATTCAATGATGCTCGGGGCATTAGTCCGCAGAGTAGTTGTTAGTACTGTTTAGTCCAGCATGGTGTAGCGAATGGGCTCTAGATGCAGCTCTGCTACTGCGCATTAATATTGTTATCATTGTAACTTTTCAATAGTACTTGTTATAAAGCATTAATCTTAAAATGGATTCAGTTAAGCCGTCTTGTTATAATTTACATGCTTAACAATATGGTTTATAAAACAAAATGTTAACAATTAAACGAACAGAATCGATTATTTATCACTGAATATCGTACACCGGTAAGAATTCGGCAATGTAAAGAATGTTACACTAACCATTAAGATAAACTTTATTACAGTACAGTTACGAATGAGGTACAAACGAGCGTAAGAAATACAATCATTAATTAAATCGAAAAATGTGCTTACCTAAGTTGTACAATTAGCATTTAAAGCAAACAAACAATTAATGCGGTACAATTATTGTAAAACGGTAAAGCATACTTAATCGTGATTTCGTCAAACAAGGTTAGGCATAGCATTATTAGCACATAAAAACAAATATTTGTGGTTTCGCAAATTACTCCAATGTTACTGGATGCAAGTAGGAAAATATGTTTGAATTTCGGTATGTGGGACAAAACATTCTGGAGATAAAAAATAACGAAGTTTGCTCACGTATGTTTCAAAAGGTCAAGTTTATTATTTATAACGAGTATACAAAAATAAGATATGTAACATGTAAAATCTTAATTAATAATAATTTTTAGGTCACTTGTATGGAAACTGCTGATAGGTCACGAAATATCGATTCCCTATGTATTTTTTTATTTTTGGGTCTCATTAATGGAAATAGCTTAATTAACAATATACTTAAGTTTAATTATTTAATAATAAAAACTAAATTAACATAATTGACAAAGTGAAATGTGCTGATAAAAGGTCATTTTTCTAGAACACTACTTGAATATTTTCGGATGGCTAATAGGTCAGTGTTGCCAACCCTTGGGACCAAAATTTCCCTCAAAGCAATTAAAAAATTCCCTAATTACCCACAACAATTTTTTTAAATTCCCTAAGAATTTCCACGATAAGTAATAATAAAAAATGTTTTGGAGAATATAGGAAGATCAATAATAAAAAATAATTTACTCTAAAATATGACAAAATTATAATTTGTTATTATTTAAGCTAATTCTTATTTACAACAGCATAAAACTCTCCTATGTTAACGAAAAAATTTCTACCCCCTATTTTCGAGGGTTTTGGTTGAGCACGACTCTGTAGTCAGATTTCGGCGGTCGCATGTAGTTTTCTAAAAAAATTTCAAAATTGTAACTCTTATGTATAGATACATTACATTAGTTTAAAATTGCAATATAACACATCTGACTTCTTCATTTCATGACATCACACTGTTGTTAAAATAGGCGTTATATTCCAACTTCAACCTAATGTAACGTATATAGAGGTTACAATTTTCTAGATTTGTGATACAGAACTCTTCTCGGATCATAAAGTTTTTTTTGTTAATTGTGCCAATATAATAAAAGTAAAGAAAAATGCACGTAAGATATAATAAAAGACTTCATTGAAATTTTTCCCACGAAAACTAACATTTCTTAATTTTCTTCCCTTTTTCCCATTTTGCATTTTTCCTTCCAAAATTTCCCACAAAAAGGGAAATTTTCCACGAGTTGGCAACACTGGTAATAGTACTATTAGGTAGATATAAGAACTGAATTGGGGAAAAAAACAGGAAAAATTATCCTGAACGTACGCCAATTTGTTGTTATTGTTGTTGCAGATACTATCTTTAAAGAAGTATAACTGTATGGACCTGCACGACTTCGTACACTTGTCCAGCACGGACCAGTAACATTTGTGCAAATTATATGTGTGGCAGAAGTTTTTAAGTAGTAGTTGAGTGTAGCTCGGAAGAAGAAATTTTTGTTTTAACGATGTTGTATGAAGAGTAGGAGGGGGAAGAAGAAGGTAAGTAAAAAGTAAAGTTGGTTGTTGATAAGCGAGGGTGCCCGACAATGCACAACTTAACTGGTCCAATATTTCTAACACTTTGAAACCAATCCCTGACTTTTGTGGGAATAGGACTTACGTTGGACTAGCGCGGCATAGCATATACATTGCAGGCCACCAACACGATCTGCAGTGACGGTCGTTGCAGATGACGGTCCGTGCAGGTGCTGATGCTTTACTGTAAAACTTTATTTAACTATCACACGATGGTGATAATAGCTGTTTTACACATAATTCATTGAACAATAAAGACTATTAAAATAACAAACATTGATAGTTCTCCAAAGAGAAAAAATATGTTAAAAAAGCCGTTATGCTTTCATTATTTTAAATTAGATACTTTAGTTGAAACTAATAAAAAATAAGTAATAGAAGAAGGGTTGAACTACAAAATATTTAAATTTTAGTTAACGAGGCTCGAAGTTGGTAGCAATGAAATTGCAAATAAATTGTAGTGTGCCAAACAGCTATAAGCTCTATTTACAATACCTCGCAATGTTAATGCATAGTACATAAAATTTTGGAAGGCTCTTCTGAAAAATTAGCAAAATTGAGATGCCCCTATGTAAGGAGGAGCGACGAAATAATGTAAAAAATGGATTCACGGATAAATTGTAAAACACCCTGTATTCAACGTCCAAGTAACATCTATTTATTGACAACATGAGGAAATTTATTTTGGTGTGTCAAGTGTAAAACATTTTGGCGAATGCTCTATAAAAACATAATGAACTCAATAAAACAATAATGAAGGTCTACCGATCTGACTAACTGAATCTCTGACTAAAACTTGTTTATTTCAAGATTCACGGTAAAAAAAACTTCTGACGCAGGTATACATCATACACAAAATTAAACAATAAATATATAACGGGTCTGTTCGCTTTCGGGAAGCAGATATTTAACAAAATAATGATAAGTTTTGAGATACAATTATCTCATATGAACACATCAAAATAATTAGGTAATTATTTAACGGGTTACAGATCGAGAGCTATAATATATATACGTGATATATTACAAAAATATTGTTTGTGATTAAAATACATAAAACGCTACGCATTGACGCTATAATATATATTTATATCTATGCGTTTTAGGTGTCTATAGGAGTGTATCTAATTACAAAGACATGTATTATCGCTTACCATCCGTAACCCGCTTTAAAATTCAATAATATGAAGCAATTGAAGCAAAATGAAAGCAAATGAAGCAATTATATACATAGATATCGTATAGTAGAGTACAAATAAAAAATAAACTATAGTGCTTAATTTTCAGAAACACAATTAAATAAACTACCAACCAACGCTAATAATAATAATAAATTTGGATTCCACTACTTTTACGTTCGTTGTGTGTATAGTATTCATTTCTGTTTTTACAATTATGTTTTTTACGAAAGTGATAACAAATCGCCAAAAACCAATGTAACGCAAGAAATACTAAATTTATACCATTGGCGTACTTTAGTCAAATGAGTGTACCGTTACAAATTGTTTGTACATAAGTTTCAATTTTAAAATCAAAGTATTGGGCGGAATTATAAAATTTAGTCTGTTGTAAAGAGAATTGTAAGAGCTTTTAAAATAAATATTACTCAACCCCCAATGCCATTTAAATATTCTGGGGTGATGCTTACCCTTGCTTGGGGGTGAAAGTGGCAGAGTCAAAAATATCAGCAAAGAAATTGCCCCCCTTTAATATAAAATCAACGGGTCTGAGCGTTTTTCTACATCTTGACGCAATTCCTGAAAATGGCTCTGTTTCGTTTTCGTTTGGCCTCCCTGTAATAAGTCTTCAAGTCAGAAGAAAATTTAATTTTTATGGCTTATAACATTAAATATTTACATTTTGGTATAAAAATTTTTGATTGCAGTTGTTCAATGTCTATTCAGGTATTTTACTAGCTTATTGACTGAATTATAATCCAACTTATGATAGAAAATATTGTGAAAAATGGATTATACTGATAGATAACTGCTCTAAACGGTGTATAGATATAATTCTCTAATAAATTTCCAGAAATCTGGGAATATATATAAATCGGTCTTACTCAAATTTATTACAAAAATCTATTTCTTACAAATACAAAATATGATATTTTAGCCAATACCTTCTCTTTCTCATAAAAAGTGTATAGATTTTTTGAAAATATATTTATGGTTTTCAGAAACCAAATAGAAGTACAGCTATATTTACTTATTTTAATATTTTCTATATGTCATTTTAATTCGCTTGCGTATTTGAAAATTGAAGCTTAAAAAAAATTATTCCGCCAAAAGGATTTTAATCCTTCGTATAAAAGCATGGCTGTTTCCATAACTGGAACCTTTATATAGAATAAAAAAAAGTGAAACAAGTTACTTGAAGAGCCAATATTTTTTCATTAATTTGTTTAACTGAATTTATTTTAATTAATAAAAAAGTAAGGAAACGATAAGACAAAGAATTAACAGATGTAAGATTTGAAATTTCCTACAATTTAAATAAAAATAAAATATCCGGTATTGCTATACTATGTTGTCTAAATAACAATGCCAGCCACGGCCAATAGTACCAGCTAGCTGTGTAAGTATAAGTCTGTTTTGTGCAACCATATAAAATAAAATAAAAAATCTAAATATTTGACGTTTTAAATGAGTCTTAAAAAGAAGGAAGGGATCCTATTCCGACGAGAAAGTATTTAAAAAAGAACTGTTTAAGTAGGCAATTTTTATTTGAAACTGTTTCACCAAACTCTTAAAATCTGCCAGAGCATAGCTAAGCTACGATCGTATGATATGGATATGAACGTTTTTATAATTTAGCTCGGTTACTGGCCCCGGTAATTCCAGTGTTTTATAGTTCGTTACTTTGCAAATTTACAGTTTAAAAAATTCTTCTGATGTAGAAAGAATATAGTACCTACCCAAACTTAATTAAGAAAAAAAAACGAGTTAAAATTATGTAGGTATATCATGCATGACACATGGAATGATACTGAAATTATACCTATAGAAAGTATTTAGAAACAAGTGCGAAGTTGTATGGATTTCACACCAACATTTTCTAACCAATTAGATACTAGTATTTTGTTCAGTTCAAATTTCCGAAGATTTCCATCTTCCTTCAAGTAAACTGCATGTGATTCTACTGGAAATTTTTTGACGTTTATGTATACATTGACCCGTTATAATTATTTTTTATTCATTTTTAATGGTACATATGTAAACTACAACAAACAAAAACAGTATATTTTATATTCTACATGTAATTATTTTCGATACAAAGTCTAATTGTCACATGTGATTCCCATTTCTGCCATCATCATCCCCTAGCTTAAATTAATAACTAGAAAGTTATCCTCGTGCATGAATATTTTTAGAAAATTTTCAAAATATTCGTGCCACGAAATATTTCTGTAAATAATCAAGCACTAGGGATATTACAAGGTAAAAAAGCCATAAACAATGTTTCTATAAATATTTCATTTAGGGGTTTATAAATGTATTGCATTCCCTTCCTCTTCATTTTCTATAAAATCAAAAGTTTCAATTTTGAACACGATTTAGGCACCTACTTGATTCTTTACAAATTATTTATGTTGAAAAAATTAAAAGAATTCCACGTTACGGGTCCGTCTTACAAACTGTTATGATTATGGACTTACTTAAATAGTTACTTTTGAAGAAAACTGTCTTTCATATCTGATCTGATCTATTCAATATTGTGCTTCGAAGTCATTTTTAGAACGGGTTCAAATGCTGCTAGTGACAATTTTTTTGCCTCTTTATGATCAACTCGTATTCAGTCAATAGGAAAATGTCTCCTTGGTCCTAATATGTTGTCAGTTTAAGCAAAAAATTATTAGCAGCGAATTATACAAATTACGGTCAACTATAAAGGTTACAGCTTGATAATGTTTTGACTTTCACCAAAAATAATAATGATGTTTCCGTGGTAAACTGGCCTTGTAATTGGCATTGTGGTTGTGTCTCTCTCCTGCTATCAGAAATGATGTCGCTTTTACTAATCGGTTTTTGTAGTATACTATTTATTATTTATTTGCATTTCGTAAAATTAGTTATTTATGAGGATCACAACAATGAAAACTATAGTACTAACTACCATTGTTTTCTATTCGAATTGCATACAAAGTTAATAGCTAGATTGCTGGCATCAAGCAAGATTCTTAAACAACTTGAACTTGAATATGTATTTGTAATGCGAAAGGTATAAATAATAACATATTTGGAAAAGTTTAACAGGCGTACTTTGATTTTATTTATCTAAAAAGGACAAAATCTTATTTCAGCAAACAATTAAATTTATTTAAAACATAATTTATTCTCTGGAAACAAATCTTTTTTGGTGTAATGCTCACTTCTTTGTCAAAAATAAATTGATTTATTTCGTAAAAAAATTTAATTTCTTTGATGAGTATTTGTTTAAATGAAACATATAGTTATTCCATTTGACCATCTTATGAAAACTTAATTTTAAAAAATGATTTTCAAATAAATATATTTTTTATTGAAATGAATGTGCATTTCAAATTAAATAATGCGTTTATTTAATTCAAAAATGCATATTTTTAATTGATTGATGTGGAGAAGTAAAATATGTAATCTTTTAATTCTTTTTGTGTCTTTGAATTAAGTTTTATTAGGTTATATAATCTTCTGAATAACTGGAACTTCAATTTTTTTTAAGTTGGCTCCAGAGGCTTACGGATATGAACTTCAATTCATGCTGCCTCTTTTTGATTAACATTTTTAATTTTATTATTTTAATTTTTTGCAAATTTTTTTCTCTGACATTCAGATACTTTTAGAATAGTTCTACAAAGTTTACCTATGTCTGGCAAAAATATGTAAACCACGTTAATCGCACTAAACCGATCAAAAATGCGATAAATTTAAATTATGTAGAAAGTTATCTACAATGCAGCAGAAGAAAATGGTTTTAAGGGCGTCGTATTCTTGAAATAGTGTTTTCTACAAATACAAGTAATTTTAAACATTTAAGAACTGAATAATATAAAGTTTAGCAAATAACAAGAATGTTATCTCATGCCACCGGCAAATATTCAAAGGTACCGAAGTAAAATCAATATATAACGTCAGAAAGCGATATATCCAGCAAATTATTAGGTACTGAAATCTTTCAAGATACGTATTTTTTAAAATCAACTATAGATATAAACACTGTTATAACATAAACTTACATAGTTCTGCATATAAGATTGTTCACTTTTGTTTATAAGTATGTGGAAATAATTGTTAAAATGTGGGGTTAGAATAGCGAAATAATGTGTGTCATACAAATGCATTTTAAAAATTATTATATTATTTGAGGAGAGTTTAAATAGTAAAAGTGTATATACAAAACATCAGTAACTTTATTTTTGATATTACTTCTGCTCTACGTGTTTTATGTTTCGAAATTTCAGTGCCTAAAAAACACCACAAATTTGATCATTCTACGGCAAGAAATACGGCGACCTTAATATACATTTTTTATTAAATATATAGTATTGTATTGCCTGAAACTAACTACTCTGCCCCTACCAGCGTTGAATGATACCCACAATATTTACCCATACATTATTTATTATTCGCGTTCGCAGATTTTCGACTGCATTTTAAAGGCATTTCAGTTAATATAAATCAATTTTCTTACAATTTCTGTTAAGGTCGTATTTCTTGCCGTAAAATGACCACATTTGTGATATTTCTAGCTACAGAAATCGCGAAAATGAAACACGTAGAGCAAAAGTAACATAAAAAATAAAATTCTTGATATTTTGATTATTCATTATTGCTGTTCAAATTTACGTAAAATAACAGAATAATTTTTAAAAAGCGTTTGCAAGACACATTTTTCTATTCTAATCCCACATTTTAACAGTTATTATTCCAAATAAAAGTGAACAATCTTGTATGTAGTACTAAGTAAGTTTAAGTTATAAGAATATTTACATATACAGTTAAATTAAAAAAAAATCGTATTTTCAAATTTCTGTACCTAAAAATTTGTTAGTTACATCGCTTTTTCGTTATTTATTCTTTTCACTTCGGTATCTTTGAATAATCGAAGATGGCATGACATTCCTGTTATTTGTTAAGCCCTACATTATTCAGTTATTAAATGTTTTAATATTATTTGTATTTTACACTTCGCATATCTAGATATTTGGTACCAAAGAACATACATATGACTTTATTAATAGGAACTGTAGGAAAATTGATTTTTTTTTTATTTTACTATTTTCATTTAATTGGGTATTCCTGCCGCTGAAATATAAAAGTATTAACAATGGAACCTTGTGCCTATTAGGCCATTAGGATCAGTAAAAGGTTTGATTCAATAGGTGCAAGGGGTTATTTGTTAATATTTTTATAATTCAGTGGCAGGAATACCCAATTAAACAAAAAATGCGACAAATAAATAATTACTGACAATATATTAAAATTGATTTAACTATATTAGCTCAAATACCTTTCCAAAACAGTAAAAAAAAAATAAGAAAATTTTCTAAATTTTTACAATTTTAAGAAGTCCCTTTACATCAGCAACCCTTTTCCATCAGCGTATAGTACTAGTACTGAAGTACTGTAATGAATTTAATTATAGACCTACTGCTAACGACCAAATTCAGCATCACAATGTACCTATTACGATAATATGTCAGCAGAGAAATGTATTCGATTCAGTAAGATATGTTTCCTCTGGCTTTGAGTTTGTAAAATAAACTGTAACTGGCGTTCCAGTAAGATTACGTTAGGAAAATGGCCTTACAGATTAAGGATCTAAAATCTAAATGAACAACCTCGCGAACAACGTATTTCCTGTCTCGTGGATACTTCGTTTAAATACAAATGGAAGAGGTATTCTTCTTTCGTTGACTTTTCACGATATCGTAAATTTTTCTTAGGTATTCAGGCGACGTTGTAGAGACGTCGACAAAGCATATCTTCTGAAACATGTCTAACAGAATATCTTCATACTGCGAAAATATACACTCCCATCTTATACTGAGAACAGAATGTAATATCTGATGCATTGAAAGCTCTGTCTTGCACATCGACCTCAGTTCTCCGAATTTAACGATTATCTACGTGTCTTAATTTATAATTTTAAGATAACCATTGGGAGATTTGGCGTACGGCCAAATAACCAACAAGTTTGAGTCATTACCGTTTTTTTAATCGTAGATTATTGATCAATACTCAAAAAAATAATTTAGGAAAGTTTTATTTATATTGTTAAATGCATTAGATATTTAGCTTCTGATATAGCTACAGGGTATCCCAACGAAAATTTGACCCCCCCTATAATTGGAAAACCGAATAATATTTCAAAATTCGCCGAGACCCGTTGATTTTTGTTCTTGGGGGGAGCTTTTTTGACAGTCAAGCCAACTCGATATATTCATCCCCCTAATGCCTAGCAACCCCAACTTAAAAATTTCAAATGCCACTACCCCACTTGAGGCACATCATTTTAAAGCCCTAATCATTGCGAATACAGTGACGTACCGTTTTTAGAAATCTGTTGAGATTTGACAGAATTATTGGTTACAAACGAAAAGATGACAAACCAACTTACGCGTAATAATTTCTACACAAATGCCCACCACTAATAAGATTTTCATCTACTACACATGACCGCATTACCTAATTGTTATTGATGTGTCTATCAGTTTACAAAAAAGTCAGAAATGAAATAAAAAAGCTGAAGCAAATAATAAATCAGATTTATTTGATGAATTGCTCAAAATGACCCCCGTTAACTTCCAAACAATAATACAGTCTGTTTTCAAATTCTGTTCGAACATTATTAAAGACATCCGCAGTTATTAACCGGCATTCTTCTACAATTCTCTGACGTAGCACTTGCAATGTTTCGGGCTGAGTGGCGTACACTCGTGTTTTTAAATGACCCCACAGAAAAAAGTCCAAAGGGGACAGATCCGGAGATCTTGGTGGCCATTCGACAGGACCTCTTCTGCCAATCCAATACCCCGGGAAATGGTCATCCAAAAATTGTCGCACAGCAGCAGCATAGTGCGGAGGCGCCCATCTTGTTGGAAGGTTATTTCATTTTCTAATAAATTGTCGTCACTTTCTAAAATCTCTGTTATCCTAGGATCAATTGTACTTTCCAATAATTCTAGATAGGTGTTTCCATTGAGATTACCTTGGATGAAAAATGGTCCAACAAGATGGTCGCACAAAATGCCTGCCCAAACATTCAATTTTTGAGGTGGCTGAGTATGAAATTCCCTGATTAAATGCGGATTAGTATCACTCCAATAACGACAATTGTGTCTATTCACTTCGCCATTCAACATAAATGAGTATTCGTCGGAGAAACATATATTGTAGAGAAGATTCGGTTTCAGTAGAAGTTGTTCACTAAAGTATTCGCAAAATTGGTTACGGCGATCAAAGTAATCTTCATGTAACTCTTGAACCAGCGTCATCTTAAATGGATGAAACGTGTGTTTTTTCAAAATTCGATGAACACTGGAACGGGATACGCCAGAAGCTTGAGACACAGTTGTAATCGATTGTTTATTATCCATCTGTACATGACCCAAAACTGCCACTTCAACTGCTTCATTTCGAACTGGCCCAATTACTTCACGTTTCTTGTTTAAAAGCAAACCTGTTGCAACAAATTTGTCAATCAGGTGTTTAACGTACTGGTGGTTTACATTTTTTTCAGGATGATTGGCATTAAAAATTCGTGCTGTAGCTTTAGCGCAATCGTGATTTCGATAATAAATTGCAACAATTTCTACTCTTTCCGCGATAGAATAAACCATTTCGAACACACGTTAATACTTTCAATAACGGCTGAAACTAACGATTTCTTGGTCACAAGCAAAAAGACTTTTTTGTAGTACTGATTTTTTGTTATTTTGAAAAGGTCTGAATTCCTATAAACTTAAGTATCTTCTACTAATAACTATTTTAGTATCTAGTTTTATTTGCGTCAGCTTTTTTATTTGATTTCTGACTTTATTGTAAAATGATAGACAAATCAATAACAATTAGGTAAATCGTGCATGAGTAGAAGATGAAAAACTTATTAGTGGTGGGCATTTGTGTAGAAATTACTACGCGTAAGTTGGTTTGTCATCTTTTCGTTTCTAACCAATAATTCTGTCAAATCTCAACCGATTTCTAAAAACGGTACGTCACTGTATTCGCAATGAAAAGGGCTTTAAAATGATGTGCGACAAGTGGGGTAGTTGCATTTGAAATTTTTAAGTTGGGGTTGCTAGGCATTAGGGGGATAAATATATCGAGTTGGCTTGACTGTCAAAAAAACTCCCCCCAAGAACAAAAATCGACGGGTCTCGGCGAATTTTGAAATATTATTCGGCTTTCCAATTATAGGGGAGGTCAAATTTTCGTTGGGATACCCTGTATATAAAAATATTATCAATTGGAGTCAGATTAGTATATCTAAGAGGTAGAAGCTGTTTCTAGATTTTACTAACTGTGAAATTTGAAATTTGAGAAGGGTACATGTAAACCACTGCGATATTTTAGTGTGCACAGTACTGGCACTTTTGGGCATTTCTGGAATATTTTTGGTATTTACTAGTACTTATTTTGGTACTTTTCGGCATCTTTTCTCGTCGGACTAGTCCAATCGGTTCTTAACGAAAGAGAGGAAGTAGGACATTTCTAATCTATAGAACTCATCATATCGACTGTTCCAGACAATGTACAATCTATTTTAATAACAGTGGCACTCCTTAAAACGAATCTGGCGATTTGTTTTGAACTGCTGACGTATGCTACCTTCAGAGAACGACGTAGTGTTGCCGGCAACACGAAGTCACGTGACTTTCAGGCAATGAAATTTATTGTATTCGTTGTTGAAGTCGGGTGAAGTTCAAAATTTCCAACTTCAACTATTCAGAGGAGCGACTGTTGTACATAACATAACCGGCAAAAACAAAATCGACTTTATAAAATCTTTATTTCATTGAAATTAAACTGGTGGTGGGGATGTTGCCAGCAACACTACGTTGTTCTCTGAAGCAGGCTTTATTCGTGATAAATACGAACGAAATAGTTGTTCCGATCTAATGAAATTTCTACTTAGAACTTCCAGTAGTTCAAAAACTGTTATGCTATGATGGGTCGTATATAGGATTTATATAAAGAACCAGCGGTAGCAATTGATGGAGTAGAGAAAATCTTCTTAAAAGAAATAAACAACGTTTTGCCTTGTTGCAAGCGGCATTTATATGGAATGACCATGAGAAGTCATTAGAAATCACTATACCAAGATTAGTTTGTGTATCTACTTTTAATATGTGTTGTTAATTTGATAATCTAATCTTGGATTAGCATACTGAGAACATTTGAAAGGCAGTATTTGCGGAAGATCTGCTGTATAAATAAGAAAAAGCAATGGACCAAGCACTGAGCCCTGAGGGACTGAGGAAAAGACGATTGTTTAAAAATGTAGCAATCCTCTTGAGGAGGTCACCCCTAATACCTACATGTTCAATTTTAGCAAGAAGACGTTTAATAGGCATTTTGTCAAATACCTCAATAATATCGAGATATATGACATCGACACATTCATCATTATCAACTACAATAGTCCAATCATTTAAACATATAAAAATTATTTAGTAGTATTTTATTAATATATTATACTAGTAACAGTATAACTAATTAGATTAACTATTAGATGTCATATCGATACTGTTCTTACTCGGTATACTTACTTACACAGACTTTTCGTGTTCGTTTTCAGTTACCCTCGTCCACCAATTACACTGAGCGAAAGCGTAGAATTTCGTAAAATGTCTACTGTTACACATACAAACATGTTGGGAATATAAAAATAAAATAAATTAATTTATAAATTTAATAATTAGCATTTTTTGCTTTAATAATATCCAAGTTATCTCAATATATCCTATATTGGTATTTTCTGGAATTTCATGGCATTTTCCCGGAATTTTCTGTATTTATTGGCATTTTTAGTACTTTCTGGTATTTCCTTTACACAATCTGGTATTTTTAGTACTTTTTTGCATTTTAGTGTAAAAATTTTTACAAGTTGTTTTTTACTTTTGAATTTTCGTTGAATTACTCATATTTCTAACTTTTAAAAATCGATGCAAGCACAGTACAGTCGTGATAAATTTCATCCACTGTCATTGAACCTTAGCCGCCTGCACAGTGGCACAAAGTATTCATTATAAAAAGGACTCAATTAGGAAAGCGTATAATGGAATTTTGGACACGATATTCATATTATCTTGGCAGTTTAATTATAAATTATCCTCTGGAAAATTAGAATTGCGGTATTTGTTTCTCTGCCCCTCATGTATCCAAACCAGGCAGATGAAATGAATTTTAATAAGATACAACTTTTTCAATGACGGGGTGTTTTTTTAATAGGACTCCATATAATTATGTCAATATTTATATAATTTATATTACAAGTACCTTGCGTTGACTTTAAAAATGTATACATACTAACATTAGTATGTTGTTATATTAAAAATTTGTAAGTAATGCTACTCGTACGTATTATTTTCATCATAAATAATAAATGAACACAGATGTTATCATTAAGGGAAAAACAACTAGCCAGTCTTTATTTTTGTCTAGTTGAACATTGAGTTGAATATGCGACGTTGCGCTTTTGCAAAGTAATGATTGCGACGTCACAGAAACTATTTATTTATTTCTAGCGTTATAAATAGTTAAAAAAGTAAATGAGCAAATTTTAAGTCCGTCCAATGTAGTCAAAAGAATGAACCGTAGACATAAAATGTTAGAAAGGGGAGACTAGTATTTTTATGGTATATATTGTAAGATCATTTCGAAATAAACACCAACAAATTATAATCGTAAACAAAATTCTATCAAAAAAAACAGTCTTTCTGGCAACAATAGAAATGTTCTCATATAATGAGATATTCAGCCCAAGTATGTATGATATTTTGGTCATAATAATGTTTACGTTATTTCAAGGTTAAGTATATTTCAACACCTTTAATTTTTGTAGTATGTATTCCCCTGTCACAGTAATGTTATTTCTTACACGTTATATCGAATTTTAACAGATTTTTAAAGACAAGGAATTAGGTGTCACTATAGTTTAACATATGTGTTATTTGAATTGTGAAAATGGACGGCTTATTAAATTTTCATTTAATTCGTGGTTTTATAAATGCACATCGAAGGTAAGTTGTAATTGTAATTTAAATCCAACGAAGATAAAAGATTTAAGTAATCCATATAATTCTACTGATGAAAAACTAAAAACATTATTAAGATTTAGTAAAAGCAATATGGCAAATTATTAACGAATTAAGATCATTTTTGACAGTTCTTTAGAAACAAAATGTATTCCGGTGGAGCTAAAGGTAAAATTACTTCTTTCTAATTTTATTTTTTGATAGGTGGATTGGTTCTAGTATTTGCAACATTATTATTCTTAACACAATGTAGTTATCAGATACATATTGATGATAAGTTTAACTTAGGACTGTCAAAAATCAGTTAGTAACTGAATTACACAGGTATCCAATGCTGTTACCGAACATTTGTTAGAGATATGATGTTTCCACAAACTCAGCAATCAAGGAACCACATAAAAACTGAGTAAAAGGTAAAGGTAATCAAGCTTACTGGTAATTAGGCCATATTTGGCCCTTTTTACCTACTAACTTATACTACCCTCCACCTTTACAATCACAAACATCCATGGGTAGGACAGAAAAATTCCTGCCCCGTGTTGGATTCGAACCAACTTCCGGCCGCTCATGCTTGCCCTGGCAGCGACTGCTCGTCACCGCCTTGACCGCTCGGCTATCGTCAGCCCTAAAAACTGAGTAAGCTGTAGTATCAAGAATAGTTTAATTTAAACAACTTTAGTTTTATTAAAAATTAATAATCATATTTATATCATATTACAATTAAAAAAAACAATCGAATTGTCAACAATCATTTAAAAAGGGAATACGCATGCCTGTTACCTGCATCATGGCATTCAAGGGAACTTGCAGGGAGCAGTTGTGTTCCTCAATAAATTGCCGTACTGAACCTTTACCAAATCTAAATAATTTTTTTAAATTCTTCAGCAGGTAAATCAAATAGATTACTTTTTTATCCTTCTCCGTTAGATGTTTTGATTTAAACTTTACCCTAATTTACTTTCGAAGTGCCTTTATAAAATCGCGAATTAAATGTAAATTTAATTAGCCGTCCATTTTACCCAATTCAAATAAAACATAAACTATAGCGACACTTAATTCTTTAGGTTTAGAAATAACATTGCCGCTATTTCTTAAGAGTTGCAGGGGGATACATACTTAAGTTTTTGTAGAACTTAAGGGCGCGGTTTTATACGCAAATTTTCAACGAATGTCATAGCTGTTTGTTGAGACAGTTTTAAAAAAATTGGGTAAGTTAGAAAAAATATGTCCTCACTATGTCAATTATACAGCTTTTCTCCAGGATATAAAACAATTTCCAGGGTGACAAGTCATTTAGAATAAGAAAAAAATCATCATTTTCACCTACTACGTTTTATCATAAAATCTCCTGAACAACTGTACAATGAGAAAATTGTATACGACATTATAAACATTATCACAGAATTATTTTAAAAAACTAAAAGCAGAAGAAACAATTTATGTAAATTTTCAGGTTTTTTTTCACGGTGTATAGAATACAGTGATAAGGTACAACAAATTCACGGTTTTTCATGTTCTCTAGCACATTTTCCCTTTAAAAGTTAAGGGAAATGATTTAATTTCAGCATTATGTTATAGTACTATGCTAATAAGAACCTCCACCCACTGGGTTTATAGATTTGTCCTTGAAACGTCAGCCTTAAGGTGACGAAATATAACATTTAACCTTAAAATAACGTAAGTTTTGTTTGGACCAAAATGGGATATGTTATACTTGAGCTGATTATGTAATTATTTTTCATTGCATGTGTTATCTTTTTTTTTAATTGGTCATGTAGATTTTTCTATTTTACTTTAAACATTCACCTTGTATTAAATTTGGTAAATATTCTAATTAAAAAGAAAGTGCACAATGATATTTTGTGGTACCCCTCTTGAGCCCTCGATGTGCGCCGTCACTGTAGCCGGCAGTGTGTGCTACATATCTCACATTAGTTGAAAGAATAAAAAATGTCTCCTACTAAAGTTGATTTATCCTAAAAACAGATGTTATCTAAATTTTAACCCAGAACTTGTTCGTGACCGTAATACGCCCGTGATACTATCTGAATTTAATGTATTCTTTAAGTAGGTAAACCAGAAAGAAAACATTTCTGTACCCAAAACGTCAAACTGGTCATAATATAGGTTGAAAATAACTATAAATACACAATAAGGCCACAACGTAGAAAGTGGTCTAATACATATTTAGCAGCAATCAACAACGCAGAGATGAAAATTTATTGTATTAAAGTTTATTAAATATTAACACAGATTTTACGTGATAAAAACGCACTGAGAAAACTAGAAAGTAATGACAACAAAACAAGTTTACAAATAGTAGTAGTAACAGAATACACTGCAACGCAAAATTATGGGATAAGTATTAATTTTTTTCTTCTGATTTAAATTTCGAATATTTAATTTAAAAACTGATTGATCGGCATTGAATTATTATTTTTTAGACTTTAAGCTACTTCCATAGCCTTTTAAATTATTAATGCCAGAATATTTGAAAGGAGAGGAGATGAATGTCATAAAAGTTCGAAGTAAAATGAAGATGAATATTTTAAAAACTTCATGCCTCTTGTTAGTTATCCATTTTTTAAATTAAATTATATTATACATCTATAAATAATACATATTGTATAAGCGTATGTTAATCAACAGAATCTTGAAATAAAAATTAATGCGTGTTTTGGTCTTTTCTTGGAGTAATGGCACGAGTTGTTTGTATTTCAAACTACACATAAATTGAGCTTCTCTTGATTTTTCTTTCCTTGCATGGCAAATTTTAAGTACGCTGTATCTTCGACCCTCATATCTTTTTTTCTGCCAGTATGATTGTCTTCACGAAAGCAGTAACCACGCAGGCAATTTTACATGTATTTATTTATAAATGGCAAATATTGGTTATTCATGTATTTCTCTTGTACCATTTATTTTATTGTGACGCAATTTAATTATACAGGGTGAAAGAGGAATACCTATGTTTTACTAAGGGATCTTTATTGGAAGCATGCCAAGTAGACGATAGCTGCGTGGCATGCAATAATTTGGATTATGTGTTACAGTAAATCGTTTACAAACAGTGATCCTAAGTTAGATCCTTGAGGAACCATCTCTTTGTTTCATATTGGTCAGAAAAAACCCACTAAATTTCGCAATATATATTTTCACCTTGAAGATATCATTTTTAACACATGAAAGCTATTCGTTATTCGACACATCCAGAGCTTATTCATTAATTTGTTCTTTGTCAAACGTACGAAAAGCAGTGTACATCGCATACACTGTCACTTCTTCCTCGAAGGCCTCAAGGATATAATGGGTAATTGTTAGTAAATTGGTAGTGGTCGAACGTTTTGAAATAAATTCATACTATTTTGAGCTAACAATACCACTGAACCCGTTGTTCCATACCTAGAAATGTAGTATTCCCTCGAATGATTTAGCTAGCAGGAGCAGGAAGCACCGTTATAGATCTAAGATTTTGACTTTTGGCAATTCACTTCTTACCTGTTTTAAATATTTTATTAATTGTAGAAATTTTCCGTAATTTATGAAATTTGTATTTTAAAAAAAAATTGTTTTTGATTTAATAAGAGGTTTTACAATATTCTGAACAACACTAAGAGATATAGTGGTATTTTGTCATATACAGTGTGTTTTCAAAAGAAGTAGTACAAATGGTACCAGTGAATCTTACAGCTAAAAGGAACACGTTTGCATAAAAATGATTTTAGTAAAATGTTCACCCCTTAGGAGATACAGCCCTACAAAGCTTCCAAAAAAAATATGGAATAGCGTAATTTGAAAACCAAAAAAGATATAATAATTAAACTCTGGCAAAAAGTTTCTACTAATGCATGTACTCAATAATTTTTCGAAAATATCTGCCTCTTGGAGAGGGTTGGAATACTCCCTAAGTTATTTTTTTGCTACAATTTATTTGTTTGACAATTCAAAAATACGTATCAGTCTGGTTAATTGTTAAAAATAAAATTCATCATTATTCACATTACAACTCATACGATTGCAACTAAGAAATATCTAAGCAGACAGCTGTCATGCTGTGTCATTAGATCTTTTGTGAATTTTCTTCTTGCACAGTATTTTCGACAATCACGTTCGACCGAGAGTTAGACATTCAAGAAATACTTGCAGCTTGTCAACATATTCATCATTAGTAAAATTATTTGCCATAATTATTTCCAAGTTATCGCAAAAAGTAAAATTTTTAAGAATCAAATCTAAGGAAGCATTTGCAAAAGTCACAAAGTTGCATATGCATTAGCAGATAATTAACTATTATATCTTTTTTTATTTTCAAATTACAGCCGCTGTTCCATATACCTATGTTTTTAACCTTTGAAGGGCTGTATCTCCTAAGGGGTGAATATTTTACTAACGTCATTTTTATGCAAACACGTTGTTTTTAGTTGTAGATTCACAGGTACCTTTTGTGCTACTTATTTTGAAAACACGCTGTATACTCCGCCCTTTAATTTATGTAGTAGCAGGTTTACTTAAATAAGTTTGTTTTTCTTAAAAAACTCGAATCTCGATGGTAAATTGCTGCACATAAGTCAGATAAGGGAAAGTAAAAGAGTGAAAAAGATAATTCTTGAACAGTTAACTAAACATTTGGATATGCATGTATACAGGGTTATTAATTCTTAATTTTCTCTTAAAATCTTTGTACTTAGTCATAGTTAACTTTATATAAGTACATACTATTTTAAAAAATGGAGGCTGGTTACTTACTTATAAGCATAATAGTTGTAACATTTAAATTTCACTAACGATAATTAATTTACATATTTTAAAAGTAAATTCAACATGCGTCCCATTTATACCGCCTTCCGTTTATTTTTGAATGTTGCGTCAACTGATGAAGTTTGTATTTGTACCGTTATATAATCGCATAAATAAAACTCAAATAAATCACTTTTATAAGCACGTTAAAGATATATTGCCGAAAAATGCAAATGTACATTAAACTTTTTTTACGATACCTATTCCATAAAAAAATGACTTTTGGCACGAAACATCGAAGAAAATGAGTTATGCGGTGGATAGGCAAGTTAATGTTTGTTTTGAATATAAAAAACAAAAGCAGATTTGTCTAAAATTTAATTTAAAAATAATTAGTAGTGTTTAATGGTAGTAAATCACAGGGCGATCACGCGAAAATTTCCTCCACCCCTCTTTTTCTTGTAGTTAGTTGTAGGAACTTTTAAACATTTTTTAAAACATATATCACAAAAATAATTGAATGTCGCATTTCCATGACGTAGACCTAACTTTTGTTCTTTTTTTAAATAGAACACTGTATATTTGTACACCAACTCAGAGCCTACGGTTTTCGAGTTGTTACATGTGTTTACTCGTATAGATTATATATTTTCAAAGATATAATATTCTATGTTCAAATGTTTTCTTAAAATAAAACATATTGTATATTTTGCTATTGGAAATACCGTCAACTGAGGTTGTCTAAAATATATTATATACAGTATGCGCCAAAAGTATGGAATAAATTCAATAAAAACGAAACAATTATTTTTTGGGAAAAATCCTCGAACAGGTCGATTTTTAATTTAAAAAATACATATTTTAGCGAAAAATGCGATTTTCAAATGTGATTTGTTTTCGAGTAATGACGTCATCGATTTTTTTTTAAATGGCAACACCATATTTTTTTCCTTGATTCTGAAAGATCGTTTAATTCTTTATCAGACAGTACTAAAATTTTGCCCTGTTACATAGGAAAGTTTTCGAGTAAATGACGATTACAAACATTTTACAAACACAGAAGCATTATTAAAAACATTATATTATTCATTTGTACGATCTAAATTAGAATACGGGTCTATAATATGGAATCCTTTTTATCAATCTCATAAACGTGTTGTGGAGCAAGTGCAAAGGAGATTTGTAAAATATTTATTATATAAAGAAACTGGTAATTATCCTGAGAGAGGAATAGACAACAAGTATCTGTTACAGATTTTTAACTTAGAGAGTTTAGAATATCGTCGAGTTTGCTCGTTAATTATGTTCCTGTTTAAACTTCTTGGTAATCAAATTGATTGTTCAGAAATTCTTTCCCAGATTGGCTTTTTAATACCAAGACAAAATTCAAGACAGAATATTACATTTCATCTCAATCATCCAAACACAAATGTTATGCTAAAGTCTCCATTGTACAGTATGTGTAGTAATTTTAATAAAATATCTAGTATATGTGATATTCAGAATTGTTCGAAGAATTTTTTATTGAAATGTATTAGACAATATTTTCATAATGTCACAGAATATATAGCTAAATATTTTCTGTGATAATGTGTAATAATTGTAATGATGAGTGCATAGTAGATTGTCGTATGATACTCGTATGTTTATTATAGGTGTAAGTTGTCCTGTAATTGGGTGTTTACCTGTTGGGCAAATAAACTATTATTATTATTATTAAATGTTAGAAAACGTAAATTTTATCCATAAAAAGTAACAATTCTGAGGTATGTAAAATAAAATACAATTGATTAAATTTTATACTTAAATTAAATGTTCGAATTGCCATCCACCAACTTCTTGACAATGCGCAAGTCTGTGAAGAAATTCTAGTCGAGTTACCCCAGAAATCATTCATAATGTGCAAGAAGAATATATACACCTTTTTCGTATATTATTTTTTTCGTCACCACCCTGTATATAGTTTTAAATATAAATCTAAGCAACAATTAAATCAGGATTAGGATTTAATTTTTTTCTATTTCACCTAGCCTTTTGATCTTATGCATATATTTTTTTTATTTTGAAACGGTACGATCAATCATTACGCAAACAGTCAGAGCACCCTTCGTCTTCGTCTAAATTTTTAACAATTTTCTGCCATTTCGGCGTCTTCTGATGAGCATCTTCCATGCAACCGTCTGATTTCTTCCAAGCTCTACCACCTTCGATAATAATTAAAAAGGTATTAAAAATATTTTTCTTGTTACCTTGTAAAAGTATCTAATTTAGTTACGAGCACAAACAACCAGAAGTTCTGGTTAAACTATCTAACCGTAAAAACTATTTCCTTATTGAAGTGTATGCAAATTTTATATTGCGGGCTATAGGCATGTGTTCCATAAAGAAAAACAGCAGTGCAATATAATCTACATATAATTATTGCTAGTTAAAGCTGGCATCGTAATTAATAATCGCGGTTTCCCTACATAGTATCAGATAAAGAGTTTGACAGAGAACATATAATGAAGCTCATGTAAATTATACCTCCGCAAGCTACATAATCTCTTTCAAATGTTTTATGGAAGATTCTTGAATGAATAGAAAATAAGTACTTTATGCTCTTTAAATGTAACGCAAACAAATGGTTTTCGATGTACAAATGGTTTCTCGAATTTGCCTTAATTAGTATTATAATATCTCCATCTCTCATCCAAATGCCCAAAAGTCGGAGGTTTATGTGGGAAAGGGGGCGGCATGTTATTATTCAGTAGGTCGCATTTGTGCTCCTAATCTCTAAAATATCATGAGGGAGAAAACAAGAGTTTAATAAGATTTTTCAAGTGACAGTGACTCAATTTTCTTCTTATCATGTTTTCTGAGAAATGCCACATATTTATTTGAAATAAAATTTATTAAGCCTAAAAAGTATAAATTTCCATTAATATTTCCAAGGTAAAATTAATAAAACTGATTATTTAAATATTAATTCTGATATTATTAAGTTCACTATAACTAATAATACCTAATCCTAATGTTAATAACATATTTGGTAACTAAAGGAGCTTTTAATAAACAAATTAGAAGATATTTATCTATTTATTTACAAGTCCTGCTGCCCAGACAGAAATCCAATTACAGGGCACTACAAACATAACATTTAACAGAAAAAGACAAATAAGACAAAAAATTAAAAAAATACATAGGTATTTCGAAAGTTTTTTACGTAGTAAATTTTTAAAAAATATAAATTTTACGTAGTATATATTATCAGATAGGTATTAAGAAGGGAAAATTAATGCCTTAAAAATATACAATGCTCCGTTAGAAATATTAAATTTTAGTGACCTCTTCTTAAAATTATGAAAATAACTACTGCGTACGCGATTGTGTACCACGAAAAAATAGTAAAAGATTTTTTAAATATATTTTTACCTATACCTCACACACTAAGTTTTAAAAGCTACTGGAAAAATCGAAAAATTATCTGTAAACATTAGGTAATAAATAAAAACATATATTAAACTGAAACTATATTATTGTACATAAAAAAGAGCATAAGTCTATCAAGGTCGACCAGCCTGTATTATTAGAATTTTGACTCGGATCAATGAGAAAGATTGATACCAGTTGGAGTTTGATCATTTCCGTAATTAATGAATTAATAATATGTCGTTCCTTCTCTCTCACAAGTTTCCCGACTTCGGGGTTAATCTCGTGATTAGAATGAATAATAGAGATATTATTATTATTATTGGAAAAACAATTTATATTGCAAAAGTAACAGCTCTAAAATTGTATCAAATCTTTTTCAGAATATAAGTACAAAAGTTACGGATAAAAAAAGAAATTTTTTGTAATACTTTGACACCCTGTTGTCCCACCCTCATGAAGGTTTCAATCAAAAACAGTTATACATACATATAACAAACTCCATCCATTTTTATCGTTTATAGTTTAGCCAACTTTATTGTTAACGCCCGGTATAGAACATATTTTTTATATTTTTACATATAATTCATTAGTTTTCTTAGCCAAGAAGAACTCTTTATTTACCATTTTTTTCCTTTAGTTAAACTGCATACAATTGGGTAAAAACAACTGTAGCTATCATAGTTTTATTCTTGAAAATGAAACGAGCAATACAAGTTTTTAACTAACATTAATTACTAATTATATTTGTCAGGTGACGTAAAATAAAGTACAGTTCAATTAGAAACTGTTTGAGGTTCCCTGGAATGCGCTTGCAGGCCGCTCAGCTGATCAAAAAACACTTAACCTTATCGTATGTACAACGTTTTTGCACCAGTTTTTTGTTCTTGCGTTGTAGATTTGGCAGTTATTTTCAGTTGGAAATTGCATTTCAAAGCGGAACGGGAGTATTAGTGACGATAATTTATAGGATGAAAATGAAGCCGCATTTTTATTAATCGAGTTTTATTGTGAAATAATAGGTGTTGGTGTAATACGTAGGTTGTGTATGTGTTAGATCATATCTCAGTGATTTATTTAAAAACAGAGTGGCGGTTTTTGGGATGTTGGTTACTAAAAGTTTCTTCACGTGCACAAATCTTGGATTTGTTATATGGCAGGTTAAACAAATTCAATGACGGATGTGGGGTAGGTAAGACTAATTATTGGGTAATAATTTTTTAATATTCTTATGATCAAAAATTCTTATTAATTTTCAGCAACTTAATTTGCTATTACCACGTAAATTGATTCATTTGAAATAGAAGAGGGAATAAAGTGTGCTTCACAATTTTTCATCAAAATACTTTTTTGAAAATCAAAGTAGAAAAGTTTTTGAAATGTTAAGAGAAATCGTGTTCATTGTTTTCAGTATTAAGAATATAGGTATAGCATGTACATACATAAAATATTATGTATTCCACAAACAATCCTATAGACGTGCCTGGATTAATTTATACAGAGTGTTAACTTTATATACAGGGTGTTCAGCGGAAACTCCATCGTTATCTAGATCTGAAATATTTTAAAATTTACCAACATAGCAAAGTCCCTGAGGCGAAATAAATACTACTAAAAGACAATTTCAATGTGCACAAAATAAAAAAAGTTATAGCCGTTTAAAGTCGTCAACATGAAATGATAAAACGTTTGGTATCTTTAAATTTACCAACCATAATTTAGCCAACTCCTTTATGCATAATTAACTTGATATCTATTTCCAGGAAGATGTGGATACCTCTGCTCATCTAGCATATGTAATTTTTTTTCTTAAACAATTAATATTGCAAGAACTATAACTCGTAGCTGTAGGAAATGTTATACAAAACGACCTTAAAATTTTCCGTAAAAAATGCAATACTGTACAGAATGTTCTATTTAAAATAACGAAGTTTGTGTTGACTTCCGGTATAACCGGAAGTGCTGGAGAGTTCTAGATATTTTAGTTGTATTTTCCCCAGGGATTTTACTAATAAAAAAAATTGCTAAAGCGACCACATTCAAATTTAGTATGCAGAATTTGAATTTGTAAACGTGTGCAAACAAACATGTAAGTGAAATATAGTATTTTTTGCAGATCCTAAAAAAAGTATCACGATAACTTTATTTATATATTTTTAAAATTTCTATAGAAGTTACGTTTAAGGCTTTATAAAATGCAACTTCTACATGTGTTACTGTTATAAAAGTACACTACCTATATTACTATTTATTTTTGAAATATGCACGTTCTGAGAGAACTAGGTATTTGTAAGGCGCAAATAAGGTACTCTTGATCGATAATCATCATTGAAAGTAATCCCAAACATTTTTGATTTGCAAATTACAAAATACAGGGTGTTTCAAAATTACGGAGTAATGATTCTTCAGTGTTCTATGTCGAAAAAGATTACTTTAACTTCATATAAACAAGGGTGCAAATGTTCTTCCTAGAGGTTAGTCACTTAAAGATACCATTCTGATCATGTTTTTTCGACTCTCTCCTCCCCGGTTGGAACGCATATGATAAACATTTGAAAATTCTGTTTTTAGTTATAGGCAGCTAAGCAGTAAGAATTCTCAGTTATCAAATTTGATAAATTTATCTCAGAATTATTTAGAAAAAATCGTCAGAAGTGGTTATAACTTCCTTAGCGATTTTTGGACCAATGTTTATATAAAGAAAGTCTTTTTCGACATAGTACACCCTGTATATCGAAGACGTATATTGACAATTTTCTTGTAAATGACAAATTATCGACATAAAACTATTGTATCCATCTTGTGTATTTAAAGGTGTTTGGTTAGACAAATAATATATCATATAAATATATCATTAAAAATGCCACAAATAATTTAATAATTTTTAGTTTAAAAACCCTTAGTACCCCAACATATCCAGTGAATAAGCAAAAAAATGTTTCTCCATGAGATTATTGCAAACGATAATTTGGTATTTCGTAACTTTTTTTGTTTAAAAACATTTTCTTATGCTTCATTTTGTAACCATATGTCAGAAACTCTTTTCTTGAAATGGATGCGCCAGTGAACCATCCTAGATTATTAAGGTCAAAATATACGAAGATAAGACATTTGACTGAATTTTCCTCCAGTGTAAGGTATTTGTGCAGGTTGCCAATTAATTGTATCAAGAAAAGCCTTTTATCAATAGGTATATTTTCATATACCAAATTTCATACTAATCGTTAAACGTTTTTCTGTTTTATAATGAAATAGTATTTTTTAAAAAACTGGCGCTTCCTAAAGATTTAACGGTGCATTTTAGCACATAGGTAAATTACCATAAATCGTCGTATATTGGCCTTAAGAATCTAGTGGCTCGCTAGTAGGTACAGCATTTCAGGGACACCTTGTATATATTTATAATATTAAGTCCTACGCAAAACATTTTTTCTCAGATCCTAAAATTTTAGTTTCTACCGTAAAATGCAAGAATCATTCAAACTTATGTATTAGATTACACAAAAATTGTGGTTTATTTAATGAAAGGCAACTATATCTGTTTAAAATATGTATTGCCATCAAATATACTCCACTCACATTCATTGCGCGATATTTTTGTTCTATAGGTTACGATAATTCTGAAAATTTGTTATTTGTGTGATTTATGTCCCTTGGCCACAATTTGATTGTGCGTGTGTTCAGTGAGATTACTGAGAAATAAAAATACTATTTATACACTACCACTACCGAGACTACTACGTACTACACAAATATACAAACTATACATTCGGTAGCTTTGTTTTCTAGAAAAAAGTTGCATAGAGAATAAAATATTACGTTCACCAGTAAAATCGTCGCATTGCCATCATACATTATTGACGAATACTCTTTTCTGGGTTTCCAATAAAATGCACTGTGGATGTATGGCGTGCAGACTGCGGATTAAAAGACTCCTTTTTATCAGCGACGTGTGTTACTAATGACGTTTCACTGTTCGCATTCAATTTCAGCCCGTGGTTGGCTTCTCTATCAATAAAGTCCTTCACAAGGCTACACCCTATTAGGCGGCTCCCAGTTTCAAGGCAAATGCAATAAAGAACGTATTTGAAATAGTCGACTATGTTTATTCGATGAATAGTAGCTCCAATGTAAAAACAAAATGTTTTATCTTTTATAAAACTAGATGTCGGAATAAAATATTTAAATCAGGATATGGATAAGTCTATGTCAAATCGAATATATTGGGATATACTGTGTGACTTACAGCATCTATGTAATTCGAATTGGACCTATAATAACTAGATATATTTATTTAAGTGTTAAATTATTTGATTAAAGACGGCCTAAGGATCTTGGTTTATTTCTTTGTTAATGGGCATATCGAGGGGTGTGACACTTCCAAGATATTTGTACACCTGATTTCAGATTCTTTATAAAATCAGCGAAAATCAAAGTTCACATGAATTCCTAATTTACTTGATTTCTCGTGATTTAACAAGATTTTATATGAATTCTCTTGATTTTGCCGATATTACTTGATTTCGCTGATTCCACTGATGATTTCGTTGATTTTATTAATTTCTTTCATTTAAACTTGATTATTTTAATGTATCGAGAATTGCAGCTAGCTGGAAAATGTCATATTATGTTTTTTTTTTATTAATTAAATATTTTATTATAATGACATTTTCTAGTATTTAGAGAAAAGTTCAAAACAAATTTTGAAAACTTAGATAATAATTTTCTGAATAATTGGATATTTTTTCTGAATGTTTCAAGATGTGACTTTTTTAAACAACGGTGGAATTTAAGATGGAAGTTTAAATTTGCACTAGCTGTAACCAATCAGCGTTATGTGTTATAATAACATTGAGGATAAAATTAACTTTTAATATTCGGCCTTATGGAAAGGCGGTCAAAAATAAAATCAATAAGATAATATACTCGCGACAAGAATTCAGACGACTTACGTCATACGAACAAATGAATAATTCATTATATTTTAATAAAAATATTTAAGAAACTGTAACTGATAGTAATAAAACTATATACTACACTAAAAGTTTGCATTATGTATTATATTAAATTCCAAAAAATTATTGTTTTTAACGCGACCAAATATCGAAAATTACATTGACAATAAAAACAAATGTCTAACGTCAGCCGCCTGAATTCTTGACGCGAGTATATTTAATATTTTCTTGTTTATTCAATTACCATATTATTTAGTAGATCGTATAAAGGTATAAGTATTTTTGTCCATTTTCGATTTTAATGTAAGTAATTAAGTCAAGCTGAACTTGAACATCAGTTCTTATTTGCACTAAACATTGTACCATTGACAGTTATAACTACATATATTTTAATACAATAAAACACATAAAAGCAAATAGAAACTTACTTAAACGAAATTTACTATAAGAAAACAAAATTAACATATTAAAAAAAATAAGTTTTCTGACAAAGACAAATATACCAAATGAAATTAGTTGCTCAATTGATTTACGTGATTTTGGTGATTTCACAGATTTTGGTATTTCGCAAGGCTTCTCATGATTTCATGTGATTTGCATGATTTTACAGATTTTGCTGATTTCGCACAAAACGTACCCCTATTAGGGAGTATCCCATCCCTTCGAGACATATTTAAGAAAAATAAATAGACATTTTTTTATTGATTTTTAACATATTTTGTCTCTAATAAATTTAAATTAACTTTGTAAAATGTCTTGATATTCCACCAGTATCATTGACTGCTAATTTCATTTGATGCATGTGGTATCTGTCAGAGAACTTCAACCTGATTATGTTGATATTTTACTTTTTGGTAAGTGAGTTTGTGTACCCTATTATATGCGTTTCGATAATAAATATACAGTTGTAGCTTCGGTTGTAGCTATTAATGTTATACAGGGTGTCTCCGGTTTTCATTCTTAATTTGAACTTATGAAAAAATAATTGTTATTTTGTCTATAAAGTTTTACTATATGATAATCCCTTTTTCTCATCCAGGAAGTCCAATTTAAAAAAAAATATATGTATTTTTTTATCTACTAAACAAATAAATATTTTCTTCCAAACTATGTATGCAGTAATAATAATAAAACGTTTATATGTTGCCCAGAATAACTTTTTTGAATTAAAGCCAGTGGCGGGTTCTTCAGCCTTGCACCCGAACTTCTACGCCAAGGGTGAAACGCATTTTTTCAGTACAGATGTTAAAATTTCATTATTTATTTTCTGAAAAAAGTGTCACAGTTAGAAATGTTAAGGAAAAGAATATTTTTGTCTAAAGAACGAAAAACCATGGACATCCTGTATATGTATGTGTTTAGTGCAAATAAAGTCAGTAGTGAGGTAACATTCAAATTAGTTCAAATGTTTTTTTAAATTTTCTCTCATCTAGTCAAACATAATATATGTATAATGCACTAAATGATTTATCTTAAAGAAAAACGTTAATTAAATAAATAATACCTACCTACTACCTACATGTTACCCTGTTGACTTTATTTTAACTCTTTGCAGTCAGATTTACCTGGAACATTATAGGTAGCACTAATTTTTTAGGACATTCACTGTGACGTCACCACTAATGTGACCTATTGAGTGAATTTTTGTATTTAATTACTTGCTTAGATAATTGGTGCATGTCTCATTAATATGAAATAGTGAAAAATGTTTTTAAATTTCAACGTTCTCTCCCTCGAAAGCCAGTAGTTTTTTAACTAGAACGATCCTCCGAACAATTTTCTGAATTATGACACGGACTAAAACACTCTGTATTTAACGGATTAAAATTGGATTTCCTGTATGTATGAAATTATGATTAATAATTACCATAAGCACTTAAAAGCCGACGTAGTTGAATGGATTAATAGAAAATTATAAACTGGGGAAAATTGCATGTGAAAAGGGGATTTTCCATACTTTAAAATTGTATTTAGATACAATCTTTTGTAATAATAATGACATTCTCTCAAATCAGTTTTTGAACTACTGGACATTCTGAATAGAAATTTCATTAGATCTCTATTGGTACGTGGAAATAATTAAAAACTAATTTTGAAAGTAGATTTCATTACAAGTAGGTCAGCAGTTCCGAGTAAATTTCCAAATTAATTTTAAACAGTACCATTATTATTGCAACAGATTGTACACGCACTAGTATTTAGATAGTCTAAAGCACGAAAAAATCCCCTTTTCCGTTGTAGTTTCCCAGTTAATGATTTTCTGGTCAGAAATATTTCTCAGAAAATTTGAGAACACTGTATAAAGTGTAATATATCCAATGTGTATAAGTAAGTACACATTTTATTTTAATAACTTTAGGAGCACATAGAATAACAACTATATTGACCTTGTTTTGTTTACAGGATGTCCTATAAGTAACAGTACACAGAGCAATAACAGAATCGTTACGTAAAATAATGCAATTTAGCCAAAGTTACCTTAGTCCTAAAATCCCGGTGAGCGCTCGATCCAAAGGGATATAGTTTTCGCTCAGTAACTCCTTAACGGGTAATGATAAAAATATGCGGTTTTAATAGACTACAAATACTATTTTACGTCGGCGCTGTGTTTTGAATTTTGAAAATATGCAAAATTCATTTTAAAAAATTTATTTTACACTTTTTCAAAATTTCAGAACATAGCGCCGACGTAAAATACTATTTGAAGTCTATTAAAAAAAACCGCATATTTTTATCATTATCCGTTAAGGAGTTACTGAGCGAAAACTATGAGTTTGTTCCAACACAGCAAGAATCGATTCCGATTTCCGAACCGTCCAGAATTAGTCAGTCAGTTTAGTTGTTAATGTACTCTCGGCGAATGCGACGTAAGACGGTGTTGGTCAAACATTTCTCACGGTACTGAACAGTTCACGACGGTTTTGGAACAGATGTTATATATCGTTTGATAGAGCGCTCACCGTAAGCCTTAAGTATAATGTGTGTCAGCAATACTATGATCATAGTTGAAAGAATCACTTAAAAGAAACTTTGTCCAACTAGGGATTAGATATTTGTAATTAATGGTAATTTAAAAATATTCAAAACACGATTTTGACACTCCTTTTGGTTTTAAGAGCGCCGTATTCTTGAAATAGTGGCTTCTACAGATACAAGCAATTTTAGACATTTAAGAAATGAATAATATATAGTTTAGCAAATAACAGTAATATTATCTCAACATTCAAAGGTACTGAATTAAAACGAATATATAATGGCAAAGAGCGGTCTAACCAACAAATTTTTAGGTACAGAAATCTTTCAAAATACGTTTTTTTTTTCAATTTAACTGTATATGTAAATATTGTTATAACATAAACTTGCATAGTTGTGCATATAAAATTGTTCTCTTTTGTTTATAAGTATGTCAAAATAAATATTAAAATGTGGGGTTAGAATAGCAAAATAATGTGTCATACAAATACATGTTAAAAGTTATACTATTTGAGGAGAATGTAAATACCAGATAAACAAAATATGAACAATTTTATTTTGATATTACGTTTTCTCTACGTGTTTTATTTTTCGAGATTTCTGTACCTAAAAACACCACAAATTTGATCATTTTACGGCAATTTAAGTCAACTTGAATTATATTACTTATGGCACACCCTATGTAGACATATGTGGAGAGTCGAAAACTAAATAGTTTCCGTTTAAATTGAATCACGAAACAAAATTTTTATATTCTCCACGACAAACTTTCTTTTTTGAAAACTCAAAATTATCGAAGTTATAAGCCGACAATGAAATTTTTTCTAATAACTTTTTACGAATATATCGATTTTCTTCAAATTTTATGCACTTATTACTTTTCCTTGCCGAAATATTGACGCAACATTTCTGACATCCTGTATATGTAACTATACGGTTTGAGCTAGACTTCTTACTTGGTACGCATCTTTATTTGATATTACGCGATTATGTTACATCCTGTACTAAGTGCACACATAAATGATCCATAAGCTTTTGCCGATTTCCACATTTTCACAATTTATTCACGTTATACTTATATCTTTGTTTATACCTATATAATATAGTTAGAGTCACACTTAGGAATAAAAATAATAGACAACGATGTTTTTTAAAATCCAAAGCTGTTTTTTTGTGACGAACTCGTATTCATTGGTGACGTCACTAATGTATTGCACCAAGAAAATGTATAGCTTCAAAACGTAACTTCATCAAATATTTGTTTCTCTTTGATATCACCTATCACCCTCACACTTTTTGATAATTATTATTTACACTACGTCTACGCTAGATTGGGATTAAAATAGAACGATTATTAGAGGTAGAAATTATTAACAATACATATTTCTGCATGTTTTTGTACATATATTTTGAAAATGTGTGAAATTTGCAACAAAAACATAGAAATTGATTTTAGCAACTTCAAATCAAAAACAAATACCTAACATGTTTCTATGAGTTACAGGTATGTGAAATTTATATAGAAAAGTAATTGGATTATGTAATTCAGGATGTCTTAAGAATACGTTTTTGCAATAGTCCACAACCAACTCCTTTTAAACAAACAAAAACAAGTATCAAAATAACAACCATTTTAAATATTAATCTAAAAATTTAAATAACGCCCATTTTCAAATATCTACTTTTTAGGCAACTGCTGCATAGATCAATAGTAAAGCATCTAAATTCCGAAGAGTTCAAACCGGACTCAGTGGATGTTTTAAACACGGTTTAAACAGCGACGTGTGTGACGGCACTGTTTCAACGCAAAAATATAATGTTTTGAACCGGGTTGAACACATTTCGTCGCAAAAAAACAGCTCAAGTCACTCTTGTATAATTATAGTTTAAATAAGGATGACATGGATTTTAAAAGAATATCGCTATCTACTGTTTTTACTCCTAAGTTTGACTAGTTGACTAACTATATGTATACAGGGTGTCCGGAATATAAGTGCCGTAATTTTAAGGGCTTATATATATCTGACCAAAGCAATAAAAAACTATTATGAAAAAAATGTCTAAAAGGAATAGTTTGTCTACAAATACATTTCAAAAATAAAAATACTACTATTGCAATAATATGCAAATCTGTCTTACGAAATTACAAACTAAGGTACAGTTAAGATTAAGTAAACAATTAAAGTTCCCTGTAAGGTACTGTAACGTTCGACAATGTTGCAATGTGTTAGGCTGTTACATATACTCGCGACAAGAATTCAGACGACTTACGTCATACGAACAAATGAATAATTCATTATATTTTTAGCAAAATATTTAAGAAACTGCAACTGATAGTAATAAAACTATATACTACACTAAAAGTTTGCATTGTTTTTAACGCGACCAAATATCGAAAATTACGTTGACAATAAAAACAAATGTGTAACGTCAGCCGTGACGTAAGACGTCTGAATTCTTGACTCGAGTATAACCTAAAATATTAGTCATTGTAGTGTGTATAGCTAGTGCGTTTCATTTTTCTCTAGTTTTTTATGTTTGTGAGTGTACATAAACAAAAATGAAACAATTTATAGTAACCATAAATTAAGACACTCATATTCCGGACATTCTGTATAAACAAGGCCTATATTAATAAGTAGAAATGAAATTAGCTTTCGACGCTTATACGTCCTTTACCAACTTCGAAGACTAAAGTGTAGAGATGTTCATCTTTCAGGATCGAACGATTCACCGAAATACAATACCCCTACGCAAAAATCCGTTCATGATTGGGTTCGTTTATTATTTGGCGCGTTCCTAAATATCATATCGCATTCGAATCCGTGGAACACGTTTCGTGATACACTCGACTTTTATACCCGATACGTCTGATATCTGCTTCGTGTGATTTTAGGAAACTAACAGCATTTGTCATTTACCGCTGGGTGCACTTAGAAAAAAATATGTTACGGTGCTCGCCGGACGGATATGGTTAAATGATTGCGAGCCAGGAAAGTAGGACACGGCGATGGTTATTTAAACCGCATTCATTCTAAAGCATCTGGATCGAAACGAACAGAAATCAAATAAATAAACCACTGCAAATAGTATTTAAAGGAGAATAAAATCATGTTTGTACTTATAGTGACTTGATTATTCTTATAATATACAGGGTGGTAAACTTTAGATTCTCTTTGAAAAATTGAGAAAGGTATAACCCGTTTATTGCTTATGTAAATTATAAATAAAATTCTTTCGAATGTATCATGACCTAACCCCTGTATTTATACAGGGTGTTTGGCAAATCGTTGCCAAATTGAATTGATCGAGAGGAGGGGTGATTTACAATCTCTTCAGCCCCAATAACTCACTCTTGGCCACATGTTTTTTTTTTATTTCAAATTTTTCATTGTTGTTTTGAAAAATCCCAAAATTTACTATTGAAACTTAAATTTAAAAAAAAGTTATTGGTATAACCTCCAAATTCTCAATTCATTCATTCATTAAACAATTTTTTTGTTTACTGTTGTATGGTTCTATCAGTAGTTTTTAAATATCGAACTGGGTGGCACTGGGCCTATCTATTCGAATCGACTCTTTTTGCATCGATCCATCGCTTAACAGAAAAAATGAGATATAGTTTCGAATTGGAGTCTCAATTCGAATCGAATCTGGATATGTATGTATTAAAGTCATTTACTTTTAATTTTCTCTGTGATGTTTCGGTTTACCATCATCGTCAGTGATTACAAGATACATTTTACTCATTACCTTGAAAGTGACACATGGCTGTATTTAGAATGTTATTCTCAAGATAAATAATACAGAAAGTTCGATTTAAAAATCGGAAGTTAATGTCATTTCACGTAAAACCAAGCCTAACTGTCGATTGAAATAAATTGACTCGACAATTAGATGTTGATTCGAATAATTGATCAGCCATTCGATTTGATTTTTTCGATGGATCAATTGAAAAATACAAATTAATTCGAATCGGTATATCGTTTTATTGTACATGATTAATCTATTTTTTAACGAGTCGAAAGTCGATTGGTTTCGTGAATCGCACAGGCCTAGTTTACACCGTATATCCTTTATTTTGTGTGTACAGTTAACTTTATTTAGTTCCATATGAAATAATTCTCTTTATTTGCATTCTCATAACAATTCGAATCTATTTTTGCATCAATCCATCGATTAGCAGAAAAAATCGAATCGAAATGTCGAATCGAATCGGGTGAGATATCGCTTCAAATCGATATGTGGAATCGAATCGGTATTAGGCCTGAAAATCTTTATATAGATTCTTAGCATCCATTTATTGAAGAACCAAATTGGAATCTCATTTCGAATCGAATTTGAACATTTATGTGTAGCTTTACCGCAAATAAATTGACTCCAGAATTAGATGTTTCGATTCAATTCAATTTGATTCGAATAATTGATGAGCCATTCGACATTTCGATCAGATTTTTTCGGTAGATCAATTGAAAAATACAAATCAATTCGCATCGATATATCGTTTTATTGTACCGTAAGAAGATTAATCGATACAAATTCGATTTTTCGCCGAGTCGAAACTCGATTCGTTATTTCGTGAATCGTACGGACTTAGTTTACATCGTATATCCTTTATTTTGTGTGTAAAGCTAACTTTATTTAATTCCATTTGAAATTATTTTATTTATTTTCATTATCATGCTAATAAAACACCCGGTATCTGTACGCTTTGCTTGCTTTTCAAACAACAATATGTACATATTTCTGATTATACAGCATTATGACAATTACTCGCATATCGTTTACAGCGTAGGAATTGTGGGATAATGAACCGTGATGCCGAAACAACCATTCGGCACTTTCCAAATCGTCTGTGAATCGTAATAATGGTAATAACTAATATACAATAATGTATATAGGCAGTCTTCAATAGCTTTAATGCATTGCATATGAATAATAAAGATGCATTTATGCAAGCGAACTGTAGAGATACGTTTCATAAAACTTGACGAGGACATGAATCCTTGCATGTTTCAGTACTCTGGGGAGATTAATCATTTTAATGCAGTGGCGCCCAGAACGATGAGGCAGTGTCTCAGTAGAAATTTGAAAGTAATAAGTAAGATTCACTAACTGCTTATTTTAATCATCTAATCAATTTATTACATCCAGTAACATTTGAAGATATTGGCGTATCCATGGGGTATATCTATAAATTACTGTCACATGTTACACCAGCATTACTTTGAAATGAAATCCATTACTTTATAATTTTCGAATCGTAATAACAGAGGTAATAACTAATATACAATAATTGTAATTGATAATATTCATGCACAATAAGATAAATAAGGTAATCACTGATAGTTTACAATATTTGTAAAGAGTTATAAGTGATCAAATAAATCTGAATATTTTCTCTAAATTCGTAATTTGCTGCTTGATGTTGCTGCATATATGAATGCTGAAAATCTCTGATCTAGAAAAATACAATATTTTTAAATATGCTTTCACTGAACGGACAAACTTTCTCTTCCCTATTCTGTCTAAAAAAAATCTGATATGCAAGTAAAAAAAATTAGATTATTTTAGATTTTTATTCAATTATTGATATGCAAAAAAAAAAATAGAAAATTTAATTTAATTTCCATTTTATTATTAATAAATAATATATTAATATATTTGAAAATTAATTGATTTTATTTATTATTAATTTTTATACTGATGTATTTGACAAAAGCTTTTATTTTTAGTAATTGGCATGGTCAAAATTGGGGGTTGACATTTAAAAAAACTGTCGATGGCGTCATATCTCGAATAACGATGACGTCACAAATATGAGTCGTATGTCTAAAAGTGCCTTTTTTAAAAACAAAATTGACGTGCCAGGGAATTTTTTCGAAAACTTCTCAATTTAAAAAATAATGAATTTATTTGTTACTTTTCGAAAGCACTGTATAATTCCAATGACATTACATTCCACGACTTAAAGGAAGGAAAACAACATACTTACAAAAGTTTATTTATGTAACAGAACAAGAAATATATTTTTATGTTATGAATCTGCATAAATGTAGGCAGGCATGTTCATTTATTTTTATCATTATAAAAAATATTAGTTATGCTAGGTATTTTCCAGATGCTTTATAAAAATTAGTTAAATATGACACTACACGTGTAACTAATAATTATATATTATTCACATTAATATACAAATAAAATATATTTCACACAATACGTTTTTGACTATCAAAATTAATGAATTTTCACATTTTTAATCATTTACCTGTTATAGTAAACTATTTTCAACAGTTTGCCATATATTGCAAGGCAATTTTTGATATCCTCAAATACTTATTTTAACTTTATAATCAATGAAACATAGATTAATTTTGTAATTTTTTCTGAATGAATTATTTATGAATGTTAAAAGAATAGTTGTTAAAATTCGAAGAGAAATTCTTATGACATAAATAAAATTATTTCATACGGTGCGCATAATTTCAATTATGCGTAATAACAAATAATTTACTTTATACAGGGTGTGATAGTAGTACTGATCAAAATAAGGATAGTAGTTATGAAAATAGCCCTAAAATGCTATAAGAGTCACAGCCCTTTCTACCTATTAAAATTAAAAAAAAAAAATGAATACCAACCCTTTATCCTTACAAAAAGTACTCCTTCTCAACGAATATGGATTTTTTCAATCACCATCGGCTTTGTCATAAAAGTCGATAGTAGAATGCAAAATTAAAAAAAAAACAGATCTACCACTGCTCTTAAAAATAAATATAAATTATTTCGGAATTCGGTACACTATTTTTACAACCTGTGTATTCAAGGTAAATGATCCGAGTATTTTATATTATTTTGCTAGAGATCCATCAATAAACGGGGTAGGAAAGCAAACTCAGCACTTCGTCAAATAACATGACGTCATCAGGCTGCATTACATTTTTATGTCCACTAAACTTGTGTAACTAAGTCAGAATTTTGACTCGTAAAATATTCAAGGATTTGCTTACGTGCCCCCGAATCAATTTATTGATCGTAAAATGGTAAGAAATTACATCTTTTACTTTTACGTGTGGCAAACAACATTCTCTTAATAATAAATAAATTCAAGGAGTCACTGTTTGTCCTACACCAATTATTTACTATAATAACTATATAAGGAAAATAAGGATCTAGGAGGAAGGAAATATAGTATAGCGTAAAATATTATAGACAGTTACTTTTTTTGTGAAAAAATATTTAAAGAATTGTCGTAAAATAACGCAATCAGCCAAACGGAAGGAAGGCTTCAGTTATGTGATCAATAGAAGCATGAATAGAAAACTTAAGTTATATAAAAGTAGAGATGGTTGCTAGAGATGAATACTCAAATCCACAAGTTCAGGTACTTACGTACAATCGTTTGCAATAATAATGGCATTAAAATTAATTTTGTGATTTCTTTTGAGATTCTGACGTATTCGTAATAAAATATGCTTTAAATTTTTAACTTTTCACTCACCAATAGAGATTTAATGAAATTTCTACTCAGAACTTCCAGAAGTTCAAAAACTGTTGTGAGAGGTGTCATTATTATTGGGAAAGCATGTACCTATTGTATTTATTGAAACAACTAAATACTAACGTTAAAAGTTAAAGCAGATCGTTAGAATTGCAAAATTAATTTTAAAGAGTGTCATTATTATTGCCAACGTACGTATGGGTACATACCACAGAAAATATCTAATTGGGTAATAATACATAAAACTGATCATAATATTAATTTATGTTTGTCACTAATCATAATAAATACATTTCTGTCGACCGGCAAGACATAGGTATAACATGGTTGTGTTGATGGTTGCATAGCTTAGACAAATTTAAATTCGTGTCTGACGAGCGGCCATGGGCGTCGATAAATAGGGATTTAATATACTTAAAAGTAATCTGCTTTATTTATAATTTTGTAGTTTTTTTGAATTATAATTCCAAAAATTGATAATTTTCTCTTAAAATTTTCGCACTTAGTTAGCCCTGTAGGTATCAACTTTTTTCAAAAATGCCAAAATAAATCAGATACGATATTTTTTACGGTAAATATCTAAAACATTTTGAGATACAAATTAAAATTCGATAATCGTACTAATATTCTAATCTCATTTGGTGGCAAAGAGGTAGTTTTAATGGGTGATTCTCTGTTAGTTGATCTTTGTTGATTTATGAAAAATAATTTTCCAAGTAACTCCATACTGAACGTTTTCCATTTTCTTATTTGAATAATTGTTCAAAATTCTAAACTAGGTCGTAACCGAAATATTTTAATGAATATAATAATTCACCATCTCGTTGTCCTAGAGATGCACAGCTAGTCTCTAAACTAGGTCGTTTTCACCGAATATGAAATGGCTTACATTTATTTGTAAACGAAATGTTGACATAGAAAGTTTGTTATGCCTAAGGTGTTTAAAATGCAGAACAACTCTATTCAATTGAAAAAAAAAAACAGAACTGCAGAGTCGGGTTAGTTTATTCCTATTCAAATTGAGGGATCACAATTAATGGCTTGTGTATTTGATTCCGATATTTTGCTTGAAGCAATTGTTTTCGTTTTCCAAAATACGGTGTCAACTACTTACACAGTTTGTAATATAGATTTTCATAAATATACAATTTTTTTAAATTTTTATTCACAAAATAATGCTACTTTTATTTATTTTACATTGTAAAAAGTTCCATCGCTTTTGCTAGATTGATTTTGTCTTGGTCGTGTAAAACAAGACAGAAATAAAAAAAGACAAGACATATTGCAAGAAGTCTCGTAAATATAGGGGGTCATTTTTAAATTTTATTGAGTGTAGGCTCTAACGTCTACCAAGACCACTGTCGACGATCTGCCATATCGATATTATGTATGAAAGCCGAGTGGGACAGTAACCGACCGAGAGTAAGCACCACTGTTACCAAATTCCTAATAAAGTCCATGTTTAGGTATCATTTGTATGCTAGAGTTTCGCAAGAATCATGGAGGAGTCTTGCAAAATTGCAAGACAAGAAATGTGCGAGACACGCAAGAGCAAGAACAAGACTTTAAAAACCCTTGTCTTGCTTTGCAAGACAAGACTCTTTTTCAAATTTTGAAAATTAAATTATCAACTACAAAGTGGTAGAATCTAAATCAATTTTGTATATTTACAAAGTCACATATCCAGTTAGATTAATAAAGAAGACAGTAAAAATCAAAGTCTAATTTACTATTTACCGATGTTGCCATAATTTTATCTAGCTATTTTTAGCAAAATTAAACCAGTTTTACTTTTGAAGTTTAATATCTGATCCGATGTAGCGCTCTAAAATTTATTTTTGGCCAGCAGTCCTCCAATATGTTTCCTATCATTTCCATACACAAAACTTGACTTGATGGAAATACTTCTCTCAAATACCTACATTCTTTTCGTTTTAATAATATTTCTCTGTTCGTTCGACTTGCTTGGGTTCCAAGTTCGTAAAATATAGCAGTTAATTTTCAGAGACTATAGTTGTAGATAGTATTTAACACATTTACTGTCAGGAAGTTTTTCAGGATACATTCTTGAATCATTACTAGCAAATAACTCATCTTTTACAATACGTAGGTAGCTAGCTTATATTAAAAATTGTATAAATTTAGTCTGAATCGTATACCCAAAAACGCACCTATCATCTCCACTGAAGCAGGTAATTCAGATATGTTGCATGTTTGTTGTCTAGCTGAGAAGCTGTAGAGGGCGATCTAAGTTATAGACTGAAAGTCTGTGGCTGTATCACTGACCTCATGCTATCCCGATTGAGCGCTGGTTCAACTTTCTAAGGCAACGAAGAACAGCAGTACAGTTACACCATAAATATCTATTATGTATTGTCATGCACTAGCAAGTCATTGGAGTCGATATATATTCTAGGCTATAATACTTCCTCAAATGGAAAATGTAATTAATATGGTACCTTCTAAATATTCCTTATTAAAATATTAAAAATTACACGAAGTCTAGTCAAGTTTACATTGTCATTGTCATATTTGTTAAACTAAATCAAAGTAAGTGATGTTACAAGAATTATTTTGCAGTCAAATACAAAGAATAGTGTATGTGAACAACTAAACCAACATGTAGCACAAATGCAGCTAACAAATTTACGACGAATTTGGCAACAATTAGTAAATTATAGAACACAAAGACGAGAAGAGAATATGAATATCCATTGGAGAAAATTGATAAGTCTAGAATAATAGAAAGATAATCATTTAAGGAATAAAATTAACAATTGAATTAAAGATGAACACTGACAGATTGATATAGGTACACGATAGGCATCCAACTGAGGGTGATGTCATGCATAAATACCATAAAAGTTATCGAAACTACTTCATACACAATATTACTGTCTATTGTCCAAAATAGTTCTCTCAGCTGCTCCCAGTCATTGACAATATTGAATCATTGGCTAAATGAAGTTTCCTCGTATACAGTGTGTTTGAGGTTTGACTGCTATAATTTTACAGGCGACAGTATACATTAAAATAAACAAAAAAAAATCCCAACCGCTTTCGAGAAAAAAATATAAAAATTTCGGGTTTGATGTGTAAAAATTCAGTCAATTTAGGAATCGCTACATAGAATATTGTAAAATGCGATGTTTACATCTATTATGTACTTACTTCTAGTAATAGAATTTTAATTTTCTAAATCGTGTATACAATAGTGTGATTCGGTCTCGCTGTTGTATTGCATGACAACATCAATTTCATCGAATTTTATTGATTAAGAAATAAATTATTCTAACTAAAAGTTAATAACAGAGGTAGTAAACGTTGCATTTTATGATATGTTATGCAGAAAATTACGGAGATTCCTAAATTAAGAGAACTTTTGCACATCAAACAGGATATTTTGATCATTTTTATCGCGAAATCGATTGGGATTAGGATCCATATTATATACGACTTTTTTTAATATATTCTATCACCTGCTAAAATTATGGCAGTCAAACCTCTAACACCCTGTATAACAATGAACGAATCAGTGCTAGTGTTACCAACTGTGGTAATAAAAAATAATAAGTGCAGTATGTAATAGTTATTTATGTACCAAAGGAGATACAGGGATGATTATGCTCGAAAGCAAGTCGCGTGAGGGCATAATCATCCTAGTATCTGCCGTGGTGCATACAACGTTTTATATTTCACTTCATATTAAATAAAAACTATTAAAGGTCTTAGCTTTAACGTTTCTTGATTTGTGGCTATGAATGATGCTAGATATTTTCAAACATAGCTGTAACAACCCAAGCGTCATTATTTTAAGGTTTCCATGGCAGCGGGCGTGAAAAGATCCCGCTGCTGTGGCATGAGTGATATGGGTATGTTTTTATATATCTAGTATCCTAAGTATTATTACTATAACTAAATTACAGTATGCGCCAAAACTATGGAACAAATTCAATAAAAACGAAACAATTATTTTTTGGGAAAAATCCTCGAACAGGTCGATATTTAATTTAAAAAATACATATTTTAGCGTGAAATGCGATTTTCAAATGTCATTTGTTTTCGAGTAATGACGTCATCAATTTTTTTTTAAATGGCAACACCATATTTTTTCCTTGATTCTGAAAGATCGTTTAATTCTCTATCAGACAGTACTAAAATTTTGCCCTCTTACATAGGAAAGTTTTCGAGTAAATGACGATTGAATGTTAGAAAACGTAAATTTTATCCATACAAAAGTAACAATTCTGAGGCATGTAAAATAAAATACAATTGATTAAATTTTATACTTGCATTAAATGTTCGAATTGTCATCCACCAACTTCTTGACTATGCGCAAGTCTGTGAAGAAATTCTTCTTGCACATTTATGAATGATTTCTGGGGTAACTCTGCGTATTTCGTCCCGAATGCGATTTTGAAGTTCTTCTAAATTACGTGGTTTATTAATGTACACTTTTGACTTCAAGTATCCCCATAAAAAATAGTCAAGAGGTGTAAGATCTGGCGATCTTGCAGGCCATTCTATCGGTAATTGATTTACGTTTTCTAACATTCAATCGTCATTTACTCGAAAACTTTCCTATGTAAGAGGGCAAAATTTTAGTACTGTCTGATAGAGAATTAAACGATCTTTCAGAATCAAGGAAAAAATATGGTGTTGCCATTTAAAAAAAAATCGATGACGTCATTACTCGAAAACAAATGACATTGAAAATCGCATTTTACGCTAAAATATGTATTTTTTAAATTAAAAATCGACCTGTTCGAGGATTTTTCCCAAAAAAATAACTGTTTCGTTTTTATTGAATTTATTCCATACTTTTGGCGCATACTGTATAAGGAAGTGAAATATAAAATATTTACAGGACGGTACATTCAGCCATTCTTGATGTCTGTGCATGCATAAATTTAAGTTAAAAATGTCAAGTAACTTATATCCATAAAACAACTCTTAACATATATACTGGCACCACCTTTAATTTTGCAATTCAGAACAAATTCTGACGCGTATCTACGTATTAATCAGTTATGTTTCTCTCAAACACAGAAGCAACTTTATTAAAAATTATTGGAACGGTCTTTCCAACAATGCAAAACCAAATTTCTAGTGAATATAACTGTGATCTGGAATAATACTGTAACCTCTGGGTTAGTGTAGAAACACGTCAAGTAGACAAACAAACTTTACTGTCATTCTTGATTACACAAGAAATATCCTTCAACAAATTCACAACTGTCAAACTCTTTACTTTGACGTTTCAGTTATTCGCGTCTGACTGCTCAAAATAAACTGACTCTAGCAGCGAAACCGATCCGCTTATATATGTTTTTAGGGTTCTAGAAGTTTTCCGCGGTCTCAAGAATCAAATAGAATGTGGTCGAGAATGTTCCAGAAAACGTCAAAATAAAGGCATCACAAAAATTATAAATTCTAACATAAACAGAAACATAATTAATAAACTAAAGAGGTAGGTGAACTTCCGTAACAATATAAACACACATGTTACAGACATCATATATTTATTTGATGACGAAAAAATATGTTAATGCAGTTTGCTTGAAAATGGAAAAGATATCTAGAAAACTTCATAAATAAATATATTCGTCGATCACTAGAAGGATGAGAATGACCAAGGTTGTAGACGATCGCCTTCAGAATAAACATGACCAGTTTCTCGAAATACAAATAAATCAATTTGTTGTTTAACTAAATTGTTCTGTACACAGACATATTAAATAGGAATTCACTTATTTTAGACTATTTCACTAGCAACAATGAACAATAAAAAATTAGTATTTCTTATACCTTTAAATTTTATTATTTGCGTTCTATGTGATTATTATTTTTGCACATTATGACAGAAGCAGTTATGTAAATTGGTATATAAATGTGCAAATATACATAAGAATATAAATAGTCATAATATTCAAATTGGTACTCCGAGACAGCCACCAGTATTCATACCAACAATTTTTAATTTTATTTATGTTTTATCAATTACAAATGACAACAGTCAAATGAGAAAGACATTATGTGAAAACATACAAATTTATTTACAATATGTTCTTTTTCCATAATCTAACTTTTGGTTACTTCGAAGTCCCTGTATTTGACCATTAAGAATATTTATTTATTTAATTATGTATTTGAAATATGTGTATGAAAATGTTGATTTCGGAAACAATCAAATTATCAAAAAACCAAATTTAAGATACCTAATGATTCCCCAGATAAAATAAAAAAAAACAATTGTAGCAGCATCGGTAGAATAACGTTTGCATAATAATTTAGTATTGTTTCCATTAAAACCATTTAAAAATCATTCAACTGTTTAAAATTTTTTAATTTTGAATACTGTGTTAATCAAAATAAAGATTTGTCCATGGTAATAGGCTTATTTTACATTTTTCTGAGGAATTACTTTTCCCAAGAATATTGAAAATAAACAATATATAAGTAAATAGGTATATTCCTAAAAATGATAAGAAATCAGAAAGTAATGATCTTTTAAAAATATTTACCTACTCGAAGATCTACTCCTGTCTGAGTAGCTTTGTGCTTTCATTTAATGTGGATATCCTTAACAACAGTGAAAAGCTGTTACTCGTAATTGCTTTTTTGTAAATTGCAAAAAACACCCCCTTGTCATTGAGAATAAGAAAACAATAATTATTCAGTTTCACAGTAAAATAGGAGAAAGAAGAAAGGTGAAGAGCTCGAACTCAAAATTAATGATACGATAATACCGAGTAACGGAAAAATGAGAAAAACTCATTTTCAACAATTATTTTGTACTTATGCCTGCTTAAGCATTTTTTCTATTTTAAGGGGATAGAGAAAATTCAGAATTAACGGAATAGCCCTTCAAAAAAAAATTCCAAACTTATTTATAAAGCAAAAAACATGTTTCTTCTGTTTTTACGTTTTGTGTTCTTCAGTTTTTAGTGCCTTATTTTAATTTCAAACGTATTATAGTAATTAAATGAAGGAATATGTGTCGGGTATAGATATTTTCCCACAATATAGTTTGCGATTTGTTTTTCTAGGTTATGGGACAATACTGATGCGAGTGCATTAAAAGTTTTCTATAACCTATTAGTATCTATCCATTCCTTTCGTCCGATTTTCTTATAATAAATAGGCATTTTATCTAACTGTATCTACGGGAAGTGTGTTTTAACGGTAGTGAGTGGTTGTACATAATAAAATAAGTGAAAATGTAGTTTTACCAGTTTATAACGAAATAATGAAAAACGAATGCAAAATACTCGAGCTAACTGGATTAACTGTTACCAATCAGGTACTATTACTAATAATTTAATTTTTGTTGTTTCTGCATTTAGAAACGTTGCAAAAAGACGACCGCATGGTAGTTGATATTGTTGACAGTTGTAGCTTTTTCTATGGACATTGAATAATAAGTTTTCTAAACCATCTCAGTCGATGCTTATCATAGGCGGGCATTTTTTAAATATCAAGCCATAATTCTGGAATAATTTTTTTATTGTCTTTTAGACCTCTCTGAGCACGTGGTTAAAATTTTTGTACTTAGTCATAGTTAACCTAATTTATTTGCGTATATACAACACGCATATTATTTATAATCTTTAATTAAATTGCTTCACTTAAAAAATATACTGGAAAACCAGTGAAGATTATACAGAGTATTTCTGAAATAAATGCGTTTCTTTAAGGAGTTATAGAGAACATGAAAAAAATATTTAATTATTCTTCATGCAATATGTGGCTTAAAATGTTATATTTTTAATACAAAAAAATTGTCAAATCAAAGATACAGACAATTCTGAAACCAGCGCTGTTATAGGCTCGTAGTAATTTCAAAGTTACTTTAAATATGTTTTTAAATAAACTGAAATTAATTTAAAAATAGTACAAATAAACTACTTACCAGAAATAGATATTATCGCTATTTAAGACACGTTGCGGTTTTTCTCGGCTACGACGTTCATACGTTGGAATAAATCTACCGCTATCTGCAAAGATTTCAAGTCTTTGTAGAGTCTTGCACTGATCTAGGATTCGATTGTTGTATTTGAGAGTAAATAACAGCGTATAAATAAGTCTAATTTACCAAGGCATATTGAAAACAACGCAAATTAATCTACAGTAGATACGCTTAGTCATTGTAAACAGTTCATCAGTTGATTATGTGAGGCGATGCAGGGTGCGCCTAGGTTTCAGTGTAAGATTGAATTGCTATACGGTCTGCTCGAACATTGGTCGAGAACTGGTTCAGAACTGTCAAAAATGGTTGACCAACTCCGTCTTACATCGCATTCCCCGAAACTACATTAGCAACTGAATTGGCTGAATAGTTCTGGACAGTTCAGAATCGATTCTTGCTGTTGTTGGAACAAACCCAACATATGGTACTTTAAACTGTACGCCCGTCGCCCAGTGATGAAAAGCGGCGCAAAAGAAGACAAGAGATTCTGTGTCTGCGCACTAGGACAATGCGATGGAAGAGAAGGTCCATTTATACACACCAGTAATACTAGTGATGTGGCAATCCAGCGTCAGTTGAGTATCAGTGTTGTTTGTGGTCGATCACTGATGCCAGTTTTCACATATCCGTCCGTAGTCCGTAAAAAGAAGTGATCTGAATAGATAAATATTGTCGCCGGCGTATTTAAGTCACTAAATGGACACTGAGACAGCACTAATACGGCACTGCGACGGACATACGAGTATATCTATGATACTGATAACAGTGATAACGGAACTGACACGGCACTGATGTGTGTAAATAAGCCTTTACTCTGATCAATGTGGGTGTATAAAAGCCACATGGTATTGTCTCTTTGGTTGCTTCGTACCAGTGTTTGGACCCAGGATTAAAATGACGTTGTCCTTCGCTTTTACGAAAGAGAGTGAAATTAAAAATCTTATATTTAATAATTTGAGTTAAATAAAGTGCAAGAACAACCACACTCCTCTTGATTTATGAATTCTCCAGTAAGCATGACTCCTCAATATTCATGAGTACTTGGGTACCCTAAATTCCTGGAATACTTTCACTATACTCATGAATACTATTTACGAGTATCTACTGAATCCTGAAGTGAACACATGTCTAAACGTAATTAATGCAAACACTGTATACCGTTTGATAGAATTATTCAATACTTGAATACTGATTACACAAATATTGTATTAAATACTATTCATGAAAGATGTATTCGAGTAATGTGCATAAACAGACTCACCAAATACATTTCATTTTAGATTCAAATAATCTTTTTTTCTTGTATAAGTTAATTGCAATTACACCATCATTCAAACTGTAGATAACCTTCCACTACGATTCATCAAAATAAGGGTATTTTTAAAATCTAATGCTTTCGGACTATTTAGGTGTAAGTATAATTTATACCAAATTTCTTCGCGTTATCAGGTCACGCTAGTTCTACTAAAAGCATAATAAAATCCTCATTATGACAATGGACGTCCCCATAAGCCGACCAAAGTTGTCTTTATTAGAATTGCCGCAAGACGACTTTTAGCTTTAACAGTGATAAAAACGGTTATATTAAAAGGTCGTTTGCACGTGCTTTTCCATAACCGCTCTTAGTATAAACACCGCATGCGTCGCTGATTTATACAGAATTTTGAAATGAAGATGAACTGGACCGTCTACAACCTAAATACATTGTTGAAAAGGCAATAAAACAGTCTGTTATATTGAAAGTGAAGTGACTGATAGAATATACAACGATTCAAAGAATTGCCATGAATAATAATGTAAAGTGAAACTGCTTTGCTTCATGGAACTACTAAATACTGCATCAATTATCTTAAAAAATAAACAGGATTGCAAAAATAATAACCTCATATTAGATATTATTATAATATTATTTATACATTATATAGAGTCCAAGACTGATGGTAAAAAATTGAAATTATGCCTATAATAAACGCCTATAATTTTCTCCATTTGTAGTGGCACCAGTTCAGTCACATCAAATCTGCATAAAATTAAGCAAACAGATGTTTCCAATGTCTGGTAACCATAGAAATGTCAATTTTTCTAATCTGCATTAATACAAAGTCAATGGTTTTCAAATGAAACGGTGTATAATACCACTTTTTAATAATTGCAAATAATTATAATACATAATACTCTCACTATAAAGATACAAACACAAATATGGACGATTTTATGTATCGGAAAAACTAATGCTTAATAATGTTTATTTCTCTCAAGTAGAACTATGTGCATGTGTAACGTCACTTTAAATGAGCACACTTTTAATCCGTCTAAATCGACCCTTCAAAATTTCGTAAGCGGGCTTATTAAAAAATATGATCAAAAATATATTATTTTGCCTCTAACATTTTTTATGAGTTACAGTTTTTCAGAAAATAAGGCAGGAATAAATTCGTTTCTTTTCCTGTGATTCAAGTTTCTAGTGCTGACATTTTGTCTTAATTTGTCTAAATATTGTTACGGCAAAAAGTGTTGTAAATATAAGAATATACATAGAAGAAGAAATATAATAATAGTAATATTATTTAAGTAAATATATGAAAAAATAAATACTGCATTTCTATTGTAGGTATACATATACTTTAGTTAAAAGACATCCAGCATATTTTTTTAATTAAAGTCCAGGTCCAGTTCTGCTGAACTAGAACTAATTATAAATTCACTGCCACTTGACTGAAAGCTGCAATTCTGCTTCGCCTATTTCGACCATTATTTATTACTTATTATGTAAAACTGGCCGTTTATGTACTTTATAATGTCTATCAATCGACCACTGTCTACGATCGACCATATCGATAGTTACGTGTGAACTCCGAGCGGGATCGCAGCCAACCGAGACTAACCACCACTGTTACCAAATTCGTAATAAAGTTCCATATTTCTCATTATTATTCTCAAAAGGTAATAAATTTGCAAGACTCTCGCAAGACAATACAAAACATGATCTTGCAAGATTGAACAAAAACAAGACTGTAAAGAAACTGTTGTCTTGTTTTGCAAGACGTATTTACCTGAAAACATATACCATTCCATTTATTATTATCAGTCTGGGCCACCCTATACATATACATACAATTTGTAGAACAGTAGTTATATAATTCTACAAAGGCGCAATTCATTGTTTTGATTTTTATTTGTTTTAGTGATTTGGTTCATGGTCAATAACGATCTTAACTAAGGTTGATAAAAAAGATAATCATGAGATTTTGAACTGACCATGGATTATTCACAGTTTACACTTACCTCGTTAACGTATATGTAGCAGACTCGAACTTAAAACTGTTAGTGCTGGTAATGGGATTTGTATAAATATTGATACAATTATCAAATAAAGCAGATACAATCTGGTTTGTCCCTTTGTTCAGAAACTATTGCTGAAACTTTTATAGACATTAATAAGTTAGATTTGAGTTAACAAAAAATATACATTTTTTTTTCAAATGAACTATACAATACTTTATACATAAAGATCATGCTAAGAATTTAATCTAGTTGTAATTATACATTATCTGCTATGGAATCAACCAAAAAAAATAAGTTTATAATCATACTCAGTTTTACTGTTAACCCCACCATATTAATAAAATTAAGATAATTCGCATTCTGACTTAAAAAATAAGCAAAGTTTGAATTATATTTATTAATAGCAAGTTATTAAAATAATTGTATAGGTACTTATCGCAAAACATAAGTTTCACACTTTTTTAAAACATTTTTATGATAAATGAAACTTTAGCTATCTTAACCATGTATATGTCAAAAAGTTCGATTTAAAATTGAAATGTGCATGAATGTAGGCAAAAAACTCGAAGCGAAATGCTATAGTGAACAGATCTCGCATTTTACATGACTCAATACGAGCTAAATTCGAGGTTAAATTTGAATGGAGTTTAGAAGGTAAACAGAACAATATCATGTTGAGACAATATAAGTAACAGGACGTTACATCTATAAATAATTATTACTATCATCGACTGTTATGATCAATTTTTTTATAAAAAAAAACTGTAAACACCCAAAATATAGTGATTAGTTTTATCCTTGCTACTGCTATTTTTGTTTTAAATGGAAGAATAATGAACAATTAACGTAAACTATAACTATATACATATTTATTCATTTCAAATCGTGTCAATATACACCAGTGTTGTATGTTGTATGTTGTTTTTCTTTTTGTGACACATGTCAAAAAGAAAAAAGAAGAAACGAACATAATTTAGTACGTTGAGAATTGAGATCACTTATTACATATTTAAAAAAGTTAAAAGTTTATACAAAGATAGATAAAATCAATATAAAATAATTACAGACTAAAATATCATTTAAAATACTACACACATAAAAATCAAAACACATTAAATAGATACAGACAACAAGAACCAACAAACAATTAAATACCGTGGAAGTCACTTAATAAAAACTGAAATTGAAATCATAAAAAACGTTTCTCAATAAATAATTCTTAATTCTTTTTTTAAAAGTATTTATCTTTAAAATCCCTTACAAGGTCAGGGAGAGCATTAAAACATTTTAAACTCAAATATATATTCACATCATCTGATAGCTAATATAAAAATTTTATCCGATAATTTCGTCGATCATTTCTATTTACACGAGATATGATACTTAATTTGGAGAAAAAAAAATAAACAAACGACTTTCCACAAAGTCTTGGAATTAATTATACTTTTGTCACAATTTTGTAAATCGCTTTATTTTCGATAAAAGTAGAAACATCGTAGATTGATTGGTCATGTATTGTCCCATAGTATAGTTTAGATACATGTTTTTTCAATTTTAAAAAGTTATTAGTGTGACTTAAAATTCTAACCTCAAAAAGATGACCCAAAATATTTCGTGTCTGCTGTGTAAGGAACGCCCTGTATAACTTATTTAAAGATAACGAATAACGGCTTAACAAATAACATACTGTTATTTTATGTCACACGTGAATTTTCAAATATATCGAAGTAAAATGAATAAATAACAAGAACAAGCGGTCGTAAATATTGAAAACAACCAACAAATTTTTAGGTATAAACGGTATGTTATAAACTAGAGACCGTATATCGTTCGCACATGATGTCATTATCAGGGGCGCACTTACACTTAGCTTACACTTTCAAAATATAGGTCGATTTTTATTGCAGCTTTTCTGCCTCAAATTAATGGGTGAGAATTTCAAAATATATAAATTTTACTTTCAGTTCGTAGAAACCTCGGTAGAAAGATACGATTTCTATGGTCCAATTACAATTATTCCGTTTTGGTTTGTATTGTATGCTGGAATTAAAATGCAGTATAATCAACAGCTTACATTAAGTTTTCCCTAGATGGCGCTTTCTTAAGCTCCTCCATAGTCTGATTATTTTTGAGAGCCTAATGTAAAAGAGGGGTTACCACCACACCAATAAATTCCCAGGCTGAACTGTCCAATTCAAAATGCCTTCTTTCACTCTACTATTGTTTGATTGTTAAGCTTGGAAAAACATATTAACTGAAACCTTTATTTTGTGTTATGCTGTTTGTTATTATTACTTGTCATATTTAGATAAACAGTTTAGTTTTCAGTGTACATTTTGGTATCACTTCTATGGCAATTGAGAATTGACGACTGTAAATTAACCGAGCTTTGGGAAAGATATTGCACGTGCAAGGGCTTGCTGCAAGCCATTGCAAACATAATTGCAGACTGTAAAGCTACTGCTAGAATTCACGGTATCTGTATAAGCAAAATTTTCTAGTTTTAAGGCATTGATAACACACGGAACATTCCGTCAAACGCGAAGTAAAGTATGGGGTGCTCAATTCAGGTCAGAGCTAACTTTTCTCTTCTCACACCATTATCAAACAGTGACGACTGGAACACGACGAGGTGTAATGAATGTTCAGCCAAATTCCGAGTACTTCTCATTCACTGCTGCTAAAAATTCGCATACCGAACTGTCACATTCTTGTAGCTATATGGTCGTTATAAATAGTTCGCAAACCGTCTTGGCAATTAGTGCACGGGAGGCGCCGGATTACGTGACGCAAAATGGAAAGAGCGAGACGGAACTAGGGGATACCAACTTGACAAATCCACAATACTGGCCAAGAATACTTTTGTATTTAATTGGGTACTGCCGTCACGCTGAAAACAAAATGTAGTTTAAATACGAGTAGAAAGGATGATTCATATACTTAGTTTTGCGTAGAAGTATCTTATACTGAGGAAATAGATAATTACACTATAATACATACAGTGGTAGGCAAAATATATTGCCTATTGTTTCATTAATAACAGGAAAATATTTCACTGTGCCGACATTTTTATCTGGAAGAGTAAGCTTTAGATACTTCGTCATAATTATTGTAAACGGCTGGTAACATACCTACTTTACACTTCAGTTATGTACTACTGTAGTAATTTTCCATAAAAGTTTAACATTCCATTCTGGTGCTATTTCACATTATTGACCTAGGCAGTAAATAACTAACACTCCACCGTGTAATAGGTATTACAAATAACACAGGTCCACAAAAAAAAAGTGGTGTGTGCTGAGGGTCCCATTATATTTTTTTACATGTATTTTTTTCCGCTGAACACAAATCTGAAGTCAAAATGGGGGGTCGCACAGCAAATGTTAGAGAAAACCCATAAAAACGATAAAAATCACATCAAAAGTTTACACAGGTCCACAAAAAAAAGTCATGTGTGCTGGAAGTTAGACTATATTTTTCCTTTGTGTTTTTTCCTGCTGAACACGAATCTGAGTTAAAATTGGGGGTTACACAGCAAATATTTGAGAAAACTTAAAAAAATCCATATAAATCACTTTCTCGTAATTTATTCTGTATGATACTCTCTAAAACTGAAACAATGAAAAATGCTGTGAATTAGTGAATATTTACTATTTTACAGCTATAAGTATACCAAAGTGATTTTTATCGATTTTTTTAAGTTTTTTTAAATATTTGCTGTGTAACCTCCAATTTTGAATTCAGATTCGTGTTCAGCGGGAAAAAATACAAAGGAAAAATATAGTCTAACTCCCAGCATACATGACTTTTTTTTGTGGGCCACTGTAAACTTTTGATGTGATTTTTATCGTTTATATGGGTTTCTCTAAAATGCTGTGAGACCCCCCATTTTGAATTCAGATTCGTGTTCAGCGGGAAAAAATACATAAAATAAATATAATGGGACCCTCAGCACACACCACTTTTTTTTATGGACCTGTGTAATTGTTATCAATGTTGAATTTGGACACTCTGTTACAGTTGTCAAAATGTCACGTTGGTCAACAGACCATCAAGTTCTTTGTACTGAGAAAGCAAAATTAACATGTACTTCGTCCAGTCAAATTCAGAATAGTATGTTTAACAGATATTCTCGGAGAAACAATAATTGCGTTTTCTTATGTTTTCTTTGTTAACAGACCTTGATCTTCCAGTTGACGTTTTGTCTAAAACAAACTCCGGTTCTCTCTATTTTATAAATCCAAGTTGAAATAGTCATACGCTGCGGATAATGCCGGGCATTAAGTTGACATTGAAAACATCTTTGAAGGGCTGTTATTGAATTAAATTCAATAAATTTCTCTCAAAAAACGCGCTGCTCTCTAAAACCCATTCCAAACAAAAATTTCATCACAATGGATAGCTGATAATTTTTTCTGTTATTAATGAAACAAAATAGGACATTTTGTCTGATCCTTTATTAATAAAAAATATATATGTACAGGGCGAATCAGTTTTAATTGCACAAATTTTGGGGGTTACTGTAACTTCAAAAGTTATTCCAGTTTGTTATATAATTATTTTTATTTTGGGGCTTTATGAAGGAGATACAGGGTACTTTTGGCTCAAACATTTAAATCACTAAATTTTTTGCTTGTTTTTTCAATTACTGTTCCATCGTTTTAATATCCTATGGTACCTCCACATTACCCAAAAACAAAGCATGTCATATGAGACGATATTCTAGGGTACCTTCACTTTATCCAAAAACAGAGGTTGTTATGCAATAATCATATTTAACAAGTGCATACAAAGTAAGTGGAAACAATGCGTTCAAAACCGATTGCCTCTATTCAATGACTATTATTTTATTTTTTACAAGTGTCAAGTCCGCTGTTTCGACTATTCTTAAACACTACAAACTTTTAAGGATTCATTAGAAATCGTTTGTTTCTAGACTACAATCATTCAAAGATAGGATATAGGTATATAAGTTTTTTAAATCAATTCAAGTGAAGATAGACGATGCAGCTCCCTACTAGGAACTAACTTATACTAAAATATACAGGCAGATTCAGACACTTATCTAAAAAAATTTGGGAATAGATGCGGCATGAAAGATGGCGTTAATATCCAACAAAATGTTGTTGTAAAATCCTGTAGTCTCTAGCCAGCGATTTTAAATATCCGATTACTTATCGTATTAACGTTTTTGTGATGCAAGTATTTGACATCGTTTTAATTTATGGTGAAGTGAAAATCCTTTAGCAGAACGATATCCCGCTAAACATGTGCCAAATGCAGCTACTTTTACAACGATCTGCAGTCAGTGTAAGTGTAGTGCAAACGCAAGTATGACGCGGGAAATTTGCAACGGAATCGTGGAAGAGATGGGCGTCCAACGTTGCAGCACCATGTACAGCGTGTCCAAGCATTAATATCTGAGGATTGGACGAGGAGGACCGGTACCATGGCCGCCACGATCTCCTGACTTTAAATCATTTTGACTTGTTTTTGTGAGGATATTTAAAAAATTAAGTATATTGCACCCAAGGGGACACTATTGGTGATTTACACAAGCGTATCATAGCTGCTGCCAATAACTTACAAATCCAAAAGGGACAAGAAGCAGAAACATTTGAATTAGTTTGTAGAAATTGGGTAAGACGAGCCCAAAATTTTGTTGCAACATCAGGTAGGTATGTCAAACTATTTTACTAATTAAAATCACAAATTAATTATATTAATAATTAATAACAATAGTGGCAAAAAACAGTTCAGTTTGCTGCATTAAAGTAGGTGTAAAATGTAATATAATTTTTTCCTTGGGAATCTCTCAATTTTTTGTCTGGTCGCGGATTATACGCCTTATCAGGTTTTACAGTGGACCAGTTTCCACTGCCGTGCGGAAATATGTTTTTAAATCATTTTTGAGCTACTCTTTCTGATTTTATTTTTACAAAATTGTATTTGTAAGAGTCCCCTGTACATTCCAATTTTCTTTTTAGATAAGTTCTGCATCACCCTGTATAATAAGAGAGCAAACAAACAATACATGTTTGAATTTCTCTATAAATAGTTAATGATTGTAGTGCACAAGGAATCATATCGTTCTTGTTTAAAATAGATATATTTTTTATTTACCTTTTAAATGACTTGAATGTTCATGGGTATTTCTTATCTAATCACTTGTACAGTATGTTAATTGTAGGAAATACATTAATAACGTCGGAACTCGAGACTGATTGCAATCCACAGCCGTGCTTGGTCTAGGGTTAGGGAGGATATTTTCTTATACTTATTGTTGTATAAACTGAAGAATTATTAATGAAGGCAAATGACAAATACTGAAAAAAAAATGTAGTAAAACATTTTTAGTTAACAAAAATTTATCAGGTGACATTTGTTGCTTATAAAAACTAGGAACTAACAATTCCATACATATAATTGATTGACGTCAAAATTGTTTCTATATTTAAAATCCAACTATGTTTTAAGTTTCATAGTTTTTTAATGATATTTAGACACTCAGACATTAATATCCATTTTTCTCGAAAACTGTTGCCTACATCGAATTTTAACAAGAGTATATTTTTTATGTAAAAATTTTTAGTTTACATTTTTGCTATGAACCTATCAAAAAATATATATACAAAAAAGTTTGGGTATTTTTTAAAGCACTACCTTCCTTGTTTTACCCGGCCCTGGACAAACTGTATTCAATTCTTTTTAGATTTTCAAAAAAGTTGTGCCAAATTTCATTAATTTATCTACGGGTTTGGGAAATACCTACTAATTAAAAACCGTCATCAAGAAACAAACATTTAACACCCTGTGTGTAGAAAACAAAACGGTTTAGGATACATATTTATATACAATTTTCATCTTATTTTGAGTTCTAGGAAACGCAGTTAAATTTTAGCTACTAATTTTAGAATCACTTTGTATAATATATCAAAAGACTATATTATACAGGTGAAGGTATAGCAAGACTATAAATAAAAGCTTTAATTTCTCAACACTTCCGGATACTAAGCTTAATTATGAATATATCCAATCTATTCAATGTGCTTAGTACTACTTTTAGAATCACCTTGTATAATATACCAAAAGACTATATTATACAGGTGAAGGTATGGCAAGACTATAAATAAAAGCTTTAATTTAATATATAAGAATATTTAGTGAAAATAATTTATAAATCTAATCTCCAACTGGTTCTCGGCAGATATTGCTTATTTTTCGATTCCCTTCCATAACGCTAGCAAAGAAATCAAAATTTAAAAGCCATCAATCCTAAAATGGAATACCAAAACTTCTATAAAAAATTTAACTTCGAACCGACTGCGACTTCGGAATACTTTATCAGATTGCATAAAAAAGGGTCCGCTTTTAGGCCTTAAAATCTCACTTAAGAACAGCGTCAACGTGACGCTATCAAAGTTAAATGCATTCATAATATAAGTGGATTTACACCCTCGTCATGTGGTTATTTTTAAACGTTAGTTAGTCTCCTGACACTTAAGTGGATGTCTTTCATCCCCTATTACTCTTATAAATTACCTCATTTGGCAGAGCCATCGTGGTGCATTAGCGGTGTTGCCGTACATCACCCAAATCCTGTTAAAATGCTATTAATCATCGATTACAGTTGAACGATAGACAGAGCCTAAACAAAAGTTTGGATCATTTCAATCTTTTGTCAGTTAAAAGTGTTAAGAAAAATCTGTTGTAAAAAAAAGAAAGAAGTCTGTGGTGTAGAAATTTAAGGTGGGGGCTGGTTAAGTACAACAAAAATGTATTTGTTCATAAGAGGACAAAAGTGCCATTCATTTACGTCGTAACAGATGTGTCATTTGTACCTAACTATAACAAGACTCTCCCAAGACAATTGAAGTCATGATCTTGGAAGATCGAGCAATAACAACATTTTATAAACTCTCATTGCTTTACAAGACAACACTTTTTCTAATTTTGCATGATTTCTTGCCTGTGTTTTCAACAGATCTCTAATAGTTTGGTATAAAACTGATTTTTTTTATAGAAGTTGTCCTGGAAAGCTCAGTGTCTTAATACACAGAATAGGTGTTTTATTTTGTATATTACTGAATTTAATATTGTCAGAATAATTTCAAATGCATTGATAGCAGATGCATAAAAAATCCTGCAAACCAAGTTAAGTGAAGTATTACCAAAGAAAACAATACTTTCCCTACAATTTTATCATGACTTCATAGAACGTGAATATAAATAATTAATTGCCTATGGGCATTGTGGACATTAGTTATATAAGTATAGATATAGAAAAAACAATGTTTATAGTTAATAGTTGATGGTTTGAAATATTTAAAACTCATATTACTGATAACGAATCTAGAAAAAACGTTTAAAAGATGTGGAAGACTAGTCAAAGCAACCAATAATTAATATTATGATTTTGTGACCAATATTGAAAATACAATTAGTTACACCCATAAATTTAACTTGTTGGCATTTGTTTTAACAAATCTTGCATGTATTGCTTCTAAAAACAACCTGGTAGTTGGTATACCAACTGAAATTAGACCAAGAAAAGTCCTAGTATGAACCTAGAAACACTGGTAATAATGTTACAAATCTAAAGAGTGCAAATGGAAAATAAGAAAAAATCTAAAAGTTAATAATCACATTACATTAAGCAAAAAATCGATTTTTAGATAAAAATGTTTTAAAGCGCTATTGCTATTCTATAGGGTGTCCCGTTTATACTTCAAGCTAGCTGAGTTCCTCTTGGAGAAACACTACCGGTAATTCAAATAACGTTTCCGACACAAGGTGTTACTGTTGTTACTTGACAAGAAAGTTTTTCTTCATTATCTTCAAATCGGTTGCAGACTCAGCTGAAGATAAAGATGTTAAAATTTGTAAGGAATACATCAACATTTTGTTCTCAATAGCAATAGTCTAGAAGGGGTTAGTCTCAAAGATATAATTGAAGTAGAAATAAGTTAAAATTACTTAAGTATGCAACAAGAGATACTCCAAAAAGAGGTATGTTAATTGAAAATTGATAGAATTTATATCTTTAGAGAAAAATTTTACGGTAATGCAAAAATATGTTACCATAGATTGAGCAAGTATAATTTAACAACATAAATTTTAATTGTCAAATCAACTGAATAATTTTTGTCATACCAAATATAGTCGTGCCATTTATTTAAACTGTACTGATTTGTTAATACTTTTAAATTTACTTCTACAGTTTTTGGTTTGTATGTAAGCAAAAATTGTCATTTTTTTTTACAAAAAATGTATCCTATCGCGTTTTTTCTAGTATACCTTTCTTTTGTGTTATCATTTGGGGCTTGCAAAGTTATTAGGATATCTTATCTAAGTTTTAACTTTTAACAAAATTTCCTTCAATTATACCCTATAAATTACCCGCATCTACGTCATTTCTCTAAACAGTCGATTCGTATACATACAAATTACTGAAAACTATATACCTGTTAATTTGTGGTGTCCATTTTATAATTTATTGTTTATATCCATACGTGATCAAGACACGTTAGATTGTATCTAATAAAATCAGAAGTTTATGCTAAAAACACATAGTTATATTGTTCTCTATTATTGCTACAGTAAATACGAGAGTAAATATATTCAATTTTTTATTATACCTTATGTTTATGCCTTTCGTTCTGGAATATTAAAAAGATCTCATTTAATTGGCTTATTTACAGCACACCGAATGCTTTGATGTGACTTGGTCCTGTTATGTTTGTTTTAATTTAAGATTTGGCAACCTTGACCGTTTTAGATCGGACCAGGGTCAAAAAATTAATTATAATAGACGACAATGAATGTCTGGAAAAAAAAATGTAGACAACTGTAAAATTTGTGGGTAGATGTATAGCACCAGGACGGTGTTCAATAGTCCAATGATTCGGAATCTCATTTGAGTCACCAGATATTTCCTTTGTGAAGCCAAATACATTGTATAACGAATACGTTCAATGGTCATATCGTGAATTATTATTTAGTATGACGATAAATCATATTCTAATATTTTTGCTTTATGCATTTTATCAGTTTAAGGAATTTTAGATGAAATACTATTGAATCGATGTAGGCTCAAACGTCACATGTCCACAAAAGCACATTTTGAAGATATTAAAAAAAATATTTTAATTTCATTTAGAATATAATATGTTGCTTCATTTTAACCATTATAAATAATAATATGAGGCATTTCTGCATTGATTTTATTTTTAAAATAATTTTCTCTGATGTTTTTGGTGTTTTTTTTTGTAGTCTATGGTGAAATTGAAATATATATTTTTATTACCTACCTACGTTTGGATTTCAGAAATGATATAAAAGAAATTCTTAACATTTAATCAGTAGCAATTGGTTAAAGAAATATTGAATTGTAATATTTTGAATAAGCTTCTTCTACAAATTTAGCACATTTTTGTTCTATTTTTGTGGATTTGAAGGGAACCTTTCTCGATATGCGACTTTAGATAGTAATAATATGGTAGTTTTTAATGTGAGTAATTATCGGGAACTGCCTTTCTATTTCCTTGGGAAATAATAGTTTTCATTTTGCACCCATCACACAAACCACCACACATAACAATATATGAGACACATACTAGTTCGCCAGAAAAACAAATGCCCACTAATTTGATAATGTGTTTGGTTGTCGCGAATGCACACCATGGGACCTGTTTTTGAATTCAGCAGTTTAGGGTTGTCCAGTAAGAATACATTGGTAGATTCCACCATACCAAACTGGAGAATTTGAAAACAAGCTCATGCCTAAATTTCACATTTCGCCAAAAAAAGCGTATAGTATGTCCGGAACTTGTTTCATCTTCGTTGATTATCTGTTAAACAGCTCAAATTTGGTGAAACTGGTATAATTCAGATAACAATGTTGTCAGTATTTTGGATAATCTATTCTACAAGATAAATGTTTAATGATTGTCCTTAGTCACTGGTGTTGTGGGAAAAGCTTAGCAGCAAGTCAGTTGTGTAGGTGTCAAACTGATATTGAATCGAGCATTGAATATAAGATTCAAGATTTGGTTTGGATTTTTAATATAACTTTTCCCTTCGTTTAACCAGATGTAGGTACTTGTAAAAATAAGAAAATAACTAGCCTTTTAGTAATAATCGAATGTTTAAGACAATACTAAAACAATGACATTTCGTCGACTCCTTACGAATGCACCCATACCATAGAACAGGATACGATATTTATATTAAATTTTACAATGTTAACTTTCGCTGCAAACTTGCTAGTGCAGGTAAAGCTAAAACGTAATTGACCCATATCAGGACAAGAACGGGCTTGTGTAAAATTTGTGAAGTATAGGTAAAGCAGCACTTCGATGCTTGACCTGAAAAGCTGCCCATCTAGACGACCTTGCCAGCCTCCTCCAGATGTTAAATTTTAAATATATACCAATACCGAAACCGCTAGGGAAATTAAGAAGTTTTATAATGGAACCTTTTAATAAACACATGCTGCGTTACAAATATAAATTTATTGTTAGTAATTCTTAAGTGAAAGTGTGTAATAGTGACTTGAGTATTATATTTGAAATAGCTGCAGCTGGTAAATGAAGTCTTACTAACATTCACTTAAGAATTCAGAATGTGGATGTATAAATCATTTAATATTCTAAAAACTGAAATTATGATCTTAATTGCTTATTTAAAAGTTCAAGTTTAGGTAAACGAACTCCTATGTTAGCGAAACAAATTCACTGGCGTGTAGAGCTCCTAGATGATATACATGTCTTACATCATCTGATTTAGAGACTATACCTACATGATTTCTTAACAACTGAACATAACAAGTTGGTAATAAATCAAGTTCCACATCAGAAAAGAAACACGAACTAAAAATATCTAAGTTATCAATTTCAACCATCCATTTGCGAATTGTTCGTCGAGAAGTCTTCTTTCTAAGACATACTTGACTAATAGTCTCAGAAATATTTCAGTAACATGTTAGAATAGTTGAAGCGTTAAACTTTCAATTTGATAGAGGAATATCTCAGGGAAAGTTTAATAGGTAGGTACCAATAAAAAACAAACGTTTTAAAATAATAAACAGAAAAACCCTGTATTTGAGAAACTGCATGTGAAAAATTACGCCAATATCTGATGCACATCGTGAAAGTGATAATTTACAATTTAATTTTGAGTATATGGATATACAATTATAACTGTAAATATTAGCTTAATACAGGGTATCCCAACGAAAATTTGACCCCCCCTATAATTGGAAAACCGAATAATATTTCAAAATTCGCCAAGACCCGTCGATTTTTGTTCTTGAGGGGAGCTCTTTTGACAGTCAAGCCAACTCGATATGTTCATCCCCCTAATGCCTAGCAACCCCAACTTAAAAATTTCAAATGCAACTACCCCACTTGTAGCACATCATTTTAAAGCCCTTTTCATTGCGAATACAGTGACGTACCGTTTTTAGAAATCGGTTGAGATTTGACAGAATTATTGGTTACAAACGAAAAGAAGACAAACCAACTTACGCGTAGTAATTTCTACCAAATGCCCACCACTAATAAGTTTTTCATCTACTACACATGACCTCATTATCTAATTGTTATTGATGTGTCTATCAGTTTACAAAATAGTCAGAAATGAAATAAAAAAGCTGAAACAAATAATAAATCAGATTTATTTGATGTATGACACCAGGGTGCTTTCGTAGAAAAGTAAAGATATTGAGATTTTTTCCATTATATTGAGGAAAAAAAGTCAAGATATTGAGAATAATCTCAATATCTTGAGTTTCCTATAAATAAAAAGTATGTTTGATACCAGGGTACTTTCGTACATAGCCATACAGGGACTTAACGGTTGCCACACCAAAAAAGGCAAAGCTACTCCTAATGCTTTCTCTCGATGACAACTTTATTGGAGACAAACGAACCTATAAATAAACGCCGCATTACCAAGTTAATGGAAATGCGATACTACAATTTAACCTCACTAGTAATCTAGATAAAATCTGAGGCAGAATCGCTCTCACAAGACAAATTAGAAATATATTTCACATTCGCCGTGACATGATTTATGATTACTCATTAATTAATCACTAAACGGCATTATCAACCGTTCGTGAATTACACATTACTGTCTCTAGTGCAGAAGTTCAACCTTATCGAGGAATTCAAATTATTGTTAATGGTATTAATGATATTAACGCCTTCGTTCGGTATTACTGCAATGTGACAATAAATAATACATTCAGACTATGCTGCCAGGATTAATGTCTGGGCCAAGGCCATTTTAATGTGCAGATAATTGAGTGAGCTATAAATTGTTTCATAAATGGAAATGTGGAATAACTGTAATTGTATTTAAAACTTATAAGCAGGTACGACTACGATATATCCACTGGATAATTGAATTGGTATAAGCAGAAATGACATGTGCATTTTTGTTTAAAAACTGGGTTATTGCAGAAAAAAGCACGTAGGTCATCGCATCATACTATGAACAAATAGCATATGTCTTTATTCGCTTTAGCTGCAGACGATAAGCTGTTTAATGGATAACATTAGTAAAAATGACACAAGTCCTGGACATATGATGTTTTTGCGAATTTTGGCATGTGACTGTTTTTAATTTAAGCAGTTTCATGGAATCCACCAATACATTCTTATTGGTGACGGTTTTTCTAACAAAAATAATTAGATGAGAAATTAACAAAGTTAGATCCCTGTATAACCAGATTACAGATAAGAAAAACCGTCTAGTTGGCATTTTTGGTTATTATGGTACTAAAAAAAAGTCAAATGTCAACTTAAACTAGTTGCATTTTTGATGTAATCTATTATTTTAAACTTCCTAATTTAACTAATACTTTAATAGATTTTAAAATTTTAATATATATATCGATATACTTATGTCGAGACTTACGTACATCATTGCTGTACATGTAGATACGATACTTAATAATTTTTCTTTACTTTTACTTGAGCGAAAAAATGATTTGAAAATCATAACTTCATATTCATTAGTATTAAGTTATTTCAGAAGCGAATGAAAATCATGTGCATTTACGAAGTAATTATTAATGAATTAAAAATATTAATTAATTTATTAAGTAATTTGCGTTACAAACTTCTTAAACAACGAATAGACATATTATTTATATATAATATATGTAAATGCTAAATATAATACTAATTAATAATAGTAGTAATTGCACATTACAGTATTAACAATGTGTGTATACTGGTTATTATATAGAAGTATTTAAAGACCTTAACGGTATATTTTGTATTTCAGAATGTGACGGGTTTGAAGTAATTTCAATAGCGGTAAGAAGAGAAAGGAATAGGTGAGTTAAAAATTAAATCTTTATTTATTGCATATAATCAAATAGAAATCGATGATACTTATAGTTTCACCAATATCACAATTTTTAATCATCAAAGCATATCTGAAAATAATAGGTACCTGTTTCCCAATATATTAATTAAAATTTTTTGGGGGTAATATTTGAAATACGTTTAGCCTTGATTTAGCGCAATCACGGGGATCATTGTAAAACTTTTCAAATGTAAGTGTTATCTATTATTAAAGATCGAACATTGTATTAACAATATAAATATTCAGAACCGTTCAGATGGCCACTTTTATCTTAAATATCTAACTACAAAAAATTTACATACTTATACTTAAATTAAAATTTTATGAAAAATTAAATTTTGAAACGAAAATGTTGATACCATTCAAACATTTGCTCTGTATGCTATCATTTTTTATTAAGTAGATATTAACATGAACTAACTACTTACTCTGAAGAAGCAATTTTGGAAATACATACCTACAGAAATAGCTCAGATCTCGTCTATTGTGGCAGATTTTGCCTGTTGCAAAGTTTTGAAAATTATTAAATGATTTCTTTAAGCTAGATGTATCTTTTTCTTGTTAGAAAATTTAGATAGATTAATTTTTATTTTAGATATTGAGTTCACCTTGTCTATGGAATTGTTTCTTAACATACCTAGATATTTGGTATCAGAGAGCATACATATGACCTCATTAATAGGAATTGTAGAAAAATTGATTTACCTAAAATAGTTAGCTTGAGTATATTTATGATACAGTGAACAATCTACAAAAACTAATATATCTGTAAATAGTACGGGTGTAATGCTAATAACAAGTATGTGTAAATATCATGCTGGTCGGGGCTTTAGTCTGCAGAGTAGTTAGTTTCACGCAAAATTAATATGTAAAATTGTCGTCGTATGTAGGGTGAACCTTAAATAAGTACAGATATTTTAATTGCAGGTGTAATTCGTCATGTTGATGCATCAATTGAAAGTCATTTTTAAAACTTAAATATTTAAGGATATATATTTTTTAAATACCCACATTTTGAGGTCCGCTGATCAGATAGACCACCACTGACGTAATCTAATAAACCATATGACGATATTTTTTTAACGTAAATTCAATTTTTGCAGTTGATTCTAATTTAAAAATACTCGTTTTTAGCAATATGTAAAGTAGAAGGTAGGTAATACGCTACACAATACTATTCTAATTATAACTTCTTAACTGACCATACCATAAACGATTAAAAAATGGCTTACCTACATGCTCAAAAACCAACTATTTAAACATTTATTTACATTTCACAAGTTAATACCATTGTACACTGTTAGAAAGATAACAAATTATCTCCTTAAATGAATTTATGAAGAATAACAAAATACTATGATTTTCACACACCTTATAGTTAATTTTTGCCACATAACCTCAAACAAAGTGTCAATGCTAACCATTTTGTACATCGTAGTGGGTGAAACGCATTTTAAAAATAAACACAAAACATGTAATAGTAATAATAAAATAATCAGCTTCCTGTATACATTCAGTATCAAAAGAACGCAACGTAAAATACAGGGTGTTAAAAAAAGAGTGTAAAATATTTCAGGAGGTAATGGTATGAACCAAAATAAGCAGAAAAGTCTTAATAAACATGGGTCCGCAAAGTAACGGCTGCGGAGATGTGGACCACTGTTCGTTTTTCAAACATTTTATTTTTAGGCATAGGTATAGCGACAAAGGAAGCTTTTAACAAACAAAAAACAAAGTTACAGAAGATGTTCAAAGTGCCCTCCGTCCATTTCCAAGCAGGCACGACATCTTTGTCTCAACGATATTCGAACTCTTTCAAAAACACCCTCCTTGGTTTGGATTTCTTGACAGTACCATACACTAATGTCTTCAAATATCCCCAAACAAAGAAATCTAGAGGGTTCAGATCAGGCCGGACCTGTTTTATGGCCTCCAAGATCGCCTGATCTGAACCCTCTAGATTTCTTTGTTTGGGGATATTTGAAGACATTAGTGTATGGTACTCCTGTAAATAGCCTGGAAGAGCTGCAGCTACGGATTAATCAAAACCAAGGAGGGTGTTTTCGAAAGAGTTCGAATATCGTTGAGACGAAGATGTAAAATGTTTGAATTTGAAAAACGAATAGTGGTACATATCTCCGCAACCGTTACTTTGCGGACCCATGACTTTTCTGCTTATTTTGGTTCATACTATTACCTCCTGAAATATTTTACACTCTTTGAACACCCTGTATTTAAAAGCAGTGTCAGTCGCATGCAAAAAGAAACTGGTGTCGTAGGCATAGGTAACAGGTACCGAAATGTCCGGCACCAGCTCTATTCTCTGGAATTGATACCTAGTCAGTCAGTGAAATCGAAGAAGAGGTTATGTTGATAACGGTGCACTGGTCCAGGGCAAAGGAATAAGCTCTGGCAAAGGCAAGGAAAGGGGTTTGATACTTTCAATACACGTAAACTGAAAGTTAAAATGAGATGCTTTTGCATCTTCTAAAACCGAACTAAAGCTAATAGTTTCTTTAAGTAATGCTCTACTTGACGCATATGTTTTAAGAGTTGTGGCACTAACGTATAAAACGTATTATTTTCACGGGCAGTATTTTTCTTGAAATAGTGCTTTCTACAAATATAAGTAATTTTAGATGTTTAAGAACTGAATAATATCGAGTTTAGCAAATAACAAGAATGATACTTCATGCCACCTGCGAAAATTTAAAGGTACCTACCGAAGCAAAATCAATATTGTATAATATCAGAAAGCGATCTATCCAGTAAATTTGTAGGTACTGAAATCTTTCAAAATACGCATTTTTTTAAATTCAACTATAGATTTAAACATTGTTATAACATAAACTTACATAGTTCTGCATATAAGATTGTTCACTTTTGTTTATAAGTATGTGAAAATAATTGTGAAAATGTGAGGTTAAAATAGCGAAATAATGTGTGTCATACAAATGCATTTTAAAAGTTATTATATTATTTGAGGAGAGTTTAAATAGTAAAAGTGGATATCAATAATTTTATTTTTGATATTACTTTTGCTCTACGTGTTTTATTTTTCGAGATTTCTGTACCTAAAAATACCACAAATTTAATCATTTTACGGTGAGAAGTACGGCGACCTTAAGTGTCTTGTATATTTAATTATATATTTTGGTGAAATACGGTGTGATTAAGTGAAATATTGCGCATTATTCAAACAGTGAAAAGGTTGACATGCTAAAAGCATATTTATTAATCAGTGATAGTGACAACGATAGTATGTATTGCGATAAATCCGTTGGAGTGTAGTAAAAATGATTAATGACCAAATTCTAGAAAACTATGAATGTGAGTTGAGAATCTGGTTTATATTTTTAATTTATTGGTGAGATATAGGAATGGCAAAGGGGAGATGGTCATTTATATTTTCATAAATAAACATATTTTTTGTCTAAAAATTCTAGTTAACTTTGTTGAAATTTAATTAAAACTTGACTTTTTTTATTCCTGATTTTTTTTTTGTAGAAAAAACTATTACTTAATTATGTGTTCTACACCGTGAACTGTACTGCTGGTTAAAATATTTGCATTTTTTTAAGGTTCACCCTGAATACTCTACTTTGAGCACGCTCACTTTGTAAATCACACAATTCATTTGTTGAGACATTTCCTGAACGTGTAATTTTCTCGGTAATTACGTCCACGCCAAACTGTGGATTGTGATATCCCAAATTGCGCTGCAATTGTCCTAGTGCTCATGCCAGGCTCGAGGCCAGGCTGCTCCTCGACGGCATTTGAAAACCCTTTCTGAAGATTCACAATTTGCCTACATCTAACGATTCCGTCATGTTGCTTAGGCCTCGGCCGTAAATTGCCAGTTTATCTATCCTGCTGAATCACTCAAGTAAGATAACAACTTCTTAGATTTTATAAACAAAAAAATTCACCAAATTTCCGAAACTAAAAATATTTTACCACATTTTTTTTTTCATTATTCGTCATTTTTTGTCCTCCCTGGATATTATCACCCACTAACTTCAATTACCAATAAAACGTTTTTTGAAATCAATGCAAATTATGTATTTCATTTAGGAATTTAAAAAATCGAAATTCCATTAGACTCTTAGTTTACTCGAGGAACTTGATGGAGAATAGTAGACCTTTTACTATCAATCTTGTGCCCATTAAATATTTGTACGAAAACATTAGTACTCGCCAAACTAGCGATATTATTGCGATAAGAGGGTACGTGCTTAAAATACAAAGGAGTCCCGTTGCTCCACACTTATCACGTTGTATTTATTATAAGGATGGCTTATAAACAGTTTATTTTCGTCCCGCACGCCAATGTAAATATTTTCTCGCGCCGGCGTTAAATTTTCTTTGTTCCAACATTAAAGGATCTCGGTTATCGCTTGTTATTTTCCTTGTTGCACCGCAAAGGAGAACAATCCTTAAATAATGGAAGCCGTGGTGCAATTTTGTTTTACAACGGCCCATAACGGCGATTCAGGAACATCTGTTAAGTATGCGGTTAAGTGTGTTTATGTTATTCTTCGGCGTTCATTTCCTGTAAATCTGAGGTCGCTGAAATTCTTGTATATATTTTAAAATTTACGCTCGGGAATAGTTTGTATATTTTCCGAAAATTCTTTCCACTTAGTGCACAATAAAATATATTATGTAACGTGTTATTTTTTGTATGTCGCAGTACATTTTGTATTTCTCGATACCATTATTAGCTATGTATTGAAAAGGATGCTGTGCAAATGAGCGTCACATAATTGACTGATAGCGCCCATAATAATACCCAAATCGATGAAAGCATCAATAAAATTATTCAAAAAATCTCCAGTCTACATCTAGTGGTCACTGGTTACTCAATGCTGAGTCTGATTACAGCCACAAACAGAAAGCGACCCATTATACTGTGGGTATTACTGTAAGCGGCAACGTGCTAAAGCAGAATTTCAGGAAACAACTACTCTGCGGTCTAATGCCCTAACTAGCATTTACTTATACCTGAAAAACTTATAGCAAACAGCCACGGTTAGTCGTCAACAGTGCCACCAATCATATACCGACATTGAGCTTTCTACGTAGCGTACTCATGTTCTTTTGTCGGTTATAACAGAGAGAGACAGAATTTTTTATCGGTGTCCTTACCTATGACGTACCAGTGACAACAACGAGGGGCTATGAGATTTCGGAAAATAGAGATTTCCAAGGGATTTCGCGGAAATTCTGGGCAATTTCAAAGAATTTGCAAGGATTTCGTATTTGATAAAAAATATGACTTAACTTATACAGGGTGTCTGTAAAAGATTGGGAAAAAACATATTCCGAAGGCCAAAACATGATGGCCTAAGTCAAGTTACCTGGTCTTAGGATGTTGAACCTACAATTTTATTTTAGTTTCTCCTCGATAACTTCATTATAAATTGAAGTAAATACGTAATCCTTGATGGAGGTGAGTTTTCTGGCATATGACCTCGAATTTGTTGTCAATTGTAGAGGGCGCAGTACTTCACATGCATTTAAATTGTCATACATTTTTTGTGTCCTAGTGTATTGAATTTTAATCAATAATTGTTATTTTTCGAAGATTTTTTCTTAAAAAAATGTCTTGAACAACTTTTATTTCTAAAACATAAACCTATTATGTTACTTCAAACTTTATTCAATTAAGTTTTGCCAAATTTTGGACCAAGGTAAATTGGGTTAGATCATCATATCTTGGCCCTAGGAACATGTGGTAGCTCGTAGATTTTCTCCAGATCTTTTAGATACACTCTGTACTAGATGTACAAGCACAAAACAGTTTTATGATGTTTTAAATGCATGTAAAGTACTGTAGTGGCCTTCTACAATTGACAGCAAATCCGAGGACATATGAACATTTCAATTTCTCAGAAAACTCCTCTGGACAAGAAGTTTGATGTATTTACTACAATTTATAATGAAGTTATTGAGGAAAAACTAAAATAAAAGCAAGTTCAAAACCGGTATATATCTGAAGGCACCGCTGACAACGAACCGTGACTGTTTTCTATATTTTTCGGGTATAATTAAATGCAGATGGGGTTATTTAGACTGCAGAGTAGTTATTTTCTGTTATTCCGCTTTTGCAAATATCGTAATTGCCGACGGCGGTGTTTTCAATAGTGCCCTCAGTATACTGGGTCACTCGAACAAGTTCAGCGATGATTAGCCATTAGCCAGTGACCACTAGATCTTGTGTACTTATGTCCTGTTGGTTATGACAGAAAGCATAGTTTTTCGCCGGTGGCATGCTATGGTATGGCGATGAGAGCTAAAAATCTTTGACGCTCTGTAACTCCTCTAAATTGGGGCAGTAATGTTTCGTGTAGAATGGTCCCCGAAATATGTTGCGCATCACTTCCGAACACCTTGTATAACGGTGAGTTTACTATAATGCCTTTTCTCATTTAAATATAAAATCTGTCAAACTTTATCGACGATAAGCTTGTTAGAACGCATTACAAACGAATTCGTACAAGAATATCAAGTGACTGTACTATACGAATAACTAATCATTAGTGTCAAGCCTTGTACTGCACGCATTACAACTTTATTAATACTGACTTATCCCTTTCAGTTTTTGAGATCAATGTCCCAGAACAATTTAAATTTATCTGCTCGATGTTTGCATAAACCCTACGGATCGTGTTTCATTGAGTTTCATTGTTCTGCCTTCCACTTGTTCCGCATTTGATTTCTCCTGATCTTGTTGATAAATTATATTACTGAATGCATTTGCCGCAAGTACCTACTGTCTAGATATTGTAACTAAGAATTTCTTCCTTGGGGGGAAATCGAGGAGGAAATTTAACAATTTTTAATCTGAATGTCATATCTCAATAATTTGATATTGCAAAAAAAAATGGAATACAGAGTATAAATTAAAAAGACACAAACTTGCCCTTAAAATGGTTCATTATTTATTACTATCAATTTCGCGTATAAATATTGTTTGCCTTCGTCAAGCGCCTAACAAGGATTTAAATAATATAAAATGTCCATTTCCTAAATATGTAGTTTGAAGTACTTATTGAATGTTGTCAGCACCGGTAGCAACAATGCTAAATTGCTAATTTTAAAGTATTTTTTTCTTTATTTACGTAATTCTCATTAGGTACCTTTCCTATTCAAATAACAGGGAGTTAAAATAATATTCATAGAATGCATACCTATATTTCCTTACCGCTCTACAAGGAACATGTTAGCAAAATCGCTATGAGGGTTCCTTTATATTGGAAATTAGTCTTCTCGTATATTAATTGCCACTTGAAACTCGGCAGATCAATTGTTTTTAACTCGTGCTTTAACTTTATTTTTTTACACAGGTGTTGATAGTCGACGCGCTGATTATATTTATTGATTATTATTAACAATAGATTAAGTATTAAATATTTGTTTAAATACTAAATTTATTAATACTACGTAAAATGTGTGTTCTTTAGTATTATTATCGTCAGTCACATCACTGCAGAAGGTTGATTTGCATTATTATAATAGGCTAATATAATTAAATATTTCACAATTTTAATCCCATTTATCTCAACAGTGGTTGTCCTAGAATATTAATTCAAGAAATAATTAGGTAAAAATTAAAAAACAGGAAGATACAAACAAGCCAGTATTCATGTTTATTTACAAATAAAATAGCAATTTTAACATAATAATTAAACCATACCTAAGTAATCTTAACAAACATTTTAGAAATTATGTTCATAAAAACTCTTCTTATTTTTATGCATGAAATCGCTCGTTCAAATATACAAGCAACATTTTCAGACATACTATATTTTCAGTACATTTAATGCCGAAAACATATATCTAATAAAGTAAAATTATTGGCAAGTGAATTTGATGATCTGTACGTTTCATGTTTAAGAATTTTTTCTAAAACTGATCATTGAATATTAACATGGTAGATGGCTTAGAAGTTTGGCCGAGACAAAAAACTTCTTGTCCTCCAATTTTGCAGTATTCTTACGAGAGTCTTGCATACAAATGAGAAATATGGAACTTTATTATGATTCTGGTAACAGTGGTGGTTATTCTCGATCGGCTACGGTCCCGCTCGTAGCTCACAGGTAACTGCCGACAGTGGTCGATTCGGAGAAGTTATAAAGTATAAAAACTGTCAATTTTACATAAAAAATAATCGGGTCATACTGTACATCTTAGTAGACGTTGACTGGTCGAACGCAGTCCGGACCATTCTAGGACATTCTGTATACTTAAAATTAATTTATAAAATAACATGCGAAAAAAACGTGCCTAGTATTTCTTATATTTATTTCTGTTATAAATGAATTAATTGAATAGTAATGTCTACTTTCTTCTACGAAATTGTGGCTGCTGCTTATAGTCTAGAAAGGTTTCCACAATATTCGATCCATATTGTTATTCTCGGTATTTATTATCGAAATTCTACGTAGACCTTATCAAAATACAAACAGTTTTCGAACCACATTCACGCCATGCAATATTTAAGTAGATGAATTTATTGAAATGTAAAGGTATTGAACTCGGTAGTGAAGCACATAAAGAAGAATGACATTCAATATTGTGAATGACTCTCGGACTAAAAGAAATTAATTTGCGTGCGATCCGGTCCGATTTAAAAGTCGTGTAAGAACCATTTAGTGAAAGACTGTTGTAGATGTTTCCAAAATGTAACTAAAACGTTTCAAACGCTAGTATGTTAATGTACTATCGTTTGCAATATTAATGACACTCATTAAAATGAATTTTGCGATTTATTTTGAACTTCTGATGTATTCGTATTGAAATCTGCTTTAAATTTTTAACATTAGTTATTAGTTGTTTCACTTACCAAGAGAGATTTCATGAAATTTCTATTTAGAACTTCCAGAAGTTCAAAAACTGTTTTAAGAGAGTGTCATTATTATTGCAAACGATTGTACCTATACAGAGCCTACGAAATATGTTTGAATCGAGCCGAATACATAATCGCAAAACATTTTATCCTGGATTTCATGTTCATGTTTTTTTATTTGTCATAAACCAACCCACTATTTTTTCGAAAGAACTGACTGCGAAATGAAGAGAATATGTTTAAATGAAAAAAATTATGACTCCAAATTTCTAGTCTCATTATCAATCAATCCTCTACTATTTATCTTATTTATAAATGATTTAGACTCGGATTTAGATAAAGCAACATATAATTTTCAAATAAGTAGGTACCTAAGTAGGTATACTAAAAATTATTATTTTTTAACTTTAATAGCCTTCATCTAGAAAGCAGAGCATACAAGCCCTACTTACTATTTATATGAACTTTTTGTTTTAAAATCAAACATTTCTAAAAGTTCGTGCACATATTTAATTAACAACCTGTATGTTTGAAAACGATGCAATCCACATCAGCGACTGTCAAGTCCGTAAATTTCAATTATGTTCAGAGTGCAGTGAAAGAAAATTCTCGAAAATTTCGTTCTTCTCGTGCTACAACCAATGTGATATTTTTCTGGATATTTATTAACGGAACTTAAACCATAATCTCGGTAGTTTCATAAAGTAGAAAGTTAAAGTTAAAATCGGTCGTGCCAAATCAAAATCGTTCACCACTGACTTTCGTTGCATGACCGACATACCTACATAACATAAAGAATCTGCTTTAACATTATACATGTCGTACCGTACGAAATATCCTCTTTAAGTAATTTCCTAAATACATTTATTATATACCTCATGCACTTTTGCCTCTTCGTTTTCATGGCGAATGGAAATAATGTCTGTTTCTATTATAATATGTATAGCAAATTTGGTACGTGTAGGTAAGTAACCATTATTTTCCGAGTTATTTTCTAAACTAAGTAGATATTTTTTTAATTTTTCTAATAAACTACTGAACGCATGAATGAAATTCGGAAGTGCATACAGACTTAACAAATATATTATACCTATATACCGAGCTATATACTTACCCTCGCATACACCTTTATAATAATATGTAAGTTTGTTTCACTATACTTTAGAAATCTTATCTTAATTTCTTTATTTAAAAATAATATTAGTTTCTAGTAAGAAGTGCAATGCAGATCCCGAACCACGATCTTTAAAAAATAAAACTACAAGTTCAAAACACCAGCACCTCGCTTAACATGATTAAATATTTATTTGCTTTTGTTCGGTGCGAAGTTTATGGTTAAACCAAAATAATTTCAGACAACCCTTGCCGCAAGGATTCAATCGAGGATTCAATTTAAATTTATTTGGAGATCAATTTTATTTTTTTTCGCGGAAAGCTTACTTACCTACTTACATTGAATTAATAACTTCCCATATTGTTCCACAATATTTCCAGATGAAATTTTTCTTTATTAAATAATTAATGAGAAGGGATAACTACGAGTATAACCAATTTTTTTAACAGTAAAGTAATTATAAGGGATTTGTATCCAAAATTTCTTTATTTTATGCAAATAAGTAAGTAACTACATACTACCTATGTATTATGAGGATTTTTGAGTTTATGTCTCAATTTATGTTTACATCTTCAAAAATAATAAGCCAGAAATGAACAGAGAATTTAACAAGAAATTGAGAGCCTTCCATTAAGAAATTAAGATTTTTAAGTAGTTACCAACTGAAACTATTATATGTACTTATTGTGGTCTCCTAGAAATTAATACAATTTTTTCATAAACCGAGTGTAAATTCTTGTTTTAACATGTAATTTTAAAGAAAATAAGTTTCATGTTTTTATGTTTAATTACATGAAAACTATTTCAACGTTACCTAGTGTTTGTAATCTTACCAATGCAATATTATACATATAACTTGACATTTATAACTTTTAAACGAATGGAGCTCGACTCCCCACTTATAAATCTATGTCGGGAAACCTATCTATACCCGAGCTTTATACCTAATATGTTTACATGTACATAGATTTTCCTCGGATTGTTCATATACGACACATTCATAATTCAGTTTCATGTCTGTCCTCGTATTTACCTTCTATTTGGGAACAGCATCATAAACAGACAAAAATAAAATTGGGAAAACCCCAGGAAAAACCATAGTTAATGGTGATAACACATTGGAAAATTATAGGTAGGTACCTACTTAAAAAAACAAAATTCCAAACATCTAATGTGAGAAATACGTACCTACCTGACAATTAATAGGTATCTATTTTTAAAACGTTACTGGAGAGATGTTTTTTTGTAGTTCATTTAGTTCTTGAAGAAGTTTTGACATCATCAATTTCTTATAAACCTGTAATTTTTCCTTATTTAGATATAAGATCCTCAATAACAGTGTTGTTGTTGTTGTTACAATATAGTATAGTTGAAGCGTCTTTAAATAAGACAGATGTGAGAAAATAATTGTGGAGGAGGAGTAACGTCTAGTAAGTGTACAATCGTTTGCAATAATAATGACACTCTCTTAAAACAGTTTTTGAACTTCTGGAAGCTCTGAATAGAAATTTCATTAAATGTCTCTTGGTAAGTGAAACAACTAATAACTAATGTTAAAAATTTGAAGCAGATTTCAATGTCAATACGCCAGAAGTTCAAAATAAATCGCAAAATTTATTTTAGTGAGTGTCATTAATATTGCAAACGATAGTACCTAATTATAGTCAGGTATACCTACTTCCATTAAGCAAAATTAATACCAAAATAATAACATTAATAAGACGAACCAAATAGGTTTTAGGACTCGTTTTAGGATGAATTCATTTGCCTCAACGATGTGATAAGTAACTAAAAAACACACCAGCTGTCACCTTCAACTTCCTAATATATTTTTCTATTTAGATATCTACAATTTGTTATGTTTCCAGAATAACAAAATATTATGTATTTTTAAATAGACTCTCTCAGACATACATGATTAGTAACACAAAATAAACGCGAACTTTTATTATTTCCTTAATTGTACATAGAAAATCACTTTGTTAATTAAATAATAATTAGTAATAAACAAATAGACTTTATGTAGGTAGAAATATTCATAGACATAAAGTGAGTTCTTTATTTTATTGAAATTGTCAAACAATTTTGCTTGACCTACCTACCCATAAGTCGTAAAAATATTCTATGCGTGCATGTACCAAATTACTTAGATATCTAAATTATTATTAGATTATTACTATTAGCAGTTTCAAAAATGTCAGAAGCGAATTCTAAAAAATATAGGTAGGTACCTATTCAAAAATTTTTAAACCAAACAAGTTGAACATTTATAATTTACTATTATTTATTGGTGTTGGTGTATTGTTGACAATTACCTAAGTAAAGATAAGGAATGAATCTTCATAGAAACTATGTTTGTCAAGACAGTTTCATTTGTTGCTTAAAATTATTATTATTTGTTATCATAGTGTCTGCCTTATAGTCAGCTTCAAACATAAATACTTACCTCTGATGAACTTAAGTAAATACACTAATAATATAATATAATAAATGGTGTTTAATTGAAATCAATATACAATAACAACGAAAATAGGCATACTTTCAATATATTGTAAGTGCAATGCATGCAAAACATGGAAAATGACGACTTGCTTATTTTACAATCATTGCAATACCTACTTAAATACACACACAAGTTTAAGGAAAAATTTATTAGGTACCTAATTTTAATGGAAGTTACAATAAGAATGCCGGTATTGGAAAATTCTACACATTTTACCTAAGTACGAAAAATAAGCGAAAAATAAAGCGGTGAGAAATTATTTTTGTTGTACATATGCACATACCTACCTAGGTAGGTATTTAAGTACTTCCTATCTATACATAAGTCCTACATGGTAGATGCATTAAACAAAGCAGATTATATTCATAATTTGATATTTTCTTGAACTTAAATAAATCACAAATAATGGGTAGGTAGGTAGGTAAGTATCTAGTAGGTAGGTACCAATTCCAAATTTTTTTTTTTAGAAAAGCTACGCTTTACTTAGTTCAATCTTCAGTTTGTCTGCATAAATTGTAGGCATGTACCTTAGATCTTAAAATTAGTAGGTATAGGTATTCGGAAAACAATATCTATGTACTTACCTACCTAATAATATGCACAATGTTAGGTATGTAGCCAAAATAAAAACGGAAATGCATCTAGTTATTTACGACAGAATTTTATTCTATAGAACTCTTTCCTTTTTTACCAATAATTTTAACCAGTTTATAAATTCTGTGTTTACGTAGCTATCTACCTATTAATTGTTTAGGTATATTAATTTACAGCAAAATATTGTTCTTGTAAAGCAGAGGTACCTACAGTTACCTATAATTCTAGTAAAATCTAAAAGAAAGTATACCGAGTTTGTTCACTGTAAAAGAATTGTTGATGAAATATCACGTATACAAAGACGTTTCGTGGGGTAAAAACTAGGTCGCCTTTCTTGCAACCATAACATAGGAGAAGGGTGCGGTTGCTTGTATAAGAATTAAATACCTTATCTGCTGGTATATGCCTGCCTGACATTGTCGCCTAGAAGTCAATACGTATATCCCAATTCTTAAGATCTTCTTGCAGTTGCAGTAATTAGATAAAGTCACAACACCAGCTCCATGACAGAGCGATACACTTTGTTGCACCAACACTGAGGATTTTAACTTAGCATACTAAATTGACGGGGCCCAAAGACTAACTGCACTTGCAACAATAAAACATAACAATTCCACACCACACTTAACACAAAGTGCACACTTGCTCAAAAGCACAGGTAAAAGACAAAATACAACAATGCAGTGCAGCCCACAGACCCCTTACGCGAATGCGCCTACGTCCTCAGAGAGCGACTGCCTCTCTCTTTCTGTTCATTTTCATTTATATTTTCTTCTGTCACAAAATCCGCAATACTTTGTCGCCATCTCTGGGACAGTTACCACCTAATGAAGACATCGATACAGGTCCGAAGAATTCTTTTGATGGTTTAAATTATTAAAACCATTGTTTATAAATTAGTAGAAATAGGTGTTTTTATATTTATATAACATGTTCAGAAATTTATTCAAAAATAATATTTTGCTATCTGCAATTTTCAAAAAATTATCTAACGTGGTTTTAACTGAAAAACAAAACACGTGAATTCCCTTAGATCTTATTTTTTTGTAATAAATACTTCTGCGAGTATTATAGTTATTATCTATTTAGGCATACTATGTATTTCTTACATTAATCGTATCTTGCGTTGAATACGCCTTCCGTCAATTCCGTCTTTCGATTATCGCGAGATTTTGACAAGTAAACGTAACCTCAAAAAAGAAAAACAAAGTGTAGCATGAAGATAATTTGCAAATAAAAAAAATAAAATTACATAGAAATGGACTGTGAGAACGAAGATATTATTGTATGTAAATGTGAAGAAAAGCATGAAGATTTACTACTATTTCTTAATGTAAGTAGGAAAATTAAAATATATACCAGGTGCAGGTTCACTGTGTCATCTAGATAAAACAGTCTGGTTATTTTTTTGTATAAAAGTATATATGATTTTAGGATAAGGTAGACGCTGTTTATTTATTTAGAGATAGATATTTTGAAAATCACAAGATTGAGGATGCGATAAGGAAAAGTGAAGAAATTCAAATATTATTACAAACTACTTTGAAACTATTTAATGAACATGAGCTGTTAATTAAGGATATATATCGTGCAAAATACAACTATTTAAAAGGCAAATTACTCAATGTTGTACCTAAGTATAACAAAGAGGCAGAAAATTTGTTATCAAAATCAATTAAGTTAGATCCGAAGTTAGTCGATGCTTGGAACGAATTAGGAGAATGTTATTGGAAAAATGATGAATTAGAAAAATCGATGAATTGTTTTGAAGGAGCTTTAAAGGAGGTTTGTATAAAATTTTTCTTTTCTTGAGAAATATTGTACAGTTTTGTTGGTAGAAAAAGAACAAATATTCTTTAAGAAGTTTATCGATGTTATCGAGACAAGCAGCATCCAAAAATAGAGAAGAAAGAGTGAAAAATATAGAAAAAGGTTTGAGTTATGCAAAAGAAGCTGTTCAGCTGGACCCACACGACGGCTTGTCTTGGGCTGTGTTAGGCAATGCTCACTTGTCTTCGTTTTTTGGGATTCAGCAAAATCCAAAAATACTAAAACAATGTTTAAGTGCTTATTCACAAGCTGTAAGTTTTGGTAATAAGATGTGTTGAGTATGTTGCATTAAATGTTTGTTTCAGGAGAAAGATTTAGTTGCCAAAAGTACTCCGGATCTGCACTATAATAAGGGCATAGTAAGTTACCTTTCAGCCCCCTTATACTGTTAGAACAAGTTATTTTTTAGACGTTAAAATACGAAGAAGAATATAAGCTAGCTCTAGAATCGTTTAAGGAAGCTTCTCTTTATGATCCAACTTGGGAACCGCCTACGATTAAGGAGAAGCAACTTGTTAAGTATTTGAACGATATACAGGAATTAGTGTCCACGAGCGGGAAAATGAAAGCCAAACGGTTGCAGCAGACACTTCAGGTAAATGATAGCAAGAAGTAAAAAGATTGTGAAAGCAAAAGTATTGTCTTGATAGACAATGAACAAAATTATTAATTTAATTGTAACTACCGTCTATATTTTTATTTTAGTCCATAGATTCGAAACAATTGGGTCCCTATGGGGGAGGAAGCTATACCTCTTCCAGTGGTGAAACTGTGAAGCTTGTCGAAACAAAATTGTTGGATTTAAAACCTGGTATCAACGAAGAAAAAGTGATTTTAGGAAAAGTAGTTTGTTCGGTTAGGAATGAAGATACAGTTCCATTGTGAGTATAAAATTTGAAAATTATACTCGATTTTAACAGACGTAGACTGATTTTATAATTGTTTTAGTACATTTTGTTTGGTCGATAACATTGGGACTTGTGTGGTTGTGACAGTTTTTAATTTAGCTGATGGAAAAGGTGTTATAATTGGGGACTCTGTCGCTATACCAGAACCTTATTTAACCAACATTGATTTCTCTTATAAGGGAAATGTAAGTATCAATGTCATTCACCGGTCCATCTTGAGATTTGAAAAACCGGGCAAAAAAGTTTCATTATCTTAAACTCTTTGGTAGCACGCCCATCTAAAAATTATAGAGTTGAATAACCTAGTAAATCCATAAACAGAATTGTCACATCTAGTTCTCATTTTTTTTCGCATGTATTACACTTGCCTGACAAATCAGCTGTATTTCAATATAGAATTCTCTAATGTCCTGTAGTGTGGCGACTCCATTGTTAGTATTTGGGGAATTTCACATTTCATATTCCACTGCAACAGCGTAACTTTTAATATTTTATATTACTTAATACACATACCAATTTTTTTATTCTACATCTGTTAGGGTACAGACAAAGTGGAAGCAGGTTTTCTGTTTATGGGTATGAAATTTGTAATTGTAAATTTAAATTCATATAAAAACAGCAGTTTAAAGTAGGCTAAAGTAAACATAGTGGAAGCGGTTTCCTGCTTACTGGTACCCAGCACCGGTCCGCACTTATATGCTTTGAAAATTATAACATACATACATAAATAAACACAGTGAAAGCAGGTTGAAGCAGGTTAGCGCCGGAAACCTGCAAGCACTTTTTATCAGAATTCAGAGGTGGTTTACTTGTACGTGGGGGTCACGTGTCGAAAAATGGACAAAGAATTAATAATATCTTCAGTTTTTCGATGAACTATATCGGAGAAAATCTACAGCAACCAATATATAGTAGTCAAATATTGGAGAGATTAGTAATGAAATTAAGAAAGAGGGTAAATATTAAAATATATAGGGTGTCCGAAATATGAGCCTTTATTTTGCTGTATGATAAATTGTACCAAACAAAACATATTTGATTTAACAATTATTTTCTCTGATTAACGGTATATGAGAGCAAACAGGTTTTGAATATACGACAATGTCGTACACGTACCATGTCAGATGTTTATGCAGAATAAATACAAATACAAGTAATATACTTAGTGTGAACGGGTTTCTTAGAGGTCTTTTCACAACACAGAGTAAAATGTGAAATAGTTATGTGTTCAAAATTAATGTCGTTGCTTGTGAAAAGTGTTTACAGTACAAACGTCTCGTAACCAAAGAGTTTTACCTAGATAACTTAACTGGTCATGGTCGCTATAAATTGTTCCATTTTTGTTTATGTACGCAAATATCAAACAAACTCTAGTTACAGAAAAACAAGAGGCACTAGCCGCACTGCTACCACTACTACTTATAATAATGGTACAATGTTGTCGTACGTTACAGTTTTAAGGATTTCTTGTTTACTTCATTAATACTGATAAAAACGTTACAGGAGCTTTTACTTAACCTTAGTTTGTAATTTCGTAACACAGTTTTGCATGTTATTGCAGTTGTATTTTATTGTTGAAATGTATTTATAGAACTATTAGTTTTAGACACTTTTTTCATAAGAGCTTCTTGCTTCTTTTGGTCAGATATACAAGCCCTTTTAGTATTGGCATAATATAGTAGTTTCCAAAAACATTTTTTATTGAGGTTGCTGTATATATTATTATGTGGCTGATTGGTATAATTTTGTTCAAAAGTGAATTTTGAAAATAATTTAATAAATTCATTCTGCCAGGTATATCTTTTTTCGTTAGAAAATTTAGCTAGATTAATTTAAAATTTAATTAATAGAAATTATAAAAAAAATTGATTCGAATTGTCTTAAATAGGTACCTTTAAACTGAAATCAATCAATTACTTTCCTCAAAGTAATAACAAGTCTTTCTTCCGTTAGTTTGCTTATGTAGATTACACCAATTTTTCATTATACGGCATTTCACTTTATCTAAAATGCAGTGAGACTTCTTGTGTCCTCCTTGTATATTGAAATTTTAAATAAAAGATGAATTCTGAATAATTTCTTCTATTGCGATTAATAGAGTGTACTCCTAATTGTTTTCTCTTTGACTTAGGAATTCCACCACTCCAAAACGATCAGTTCATCGTCAGATGCTGATATTTTGCAAGGAGGTACCTGAGACGTATCGAATAAATTTTTGTCTCTTCCTGCTTTTAACAGCTTTACTGTATGTGGTCTCTGCGCAAGAAATCAGCGCTGATAAGCGCGAGTTACCAGTAAGTTAGAAACCTGCTTCCACTCTGTCTGTACCCTTACTGTCAAAACTAAGTGTTGGCCATAGAAACTCTCCTTCAAAGAAAATTGATTTTTCGTATAGTCTTATCTACCTGTACCAAATTTTGACTCTTTTTGTTGAGAAATGATAATGATGCTAAACGGTATTTTATAAAATCGTTATTGTTTGGTGTTTATCTTAATGACAATGAAAAGGCACAAGACACAGAGTGTTATAATTTTATATTTTGACAACTTCATACTCAAACGTTATAAAATGCCATTGCTAGGGAATTGTAATTGTTCGTAACAATAAATAGTTATAAGTGTCACTGATTTGGTTTATAGCTTTATTGTAATTAATTTGTTTATTGTTTTAAACATTTTGTAACACTTACTGGAACACTTTTTTTGTCAAAAATTAATCGGAAATCTTAAAATATCTTGAAATTTTAGAAATGTTTCTTATGAAAATATACACTGCTCACTCAGTAATTGGAGCCTATGAGTGCATAGATAATAGTTCATGTTGGAAAAATATAACCGCCCAAATATTGTCAAATAATTGTTTCCTGTATAAGTTCTACGTAAACAGATTTGTAACAGCCTGTAACTCCCTTATTAAATTTTGAATCAAAAATTGTTATATAACAAACTTCACTTCTATTATATTCATCGATAGAGTATGCCAATTACGTTTGGTCAATATTATTGTTAACACCCTGTATAAGTCTATCATTCTCGCATGTTCAATATGTGACATTTTGCTACACTGGTGTCAGTATAGGTTGTTTTATATTAATTTTTATAAAATTTGTGTGGTAGTTGAACATGAATTACTTAATGATATTTGAACTTTATTAAAACAAACTTTTCATCATTTATTTACCATATTATACCTTTTCCATAAACTAAGCTTGTCCCTAGAAAGAATCTGACATTCAAAGGCTATTCAAATCTCTGTAATTTTTAAATGGGCTTTAGAACCTTGTTTAACCATTTTCTATTGAAATATTGCAATTGGGCTATGTTCTAAAAATTAAGGGTAATCGAGATATAGGTTGTTAAAATTAAATTCTTTTTTTCGTTTTTCTTTAATAACTTTTGCAATAATAAGTTTAATTCAACCAAAATTGGGAAATGGGTTTTTTTTGTAGGAAATTTAAAGAAATTGCTAAGTTGATACTTGCTCTTAGAGAACTTAAAATAGGTGTAACTTATTTCTACGTCAGTAAAATGTTATTCCCATTTAAAATTCATATATGTTTTGGATTGTTAAATAAAAATGGTATATACCTCATAAGTAGCATTTCAAATTTACATTTTGTTTAATAAATTTTCCAAGTATCAAATAATTTGTCATCGAGCTATAACTTATATTTCAATTACCGTTAATTTTGGAATAGCGCAGTTACATTATCTTTGCATAGATACTTAAGGTTCACCCTGTAGATTGTCTGGAATTTCTGAAAAAAAAAAAACAATTTAGGATTAGATGAGAATAAATTTGGTCAAAGTTTACGAAATACTAAGGGCAAGTTTCTGTTTTAACTTTTTAATGAATAAAAATGTCCCTGTAATATTTGAGGTACTGTATGAACTAAAAATACAATATGATTTACTAAAAATGGAGTTTTCTTTTTCATGGAAACTTATTTCTTAAATTGTATACTTTTTAATTTTTACCTCACTTAAGCTTTTGAAAATCACAAAACCTGTAATCACATTGAAATTATCTTTTTAAAGAGGAGTAACAAGATATAACTCTTCATTTAAAAAAAGAAGGAGGAGATTAGCTATTTTATTACTAAATGATACCATTATTGGTCCACACGATGTGCTTTTGTTGTCTAAATCTACATATTTTATATTTTTAAGAAAACTTGTCATATTACATATTAATAATGAGCTGTTCTTCCATTATGGAAAACCACATTAAAGATGTATCAATAAATTAAAAATGATATTGTAAATAGAAACATACACCACAACATATATTTCACATGTTTCATAATTTCTAAGAAATGTCGAATTACTGATTCAAACTATTAAGAGCTGTATTACAAATCGCAGTGATATTTAGCAGACACTAACTACTTACAGGTGTTTTAATTTCTCACATTTGGTATATGATTCAAAGCAAACCTTTTGAAATTGAATACAGGTTTTGGCGTCGCCTAATAATAATCTCCGAATTTATTTGAAAACTTGTCGGCATATGTGAAATCGATTCATGACTGCTGTATGCTGTAGCTGTCTGACTATGTGAACTTCTATTTCATATACCAAGCGTATTGAGTGATCGGATAGATATAAATTGAGAGGGTTAAGGTCCAAAAACGTTGCTGGGCATGCTATATGGCCCCATCGATAGTTTAGGACATCAGGATACAGTTTAGTTGTCAAACAAATTTCATATACCCTTAGAACTTTCAAACCAGTTCGGAGATCGTTATTACATAAATCTCTGTTATTAAAATTGAATCAGTAGCATCACATACTTTTTATGCCTATGCCATATTTTGACAATAAATATTGTCCCTTAATTCTTACAGTGACCCATATTTTACTGTAATATTTTTATTTATTAAAAACTTTTGAAATAAAACCTTTTTTAAAAAATATTAATACCCTATAACATGAAAACGAATCAATAGCCGACAAATTTTTTCTAGTAAAAATTAACACTTTTTTAATTAAATTCTGTCTATCCGAAATTTTGATACTTTACCTAACATTTATTGTAAAAGTAGGAAAAACACCATCATGCATGAACCACATTTCTCTTCTATAATAGTAGGGGTACATTTTCTAGTTCAGTGGGTAAAATAATTTGTTGTAAAAAGTTTCGATAAATTTCTTCGTTTAAAGTGGTTACTGGGTTAATCAAATCTCAGTAACATTACCAACCACTTGGAAAAGATGGAAAATATTAAGAATCTAGGGTGGGTTGCTGATACATATGCGCAAATTGTTTATTTTGCAAATATATTTAAAATCTGCATTTAATTACAGAACAAGTCATTTTTATATCACCTAATTTTTTGTGTTGTTTATTTTAGGCGTACAAATTTAGCCTCATTAGAGTGGAAACGCCACTGATTTTGGTAGTGAATGGCAAAAAAGTCAGTAGAGACTTACAGGCTGGCGTTCAAATGTCGATATTCAAAAAATTCGACTAACAGTGATTTTAAATAATATTTATAATATTAGTTGATATATCAGAATGAGACTAAAAGTGCAATTAAAACATTAAAAACAGCTTTAACTGATACGATTGTCAACTGATATAATCAATAACGTTTCCAAAAAGATGCTGGAAGATGTAAGTTTTTTACCACATTTATATAGACACAGTACTCCTATATTTTCAAAGATAATTGAAATTTTCATTCGTTTTGGTTCTATGTAAATTTGCCAATTGAATTGATTAAAATTTGGATTTTGTCTTTTTTAAGTCATATTAGATATTAGAATAAAATGAACCTAAATCTATTATGAAGCTAAAGAAATATTTATAATTGTGTCTGGAAAATGTAGTAGTATTTTCTATTAACTAAGGTAAATGCATATTTTTTTTACTACTGGCGTATATAAATGTGGTTTAATTCACGTGTGGTGAAAATATAATGATGCCAAAAAAACAATGTCACCGATTTTTTTAAAATTTATTTTGTACTGTATACCATATTTAATTCGATTAACGTTTCTTTTATAATGTAATAACATGTTTAATTGATATATTTTTAATTTTTTTATACAAAATTAATTACTTTTATAATAAAATTTATTTACCTGTAAAATATTACGTTTTAATCCTGACCTATTTATTTACGGAATTTATTTTTCTTTTTGTTTGGTTAACACAAAAGTTTTTTTAAAAATAACGATGTCGGTTGTACTTAAAAAATGATCAATTAGGGATCATAAGTGACAAATTGCATTCAATAGTCAAATATTTATAGTGAATTATTTCTCGTACCATCTCAGTGTCAATGGGGCTAACAAATATTCACTCTGGGTTGTCAGATTACTATCTCTGTTCTTGTATTTCTTTTGATTTTAGAGAAACAGATGTTTGGATAAGTAGGAGTGTTGCCAGTTTGGAGGTTTTTATGCTAAATCTGAAGTGTTTGACATGTAGTTCCAGTAACTGGTTTTAAAGGCCATACTTTTTTTTACTGTATATGGTGGTTCAAATTGGTTTGTTTTTGAGGGAGGTTACAGGTGGTTCTATCATAGACGACTTCTGGGCCCTTTTTTGAGAAAATAACAATGGTGTAAACCGTATCTCTCTATCTCTTACCGTTTTTGAACTACAGAGTGTTTCAGAAACCCAGTGGTACTGAAAAATACCCTGTAGCTTCTCAAAAACATTAACAGATAGAGAGGTGTGGTTTACACCATTTTTATTTTCATGAAAAGACCCCAGACTCGTCCATCATTTTTGGTGTATCTATAACAGAACCACCCGTTTCCACCCCACAGCGGCGGCTGGTAAGATTTCAGGTATGTCATATCCCAATAACTAGACATGGGATCCAAACTAAATTTTATAATACACATACTGTGGCTACATAGACAACTTTTGTAGGAGAACCTTTTTGTAGTTTGGGAAAAAAGGTGAAAAAAATCGCTGCCTCACCTAGGAATTTCCAGATCGGCTTCTTTCATTTTAGTGACATATTTATTTTCATAAATTACACGTAATTTTATCGAGGTATTTCAAATTTAATTAAAAACTAGTGACATTTGTAGAATTTATAGCGTTTTGAAATTTATAATTTATTAAAATAGTTTATAAAAGAAATTAAAAACGCTATTATAAATTCTACAAGGCATTAGTTTTTAATAAAATTTTAAATACCCCGATAAAATTAGATCTAATTTATGAAGAAAAAAAAATAGTTCACAAATATTAAAGAAGCCCATCTGGAAATTTCTAGGTGAGGCAGCGGTTTTTTTTCCCGCAAACTGCAAAAAGGCTCTCCTTCTACACAAGTTGTCTATATAGCCACAGTACATATATGCTAAAGTTTGGTTTGGGTCCCATGTCTGGTTATCGAGATATGCCATCTGAAATCTCACCAGCCGAGCTAATACGAGGTCTGGCTATTAAATAACGAGACTGCGCGCCTAGAGGGCGCCCTAGACGTGTGGGGTAAAAAACGAGTAGTGCGTTGGGTATCTAGATATCTTGTCTATGCACGTCCCAAAACACGTTTCCGTCACTATGACAGTATTCGTGCAGTAGCGGTTTGAAACGAACGTGTTTTTTTCTCGTGCCGAAAAGCATGTGTGACGAAAAACAGGAGCAACGTATCAATCTCAAATTTCTCGTTAAATTGAAAAAATCTCCGACTGTGTGCTATAAATTGTTGCAAGAGGCCTATGGGGACAATTCTCTATCTCGTCTGGCGTGTTTTTGAGTGGTGTAAGCGCTTTAATGAGGGCCGAGAGAGCACTGAAGATGACCAGCGCCCAGGTCGCCCTGTGACTGTGTCAACTCCGGAAACAGTAACCAAAATCAACCAAATTGTGCATGCAGATCGTCGAGTGAGCATCCGGATGATTGCCGAGGCTGTAAACGCCGATAAAGAAACGGTTAGACAAATTTTACATGAGGAATTACACATGACAAAAGTCTGTGCAACGGGTCTGCTCAGATTTTTTTGAAAGGTTAGAAGAAGATCCCGGGCTGATGAAAAACGTTATTACTTGCGACAAAACGTGGATTTTTCAATACGATGTTGAAACAAAACGAAAATCGATGCATTGGAAGACGCCTGAATCGCCCAGAATCAAAAAAGCAAGGATGTCCAAATCAAAATTCAAGGCAATGTTGATCGTTTTTTTCGACATTAACGGTATCGTGATGACTGAATGGGTTCCAGAGGGTCAGACTGTCAACCAGACTTACTATTTGTCAGTTTTGGCAACACTGCGAGAACGAGTTCGTAAAAAATGACCCGAGTTATGGAAGAACAACTGGTGGATTTTGCACCAGGACAACGCACCTGCCCATAACGCGCTATCTGTGAAGCAGTATTTGGCCAGTAAGCGAACTCCAGTGCTCGAACACCCGCCGTACTCACCAGATTTGCCACCGTGCGACTTTTTTGTTTCGAAGATAAAATTTGCTTTGAAGGGGACCCGATTTGAGTCCATGGAAGCGGTAAAGCAAGAACACAACAGAGCTCCTAAAGGCAGTCACCAAAGAAGACTTCCAGCACTGCTTCGATCAATGGAAAAAACGTATGGAAAAGTGTGTGGCGAGGGGAGGGGAGTATATTGAAGGGGAGCATTCGAATGTAGAATAATTTTTATAATAAAACCCTTTTTTGTAACCAGTCTCGTTATTTAATAGCCAGACCTCGTATAAATCAATTTTCCTACAATTCCTATTAATGAAGTCTTATGTATGTTTTTAAAGCTAGATTTCTAGGTAAATTTACTAGCAACACTTCACATTATTGTTTCAAAATTTATTTTTGTTCAAATAGAATTTTGTAAAGATCTGTTAGAAAAATCCTGTATAAGATTTTATACAGACTACATTAATGCAGAAATTATTGTATTTCTAATATTTTTTCGCTAAGGACAAAAGTACAAATTTCAATCAACTTATTTTGTAATATGATCATAAAGAGCAATACGGTTTTTCAAACATAAAAAAGTGGCTTAACCGTTTGCATAAAACACTAGAGAAGTTTTAGTAGGTTATTCAATATGCACTATAAATGCCGTCGTGGTGCTCTCTTGTATATTAAAATTATGACTGTTGCCAGTGTACGTGTTGTTTGCGGAACCCTGGATTGAGTTTCAGATAACCAGAAGCTACCTGTTCAAACAGGGTAGTAGAATTTATTAAACAAGAGGTTTCACGGTTTTACAATAATTTAGAAAACCTGATGGCCTAATATAAATTAAAACCAACGGGAATATTTAATATGGATGAAACGGGCTTAAAGGCAACACCATCATTAAGCAGTATTTCCCTACAGGGTTGCGTAACTACGCTCTTGTACGAGTGTTCATATATTTTTTTCTATTATTATATATTTGCGCTATCCTTTTAGTATTTCCATAGATTTGTAAATTATTATATTATATTTTTATAAAGAATTGTTAGCTCAACGTCTTCTCTTTTCACAAATTTGGTTTTCCGTTCGGTTCTTTTTCCTATGTCAAAATATATTTATTGTGTATAACTACAATGAAAAATACATCAACGTATACACAAAAAGTCTAGACACAGATAACTGATTATATCCTTCCTTTTACATCTATGGTGATACCAAAATTTATCTGATAAGTTTCAGTAATCAAGCATGAATATTTTTGATATTTAAGATTCAATTTACTTTCTTTTGTAGCAATTGCAAGAATTTTTTGTAATAACTACTACGTATTTGGTAAGATCTTTGTTGAACTTGGCCCAGTTGTACTCGTGACACTATAGTGTCACGAGTTACAACTTTTACTTTTATAAAAGTAAAATCTCTATTAAAAACTTTAATTTAGCTGTAAAGCACATCAGTATTTATAATAAAATGTAATGCAAATTTTAATCAACTTCCACAGCATTTCTACATATTTTGGATAGCGTTGCATGTAATTTTTGAATGCATCAGTGAGCACTGACTCAACATTTTTTTTTTTATATATAAGAACGGATTAGAGAAGAAAATATTAAATTTCAAACACTTGGGCAGCTAACCTACTATTAATTTTGTTTAAATAGAATTTTGATACAACAATATGTACAGGGTGATTCAAATTGATATGTTTTTGAGGAAGGTTTTGGGTGGTTCTGTCATAGATAGAGCAAATCTGATGGACGAGTCTTGGGCTCTTTTTTTGAAAATAACAGTGGCAAAACCGCATCTCAATTTGAACAACCCTGTACACATATGTAAATGGTTCATTTTGATTGCTTTATTTCATTCTTTTTACATATTTTTTTTAAGATACTCCATCCAAATGCGATACATACACTTCGGTACTTACTGTTTGAAACAAAATCTACACGTTTATTGCTCATCTGGACAGAAACAAGCATAATTTGATGTAATATCACTGGATAACTATTTGAAGTAAACTTTTAATATTGCTCAAAAAATGGCATAGAAACATTCTTAAAGACTCTTTTTATATTGATATTTACCATTACTATTTGTATGTTTTTGCACTCATGTCTGTTTTTATTATAGTCATTACATTCCTTCCAACAAGATAGTCACATTTGTTAAAACTTCTAAAGTATCAAATAACGTCATCTAGAGGCACAGGCTACACATTATTATTCGGCTATTAAACAGCTTTAAAATATATTTTTAATTTTTTTTCTGTTATTGATTGTTCTGTTTTAACTCTTTTTCGGATATCTTTCATTTTTCAATAATTATTTCAAATTACAAAATGGATACTTACCTACATGGTTTTAAATTGAAATGAAAACAAATATATTTTTACATAAAATCAATTAACGGTCACAGAATTATAAATTTAATTAAACAAAACTGCAAAACTTTTATAATTGATTCTCCTGAAGCCATTGTTTTGAGTTGTTCGGTGACTGTTTTCTTTGTGATGGGTGATGCGATTCCAACTCTTCTTTTGAGAAAACACAATTTAAATTTAATATCGCATTTTTTTATATCTTCAGTTGCTGTTATTTTGTTTCTTAGTTAGATTAAGTGATACCGTATCAACTCTGGTAACCTCGTACACCAAGAGAATAGAATTCCTAAATGACGTTTAAATTTAACACTGTGCTAAAGTTGACTTCCAAAATTGTAGAGAGTGACTAATTGCTAGCTTGTAGACAAGCCTGACGGGCGAAGCGTGCGAGGAGCAACATTTCATAGACTTACTAAATTTGAAGACAATCAGATATAAAAGATATACAAAAATGACAAAAATAATTGCATTACATAACATTCATTATTTTTAGAGTAGAAACAATGATATAACAGTTTTTACAAATTTTGAGGCGTTAAATAATAAAAATAAGAAGAATGATTTCAAAATTTAAAGTTTTTATCTTGTATTATCAATTACCCAAGGTCAAAAATAATAGAGAGTGACTAATTCACAACACAGAGATGTGTATGGAAGATACGGGTGGTATGATTACCTAAGCGTGCCACTTGAGAAGAGAAAGCACACAAAATTATCAAAAATAAGTTGACGTCGGCTGAACCTAGCACATTAACAGTTTACTTTAAATGTGCCTCCTGTGTCATCCTCTCTACAAATTAGAATGCCCACTGCCACTCACTTACACCTACCTGATGCTCATTCTGCAGATATCACACTTAAGCCTTGTCCTCATGGACGCGAAATTCACGGACTATTGCACGAGTTTTGCAGCTTCTGTTTTAATTATTTATTGCAGGAAAATCTCAACTTTTGACAATTGCAATTTGCAAAACTATCAAACACTACAAATATTATTGCCCTTTTCATTATTATGTGGTGTTAATAAATTTGTTTTGAACTTCTGATAATCTACCATGGCAGCTTCATGAGGATGAAAATGATAGAAAATGTAGTTATAGGTAGTTGACAAAATTTGTTACAATAGATTAAATAAATCGCGCAAATATTTGCTAACTCCGCATTCAAAAGGACAAAAGGCTTTAGAATTTATACATACTATTCATTATTGGTTACTATAATGGTCCACATTAACATTTATTATATCATATCGCATCGCTTTCCGTATGACGCGTTCATACGCCCATATTTTGTCAAAATTTAATATATTCTTTGATCCAGATTCTTATTTTTAATATTTATTTTAAATAGTTTCTTCGTCATATCACTTTTGTCCTTTCTATCAGTATACTCTTTTCGATTTCATTTATACGGACTTAGTTTCATCGTGTAAGATATAGCAATAGAATTTTTTTTTGTCAAAAACTCATTTTAAAAATAAAATCTTCCTTTCCCGACCGAGTTTCCATCACTTTCCGTTTCACGGTTGTACTTCTTTACCACTTTTTTATTTGCACACATATGCTATTTACGTACAATTTTGTTAATGAAATGCATATTTCAACATCACACTCATATTTTGACCTCACGCTCTAAACTCTTCGTACATGTCATCATCCGATATTCCTCACTTGTTAAATTAGGACGATTTTGAGAATACGTTGTAGAGCTACAATTATTCTCCATTCTTAAGAATACAAAATCACTAATAAAATTAATTACATTCATAATTAAATTAGCGAAAAGATATAGCCGAAATTTTGCCCGTCTGAACGATATACCCGCCCATGATAGCGCTGGAAATGAAACAGTTGGATTCGACAATTCGTTGCAGTCAATCAAAAGCTGCAGCATATGCGTACTTACTGCAGCAGAAGCTGTGTAATCGGGTATGCTCTGTGAGCAGGTTTATAACATGAGTCACTCTCTACAATTTTGAAAGTCAACTTATACTCAGTACTATAAACAATACTAATACGTATTGTCATCGTATTATGCAACTCAACATACAGATAATAAAATTTCATGATGTGGGCAATTTTACGGTTTAGCCTTCAATATCAAGTACAAGCATTATAACTAAGACATTAGTATAATCATAACTAAGCTCCAGTTTTATTAAAATTGCCACTGAAGTGTTTCCTTTTTTTTTCTTTTCAAGTTGAGTGTCTCGGGTGTAAGAAGTCGTTGAGGTTATTAAAACGAATATAACAATTAAAAACTCTTTAGTTACACATAAGAATTATAAAAAAGTAAATAAAATAATGATTTCTTGATTCATTTAATTGTTCTCTGTACAAAATCCTGAGTCAAGGTCCTTATTTTATAGTCACTGGGCTTCCTATACGATATGCAGTAAGTTTAATAATTATCACTACACTTATTATCACATTTGAACAGGAAACTGTTTGATAGCAAAACAATTTCCACATTTTAATTATTAGGCAGCCATTTAAGAATCTTGAAAGTTCCATTGTTTAAAGTAACTAAAAATACTTTATGGATAAACCCAAGAGTCAAGGTGAATGCCTGATATATGGCCAAAGAACACTTAAGTACTCGGATAAATTGTATCCAATCAACAACAAAGTACAAATATACAGTAAACAGTACACAATACAAATAATCAGGCATAAATTAATGTACAACGACTATTTAACTTTAAAGAAGAAGACAATCCTTTCTTAAATGACTGTACCTATTGAACTATAAGTTATTTTCCCACAATTTCAAAATATTGTCCAATACTTCTTCGAACCACTTTCGTTTTATTGGATCTTTAAACGCTACAGCAAGAGTTTTCATCTCCATTTTTAAAATTGCTTCGTTTCTCAGGAGATTATTTAAAGTTCCGAGCAGTTTGGCATCGCCTGAAACAGATTAAAAAAATAGATAGTGTGGCATTGTTATAAATCTTCAGTAGATCGGTAATTACTTTAAAAAATAGTCATTAATTGGTATTGTGGGAAAAATTATTTATATTAGTTAAAATAAAAAAAAAACAAGTATGTTAATATGCAAAAGGAGCCTTAATGATCTTTAGTACTTTCAAGTTTTCTTTTTAACTCACCATGGATTTTCAATAAAGATGGATATGTGAAAACATAATAATGATTTCTAAGGACAGATGTGGCCCAGTTTGCGACTGACTTGTTTCCACTGGCCACCAAAATGGATCCCATATGGTCCGCATAGTATGGGCTGAAGAAGTCTGCCAAATTTTCACGGCTTACATTTGTGATACCAGTTTTCTTTAACGTGTCTTTTATAACTTGGTAGTTCTTTTTGTTGAACACAAACACCTGTAACATATAAAAACATTGTTTATTAGGATTCAAAAGTCGAATCTTCATAAATGCATAGTAAACATGATTTGTATACACATTCAGAAACTTTCAAAATTCAGTCTTATCCATATGCAAGAAAGAATGAAATTAATTTTTGTTTTAAGGCAGTTAGACACATAAAATAACAATTTTAAAGTTGGCAGCCTGCATTTGCTTTGTTTTATTTTAGTGTGTTCCATTTCCGTTATTCAAATAAACATAAATCAAATAAATCAGGGCAGATATAGTCTTGGAGCTCGCCTTTCCTCCTCCTGACTATCACCACTATCCAAAGACGTTTTAATAAGCCAATTTTATCTCCTTTCCATAAATGTACTGTTGAAATTGGCGTTATAGTTTTAATTTTAAGTGCCGTAGTTAGATTTGAAGAAAAAAATCGCAAAAGTTTTTGTAAAATTCGAAGTAGGTCTTAAAAATGAAAAACAAACTTTAATATCTTGCACTAGAATAGAGTTCTTGCTTCTCCATCTTTTAGAAAAAAACAGAACTAAATCGAATAGTAAATATCATTCTTACAGACCTGTCGTATCGGTTTGAATTGGATCACACTTTAGAACATAAGTTTATTATTTTACATTCTCAATTTAAATTAAATATTTAAAAAAATACCTGTTTCAATTTTAACAGTTAATAGAAATAATTTATAACATACAGTGTGTTCAAATTTGATCTGGAACACTTGACTGGATAGTGCGATGTATTTACCGAACATATTACGCTTGCCATATTTCAGTGGTGGGCTATGATTTTTTTTTGTAATTAATTTTTACAAAAATCATAGCAATTTTTCTTATCACAAATCTGAGAACGTAGCATTGCTCCAAATCCCTTAAAACACGAAAAACCCAAATTTTAAAAAATTATCTTCACTAATAACTTTCACAAAACATTAAAGTTGTGTGAAATAGCAGAAAAATGTTTTGGTTCGGTCACGTAGGCGGCTACGAAGAAACATTTGGTAATATTGAATTTGAATATTATTTTTGGTTTGGTCAAATCGCTAATATGATTTTTGTAAAAATGTTTTTCGAAAAAATCATAGCTCGCCTCTGACTTTACTGAATATGGTCATAGCACGCCACTGAGTTGGTATATAGTGAGCGTAATGTTCGCTAAGTACATCGAGGAGGCTCCTACTTCCAAAAAAAATCACGCAAATCGCACAATTTAGTCAAATGTTACAGGGGTGTTCCAAACCGAAATTTTTAGTTACGCCACTGGCGAGGGCACAGCTTATGGGTCGAGGTAGTTCATTTTTATTGTTTTCGGCTGAACGATAAATTAGTATGGTAATTTGACAGGATATCTGTGTAGGACGTGTTTAGGCTAGACTCAATTTGTCACACAATATTTGTTTTAATGAAAAATACACAATTTTATATTTATTGAAAGTCTTTCCTAGTTTTGCAATTAATTAAGGGTATAAATGTTCGGCCAAACAGTGCAGCTTTTATCAGGCTCCGCCCATAAGCACCTTCACGGCAAATTTAACTTGCCCCTGTAAGTTAGGCAATTGTATACAGAAATTTAGCAAAACATGTCTTCTTGGCGGACAGATTTCATGAATATAAATGCAAAAAATTGAGATATGAGGCAATTGTCTGTTATATGAAGACTTGATTTACTAGCCTACAGCTTTCTTTTTTGATAATAGTGCCTAACAACGTCTCACCGCACTCCTAAATGTGGGCAATATTGCGACCGAAATATTGTTCAGATCTAATTTTTTGATATGAATATGAAAAAGCGCGTGGGCGTCTAAAAACGGCTTTGTAAAATTGCGAACATTACAGCCTTAATTGATACCTATATCAACTAAAAAGTTGTTCTCTTATGTCAATTAAAAATATATAAAATATTAGTCTGAGAAATCAAAAAATGGTAGCTACCTCATGATTGATTTTGTCCAAAATGCAAAAAAATATATAATAAATATCTGAACAGGCATCACAATAACGGAAAATTTGGCAGTTTCTTGAACAATTTTTAAACAAGTATTCAGAATGTATGAATGCAAAGTCAACTATTTTAAGAAATCGACGATTTTGATTGATGTTTTCATATTAGAACGGTTTTTAACAAATTCACAAGCCAGCTATTTATTCATTTTTAAGTATTTAGATAAACTTAATTTTATTATTTGGACTTTGCACGTAAGTAGCATTATCTAATTAGTTGTTAATAAATACGGTATAGCCAACACGTTGAAATCAGCTATCAGGTTTTTCAGTAATTATGCCACTTAAACTATTTTAAGATATTGCTGTTTACAGTCGACTTAATTGCCGTTTGTATATTACCGTATCGTTATGCCGGTAATTATTAGAGTTTATAGATCATTACATAGTATAAACAAGTTACATGTTCTTTAAATACACACAAGTTAATTGCGATGTTACGAATCAAAAGAAAGTGAAACGTAAACGTAATCCACAAATTTTAAAAAGTCGCAATATCTCGAAAATCATCGCAGAAGTTATTTTTATAAACATCTAGTAACATTAAGAATATATCTATGTAAAACCCATTCTCCTTTCTTTCGATTGATAGTTTCAACTCCTATTTTTGCATTGTTTTACAAATAAACCATTTTATCGGTTTTTATCACCAACTAAACATTTAGTATGGATATATAATTCAGCATATCAGCGTTCTTAGTATGCCGCATAAGATAACGTAATTAAAAAACGGAAGTCAACTAATAATGCAACCCAGAACGTTCACTGGCAGTTTTCTAGATGCTGACTACTTTGAAAATATTGACTGCATTGTGGTTTTCGGATTTATCTGATTGCAGTAATTACTGTGCAACTGATAAAGATATGCTTTCGTGGTCCAACAACATTCCGTCGACTTTGAATGTTGTTTTAACAGTATTACAGTAACATACATTGTTTTAATATTGTTCTTTCTATATTGAATACAATGAGCACAAATGCTAGCACATAATGCTAAAATACAGGGTGTTCCAGAATGATGGTCAAATATTTTACCAGTGTGTTCCACAAGCCATTTCAGGGGGGGATCTTAATATAAAATTTTTCAATTTGGGTCCTCCCTGTTGAGATATTCGAGTCTTAAAATGGCGAAAAAAAATAGTTTTTTTATTTTTTCTTAGAAACGGTTGCACTTAGAAATTTCAATTTTGGTACACATTATCAGCTAGTCAAAGGCTATTTTGTGCTGTACAACAGAAAAACATCAACATAGCAACCGCCTACTGCGGTTATCAGTAACCGGTGACGAAAAGATGCTTAGAGTCAAGAAAAGTATTTTTATTTTTTTCCGCGCAAACTGTTGGTTGTATGAAAAATTTACAAGAGGGAAAAAAGTAGTCAAATTAGGTATAGTGCTTGTTGAAATCGGTTATTGCAGGAAAAAGTTCTGAAAGAAATAAATCTAGGGGTTGCTTATTCCCGCCCTCTAGAAACATAAGCCAGAAACATAAGCTAAGGAATAGACACCACCACAAAATTGCCTTTGACTTGCTGATAATGTGTACCAAAATTGAAATTTCTAAGTGCAACCGTTTCTAAGGAAAAATAAAAAAAATATTTTTTTCCGCCATATTAAGACTCGAATATCTCAACAGGGAGAGCCCAAATTGAAAAATTTTATATGAAGATTCACCCCTGAAATGGCTTGTGGAACCATCATTCTGGAACACCCTGTATAACGATTGACCAAAAAAAACTTCTATTACTGAAATAAATATTTAAGAATACGTATGATTTAAATGTTATTTAATAACAATAATACTAATTTAATGGAGAAATGTGCTTTCTGAACCTCCTGACAATAATAAAATCTGTTTTGCACTATTCACGCACGATATAGTCTTGCCGCCTCTCCGCCTGAAACTGGTAACCTGGTAAACGGTTGATAGGATGTCTTTGGGAAAAAAGGGTCGATTTTTATTTTCTATAACCCCCCTTTAAGTTATCAACATTTATATGGTACTTCCGGTTTTCTCGGCAATAACGTCACCTCTCATATTTTAAATGGAACACTAATATTTTTGTTACATATCGAAACAGGTAAATTCTGAGTCAGATAATATGGCACAGTGCCTGTCAAACCTTCACAGGTCGTTCAAAAACGAAAAAAACCTCATTATACTGAATAAAATATTTAAGGTCTTGAAATAGTGTTTTCTACAAATACAAGTAATTTTAGACATTTAAGAACTGAATAATATAGAGTTTAGCAAATAACAAGAATGTTATCTCATGCCACCTGCGAATACAAATTCAAAGGTACCTAAGTAAAATCAATATATAACGTCAGAAAACGATCTATCCAGCAAATGTTTAGGTACTGAAATCTTTCAAAATATGTATTTTTTTAAATTCAATTTTAGATAGATAGACATTGTTATAACATTTTACTTACATAATTCTGCATATTATGATTGTTCACTTTCGTTTATAAGTATGTGAAAATAATTCTTAAAATGTGGGGTTAGAATAGCGAAATAACGTGTGTCATAGGTACAAATGCATTTTAAAAGTTATTATATTATTTGAGGAGAGTTTAAATAGTAAAAGTGGATACACAAAATATCAGTAATTTTATTTTTAATATTAATTTTGCTCTGTGTTTTATTTTTTGAGATTCCTGTACCTAAAAAACACCACAAATTTGATCATTTTACGGCGAGAAATACGGCGACCTTAACAATACATATGATTTAATAACAAGTGCAAACACATATTTTATTATTGTGTTGTATTTTATGAGGTTCAGGGAGTACATTTCGATCATTTACTCGATTAAATTAGTGTTATTACTAAATTGAAAAATTTAAATTTGATGATCTTCGCAATCCATTTTTTAAAAAAATACTATAAGTTTTCCTTAAGAAAGTCACAGTATTCTACTGAAAATGCATACAATTATAACAAAAATAGATCCTGCTACAACTGTCAAAATTACGATTTGTAGTTTAGATATACTCGCGTCAAGAATTCAGACGTCTACGTCACGGCTGACGTTACACATTTATTTTGATTGTCAACGTTATTTTCGTTATTTGGTCGCGTTAAAAACAATCATTTTTTGCAATTTAGTGCAATATACAGTGTGGAAGAAAAGTATGGAATAAATTCATTACTTCTAACAACGAAGTTTCATGAAATTATATCCTCGGACCCGTCGATTTTGCTTATTAAAAATATTCTTGTAGTTGTAGAGCTTAACTTGCTGAATTCAAAAATGTATAATTTCAACACTTTATTCCTTCAACTTTCTGAAAAAAAAATAATAATAACCGATCCAATAAAATCGGGTTAAAAAAAATGTGAATATTCCCATTTGTGTCTGTGATGGGCTGGTTGAGAGTAAGGTGGATACCTATAGTGAATTCATCGGCAGTATCACAAAATAAGGGCTCTGCATTTTTAAAACAATTTAACCATAAGTAACTAATTAATTAATTAAATTCTCGTTGCCTCAATCGTATTTGACCCCCTAATTTATTATTTTCTTTTATTAGATTGCATGTTAAAATATTACATCTTTTGATAGCAAAAACAACAAATTAAATCAAGTCACCTCAGAAACTGTTTCTGGTAGCAGCGTTTATTGGACCGTTTATTATTTTTTTTCTCGGAAAGTTGAAGGAATAAAGTGTTGAAATTATACATTTTTGAATTGAACAAGTTAAGATCTACAAGAATCCGATGAATAAATATAGGGGTTCTATTTCAAAAAATATCCGATGACGTCATCACGTGAAAACAATTGAACGTCGGAAATGCGTTGGTATAGAAAAATGAGTCTTTTTAAAAAGCAAAATCGACGGGTTGGAGAAAATTTCATGAAACTTCGTTGTTTTAGAAATAATGAATTTATTCCATACTTTTCTTCCACACTGTATAATGCAAACTTTTATTATAGTATATAGTTTTATTACTATCAGTTACAGTTTCTAAAATATGTTTTAATGAAAATATAACGAATTATTCATTTGTTCGTATTCGTATGACGTAAGTCGTCTGAATTCTTGTCGCGAGTATACTATTGTATTCTAGTATCTGACACAGTTTGTATTTTGTAACAACGTAAGAAATGACATGATCTACTCCCTTAACATTTACCAAAGTTCATATTATGAACTTTGCATTTACTCAGCCCTACTACTCATAACAACCAATCTGTATGGTTTTTAAGTTTTTAGCCAACTTTAAAGTATTCATTCTTTTAAAGCATCGAAAATGATGTTGCAGATAGACTTTTTGAAATGTATGTTTCTTGTGGACACATGAAAATAAGTTAATTTTAGTGTTTACCTATTTATCTCCTAAATGCTATGAATCACGTTAACGGAATCCAGACCTTCCGGAGTGCAGAGTTCAAAAGCAAGGTCTCTATTCAGGGCAACATAACTTACATTATTTTTTAAATTAGATAACCCCATTGAAGTTATTATTTACTACGCGATGGAATGAAGTGCGCCTCAAAAATATTGCGTCTTGAAATATTCAGATTTTATTGACCACGTATTTAAATTATAATATGCAATAGATTTTTTGGTCTTCCAGCCAGCAAAGATTCACCTAATAAGTTGCTATAAGACACAAATTAATTATATATATCTACAAACAGGTATACTTAATTCAAGGTTAGGTAATATAAATATTAAAGGAGCGTAAGTCATTTGGATGAATAAAATAATCATATTTTTATCTGAATTATTTTTATGTGGTATTATTTAACAATCCTAGGTGATTTCCATAAACTTATTTTTGCCCGACAAAAAATTAGAATCGTCACAATTAAAAATAAATAGGAACAGAGGTTTTGGAAAGGAATGAAATTTTGAATCGAAAACACACACTATACAGGGTGATTCAGAACATATCTAAAAAAATTTGGGAATAGATGCGTCATGAAAAATTGAGACAATATCGTAAAAAAAGTTTTTGTAAAATCCCTATAGTGACGAGTAAAAAATTATTGAAGGTGTAGTATTTTCAACCTTTACATCGCTGGGCTACTAATACTGATATCAGATTACTTTTTGTAGGTATTAACGTTTTTTGATGCGTTTTTACATTACTTTTTGCCAAATTGGTAGGGGTGTAGTGCAATGCGAGGGAAATTTGAAACCATCTCCGAAGAGATAGAGGTCCAGGATGTTCACGGCGTATTGCAGCACGAGGTTCAATTATATACGTACAATGTACAGCGTGTCCAAGTTTTAATACCAAGGTATTGGACGAGGAGGACCGGTACCATGGCCGCCACGATCTCCTGACTTTAAATCATTTGGACTTCTCTTTGTGGGGATATTTAAAAAATGAAGTGTATCGTACAGAAGTGAATAAATACCTTCTATTGTATCTAACGTATCATAGCTGCTGCCAATAACTTACGGTTTTAAAACGGATAAGAAGCAGAAACTTTTGTGTTTGTAACAACTGGATAAGACGGGCCCAAGATTATATTAGGTTTGTTTTAGCAGCAGTTGCAAACTGTTTGGAAACTATCAGAAATGTCCGTCCAACTATTTATTGCGTCAAATTCAATGGTAACGCGTTCTCAACTTAACTGGTCGAATATTTCTGACAGTTTCCAAACCGTTTTCAATTGCTGCAAAAACAAGCCTATTGTAACAGCAGGTACCTACGTCAAGCTATTTTAGTAATTACCCACAAATTTTATTAATAATTAATAGGAACAATGATGGCAAAACAGTTGAATTTGCTATATAAAACAGGTTTTTAGATAAGTTCTGAATCACCCTGTATTTTAAACACACACTATATTTAAACTGTTTTCGTGTTTCATGTAGCAGTTCTAAAATACTACACCAAGTGTTCCATCTTTCCGGTTGTAGGTATGTTACCAATTTCAATAACACTTTCTTCTATCAAATACAACACACTATATTTGTCTATTTTTTCATGTTGTGACAGATTAAATTGTTTGTTCCCTGATACAAACTTTGCAGTGGTTAAATTTAATTTTTGGGATTTTTGCGATATCGATTTCCATCAATCATACAAGTACATATTGTGACTAAAACGTATTTCATAGTTATATTAGAAAATAAAAAAATTATAATTTAAGAATTCAATTAAAATAAAACAAAAGTTATATGGACGCAATAAATGTTTAAGCAGTTGATTGAGTATTTACGTTTATGCCTATAATATGATGCAATTTCAATCAGAAATCGGAGAAAATAATAAAAATCAGGTAAAAATTGGTAAAATGTAAACGTAATTTGTCTAAATTTTCAAGGCTTACTTGATTTATATAGGTACCTATTTGAAATCATAGCCCATAAATGAATGTCCCCTAATTAATGAGGTTTTCCAGGTTTCCTCATTCCTGCACTGAATAGTGGTTAGGGCCTACCAATAATACTTACCACCAATACAATACTTAATAATATGCCGCCCCCTCTCCCGCACAAGTCTCCGACTTCTGGGCTAATCCCTGTGATTAGAATGAGGGGTAGAGATATTATTATATTATATATTATTATTATATGTCAGAAGGTCAAATTTCCATATTTTTTTTTAGTTTGTATGAAAGTAAAGTAAAGTTCCATATGATAAAGAAGAAATATGTATACATATAAATTATACAAGTTTCATAGCCTAAACAATACTAATTACTAAACCTAAATACTGAAGATAAGAAATCTTCCTTCATTTAAATTTAAGAACATTACAGATCACACGCAGCTTTAGTTTAAATTTAAAATCCTGTTCTTATCAAAAGCAAAACTCTTAGCGATAAAGTGTCAACGACTTCGTTTAGAGTGAGGTGTTAAAGAAGCAATTAAATTCAAATAACAAAGCATATTAACAAGTTTCATTTTATATAGTTACCTCTGTCTGTTGAAACAAGCGTTAAGGACGATTGTAATCGTTACTGATCTTAAGCAACTCGTATACATATGTCCAATGTTGCTAAAAGGTCACTTTATAATTTGAAATATTCTTATAAGATTGTAAAACTACATGAAAATGACAATGGGTTTTTGTAATACTTAATTTAAATAAACAGAAAAAAATAAAAGGTAAAAAGCTAGTAAAACATAACTTGTGTAATTAATATGTAATGTAAGAGATGCCATGAACCTTGTCAAGAATTAGTTTCGGGTGAAAATGTGAAACATGAAACATCGTTTTAATGTAATTATACAAGCTGTCAGCTTGTTAATTCTCTGAATTATCTTGACATTATATTAAGAAGTAAAAATTTGAAGATTGTTTTCAGTCGGTGTTATTTGATCTAGCATTTTTCTTAGAGATATGTGGGAACGTGGCTTTATTTACTTTTACCGAGATTTATTTTATATTGTACTGTACATACCATACCCTGAGGTAAAAGAAGGGATAAAATAAATATTTTGTTAAAAGAGAGAGACGACATACATGTAAGTACTACAGTTGCTTGTAACTATTAATACTGCAACTATTGCAAGACATTTATTTTCTAAGATGTAGTACTGTTTTGCCAAATACTTCATCCTGGTTTGAGTCACATGGACAATAAAGGTCTATTGAATAAATAATTTCATACACTAAATCGAATATTCTAAATTCTCATTCCAAACTTGACCACTGATATTTAATTGTGATTGTGAATATTGTGATATTGTGATGTTTCAAATTTTCAAAACCTAAAGTGTGAGGATAAGACTGGCATATCATTTTTGACAATATATGGAGGAGTAGAGTTTTAGAAATATTCATCTGAGACACATAAATAATAATGAAAAAGAAACCAAACAATAACATCCTATTAAAATTTTTTGTAATAGGTATGTATGTATATAAAAATCTTATAAATCTCATATTTGGAACTAAACACACACTTTTTTCTAAGTACTTATTCTAAATAGTTTATATTCGGATTTATCATTTTTATGTAGGTATTGTGTAGGTACATCAAATGTCATTCATTTATTTATTCTGAAATTATTATGATTTATTTAAAAACATCTTTTCGTGTTAACTGTGAACAGTATGTATATCACGAGTAGTACATAGGGTTCCAAACGTCAATGGTCATATAAGTAAATAGTTCTCCTTAAATTTGGACAATGATATCCATGTTTTTGACATGTTATTGTGTAACAGGTGATTACTAACTAACATTAACTAGTTGTGGTTCACGGCGCAATGTGGATGTGTCTCATCGACTGCAGATTGATTTACGCTGTATTAAATCCTTATTCAAAGCAACAATTGGCAGATATTATGTACTACGTGAGTATGTGTATACAATATTTGACATACCTAATGCCAATTTACGGTAAATTGTTTGCTTTGACATTTTTTAAATTTACAATATGACAATTTAAACCACATTATGCTTATTGAAAATTGTTTACATTCACGTCCACACGTTACATATTTCAAATACCCTGTACATGACGGAGCAAATCCATCAATATCGGTTCAGCTCTTGTCCGAGTCAACTAAAACATGCACCTAAGCAGATACCGTTTCCGTTCTCACATAAATTGTCGATGTTCGTAGAAGATGAAATGCGTGAAGTCACTATCTCTCGATACATTATAATTAGTGGCCTTTGAAGGTAAACTAGTAGGCTGTTACCTCAGATAATATATTGTGAAATTAAATCCAAACGCTACCGAGAAAAAGTTTAAAAGTTAATGGTGCGACGACCATTTAGCTGAGGAAGAACACGACTATAATGTATATCTAATATTTATTTAAATTAAAACAGATATGTGATAAACTACATATATTTCCATAAGAAGGTAGGTATGTATTATGTAACTTAACATTTACGACCTTGTTTTCGAATTGTTAGATATTATTAAATTTCGTTAATGGATTTTATTGGATGGATACATTTTGGTAGTCACAGTAAAACGTATGTTAATATATACGTGTAATCATCAATTTACTAATAGGTATTAGGTCTGTTCTTGCAGCAGTTGAAAACGGTTTGAAACTATCAGAAATATTCGTCCAACTACTTATTGTGCTAAATTGACAGGTAACACGTTCTCAACTTAACTGGTTGAATATTTCTGATAGTTTCAAACCGTTTCCAGCTGCTGCATGAACAGACTATAATGACTTTACGGTAACATTTAGTGATAGATTTAGGTTTTAAACTGTTCTCGAAACTGTTACATTGTTTCCAACCAAAACCTTTGCTTCAAAAATGTTGATAATATTTAAGAGCTGCAGTAGGATTATAGATATATAAGTTGATTGAAGTTGAAATTCAAAGATTGTTTTCATCAACTGTTTAAATAGACTGAAGGAGAGCGATAGCATCATTAGGAATTATTTTTTACTTTTTTCAAATTTTGGTAACAACCAACCCTTAAAGTGTGTCGTAACGTTATAATTACATCGACTATAATTTGATATAGTATGATTTTTCGGGTTGTTCTGCCGTAATCTCGGTAACTCGTCGCTACCAGTAACAGAATTAAAGTGCACATCCCTAGCCTTAGGTGGGATTCTTTAACCAGTCCTTGTTTTTCCCGGGTTAGGCTCTCTGGGAGCAACCCATATATTGTTATTAGTATTACGACGAACATTGCCAAATTAAAATAATAAAATACAATACCAACAAAACTGCATTACGAAGAAGTAGAAGCCTTATTAACGTAATCTGTTTCTAATTTATTTTTGTATCAGTTTCAATGAAGCAAACAATAGAAATTTTCCTAAATTTTGTTCAAATGCGTAACGACAATAATGCAGTCCGTCACTTTTTAGTTTCGACGAATTTAGATCGAAACAGTTGTGATTCGATATTATAACAAAGATATTTAGGGCATATTAGATTATTATTATCTTTTGTATCTAATATTCGTATAATGTTTGTGAGCATATGTAAAACAAAAATGGGTAATTTTAGTAGACCAGACCGTAATCTTTTAGATTTTCTTGAGGAGTCGATTTGGACATCTTTAAGTGCGTTAGATGAAACTTGATTCGAAGGTGTACAGAGTAGAATGTATGCAAAGTAACGACAGTCATTTGGACACATAACTATGTCAAACTTTATTCTGTGCTGTGAAAAAAGCCACATTAAGTAGGTATGCTATAGTTGTCTGTTGGTTGCTATGTTTGATTCCATCATTCTGTTACGGTTGGATAGTTAAAAAAATAGCTAAGTCAGTTTAATACAATTTATCATAATAGCAAAATAATTGTACTCATGCCGAACTGACAGATCACAGACACAAAGCTTTCTATATCGCGATTCGGCGATAACGATATGTTGCAAACACGGAATTCCAGGGAACAACTACTCTGCTTATTAATGACCCGACTAGCATTGAATTACACCTAGAAAAAGTATAACAAACAGCTAAAGTCAATCTTTAGCAGCCTACCAGGCATATACCGGTTTCGAGCTGATTAGCTCTCATCAGTATGTCATAAGTGAGGTATCTGACGAATAACCTTAGTTGTATATGGACATAAACATTGGTATATCCGAAAGAAATACCCCTATAGCAGAAATATACATGAGAACGAAAAATAACGCCTCTATGAACGTACTGGATTACCTAGATAAAGATGTACATATTATGCAACAATCTCGGTAATAACCAATAAGTAAATGATCATTATATAAATAACTGTCTTTTATAATGTCAATTTCGTGACCGCAAATGTACGATAAAAACGCAACCATTAGAAGTTACGGTCCACACTTAAAACGTTTTTACGGTTCAAATCGACCTTTTTATGAAGCGCTGGAAGCTGAGAGGAGTGAAACATAACGGATTTTCCAGTCAGGTGGATTTGCATAATTGCTGCAAAAAATGTCAGTACTTATGTTTATTTTTGCAGTGAGTCCCAGCCGTCCGTCGGCGCTTACGGTTATAAATAGTAATTTAGAAGCGTACTGGTTGCATTTGTATGCCGTAATTACTGCATGGTCGGTCTGAAAGAAAATAAATAAAGGAGTATCAACGGTTTTTTCGCATCCGTTTAAAAAACCTGTTAGTGTCCTGTCTCGAGTAATATCGCGAAAATAAAAAGCAACTAGTAAACGGACAGTGAGATAATGCACTGAAACAAATATGGTTAACGCAAGAGTTAACGATGTACCTTCGCCGCAATATAAAAGTTTCCACTCTAAATCAGTATCACAATTTGTTTAAATTATGAAGGCTCTTAACCTCTTCTCAGTCACACATGTGCCCGAACAATAATATATTATTCACCGAGCATATAATGATGGCTGTAATTCACGAAGGAGAAGGTTACAGCACGGCTCGAGCCGTAGGCGACTGTTGTAAATCACTCGAATAAATGAGAGCTATTATAATATATATTATATGCAAGTAGAATACTATATTTTGTCTACGACTATTAACAATATTTTTTGCTAACTCTTTAACGAAAACATTAAACAATATTTTGACACTCATAACATGAACATGACATAACATACAATTCAAAACTGTCAAAACACTATAAGACTTGACATTTGTCGTTCACTTGATACATTTAAAAAAGCAAATAAAACTTTAATTAGTAAATTTCATTCGGAAAACAGGAAGCTCTGGTTCAAATCATCAAATGCTGACACCGGATAATATCTGTTTTGTTAGTTTATTCACGATTCTATGAAACCAGTGAATAATTATTTCATTATTCATTAGTGAATAATGTATATTATTATTTAGGAAACACATGTATAATGAACATTTTATAGGATAGACGTGGACAAAAAATAATTACTGACACGAACAAATCATTGGTGCCTTCCAAAATTCCTATTAATAGTCTACCAGCTTACCCCTTATAAAAGTATTATACGTGTTAGGTTAGAAACCATAATGTTGCAAGTCTGAGAACAAAATAGGTGATTTCCTAGATTTTACTGAATAATTATAATTTTGTTTAAAATTATAAAATATAGTTTCCTCGTTTGATGTTTTTCCCGAAAAGTGGTAAAACGATACGTATCTGAATCTTATGGAAGGAGTTGAATCTCCCTTTGTCCATTCAAGAACGCATATCACAATGAAATCAAGGCCAAAAATCGCATGACCCTAGTTTGTATATCAGGGTATGAGGACGATGGAAATAGTGTAAATTGTTCTTTATTGTATGTTTAAACATTTCAGTTGATGATAGTACACACTGTAGTATTATGTTTTTGTGAATTTAATTTCTCTGTAAAATAAAGTGCGTTATGTAATTATTTCATGTTATATTGTGCGTTAATTTATCAGATTATTGTATTTTCTTGCGCTGTGTGAGTAACACGTGTCCTGAAATAAATTATTGTGCAATGAAAAGTGTGTGATTGATTCAATCAAAAGGGCTGTTTACAGAAGCTTCAACAGAATGCTTCTGTAGCACATTGTTAGCTGCATTATTACCATACATATAGGTATCTATAGATACATCTTGTACTTGAAATTTCGGATCAATAAAGAAAGAAGTAGGATTGTTACTTGGACATTACAGACTCTATGTTTAGCTTGTAGAAGTTTTGAAAGATAGGACCGTAGGGAATACTCGGAAACCTGGAAGGAACTACTAAAGTTGTGGAGTGTATTTAGGAGATTAAACTTGGAAAAAAAAATAGGAACTTAAGGTACTGAATATTCACAATAGCTACATGGATCGTTGCCATGGAAAATGGTGAGGATGAAGAAATGAAGTGTGAAATGATGTGAAGAAGTGAGGAAAGATAAACACTGACGTCCTATGAAACTAACGGATTTATTAAAATATCATTGGACGGTGATAGTGATAGACGTCGGCCCTTCCACTTGCCTCGCAGCTATAACTGTCCTATTGATCAAGCAAATTCTACAGTCTGGCAACGTGAGAAATGTTATTTTTTGTATCTTGCTGCCTTAACGCAAGAGGTTATTTCTTTCATTCCTATTGTAGATCAAAGGAAACATTTCAACATTCCGAATCTATATATGTACACACGTACACACTATTTAAATCTGAGTGTGTTTAGTCGATATGTACTTTTAATAAGTTCTGATGAATAGTCTAGAAAATATTGGAAAATACAAATACAATACACACACAATTTTGGTTGGTATTTCTATGTATTTACAAGTTACCTGATACAATGAATTCCCAGTAACGTAGGAGTGAATATAATGAGATCCATATTTGCTAATGAAGTCAAGAACACTGGCCACATTGCCGCTTTTAATATTGTCAATCTCTTTGGCCACATCGTCCACCAAATGCACGTTATTCGGAATACGGTCGAGCTTCACGGTCTCGCGGAACCTCGAGAGTCGCACTAGAACGTAACAGTGGTCTTTGATCACGAAGGAGGAGTTTATTCCTAGATGCCTGGCTAGCGCATCCGGCGCCCACGAGGACGTAAAGGCCCTCCAGGGTTTGTCCAACTTTTCGAAGCTGAAGTCTCGGAAGTAGGCCTGCAACAACTGCCGAATGTTGTCGCAGAACTCCATGTGGAAGTCGCCGTCGAAGACCCTCTTCTGCTTCTTAGGTACTCGATCTAGTAGCGGGTAGTTGGTGATGCGATCCAAGTTGCTGAAGATGTTCACCGTGGGTTCTCTGAAGATCCATTCGGAACCGTTCCTTGGTACCACCTAGAAAAATACACCGAGGTTACTTATTGTTGAAGGTATTATATGAAATTATGAAGTAACATGATTTATATCAATGTATGAAACATAACATAATTCACAGGGAAATAAGATACATTATATACAAAAATTGTGACAATATCCAGCACAGCTATAGTTGCGGTAAGAATTCAGACGGTTGACGTTACGCAATTGTTTTTATTGTCAACATAATTTTCGATAGTTTGGCGCATTAAAAACAATATTTTATAATTTAGTGCAATATACAGGGTGATTCAGAACTTGTCTAATAAAATTTAGAAATAGATGGGTCATGAAAAGTGGAGTTAACATCGCAAAAAAAAATGTTTGTAAAATCCTTATAATTTCCGAGGAAAACGCGGATTCAAATATTAACTTTTTTGTGATGCAAGTATTTACATTAGTTTTTCAAATATCAAAAATGACTTACGTATAGCAACTCGCACTTGATGGTCTTAATGTATGGTGAAGCGAAAATGCTTTAGCAGAACGATTTCCCGGTAAACGTGCCAAATTAAACTACTTTTACAACGGTGTGTAGTGAGTGCAAGTGTAGTGCAGACGCAGGCGTGACGCGGGAAATTTGCAACCGAATCGTGAATGAAATGGAGGTCCAGAGCGTCCTCGACGTAGTGCAGCATTGTGGCGTATTATGCACGAGGCTTAGTTATATTCGTACCATGTACAAACATTGAAAGCCGAGGATTGAACGAGGAGGACCAGTACCTTGGCCGCCACGATATCCCGACTTTCCTTCTTGAAGTCATTTGGACTTATTTTTGTGGGGATATTTAAAAAATATATATTGCGCCGAAGTGGACACGAGCTGCTGCCAATAACTTACAATTTCAAAACGGACAAGAAGCAGAAATATTTGTGGTAGTTTGTAGAAATTTGGTAAGACGGGCCCAAAATTTTGTTGTAACATCAGGTATGACAATGAATTAATTTGTTCGTATGGCGAAAGTAGTCTGTATTCTTGCCGTAACTATACATAACAATGGTATATGGTTCTTACATTTTTAGCCATGGTAATTGATGCGGAAAAGAAACATGATTGACAATGTTGTGTTGCTATTAAGAGACTCGTATATACGCATTTCTTTATACATAATCGTAGAAAAACTATATTATTAACCTAATAATAACTATAAAATATTAGATGAATGTTGAATTGACCTATTTTTAACCACTTACTATCCAGTAGTTTCTGATAGAGATAGAATCATACATGGCAGAAATTAGAGAGATATCCAAATGTACCCGTAACGAGTTGAAATAAAAAAAGTACAAGTACAAATTTCTGCTAATCATCTAAAGATATTTTTGTCTGATTTGGCTAAAGTTTGTATTTTTACTTAAAACACTTTTTCTGGACTTTATTTAGATTCATACAACATTAAAATAAATTACTTTAGTTAATAAAAAAGTCAAAAATAAGAAAAAATACCGCAGGTGCCATAGGCGCAACCAAGGGGGGGGAGGGGGTATGACGGTAATTAGAATTGTCGTGAATGGAAAAATATACAGTAGATTTGTGAGGACAATCAAATTAGGAGAAGAGAGAAAGCAGATACGGAAATGTAGAAATAAAAACCTAGTAAGTGAACGATTAGGATACAAACCGGAGAAAGTGGATATGACAAAGCAATTTGAACTAATCAGAAGTAGAAAACTCATGTGTGTGCTATTGCGGATCAATTTTGTTGTCGTGAGTAGCAGATTTACTATTATCAATTTGACGCTGAACGCTTAGATATCTTAGAATTTTGCTATTCCTAACTTTTATCAATGAAATACTTCTCTCAAGCGCAGTCGAAAATGTATCTATCAAGGAAGTTCATGAAATTTAATGAAGCACAAAGTGATGTAAAACCAAACAAAATTAATTTCTACTGTAACCATTGATATTGCCATGTCATGGTTTTAAATCTGTGTAAGCATGATAAAGTAAATATTAATCGTGAAATTATGATCTTTATGATAAACTGTAAAAAGCTGTTAACTGTTTTCGCTATAAATTTTTCAATCAATTCCTATTGATTTTATTGTTTGCTGGATTTGTAGTCTAGATGCATTACCGTTTTTTTATTGACATAGTAAGTAATAGGGTAAGTCTGGGAAAGATAGCCATGAAGAAATGTCTTTTTTACGGTATTTCGAATTTAAATATAACGAGAAAAATGTTTTTGTAAAATTTAAAATAATAACGGGCCATCTCCCTCACATACCGTGAGACAGATGGCCCCTGAGATAGTTAGCCATAGTAAGAAATATGTTTTATATTCAAAGAAAAAACAAATAAATAAAACAAAATGTTTTGCTAACATTTTTATTAAGTACATATGTGTGTAAACATTCTATATTTCAGTTTTTAATCGTCTTTCCAAAGTTTTTCATGGACTGACATAAGTCATAGATGAATTCCTAATAGAGATACCATTTTTAATAGCCTCGACGGCACGGAGATTTGTCTTATGTTCATGAACCTTGGGTAACTCCGGGTTTTTGAATGTATTTGTTTGGCATCTGAAAAAATAATAGATTGCTAAGGCAACTCCATCCTAAATTAAGATGGCCATCTCATCCATTTTGCCAGGGAGAGATGACCATTCCGTTAATTTGTAGAAATAGTATGTAAACGAAACTATTTCAAGGTTAGGCAAAACTTCAAAGTATGTTTCTTTGTATATTTAATTTCAGCCAGATAATTGCGTTATTGACACTATTTCTTAAATAGAGCAGAAAAGGGTATTTATACCCTTCTATCTTATTTTTTGTAAAATAAAATTATGAACAGTATATTGCTTTGCCAAAATATGACATAGACATGGTTTATTTTACGAAATATGGATCATTTTTAGTGTTTTCCTGTTATTGCCTTCTGTTGGCGATTTTAACAGAATAGTATTCCATACATTAGCTTCCCATCATTTTAGGAACACACTTTACACCCTTATTATAATAGCCACACATTGTGCCCACATATAAAGTTAATTATACTTTGAACTCTTTTATGTCATACTTTTTCTAACAGTAATTCTTAAAAAAATGTTAAGGAAAATGCCAAGACGAAGACAGCGACGAAGACCACGACGAAAACCAAGGCAAGGACCGAGACAAGGACCAAGACGAAGATCAAGACGAAGACCAAGACGAAGACCAAGACGAGGAGCAAGACGACGACCAAGACGAAAACCAGGACAAAGACTAAGACGAAGATCAAGACGAGGAGCAAGACGACGACCAAGACAAAAACCAAGACGAAAACCAGGACAAAGACCAATACGAAGACCAAGACGAGGACCAAGACGAGGACCACACGAGAACCAAGACGACAACCAGGACAAATACTAAGACGAAGACCAAGACGAAAACCAAGACGAAGACCAAGACGAGGACCAAGACGAAAACCAAGACGAAAATCAGGATAAAGACCAAGACGAGGACCAGACGAGCACCAAGACGACAAACAGGACAAAGACCAAGACGAGGACCACACGAGGACCAAGATGAGGACCAAGACGACAACCAGGACAAATACTAAGACGAAGACCAAGACGAGGACCAAGACGAAAATCAGGACAAAGACCAAGACGACGAAATTAAGACCCAGACAAAGACTACAGAGACCAAACCAAAGACGAATACCACGGCAAAGACCCAGACGTGGACTAAGACGAAGACCAAGATGGACATCCTGAAGAAGACAAATACCGCGACCAAGACACTGACAAATACCAAGAAGAATTCCAAGAACAGTCGAAAGAAGATATAGATGAGAAATGAAGACCTAGATGAAGATATAGATGGCGAATGAAGATATAGATGAAGATATAGATCTAGATGAGAAATGAAGATCTAGATGAAGATATAGATGACGAATGAAGATATAGATGAAGATATAGATGACGAATGAAGATATAGATCTAGATGAGAAATGAAGATCTAGATGAAGATATAGATGTCAAATGAAGATCTAGATGAAGATATAGATATAGATCTAGATGAGAACTGAAGATCTAGATGATATAGATGGCGAATGAAGATCTTCATGTAGATGAAGATATAGATGGTATGAAGAACTATAAGATAAATGAGGATGGATATATGACAATATAGAGATGGATATATGGAAATGGAGATATTGATATGGAGATGATATGGAGAAATGCAGGGAGATTAGGAGATGGATACACGGGGATGGAGGTATATAGAGATGAAGATAATGATGAGATTGATATTGGGAAATGGAGATAGAAAAATGAAGATGGAGATATAGAAATATGGAGATATAGAGGTTGGGATGGAAATCGGGAGATAGAAATCGAGATACGGATATGAAGGTCGGGAGATTGAGATCGAGATATGGAAATGGAAAACAAGACATGGAGATGTAGATGAAGATGCGGATGAAGATGTAGATGATCAAGTTGAAGATTGGCATGCAAATGGAGATGATGTATTTCGTGATGATGAAGGGTAGAAGGATGGGGATAAAGTTCGAGATTAAGACGACTTAGACCAAAATCAAGGACACGGAAATCAAGATGATAGTGAAGATCAAGAAGAATATAGAAATGTAGATGAAGATTGAGATGCAAATGATGCAGACGAAGATCAAGTTGAAGATGGAGATGAATATCGAAATGGAGATGAAGATCAAGATATAGATTTAGATCAAGACAACGATGATGAAGATGAAGACCAAGACAAAGGCCAAGACAAAAATGATGGAGACAAAGACAGTGAGCAAAACGAAGGCGAAGACCAAGAAGATGAATACCAAGACGAAGATGAAGACGGAGATGAAAGAGGCTAATGATCAAGAATAAGAAGATGATGAGAATGAAGATGAAGTTGACGATGATGAATGCAAAAAGTGTGAAGGAAAGTTCGGGGAATTATAATTTCAATTGTAGTTCGGTGAAACCCTTTTCGGACAATTTTCCTTTTGGTCATTTGTTGTCGAGCAAAATAATTTTCGAGATTTCACTTATGTACCCAAACCTGACCGGACTAACTACGCTTTGCGGTGGAGATAGTAATTTCGTTTCCTATAGTTGCTTCTAACGCTGCTATAACTGGAACCGCTCTCTGAAGAAGTGTGTCTGAACATAACGTGTTTTTCTAGGAGAGAAGAAGGCGAAGACAAACTGTTTGTTGTGTAGATACTCAAACACATAAGCAACAATTGAAAATGTATATTCCTAGTACCTAGGCGTTATATTTAAATTGTCTAGGGCTGGGAGTATATTTTTGTTCTTGCTCCTATCAACAATGTTACGGAAAATAATATTACACGCATTCATATGTATACCGCAAACATGTCTTGACCTAACCGGATTATATCATATATAGCAGTTTTTGGCCCATAAATTATTTAAAACGTTTTGGCTAATGGTATGAACCACGCGCCGCTAGCTGCAAGAGCCGTTATGTCTCTTATTCCCAATAAATTATGATGATTCGGCTAGCAAGTAGTTATCGCTCTTATAGCCTCGCTTGCCTTAAGACATAGTGGATGCGTTAGTTCACTAAAAATGTCTAGCAGGAATAAATTACGACCCGATACTTTACTTAATTATTATTAGCATATGTTTTGTTCGTACGTTTTATCGCAGCTATTATGAAAACGAAACACAATTATACATTTTCTCACGTTTCCACGAGTCTTTAAATTCGTATGTACACGTGTTTACTGTGAGAGAAGCTTAAGGCTATCGCAGTATTGCAGCCAGCGTTAAGTGTGTGGTCAGAACGCCGCACCACCTATAGCCTGGTATCCAAGCTTGGCACTTACCAAAAAAAAAAAAAAAATAGATGTTTTGTTTTAAATGTAAGCGGCCATAAAGACGCAGCACTCGAATCGACGATAGCACAGTACCTTAGCTTCGTATATATAAATAAAGCTTAGTATTAATATTTAAAAAAAAAACATCTATTTTCCGAAGAGTTAAGGGCGGTGCGCCGTTGTGGCTATACACGTGCGTGTGAGTCGACTCTTAGATGTTGATAATCGAACAATTCTTCCGTTACAAAAAATATATATATTTGTTTACTGTATACAGTACGTCCGCGGATTGAGTTTACAAGAGGGCAAACGGACCAAAAAGTGAGATACGAATAAAAACATTTTCGATTAAACTTTTTGCTTGTTTAGAAAGGACGTATCACCGTAACGAACTTCAATTCTGTTGTAGAGGGTGGATCAAAAACACCAAAATGTTATTTTGCGTAAACATACCTTATTTTCCAAGATATGAAAAAAGCATTCGTGATAAAGGTTATTATTTGAAAAGTGAATAAGAGTCACGTTATCTTATATTTCATTTTTTATACAGGGAATAAGGTGCAAAACTGAAATACGGCTTAGTGAATTGTAAATTTTAAATAATCCGAACAATTACAACAATTGAGCTAAAATAAGTAAACAAAGCAATATGATGAAGATATCAAGTTTCAACAAATACCACCCCATATTGTTTCTAGTTATTGCTTCCTTAGATATTCGAACGAATTTCTAATTTCTTCCTGGAATATTGAACAGATAGCCTAGCAATTCTGTCTTTTAGCATTTCAATGTTATTTGGCACTGGAGTAGCATAAACAATTTGTTTTACACGACCCCATAGAAACATATCGGCCATGGTGAAGTCAGGGCTCCTTGGGGGCCACAAAATTGGACCATTTCTACCAATCCATTTTAGACCAAATTTGTGGATAAGCCATTCTGTTACCTCAAGAGCACAATGTGGTGGACAACCATCCTGTTGAAAATACACTTTTTGCCGAAAATTTAATGGAAAATTTTCGAATTCTTCGCTAAAAAATGTGTCAAGCATTTCTAAGTACAATATTCTATTGCAGGTGTTATTGTAAAAATATGGGTCTATAATGCCATGGACAGATATCGCGCACCACACGTTCACTTTTGTAAAATATTGTCTTCGTGTCATTATTCTAAATTCACGGTTTTCTTCAGACCAGTACCTGACGTGCTGGCTACAGTTCCATTAGTAGAAAATGTACATTCATCAGAAAACATAAATAAATTTATAAAAATCAATATTTCCATTTAGGATTTTATCTCCTACCGACAAACAAAATCTAATCTTTTCGCTTCATCTCCCTCTTCCAAAGTTTGATTAAAATGTGGTTTGAACGGATATATTTTATTTTCTTTTAAAATCTTCTGAATATGACTTTTCACAACTTCTAACTATTTACCACGATTTCTAAGAGACATAATAGGAGTTTCTCTAACAGAGTGCAGAACTAAAACTGTGGCATTATCGTTATGGTCATATCTCTTCATTTTCTTTTTGACGTTTAAAACCAAACCAGTTCTTTGAAACTTTTCTATTATCTTGTGATTGCCATCCGACTTATTGGAATTCCTACAAATTGTTCCCTAAATTGTTCCATGACGTAGCGATATGATACATGACCAACCCCATAGAAATTTATTATAATAATCATTTGCTCAGTAGGTAGCATTTTGATGAGAATTATTTGACATTAACTAATTATTTCATTAAATAAAAACAGTGACAAGTATATAGGTATCCGTAAGTGTCATTATTATTTTAGGAATTAGGTATCCACCCCGTACAACAAGTTCGTTATGGCAATTTCTTTTATCAAGAATGCTTTTCTTTAGTATCTTGCAATATAAGGTATGTTTACTCTTACGTAAAATAACATTTTTGTGTTTTTGATCCACACTGTACAATAAAATTGAAGTTCGTCATGGTGATTCGTCTTTTCTAAACAAGCAAAAACTGTCATCAAGAATGTCTCTTTTCATATATTGCAAAATCAGGTATGTTTACTCTTACGCAAAATAATATTTTTGTGGTTTTGATCCACCCTGTACAACAAAATTGAAGTTCATAGTGATTTGTGTTTTCTAAACAAGCAAAAACTTTTATCAAGAATGCCTTTTTTCGTATCATTCACATTTTGGTCCATTTGCCCTCTTGTAAACTCAATACGCGGACATACTGCATATATAAATATTTATATATTACAGAAACAAAAATAATTATTTGTTAATTTATTTGTTTATTAGATAATTTGTAAGAAAGAAATAATATATTACTAGTAATAATTTATATTTCAGAATTTATTACTTTTAAAATATTTTATTAAAAGTGTCCAAATAAATTTAGTTGCAGTAAAACGTGCACTTTAGATACAGCTAAATCTGCACATGACTAAATTCAAATATAGTGTTATAAAGTGGAATCAGAACATTGGTAACTTTTAGTTTCTCTATCAAACGGTGGCAGTTAACCAGATACAGGCCGGTTTTAGTCTTAGTCCTCGTCATCTTCATGTTGTGACCGCCGAATGATGTTAGCTATTATTAACTCTCGATATTACGAGAGTAACTCAATACTGGTCGCGGTTTTAGCCCGCAGAGTATTCTTTCTCGTAATATCTAAACCTTAAAAAAACATTTACGCGTGATAAGCGTATCGTCATGCAAACATTGTACACTGCTGAAGCCGACCGCACTATGCCGAATGGGGTACTACTTATAACCCTAGGATTAGAGTTGCAATATACATTGTATCTCACATACCTTATCGGTATACTTTAAAATAGCTAGATGTAAGTGAAAGGGGTTTCTCCTGCTATCTGTGGTTTGATATCAAATATGCTCACCAAAAAAGCCATACAAATCAGCGTGGCGGATGCCTTCGTAAGAGGCATTGTTCCTGCCCGCAGGGAGGTATTCTATCACAACGGTTATAGTACCTGTGCCACCTCAACTCCGAAAGTAACATCTATACCATCGCTTATGCCGATTATCTTACTACGCTGATTAGTGGAAGGTTTGAAGGGATCCTTTGCCAAAGATTGCAAACAGCCATTGATAAGTGTTGTGAGGACCATGCTCTGTCCGTCAACCCTAGGAACGCAGAAATAGTTCTTTTCACGAGGAAGAGTAAAATGGGGCCGATAAAAGCACCAGCTCTTCTAAACACTACGTTAAGCTTCGAATCGGATGTGAAATACCTTGGAGTCACACTTGATTCGAAGGTAACATGGAATCTTCATTTGGAGAGAAGACTAAAAAAAGTCGTACATATCCTATGAGCAGTGTCGCAGGACCGTTGGTACAACTTGTAGAATAAAACCAAACATGATCATGTGGATATATACTGTCATTGTGTGACCAATGTTAGCCTATGGACCTGTTGTCTGGTGGCCGAAACTTAACAGCTAAAAAACAGCTAGACGACAACTCAACAAAAGCTAAGCATAGGATTGCCTGCCTAAGTATAACTCGAGCTACGCGTACCGACGCCCACCATAGCAATGAACATGATGCTATATCTGCCACGCTTGGATATTTATCTAAAAGAAATGGCTGCGACAACAACTATGTTTTGCCTAATAAATGCTGGTATTATACCTGATGTAGGATGTGAAGAAGTTAGGAGTCGTGAAATGGGGTCTTCTTTTTGCAGGCAGAGTGACAGTATTTTTCCCAAGTTTGTGTTTGACAGACCTTACACGGTACTTATCAGGAATGAGCAGACCGCCAGAGAAGAAGTAATCAACATCTTCACAGACCGATCAAGAATGAAGTAAGGTGTAGGTTATGACATGCTACCGTGGTACAAACAGAATTAACAGGTATAACCATAGCTGCCAAAGAAATTGCCTGAATTGAATGTACACAGATAGTAGACAATCATTACTGATCTTACGTAGTCATAAGATAATGACTACATTGGGGTGCTCATATCAAAAAAATTTATATGAAGAACCCCTATTAAAATCGGTTGTACAATCTACCCTGAATTTTTTACAGATTATTCGGGATCGCTCTGTATATTACATTCTAGGCAATTTAAATTCAGATATACCCACTGAATCACCTGTCTGTTCTTAAATTACTTTTCGATTTTCTGTACTTTAGGTACGGAAAATTGATGCCTATTTTGAAGCAAGAAATATTTATATACCGTTTTTAACCGTTTCCTGGCATTATACTATGTCTTGCGTGACCACAATAAAGAAAGGAAGTTGAACAATTCAAATTTGATTTAACCCTACATTTTCGATGGATAATTTTTCTCAAGGACAATATGTAACGTTTCATTATTCCTTTATTCATAAATATAACATTCATGCATTCTATGCAAGAAACGCCGAAATGTTACTTGTCTGTGATAATGTATACTACTAGATTGCAACTATCGGGCAAAATAATCTACAAATTCGCTTTTCCCTCCAGCAATACATTAAAATTTTAGCCATTACTTTTATAAATTTTATAGCGGACTCAAAACAATTAACTTTTTTTAAAATAACCATGTTAAATTACGCTTCTGTGACGAATAGAAGGATACACAATAAATCGTGACTTCGGTATAAGGCGCTGAAAAAAGTTTATGTTTATGACAGCGAATACTAAGTAGTCTTATATAACGAATGACATCAAGAAAATAACAAATTCATCAAATTTACAATACAGTGTCCTTCAAGTTGGTTATGTATAGTGGTAGAAACATCTTAATTATTCTCACAAAAGTCGCCTACTGAACATGATGTATATTCAACTAGGTACCTTAACTTAATTATGGTAGACCTATAAATTATTGCTGAAGTGTAATAAATATTAGTATACTTGACACAGACTTACTATTCTGAGAATATGAATTACTGACACCAAATATTATCACTATAAAGGAATACTATTAATTCGAGGTCGAGGATATCTACAAGTTTCAATTATTACAATGTTCCTATTAGGATCCATATCTGTGATAGACTTAGGAATTTAAGGCTTCTTTCAATGAAACTATAAAAGTAAATGTGGAATTAATGGAGTATTTCAATGTTTCATTTAATTATTTTTAAAGAGTAATGATACAATACATTAGGTAAACAGTTTGTGAAAAGTATTTTGTGTTTATCTGACATAATAATGAAAGTCAAATGCAATACTTTTTCGGTTTTTTTATACCTACATACATTACACAGTGTTTATTATGTTTATTCGACGTTGAGAATATTATATATTTAGCACATGATCAGTGATCAGATTGACTGAAATTTTGGCGTGAAGGGTTATTAAATTTAAATTACTTTTTTCAGTTTAATAAATTAAAAATCTAAGTAATGATTTTGTTTTTATGTGTAATGGGCGTAATTAAACCTGTTTGCAAATCTTTAATAAAAAGATTATGTAGCCTTGTAATTGGGCGTATACATGTAAGGTAAGAATTTATTAAGTAAAATAAAATGAAATGTAACGTTTTTCTTTAAATCACCGTTATGAATCAAATAGCAAATATAGGTATTTATTAATTAAATTTCTAAAATGTTCTGAGATTCTTATTTCTAGTCTTTAACGATCTTCGGGATGACAACCATGTTGTCGATTTAGGCATTTTGACGTGTCGAGAGATATAAGTATATCTCTTCAGAAGTACCGAATTAGGAAACTAGTTTAGAGTTACTTCTGAAGAAGCGAGCGATATGTCATTTGAAATAGTGAAGAAATTATGTAAGAACAGTTGCAAAACCATACAAAACTAATGGTAAGTTACATTTACAGCTAGTTTCAATACGTTTCGATTGATTTGCGATTTTTTTTGATGAATTCAAAATGACTTTTCTAGATCACATCGTAAAATAACATAAATTATAGTATTCAGATAAATTAGCCCAAGTATGTAAAATTTGCGTTATTTTAAAGTAAAATATTATATTCCATTACCTTAAATTTTTGTTGTTAAACTATAGCGACACCTAATCTCTTTTTTTTCATATATTTTCAGGTATTAACAATATTGTGTGAAACTAACTACTCAGTGGACAAAAGCCCCAACCTGCGTTGAATTACACCCACAATATCTACCCATATATTCCTTATTATTAGCTTTTGTAACATTTTTTACTGTTTAAGAAAGGTATTTTAAGCTAATATGTATCAAATCTCCTACAATTCCTATCAATGAAGTCATATGTATGTTCTCTGATACCAAACATCTAGGTATGCTAATGAACATCCACAGACAAAACTCTATTCAATAATTATCTAAGGAATTTATTCTATTTACTAACCTGATATACTCTATATATGGAGTGGGAACTCGAAATTCAACCACAATAGATAAGATCTGACCTATTTCTTAAACAGTAAAAAAATGTTACAAAAGCTAATAATAAGGAATATATGAGTAGATATTGTGGGTGTAATTCAACGCAGGTTGGGGCTTTTGTCCACTGAGTAGTTAGTTTCACACAATATTGTTAATACCTGAAAATATATAAAAAAACTATACATAAAAGGTACATTTCTTTATTTATTTTAGTAGGTCGTTATGATACTTGACAGTTAATCAGTTTGACGTTGTCGTAATTTAATTTCATTTTGACACTGTCAACATTTAATTTCAAATAATTTTAATTTATTGGTATAATAATTTTTATAGTTAGATATTTGACTCAAGTTAAAGGAGGCCACCTGATGAAGCAATCCTAAAAATGCAGAAATAGGTCAGATCTTATCTATTGTGGTTGAATTTCGAGTTCCCACTCCATATATTTATATCAGGTTAGTAAATAGAATAAATTCCTTAGATAATTATTGAATAGAGTTTTGTCTGTGGATGTTCATTAGCATACCTAGATGTTTGGTATCAGAGAACATACATATGACTTCATTGATAGGAATTGTAGGAGATTTGATACATATTAGCTTAAAATACCTTTCTTAAACAGTAAAAAAACCTAATCTCTTGTCTTTAAAAAAATTGTTAAAATTCTACATACCGTGTAAGAAAAAACATCGCCGTTATTTCTTAATGGTTACAGGGAGATACATACTACAGAAGTTTAAGGTGTTGAAATTATAACATTTAACCTTGGAAAACGTAAATGTTATTTTGATCAAAATGGACTGAATATCAAATAAAATAATTACGCCAAAAATATTCAAAAACTATATAGTGTTAACGATAAGTCTAATCAAACTTATGAACCAAATGATGAAATAATTGGGATTTTTTATTCAAGTTTCGTAAGAGTGTTAAAACAAATTTTATATAATTTTCTCATTGCTTGCCCCGATATCTACCCCGTAGAAGATTTTTGATGTGAGGTTATGTATATCTTACTTCAGTTACTAATTTAGAAGAACTTTAGCAGCACATTATGCAGGGATAACAATAATTTTAACCACGTGCTCAGGAAGGCCTAAAAGACAATAGAAACATTTCAAATTATAGTTGATGCTTAAAAAATGAGGCAAACGCTCTTTTCCTCCGAAAAATCGACGCCTATGATGATATTCATCGTCCGAGATGGCAACTGTCAACTGTCAAGCCGTCGTTTTTTATGGCTTTGCCAAATAATGTAGAAACGACGAAAACAAACATTTTTATTGATAATAATACCCGATAGGTAACAGTTAATCTGGTTAGCCGCAGTATTTTGCATGTGTTTCTCGTTCTTTCGTTCCAAACTACATTCTAGCTTATTACAGATTCGTCACTAACAACAAGGACACTCCGATTATAATTAAATAAAATGCCCACACACAAATGGCCGTACTCATCAAACGTCAAACATACGAAATATATAACGTCGCGGCGGACAGGCTGCCATAGTCGGCGATAAATCGGGGCTTAGTCGTCATTTTTTTTTGCAAATTTGTTGAAGAGTGATTCCGTTAATTTTTATTTAAAATATTTGTACTTAACCCTGTAGAAGGATTCGGGAACAACCGGCGGGGTTATGTAAAGTGTCAAAGGAAGGCAATTCAGACACCGTGAGGCATATATTGTTTCACAAGGACATTTTGAGTATTTCATGTGAAACTATTAAAATTTCTCACAACTGTTTAAAGTCATAATTTTGTTTATAATTGACTAGGTACTCAGCATAGTAAATTTTAATTTTTCTCTAATTATAAGTTCATTGTTTCGAAACTTCTGTAAAGCGGGCAAGAGGATGTTAAAAATGTTGACCTACTTTATTTATTTATAGGCAATCCAATTTTTTGACAGGTCAAAATTGTTAAGCATGTTTTACAATCCCAATTATCTTAAGACATAACTATTTTATGGATAGGTACTTTAAGAATAGCTAACATTTTTTAACACAAATTGAAAGGACATTCTACTATAGTAGCATTTTAGAAGAATCAGTAGCGTACATTTTGTTCCTAGAAATGTACAATGTCCGGTCAGTAACTGCACCACTGTAGTATGTGTAAAATTCTTTTACTCATAGAAAAATAAAGAACACAGAATCTTCTTCAGAATTTACGTTATGGGACTAAAAAAACTGTATAAAACTTACATCCTGCAACTACTAATAAAATGCATTTTTAACATCTCTATGGAAGCAGATAAACAAATTTTAAACTGTCAAACTTGACTTACTTTATTACAATTGCAAGAAAAATAGAGTTTTTCGAAATGTCAAAAATATGGAAGTGCGCGATAATGATGTGACTTTTGTTATTTTTTGCTTATCTGCTTTTTCAATGTAAGATTTTTTGGATAGGCAAACTTAGGTTTAAAAATAACCCTGTACTGATCCTTTTGGCGCAAAGGTTCAATTAATCTCTATGTTGGTTCAAAAATGTGGCAACATACCTAATTAAACTAAATAAATACTTAAAAAGCTAATACACTCGTATATTCCATTTTTTCAAAAATAATGTTAGGGATACTCAAAATCTAGGTACCTGTTATTATTTTGAACTGCATAATAGTGCAAGAAGAATTTATTTATGTGTTAGCTATGCTGAGTAAGAATCTGTTGAATTTTTGTCTTTTACATTTTTTCATAAAAAAAATATCAGGACATCGAATTATGAAAAAAACTGCCAGTATCGATAGTGTTTAAATAAAACCATATATTTAGGCAGAGAGAAATAAACCAAAGACTAACACATCCTGCAAATTTCCCACTCCTCTCACCCACCAATCACAGACATCAATTTGAATAATGCCATATTACCGCTTCTTTGATCGTTTACTAACATTATTGGTTGGTATAGTTCGAGATTCCATAGCATACGTGTCCGTACCAGGGCTGTATTTAATATAATCTGGTTGTTTACTACTATTTCTGGTACAAATAAAAATGTACCTAATAATTATTAATTTCTGGGTAACAAAATAACGTAATGGAGGACTTGCTGCTTGCTTGCTGAAGTTTTATTTAGAATTATAATTTCGATATCCTAAAGATGAAAAAAGGACTTTTGGATAACTGCACCAAATTTAAAGAAAGAAGATATTTTTCAATACTTATTCCAATACTTTATCAAAATGCATTTTAAAGAACAGAACTTTTCACTATACAAATTTAACTAATTAATTTTTAATTTCATTTACACAGGGTGCTTCATAATTGAATGTCAATAATGAAGGAGGGTAACATACGCATGATTTTAAGATAAAAGTTTCATATAAACATAGGTCCGTTCCCCCTTTATTTTTGATTTACAGGGTGATACAAACATTTTAAAAATGTATTTATTTTTAAATAACTCCTAAACTGCATTAAATATTTTTGTGGAACTTGGTGGGTGTAAACTAGATGCAAAGACACATGTTTTGTTAAAGTGGCGTCGCTATTAATTTCACTTTCACCATTTTCAAAGAAAAAAAATGATACACCACTGCTTTTTTCAAAAATAAAAAATATGTTCTTAAAGGCTCATCATTTTGCAATAAAAAAGATCTTTTGACATATTTGAAAAAAATGATACACCACTGCTTATTTCAAAAATAAAAAATATGTTCTTAAAGGCTCATCATTTTGCAATAAAAAAGATCTTTTGACATATTTTCGTATCTTGAACGGTTTTGCAGTAACAAAATAAAGAACAATTTATTTGAAACTGAAAACACTACATATTTTTTCAGTTTAATATACGCACTGTATACATTTTATTGAAAAATTCTTCACAACTAAATAATTAATACCAATATCTTTGAAAAAAGAATTAGGTAACGTTCAAGATACGAAAAAATGTGAAGAGATCTTTTTTAGTGCAAAATGATGAGCCTTTCAGAACATATTTTTTATTTTTGAAAAAAGCAGTGGCGTATCATTTTTTCATTGAAAATAGTGAAAGTGAAATTATTAATAGCGACGCCGTTGCCAAAAACTAAAAATTCTTTTCTTTAATAAACATGTGACTTTGCGTCTAGTTTACACCTACCAAGTTCCACAAAAACATCTAATGCAGTTTAGGAGTTATTTAAAAAAACATACATTTTTAAAAAATCTTTATCACTCTGTAAATCAAAAATAAAGCGGAAACGAACCTATGTTTATATTAAACTTTTGTCTTAAAATCATACGTAGATTAACCTCCTTCAATATTGACATTCAATTATAAAACACCCGGTATATTATATAAATATCAGAGGTCACTATATTACAATAAAAATGTAATTGACAAAAGTAGAAACTTAAGAACAGTATTAATAAACTAGAGACTAACTTATGTTTTAAATTTATAATAAAAATGTTTAATCAGTACTCACTGTTTTCTTAATTATAATTTTATAGACATAAAATATACTACATATTATGAGAAAATATGTATATACTTCACATTTCTCATGATGATAAAATGCTTAGCTTTAAGTAAAAATAAATTATATTCAACAAATAATTTAAAACAAATTAACACAAATTAGTAATCATAATCGTTGAAATTTTGATTTGTTTAATTAATTCCTGAAAATTTAAGGCTTATACTACAATTTTCCATTTTTTTAGAGCAAATTGTTGTATAACTATTGTATTATTATTATTATTAAATACGTGCATATGCCACTGGTCACTAAAATTTTTAAATACAACCCCGATGTTTCCCCCACCTAAGTCACCCGGTCTCCAGATAACAGGCAGCCTTTGCGCAAGTAAAATTTAATATTTGTTACCTCCATCCCTTTCTCTCTTTGAAAATTCCACTAATAAAATCCTTACAATTTTGTGAATACACTGAAACCCCCAAATTATTAACGAGAATAGAAAAACCTTTTTTTAATTATAAAACTCCATTTGTAAGCAACGATTTTCTTCTCCCGGATAATAATTGGGGATGAATGACAATGAAATATTTAAAAATAAATAAATAAATACCTTCATGGACATGCTGAGGTATCCGTAACGGGTGAATATGTCGATGGAGCGGCCGACCTTTAACTCGCTGTGGTCATCGTCCCCGTAGGCCGATAGAGCGGTCAGCAGCACGAGCAGTTGCGCTCGGCCCCACATTCTCGCCGCGACTGACACCTGAAAAACATGAAACGGCTGAAGGTGGTTCACGACTGGCGAGGCCTTGGATGCGCTCCGGATCGCGCTCCGGCTTTTAAACAAAAACAATAACTTCTAAATATGACAAATGTCAGGTTATCGCCGTTTATGGCCCCACCAGCACGAAAGGAAGTGAAGGAACTTTACTCGTTCAGATAACTTTTAAATTGTGTGTGTTGCATTAGGTAAAGGATCCAAATATTTTTTTAAATGCGAAATGAATGGCAAATTTAAAGCATAACCGTGCTATTATAGTGTCTGATCGGAACAATCAAAATGGACTATAACCACATCTGATAATAACAACGTTGTTATCAGCAGTGCTATATGTATCCAATCTTCGAAAATATAGAGAGAGACTCATCGCTAACTACAGCGACGGGTGAAGCGTGCGGCAACAATCCATTGGCGTACCACTTTAAAAGGCACCCAAATATGAACGATATACAAAAAAGACAATAAAAATAATTATATATTACACAACATCTGTTATTTTTAAATTACAAAATTTAAAGCTTTTATTTTGTATCTAGTCACAATAATAATTTGACATCGCTTAATTTAAAGATGGTGTTAATTCGTGCTATTTAAATTTTTATTTGTGTCCAAATTAATTCTATTTGATTTCATTTCACAGCGTTTCGGCGGTAAATGAAGTATATAATTTTTAATAATTTAATTGGTAAAAGCAGAAATGACATTTTCGCTTAAAATCGGGTTATTGTAAGAAATGAATTCACATAGGTCATTGCATCATATTAGTATCAAACCAAAAAGCATAGGTATGTCCCCTGTTCCCTTTAACTGTAGATGATGAGTCGTTTATTCGATAACCAGTAAAATTTTGGCTCGGGCCTGTTTCAAAATTCAGCAGTTTGGTGTGGTGGAATCCACTACTCTTATTGGTTTGTTTAAAGAACTCAGATTTGACTGATTCGATGGTATATAAGCATACCAAAATGCTGAATTTAAATGGGTTCATGGGGTGCACTCGCGCCAATCAAACGGAATATCAAATTGGTGGGGTGGTTTGTGTGACGGGTGCAAACTGGAATCTATTATTTCCCAAGGGAATAGAAAGGCAGTTTCCGATAATTACTCATATGTAAAAATACCATATTATTACCATCTACAGTCGTCTATCGAGAAAAGTTCCCTTCAAACCAACAAAAACAGAACGAAAATTTGTAGAAGCTTATCAAGAATATTACAATTCAATATTTCTTTAACCAATTTCTACTGAATAAATGTTAAGAACTTCTTTTGTACATTTCTGAAACACAAACTTAGGTATTTAAATAAAAATAATTATTACGCTTTCATCTTAAACTATGAAGTAGTCTCATGTTCATTGTTCAAAAATCTCATAGAAAATTATTTTTATTTTGGTTAAAATGAAGCAAAATAAAAGTAAATTATTTTTTCCATTTCCTCCTAATGTGCTTTTGTGGATATGTGACGGTTCTAAATACATCAAGTCAATAGTATTTCATCTAAAATGCCTTAAACTGATAAAATACATAAAGTTAAAACGTTAGAATATGATTTGTCGTCATACTAAATAATAATTCACGATTCAGATGTGATCGTCGAACGCATTTGTTCTAAAATGTATTTGGCTTTACGAAGGAAATATTTGGTGATTCAAGTAATGAGATTCCAAATTATTGGATTATTGACTGGTGCTACACATCTACCCACAAATTTTACAGTTTTATATTTAAGTATGTTTAAAGAATTGTGATTGATTATATGGAGTCCAGCACATCAAACTGTGGAATTGAGAACCGACCCCATGGTGTGCATTAAGGGTGCCGTATTCTTGAAATAGACATTTAAAAACTGAATGTTACAGAGTTCAGCAAATAACAACAATGTTATCTCATGCCACCTGCGTATATTCAAAGGTACCGAAGTAAAATCAATATATAACGTCAGAAAGCGATCTATCCAGCAAATTTTTAGGTACTGATATCTTTCAAAATACGTATTTTTTAAATTCAATTACAGATAGGGAGACCTTGTTATAACATTACATAATTTTGGATATAAGATTGTTCACTTTTGTTTATATAAGCATGTGAAAACAATTGTTAAAATGTGGGGTTAGAATAACGAAATAAGTGTGTCATACAAATGCATTTTAAAAGTTATTATATTATTTGAGGAAACTCTAAATAGTAAAACTGTATAAAGAAAACATTAATAATTTTATTTTTGGTATTACTTTTGCTCTACGTGTTTTATTTTTCGAGATTTCAGTACCTAAAAGACACTATTTTGGTCATTTTAAGGTGAGAAATACGGCGACCTTAACGTCAACCAAACAAACGTATTATCAAATTGGTGGGACACTTGCTATTCTGGCAAACTGGTTGTAATGTGTTTCATTTAAATATTATTCTGTGTGGTAGTTTGTGTGACAGGTGCACAACAGAAACTAATATTTCCCAAGCAAATAGAAACACAATTCCCGAGAAAAACACACATGAAAATATACTATCCTATTATCATCGAAAGTCGCCTATCCATTGAGGAAGTTCTCATCAAATCGACAAAAATGGAACATATATACGAAAATGTGCAAAATTTGTACAGAGGCCATAGACTTGTTCTTTATTTAGCCGTTCGTATCGTCGCTATTCGAATTGCGTGCTAAATATGCCATAAATCAATGTGTGTATGGTGAAAAACTGTCATGTGGAATAGTCGGTTCATTTTTGGAATGAATGTTCATCAGTTGTCGTTTCAAATCAACAGTGTTAGTGTATGGAGACTGCCTTCATAATTGTTTTTTTGTTTAACACGTAATAGTCGCATACAAATTCACGTGCATGTCGTTTTGTTTATTTCTTAACTTAACTAAATACCTAGCAAATAATTTCATATTGATTTTATTGAAATCTATAGGTAATTTCCTTACCAATGGCGTGTAAAAATAAGTAAAATGCAAATCAAAATTAAAACATCCAAGCATATGATTTATTACTAAATGAACACAGTTTCAGTTCATTTACTATATTAAAATGAGAATATGTCTTTCGCTTCAAAAGCCTATTTTTACCCACATTGGGCATCATTCTTTTAACAGCAACCACCTCCGCCACTGCCAATATCTGATTTTTATTCACACCGGAACGACTGACTGCAGGACGCTGCAGGTGAGGATTGTCCGTAGTGTGTGGGCGAAACAGTTTGGCGATTAGACACGATGTTTCGAATCGATGTGATACAAATATATTGGTTAGGTGTCACTAAGGAAAAAAAAATATTTACTACTTTTGTTATATTTAATCGAAATTTAAATGTAAACGTGCTGGACATCAATACAAAATCGTGTTTTATTATCCAAATGAAATACACTCAGGTGCAAAAAAAACGCAACAGTGAAATTTTTGGTAAAGTTTGAAGAGTCACAACTTTTTTGTTTTTAGGCTGATTTTCATAACTTTTTTATAAAACTTTGGATAAAATGATCAACTTTAATCCACATATTTAGTCGTTTGATAAATGTTGGCCTTTTAGTCATTATACAAGGTTAATTGAAAGGTTGCTCCATGATCTTAATTTTAAAACGCCCTTTGGAATAATTTTGTTACTAAATTTCTTTAAAAGGTCAATATTCATTAAGAACCACTAATTTCCTACAATTTGTTTTTTGGTTCATGTCTTTATGTGCATTGGTTCATTTTTAAGAGCAAAATAAACATGTCACTACTTAAAAAGAAATTTGTTTATTTTTTAACAAACTAATTCAACTTCAACTTAAGTAACCTAAAGAAACATTTTGTATTTCCACCTGTGGTTCTAATAACTGCCTGCATACGGCGGTCCATATTGTCTATTAAGTTACGAATAGCGTCTTGAGGAATATTTTGCCATTTCTCCTAAAAGGCTAAACGGAGCTCATTCACCGCAACGGGAGGTACTTCACGATCTCTGAATCGCCTACCTAGCATATCCCACACATGTTCTATGGGGTTCAAATCAGGAGAACATGGCGGCCAGTTCATTTTGTTGGATTTCAACTTCCGCCAGGTATTGTGTGACACATCTTGCTGTATGGGGCCACGCATTATCTTGCATGAGGATAAATGTTATTACCGACAATTACACCGAAAGGTATAACGTGATTGGCTAATATCTCCTCTATATATCGGCGAGCAGTCAACGATCCAGCAACGACAACCAAGTCAGTGCGGGCCTCTCGAGTTATTCCTCCCCACACTATTACTGACCCTCCTCCATGACTCAGACGGGGACTAAACGTGCACTCTGCAAATCTTTCTCCGGCTCTTCTCCATACCCTTTTCCGTCCATCTGGAGAATGTAAGCAGAATCTGGATTCGTCAGTAAAAAGAACATTCTGCCATTGCTCTAAGTTCCAATTCAAATGTTCAGTGGCAAACTGCAGCCTAGCTACTCGGTGACGCCGAAGCAGTTTTGGTCCAGTTGCTGGTCTGTAAGCTTTTAGACCAAACTCCTTTAATCTTCGACGAACTGTCCATACACTAACGTTTCTACTTCGGACTTCTTGGAGTTGATTCTTGCCTGTACTGATGTTAAATGGCGATCCCGTAAAGTTGTAACTTGAAGAAATCTGCCATCAACAACAGTAGTTTTTCGTCTTCTGCCACAGCCGGCCCTACGCGTATTTCTTACAGTTTGCCGAAAACGTTCGACTACTCTTTTCACGGTAGAGCGATGAATATAAAGGATTCTTGCAACATATTCATAACTACGTCCGTCTTCAACAGCTTTTGCGCAATTCTCAGCACTTAAAACCATGACAGTAGTAAAGAACGTCTGGTGTGAAAATATACGTCATTAAACTGACATTTAGGGTAACAATGAGCAAGGCCTTCTCATCAAAAAATAAACAAATTTCTTTTAAAGTAGTGACATGTTTACTTTGCTCTTAAATGAACCAATGCACATAAAGAAATGAACCATAAAAACAAATTGTAGGAAATGAATGGTTCTTAATGAATATTGACCTTTTAAAGAAATTTGGTAACGAAATTATTCCACAGGGCGTTTTAAAGTTAAGGTCATGAATCAACCTCTCAATTAACCCTGTATAATGACTAAAATGCCAACATTTATCAAACGACCAAATACGTGGATTAAAGTTGATCATTTTATCCAAAGTTTGATAAAAAAATTATGAAAATTAGCCTAACAACAAAAAAGTTGTGACTTCAAACTTTACCAAAAATTTCACTGTTGCGTTTTTTTTGCACGTGAGTGTACATACCTTCAAATAATCAACTTAGATTTGTTACAATAAAGACAATTTTAAGAATCATCGTAACGTTTATTATGTGTAATTACTGTTATGTGTATATTTAGATTACGATAGCTACTCCTTCGGTATGACATCATTAGATACGTACATGTAATGCTAAATTTAAAAGAAAATAATGACTTTATTATTACTTTACTGACGCAGAAGTTAATTGATTTTTTTAGTTTTCTCAGGCAACGACACAATCTGGTTAATGTCACAAATAATTAATAATAATGTCCACATAGATAACTGACAAGAAGTTAAATAATATACAGATAATGAATTATTTATCTCATTCACTTTTGAAAATAAAAACTAAATTACAAAAATAATAATTAAGTTTTTTTGATTGGCATACATTTTGAGGGAAATGTAATCAATACATATGTACAGGGTGAACCTTAAATAAGTACAAATATTTTAACCAGCAGTATAGTTCACTGTGTATAACACATAATTAATAAGTCTTTTTTGCAAAAAAATCAGGAATAAAAAAGTCAAATTTTAAACAAATTTCGTCAATTTTTCAATAGAAAACTTGTTGAGGACCGCTGATCCGGGAGTCATGGTGGATGTGAATTCCACAACGTTGCCAGTGTTACACTAATGTCTTCGAATAGGCTCCAACAAAGTTAACTAGAATTTTTAGACATGTCAAAGAATGATTGAAATATGTTTATTTATGAAAATATTGTTGGTCATCTCCTCCCCATTGCCATTCCTATACCTCACCAATAAATTGAAAATATAAACCAGATTCTCTACTCACAATCATTGTTATCCTGAATTTGTTCATCATCCATTTTTACTACACTGACTTATCACAATACGTTATCACTATCACTGATTATCACTACTTGACAAATATGCTTTTAACATGCCAACCCACTCTTTGGATAATGCGCCATAATTTATTTAATCATACTGTATTTCACGAAAAATATTAATTAAGTACACAAGAGCAAAACATTGCCAGTGGAAATAATAAGGCGATTTAAATACGTTTTATTTTATACGTTAGTGCCGCTACTCTTAAAACAGATGCGTCAAGCTTAAAGAAGCCATTAGTTTAGTTTGGTTTCAAAAGATGCAAAAGTATTTCATATTAACTTTCAATGTACGTGTATTTCAATTATCAAATCCACGAGTATTACATGTTTTTTTTTCCAATTGTAACCTGCACACAGCTTATTCCTTTGCGCTGGACCAGCCATGTCAAACATGTGGCCCGGCCGCATGCGGCCCACTGAGCATTTTCCTGCGGCCCCAAATCAATTTTGAAAACAGCCATGTAATGCGGCCCGCGAGCCTGTTAAAAACCGAAAATAAAGTACTGTTACGATTGGTAAAAAATGGCCCAAATAGTGCCATCTATGTTTAGGAGGATGAACTAAGATGCGCGCTCAACCTAAAAGCCTGGCTTGTTCCGGAAAGTTCTATCGCGCGAGAATACAGATGACGCTACCTAACATAATAGTACTTTTTTTCGTTAAGATTTTCAGTAGTTTGTCTTCTTTAAGATTAGGTTTTGCGGCCCACCTAGTCTATGGTCTTCATGCTTTTGGCCAACCAGTGATTTTGAGTTTGACATGGCTGCGCTGGACCATACTTGCACACCGGTATCAACATCAACATAACTTCTTTTTCGGCCTCGACAATCAATCCAAGAGAGTGGGGCTGGTACGGGACATTTCACCTACTGCTCGTTACATCTCCCTGTTACCTGTGCCTACGGCACTAGTTCCTTTTTTTCGTGCGATTGACACTGCTTTTAAATATTTTACTTTCCCTTCTCTTGATATTGACCGCATACATCAAGCTAGTTATTTTATTATTCCATATTTTGTTTATTTTTAAAATCTGTTTCACTCATTATGAAACTACGAAGTACGAAATGGTTAGCACTGACACGTTGTTTGAGGTTATGTGGCGAAAATGAACTCAAAGGTGTTATTTGAAAATAATAGTTTTTTTATTCTTCATAAAATAATTTAAGGGTATAATTTGAGATAATCTTCCTAACAGTGTACAATTGTATTAACTTCTGAAATGTGGATAACTGTTTAAATAGTTGGATTTTCAGTAAATAGGTGAGCTTTTATGCACGTTTATGGATAATTTCTAGAATCATCTAGAACAAAGTAACTTCCTAAACACATATTGATATTATGGAACTTGCGGAAATTCATATTTTAATCGTTTATGATAATTTTACTTTACTTATTGTTAAAAACAAGTGTTTTTAAATTAGAAACAACCGCAAAAATTGAATTTACGTTAAACAATTATTTATCTTACAGACGATATGGCAACCTCGCCTTCAGTAAATGGTTTACTCAGGGCCGCGCCAACCCGAGGGTGCAAGGGGTGCGTGGCACCCGGGCGCCACGATCCAGGGGGCGGCACATGACCGTTGGTTAGTAGCAGACGTCAGTTAAGCTATACTGCACACTCCCTGTTAAAAGGCAATATTTTCTTATGCAAGTAAGGATGAAACCATTCAATGTCCTAAGATGTATTTTAAAATAAATTTGTACACAATTTTGAATATAGCCTTAAACAAAATTGAGGAGCGCATTGAACAGCTAAAAAATCACAAAGATACTTTTGACTTTTTAAATGATCTTCATTTATTTTATTCGGAAGTCTAAATAAGAATAAAAAATTAAATATTGCATGGACTTGCAAACTAAGCTTTCAGATCCAACAGAAGCAATGGACATTAATGCCATAGACATGTATGATGAAGTGGATAACCTTTTGATAGATATTAACCCAGAAACGACCCCCCCTAACAGTTTTAGAATATTATACCCATAACCATACCTGTAACGGTAGCCTCTGGCGAGAGATCTTTCTCAAAATTAAAGATAATAAAAAATTGCCTGCGTTGTAGCGTGACACAAGATAGACTTTCTCATTTAGCTATAATAAGTATCGAAAGTCAAATTTCAAATAATCGAGATGTATATTACTTGGTTGAGGAATTTGTAAAAAGAAAAGCCTTAAATTTTTTTTTTTAATGACAAGTCAGTACAATACTGATATCTGAGCAGCATTTTATGTGTTTTTGTTATTTTTACACATGTATTTTATATTTTAAATATACTTAGTTTTGTGTTACTTATGAAGACTAAGTTCCTATTCTTAGCTCTTTTTTAATATTGTTTGTTTTCTGTTAATTGTTGAAGAAAAATACATTTATTTTTATTATTATTTCCATATTTATTTTATTGGTCCATTATTTGGAGATTAACCTAGAATGCTGCTAGGGCGGCAGCAAAGATTCCGCACCCCGGTGGCAACTACCCTTGGCGCGGCCCTGGGTTTACTGGCTTCATAATATGGTTTATTTTATTAGGTTACGTCAGTGATCTATCTGGTCAGCGGTCCGCAAAATGTGGGTATTTTTTTAACGAATTAATATCTGTAAATATTTGAAATTTTTAAAAATGACTTTCACTAGACTTATCTATATGACGAACTACACCTGCAGGTAAAATATTTGTACTTATTTAAGGTTCACCCACTCGTATAATCGTAGTTAGCAAGTTATTCATAAACGGTTACTCTGCGACAACTTCAACAAGTTTTTCCAGATAAAAAACATGGGAGAATCGGTTGTCATAATAACCAGATGGATACGCCAAGCCGCAAATAAGTTCTTCCATTTAAGGCTGGGATTTTGTATTCATATTTTTACCGTCCAACAGGGCTTCAAGCGAGGAAACAGAACTCCAAGAAAATTGAAATAATTGGCTATTATTATATATCAACGTATTCACAAAGGTTCCCGCTAGTGCGTGAGATAATTTTCATTGCTCATAAAATCACAGGAATAATTAAAATAAATGTTAAAATACCTCAATTTTAGCCACACAGTTACTGCGCCAATATGTCACAATTACAGAAAAATTATCACAGCCACCAAATTACTTCACTCACTAGCCAGGACATATAGGACAACTTGTGTTTCACTTTCAGATTAATATTTATTGCTAATTTTACATTTTGTGTCCTCGAGTAAAACCATAACATATATCACGGCTTCCATTTTTATGTACGTCAAAATGCACGATAAACTTCAGGGAACCGTGTGGTTCGGGCCTATACGGTTTGTATACTGTCTCATAGGTCTGATTGATTCGCCGTTTCGCTCACTCAGGCTGTGCAATTCCTTTACTACAAAATCTCCGCCTTAAAAGAAGCATAATGCGTCATAATGTGGCGTATTCTACTAGTCACGCTAGAATTCGAAACAAATTTGAATTTCGCAATCCCAAAAGAAAACCGATCCAAAAAATGTATACAAATATTTGAATTTTTTTTAGAAGTTATTCACAAATATCTAAAATAATTATTAATAAATCATCCTATAAGAGACAACTACCGCCTTTCCCTTTGACACCTCATAAAAGGTCAAAGGACAATTATCTAAAATAAAGGACTGTCCTTTGCAATAAAGGACGGTTGGCAACTCTAGTTTGTAATGCCACAGTCTGTATATATCTATTACCATAATATACCCACAATTTAAATTCAATACAAGCTAGTAACCGCCAGCAAACGTCGACCTTGTATCTTTACATTATTCATTGTTATGGCAGCTTTATGAATATAGGTCAAGGTCACTATATTCTGCATTTATTGTCTATTCATAATACAACCCATGTCCATGAGAAACTACGTGGATTTTCTAAACAGTATAAAAATTATCATAAAGTGACTACTAATAAGATTCTTGCAACGATATTTTTATTTTAATTCACTAACTACCTTTCTTCGCACGTGAGACCTAGAAAAATCTTGGTTTTCCAAAATACCTTCTTATAGAAATATTAATTATAATAATTTTTTTAAATTATTGGTAAACAATTTCATAGAAAATTGGTACTAATAATTATTAGTTACATAAAGTACCTTACAAAATTGGAACTATCTTCTGCACCAATCTATTTTAGAGCTTTTGATACATTTATCATTTATAAAATAAGCTTATTTCTTGATTAAAATGTGGTACTTGGCTACTTGGAAACTGGTGTTTTAAATATACCTAATTTATTAGGAATACAGTTAAGGATAAGACGTATTCATTCGGAATATTCGTACAAAAGTGATTGTTTTAAATAAGAAGAAGATATATAATATAGGTCTGTGCTTTCAATCCTTAAGAAGTATTATCAATGAAATACAGTTAAAATATTCTACACAGGAAATATTATTAAATTATTATTGCAAAACTGTTATTACCGTGTAATTGTCCTAGTTAAGAAATAATTTATAGTTATTAAGTAAATAAATTTGTACAATAATTATAATTAAAGAAGGTCATCACACTTTGTATTTATTTAATTTAATTAGTAAACAAATAAATATATAACAGGAAAATTAATACTTTTATGAACTCTTTGGCAATTACCTACGTAAGTGCTTCATTTTTAACACAAAATATAATGAAATAGATTGGAAAGAAAGACTGCCATTAGTAGAAGGAATTTGATCAAGTCATACGTCCTGTTTTTAAATGTTATTTGCAGTATTGAATTCTATATATTTGTATTAAATACATTAAAAAAATGTTCGACTTTTATTTTTATCCATTTCTGTTATACTGCATTTTGTTCAGTACAATCAGTAAAAGGTATACGAATTTTGTAATCATTTTCTATTAAAAGTTGCATTAAAACTAGTGCAACAAAAATACATTCATTACAAAAAAATAAGATGCAAGTTATTCGTCAAAATTTCAAAATGCGAATTTTTAATATTGCTTTCAACGTTTCAAATATGTAATGTCTTGGGTCATCACGTCCTAGGGATGTTATTTTGCCATATTACGTCTATTTTCAGATAGATTAAAATAAGGAATACGCTTTCAGCGTTATTCGAAAAAAAAACTTTATCCTACCAACTGTGTTTCACTCTAGTATGTATGTCCAATATCTGTGTATAGATGTAACGTCAAAAATGGAACACAAATTCTGTTCGGTAGAATAAATAAAAGGTATATGTAATTTCTAATAATTTTCTATTAAAAGTTGCATTAACACTACTTCAACTAAGAAATAACAATATTAAGATAGAAATTATATATAGAGATTTCAAAATGTGAATTTATAATATTACTTTCAGCGTTTTAAATTTGTAGTGCAAAGGCAATGGTATTCATAACATCCTAGGACGTTATTTGTTAATTAATCTACCTGAAATATCCCAATTATTGCAAAATAAATAAGTGATATGCCTTCAAGGTTACTGGAAAAATAACTTCATGATTAGTGCTGGCAAAAACAGGAAAAAGTGAAACCGGTTACCCGAATAGTGGTAAAAACCGGATAATCAAAACCGGTTATTCGAATATTCGGTTAACCGAATAACCGGTTATTCGAATAATCGGTTAACCGAATAACCGGTTATTCGAATAACCGAATAATCGGTTAACCGAATAACCGGTTAGATTGACAGATGGGGTAAACATTTTTTTATGAAGATTTGGCTACTTAGGTAATTCGATACACTTTTCAATGAAAATATTTTCAACGCTATACGACTTTGAATTCTATAGTAAACTTTAATGTTACTTTATAATTATATAACATTTCTGATTTGGCATATACTCGTATTATCAAATATATCATAGCTAACTTTAAAAATTCATATTTCAGAAACAGTGAAAGCGGGAATCTTTATTTTTAGGTCAAGCACGTTTGAATTTCCTCAAGTTTGTCAATTAATTTTGAGGACCCTGTACATGACAGGCTAAATATGAATACATCAAAACGAAGCATAACACCTAATAAAAATAAAGATCACCTTTTTTATTGTTTCTAAAATATGAAAAAAATCGAAATACCTCCAAAACAGTTCATTTTAGATGATAAATGTGACACTAAAATTCACTATATAACTACTAATAACTGATTTTCCGGTTTTGTAAAAATCCGTATTGTCCGAAACCGATTAACCGAACTATCCAAAAAACCGATTTCAGTTGTCAGCACTAAAATCGGTTATTTGAAGAATCGAATAACTGGTTTTCGGGTTTTGTAAAACCGAATTATCCAAAACCGGTTACCCGAACTATCCAAAAACCGATTTCGGTTGCCAGCACTATTCATGACCTTTCTAGTATGTTTAGTAGCTATGTATATCATCAAGACTCAAGACTCGTAATACAATAATATTGGAACACTGTATTACCGATATATTTCCACACTCAATATTACTCACCTTATTGTATTTGTTCGCCATTATTCAGTGGATACGGTTCAAGGAAAATAACTCCCTGTGCCCAATATCTATTATATTTGAATTGCGGTTCATTAGAATACAAATGTACCGCTCCTTTGTTTTAAGAAATGCCGAAACTTCCTCAGTCCATTTTTATTTGTTGCGTTGGTTTGAATGAAAATTTACATATCTTTCTTCTAGATCTGTTATTGTCTACAAATGTCTACGGGATAGGTGTAGATTTTATCACACAACACTAAACATAAGAACTGTAGAACACGTTTCACATTGCATGGATCAATTATTAAGTCAAGTGTAACTTACTAAATTATATCGATTGATTTGAAAAATTTTGGAAGACAAATGTAAAAACTTCATTTGCTTACTAAACGTGTCAGTGTTAATCACTTCGAATTCAGCCACGAAGTGATTTCGTGCTTCGTAGTTTCGTAATGGCTGGAACAGATTTTGAAAATGAACTTGTTCACAAAACGTGAAATAACAAAATAACCAGCTTATCGTATGCGTTCAATATCAAGAGAAGGCAAAGAAAAATATTAGTAGGTATATATATATGAAATGTGTTGTGGATTGGTAGTACAAATTTAAAGGAAATATGCTGGACGAACTACTAAGAGACCGATTTATTATAGGCTTTCAAAAAGGCACAGTTTTAAACAGACTTCATGAAGATAAACCGCTAACGTTTGAAAAAACTTGATATTGTTTCATCAATTTTATGGCTTTGATAAAAGATTACCTAACTATTAAATCAACGTGTTTCTTATGTTATTAAATTCATAACATATCCATAATTCCAACTGTCCATGTTTATTGTCGTCAAGGCAATGAAAGATCGATCGTTTGTTGACAACTAACTTTAAATCTCGTGACATGGAAAATGATCCAGAATATGAATTTCTCTGGGCAGAATTTGAAGAAGCTGCCAATAAAGCCACTTTTGAGTGAATATGCCTAGTAGTTAAAGTAACAGTACGAGATTCCGTACAACCATTTCTTGAGATATTGCATGATCTACAAAATTGTAGTGGTAGTTCAGTGAAAAAGTGCTTTTGACATACTTTGAAAGAAAGAAGTTTAAAATATGGATCAATCATCAACGCTTTGGTCATTACGCCATATGGAAGGCGATGACGAACATAAAGAATCAGGACATAATTATAATAAATTTCCTTGCTTTTTTGAAGCGAAAAGGCGAATAATATACCGAAAAAGTCGAATGTAATGACCAGGGAACAAATTGACAAATCTCTCGCAGAAGCGCAAGATGAAGTAAGTATATCTCAAGCAGAAAATTGCCGTCATTTTAGGTGTATTTGAAACCTGTCGTCGCGAAGAGCTGTGCAACTTGACATTCGAAATAATATCAAAGGTCTGGTAACTTCACTAGTTGTGTATATACCAGACACAAAAACTAATGTGCAACAAACTTTCAATATTATGGTACATTACATTTGAACTATTATAAAAGGCCATAGCCCTTCGTTCAGCGAACATTCACTACAAAGTAAGATGCTTGCCAACATAGTGAAATTAACAATATAGGTATTATAAAAAACATTAAAATACCATTATTTACTACACTGGCTTTATAATTTTGCTTTGTTGTTTCACGCAAACTCGGTATTTCTCATAAGTTTTAACTGTTGCTAGCTTTCTATCGCTATTATACTTGAACTATGTACATTTTAATATCTCCGTCATTTAAAATTTAAAAAAAAAAAAATAAAAGAAGCTTCCATTCGGTTTTTAATGTAAAAATACAATTTGATTCACCAAAAATAAAACTTCGGAAGGTCTTTCATATAAAGTCTTTATTTAAAACGCTTATTTAAAAAATCAGTGAATGAAATAATTTGAAATTGTGTACATAGATTTATGCAAACAATGTCTAAAATCTAAAGGATTTATATGCTTCAATGGACTAGTTTGTAAAATATTTAAAAAAATCAAATATAATTCTGTTAATATTCTGTATCTTTTTAAGGGAGCATCTTAAATAAATATTTCAAACCTTGAACTCCCCTTAAAATTCTTCATGTTTCATTTTTAAAAAGTACAGTCTCGCACACGTTATATGTTCTTTTTATTTTATTACTAGCATAATCAGCACAAAAAAACTTTCTTAATAGACGTTTCAGCTTCAATGATAACAAAAGTTTGAAATAGTTTCCACCTAATTTGGTACATACTGTATAAGATAAATCTAGCCTATAGGTAGGTATAGATATATGTATAAGTGTACATATCTATAACATGAAATCAATTGGTACATATTTATTTTTCTTGAATATTCCTCAAAAGTTACATGTTTCACTTATCTAATCATTATTTTTACATAATAAAAGTAAATTAGAGACGAATTACATATTCTTTCCAATCCATTACAAACATTTACAAATACAAATGAATCAATCGATTACCTACATTCTAAGAAAATGACTGAGGTCTGTATATGGAGATTAAATTCCATGTTAGTTTTAAAGGTATGAGTAATAAATTTTAGATACTCAGTTCAGACTTTATTGGGTGATTTAGGCTTGTTGATCTAAGATGAAGAGATGCACAGAAAACTGTTGTTTTGAATAAATAATACATTTACTTGTGAATATTTGTATAATACCAAAATCTTGGATAAAGCAAATTATGTTTTCCAAATTGATTTTTCACAAATGTAATATAGACTGAAATAAATTATATTACAGTGGAGCACGATAAAATAACGAGGGTCATTCATATTTTTCTCTATGACTCTTCATTTTCCTGATACACGGCGGTCAAATTTAAAAAATATTCTATTTTATTTATTATCTACTAAGCAAATAAATATTTTTCGTTCAAACTTGATATGCAATAACCATAATAATCATGCTAATATTTTGACGTAGGTAAGTATTTTTTTTGTATAAAGTCAGTAGCGCAGGTAGTCAGTGCAAATATTAACATTTTATTCTAGTTTCCGGAAGAAAAATGATCTTAAGAAAATTCACTAAGAAGCTTTGTTTTTCAGATATTTTGACTTTTTCTAATTCGGGTTATATTATGGGATTATAAAGATCTTACAAAAATTATAAGATTAAGTAGGCATTGCTTGTTTGCAAGTTCGTAACAATAATATTGACGATATTATGTTAAATCAGTTTGTTTATTGTGTAGTTAGAGCATGTTGAAGTTGGTTAAATGCGATCTACGAAAAAAGATGGATCGGTCGAGGTGGTACAGTTGTTTGGCCAGCTCGATCACCAGATCTCAATCCACTAAACTTTTTCCTTTGCAGCTGTTTAAAGGAAGCTGTGTGCAGCTCTGGTGTAGAGATAATAGAGAAAATGGATATCACTTCGAGTACTGCTTAAATTAAATTGTTTACAAACCGTTGTTTTTATTTGTTTAATGAATGATTAACTGCAATTTTTTAAATTTCATGCGATAACCCTAATTAGAAAAAGTAAAAATATCTGAAAAATAAAGCTGCTTTTTTGTACTGAAAAAGTATTTTTTACTGTATTGTAAATATATTTAAGCTAATATAAATCTACAAGAGCTAATGATAAAGAATATATGGATATATATAGTGGGCGTAATTCAATAATGGTCGGGGCTTTAGTCCGCAGAGTAGTTCGTTTTCCACAATATTGTTAATATCTAATAAAATATGTATACTTAAATATAGAAAAAGAAAAATACTTTTTGCCAGTGAGCAAGACCCCATACCTACGCCACTGGCTTTGGTCCAAAAATTTAATTCACGTTATATTAACTTTTTATTATGATTATTGCATACCAAGTTTGAAAGAAAAATATTTACTTGCAGAAAAGAAAGAAAATAAAATTATTCTTTTTAAAGTTCATATCAGGAAAACGGAGTGTCAAAAAGAAAATTGTTATAGGAAGGACTCCTATTATTTTTTATACATATACGTTCTTTAATTTTTCCTTTCAGGTGAGCTTAATTTAAGATTATCTAATGCCAGCAGAGAAATTCGCAAATAAATGTATTCTTGACACACTACAACACTTCTTTCTGTAGCATAATTACCTGAAACCATTGAAATGTATACACGGGTAATGGCATTTGTTTGCACGATTTCCATACTGGCGATGGTACCAACACTCTTCTCCTAAACCTGAACACAACCTGTATTGATCAGCTATATAGGTGGAACCTTGAAAAATCTTCCGAGATATGTCTCCGATTTTTGATGTCAACACTCCCACTTGAGACGCTAAGTCGTATAATTCTGTATCGAGTTTCTTATCTTGATATATTTTTAATATCCTATCCGCACGTTCCGCCAATGCATCTAAATTTGCAGAAGACTGTGTCATCAACCTTTCCATTATATATTGAGGGAGCTTTTTTAACCAAATCGGTTTGATAAACTCGTCTGTTACAGATGATTTTCCAGCCAAATTTCTGAGGTGCTCCAAAAACTTTGAAGGGGTTCGGTCGCCTATCACTTCGCCTTGAAGAAGATTTCCAATACGCAGTTCTTCGCAAGCAAGAAGTTTTACGCATAATCGTTCTTTAATTAAATCGTATTTGCCTGTACGTGGCGGATTCCTCAAAATATCTTCCACCTGGTTAGCGAGCGAATCGTCTAGATAAGAAACGAGATAATAATATTTTTTATTGTCCGATGTAATGTTGGCCAGGTCAAATTGAGTTTCCAGTTGAATAAACCAGAGCCTAGGGTTCCGGAGCCAGAAAGACGGGACAATAATATCCTCTTTACTAAATTCTTCATCGTTTCCTACAGGCTTGTCGGACATCTCGCACTTTACACTAACTTACTGGAACCACAAAAATAAACAACTTTTGTTCTATACTTTATACTCTACAGCGGGTAAATGAATCTGATCTTAACTCGATGAAAGCGTAGCATAAACTAGGGACCACCTTAAAAGTGCCTCACTCATATACAAGCAGCAGCCCTTTGTAAATTTTGCAGGTAATATCAGAAAGTTTAATCTTTCTAAGAAAGGTCTTCTTAGGAATGTATTATTATAATTAAAATTTATTAAGGTTCAGATATTCGTCAGTTGCGAGTAAAATTAAATAAAAAAATATAAGGATTTAAGGATTAAGAATTTATCTCTTGAGTAGGGAAATTATAAAAACATTATGGAAAGTTCAGTAGAAATTTACAAAAATAGTTAAATCTGAGAATTTACTGATTATAATGTGTTAGGGTGAATTTTCTATTGACAAAGTAAACGAATAGTGTTCAGCAATATTTTATCCAAAATTTTGAGCGATTTTATACAGAAAGCGAAATTTGGAAAAATAATAATATATATTTAATTAAAATATCAGTATATAAAATTGTTTTTAACACAATAACTAGTTGCGAAATATAAATAAAATATTTTAACACCATTAATTTTTAATTTTAACTATCAGTTGTAAAACTTTTTTTTTATCTTGTAAAACAAAGTGATTATTAATTATTATAAAGACATTTTGTATACGAACATAGTTATTACGCAGATATACTTATACTTTTTAAATAAATAAATTTTACTTCAGAAATGTACAATCAGAAGAAATACTAAGAGAATATATTTTAACAGCAATAAGGCCCCAAATTTATTTTTTTAGCATTTTGACTGATAATATGTTATTTTACTAAATTATAAATCGTTTACTAAAGTGGCACTTTACCACATTGAAATGTCACTGTTAATAAAAAAACAGTTTAACAGAAAATTGATTATTTAAATATGAGAAACATAGTTATATACACCCTGTCTGTAAAAGGTTGGTACATCTCGGAGCTGGAGATAATGGTGATCAAACAAAGTCGATTGAGCCAAATATGCCTTATCCGAATATTGCTGGTTTCAGAAATACAGGGCGTTCAATGTTAAAATTTTATTTTGAAATATCTCAATTTTTGAAACCTGTCGGAGTATTAAAAAGAAATTGGCACAATTATATTTTTTGGCACGGCAAGTAAGAATTTTTAACTAATTTTGACGTCACTAGTAGAGGGCCACTTATGACACAGCATGTTTCTTTTAAATGGCAGAACTTTTTTGCTGTTTAGTGTATTGATTGTAAAGTATCATTTTCTGTAATTGTCCAGTTTCTGTTATAAACACACAGTCATACCCAAATGCTGCAGCAGCATTAAAAAAAGTTTGCGTTTTTGTTCTAAGTCCATTTACATTTTGATAGTAGCAGTGAAAGTTGACATGGGAGTTGCAATTTTGCCTTTCAGTTTAAAGTCCTGATGGTTGGGGTACCATTAATATACACTATTTTGATGTTTGATTCTCCCTGTCGTTACCGGTCTTCCAACTCCTTTTTAAGTCGTCGATATTGCTCAATTTGTTTGGGTGTTTTATCATAAGATACAAATATACCATATACTTGTGACCTCAAATTTCTAGCCTTACTTATAATTTGACGAACTTGATCTTCATTCTCCAAAATGACTCTCAATAGTTCGGGTCCTATTCGGCATATATCTACCTAAAGATGCAGATATTTATGTTAGTTTGCAGAAACTGGGTAAAATGGGCGCAAATTTTGTTGTAAGATCAGGTATATCAAACTATTTTATTAAATTAATCTTATTAATAATTAACAATAGCGAGAAAGGTAGTAGAATTTGCTGTATAAAATAGGTATTATAAAATGTTATTTACTTCTTTCCATCTTTTGTCCGCTTGCCGATTGCATGCTTTGCCGCCTTACCAGGTTTTACAGTGGACCAGTTTCCAGTGACGTGCAGAAGTGTATTTTAAAATCATTTTCGAACTGCTCTTTTTGATGTATTTTTACAAAATTGTATCTGTAAGTCTCCTGTATATTTAACTTTCGTGGTATTGTACAGTACAGTACAGATTATTTTAGTATTTATCTGATCTAAACTGTGGCCCCATTTTGATTTACTTAACCTTACCCTTACCATTCTCATATCAATTAATAATAATGAAATTAGAAACATAACATTGAATTTAAAACCTTTAGAATAACCACGAATTCTATTCTGAAATAAATCCAGCCTGCATCTAAAACATTTACCTAATTATAATTTACCGGTTTCGTGGTGTAAATGAAAAAAATCTATCTGGTTATAAATTGCGATATAGCAGTTTGTTGCAGAAAACGTGCAAGGTCAAACCAAACGTAACACTTTGGTCAACCAACTACACACGAACAGTTATCCGATTACCAACAGTATGGTTAAATACTTTTTATTATGTGGTGGCAGTGGTCGACAAGAAAGTAAATGACAAAATTTATAGCTATGCGACACAAAACGTGTTTTGTACCTTAGCGTAATTTTTTCAATTTGGATGTTATTGGTGTATTTACTGTATTTCCCGATGATTAAAGATGACACAAAGGAAAAAAATACCGTCGAGCGTTCAAAATTCAAGGTGAATTCAAGGCCACAAGCGGATATGGATTTATGATAAAGTTGATGTGATTAAAATTAGTTTTGTTGAAATATCGAAGTTGTGCTAATATGTATATTCAAATACATATATTTCAACTAAAATTTCAGCAATGAACACTAAAGTATTTTAAATTGTAAAGAGTATTCTCTTTAATAGAGTGTACTACTCATTGGAAAAATTATTAACATTAAGTACCTAACTTATGTAACCGCCAACTTAAAGTAATTGATTTATGTATAATAAATGAACGAATCCAATTATGGTGTTTTCATCTGAACATCTGTATGTAAGTATATTAATATACTTAAAATTGAAGGGTAAGTTGTCGGTTGCCTCACCTATGGCGTACTGAGGAGAGCTAACAAGCTCGAATGCGGTATATGTCTGGTGTGTCGCTAATTAATGACTTTGGCAGTTTGCTAGTCTTTCGCGTGTTTACAGTTATTTAATAGAAATCTGTTTTCTCCACTTTATTTTCGTGTAGAATGTCTCACTTAAAGGCGGAATTTCCTATGAGCATCTGACGGATGTATCTGCCTCTAGACTCTGATATTGAAGTAAATAAATCTCTTTGTTTCTCTATGAACGTTCCTTGAAGCGTGCATTTCTATCAGAAGGGAACGGATGCTTCAAGAAACGTTCATAGAAAAACAAAGATATTTATTTGCTTCAATATCAGAGTCAATGCGTCAGATGCATCGTTCATAGAAAATTCCACCTTAAGGCTTACGGTGAGCGCTCTATCAAACGATATATAACATCTGTTCCAACAACCGTCGAGAACTGTTCAGTACCGTGAGAAATGTTTGACCAACACCGTCTTACGTCGCATTCGCCGAGAGTACATTAACAACTAAACTGACTGACTAATTCTGGACGGTTCGGAATCGATTCTTGCTGTGTTGGAACAAACCCATAGTTTTCGCTCAGTAACTCCTTAACGGATAATGATAAAAATATGCGGTTTTTTTAAATAGACTTCAAATATTATTTTACGTCGGCGCTGTGTTTTCAAATTTTCAAAAACTGTAAAATAATTTTTTTTAAAATGAATTTTGCATATTTTCAAAATTTCAAAACACAGCGCCGACGTAAAATAGTATTTGTAGTCTATTAAAAAATCCGCATATTTTTATCATTTTTCGTTGAGGAGTTACTGAGCGAAAACTATATCCCTTTGGATCGAGCGCTCACCGTAAGCCTTAAGGCAATATACAGGGTGTCCGGAAATGATGAGCAACAAGGAGCATAATTCTAGACCGAAAATAAATGCTACTTCTTTCTATAACATTTTTTCCAAAACTAATTATTAACGGAGTTACAGGGTGGTAAAGTTAAAATTTTATTTTCGATATTTGTAAATAACTTCTTAAGAAATCCAAATATTTACATAAAATATGTAAATTGGGAATTTTTGCGAACGAGAAATTCAAATATGTTTCTAATTTTGACGTTACTAGTAAAGGGCGCCCTTTATGGCACATCGTGTTTCTTTTAAATGACAGAACTTATTTGCTGCTTAGTGTATCCATCTGACTATTGAAACAATCGATTCTAATGGGTTTATCTATTCGGGGACACTCTGTATATTTTAAGATAGTTCAAGAGATGTATACAACAGGTCATTGTCTTCATAATCCATTTTCAAATGAATAAAAATTTATAACTATTAAAATTTAAAAAATATTAGTTGGCACTGTCAAATAAAATAATGTTATTTGCATTGTTTTGTATGATGGAAATTTCGGAGGAGATTTTAAATAAATATGCGGAAGTAACGTGGCAATGAATCCAGAAAAAATCATATTATAAATAGAGGTAACTACAGACATACATTCCTATAAAATATTAATATAATTCCAACTTAAATAAAATTAAGTCAAATATTAAATAGTGTTGTTAGTCAACACATATCATGGTATAATCATATACCGTAATGTTTTGCAATGTTAAGTATTATATTTCCCATAAACATTTATATGTGTACGTTATAATGATTTTGACAAAACAACATATAAATGACCAATTCGCCAAAACTGGCGGTACAAAAAAGAGAAAAAATCATATGAAGGTTAAACAACTAATAATAAAAATAGAGTGAAAGTGAAGAACACGAAAGTCCGCACCTATGATAAGCATCGACTGAGATGGCTTAGATCCATGGATAAAGCTTACATCTGTCAACAATGTCAACTACCATGCAATCGTTTTTTGCAGAGTTTCTAAATGCAGAAACGACAAAAAATAACATTGGTATTAGTAATAATACTGATAGATAGGCAACAGTTAGCTGTACACAAACTACATTTCGACTCATTACAACCAATCACTACCGATAAAACACACTTCCCGTACATAAGCAGTTAGATAAAATGCCTATTTATCATAAAAAAATCGAACAGAAGGAATCGGTAGTAATAGATAATTGAAAACTTTTAATGCACCCGCGGCCGTCTTCTCCCATAGCAAACCGGCAAAATATGGTATATATTGTGGGAACATATTTGTACCCGACACAAATTCCTTTATTTAGTAAGTAACTAAAAAACGTTTAAAATTAAAAAAGGCACTAAAAACTGAAGAAGAATACAAAACTACAACGTAAACACAGGAATTAAATTATGACATGACAGCGAATTTTACCGTTGTGTTGCTGGTTGTCTACTATGACTCTGTAAACGCCAAACGTGCGGTGGATGGATCGCATAGTCGGCGTTAAATAAGGGTATAACATAATATTGATCATTTTTTTCGCTTTATAAATAAGTTTGGAATATTTTTGAAGATTGATTCCGTTAATTTTTAATTTTCTCTATCCCCTCTAAAATATTTTTACTTAGCCATAACTATGTATATTATGAAATTTATTTTCAATACTTTTGTATGAAATTTTTAATATTTTTGTTGGTTCACAATCAACTTCTATTAACGGATGTGCCACCTTTGAATCTGAACCATTTGTCACTATAGTAAAAACTGTAGCTATCAAAATACTACTTAAACATTTAAATTAACAAGAGAACACGTACACTACAAAAAAACTACTTTAGTCCACGACTACCCTATAAAATGTTCATTATACATGTGTTCTCTAAATACTCGTAATAACAATAGTATTATAATAATTACAATATATGTTAATAATTACAATATTATTAACAATATTAAATTATTATTCACTGGCCTCAAAGAATCGGGAATGAACTAATAATACAAAAATTTTCTGGTGTTTGCAATTGAACGTGAACCTCCTGTGAAAGCCAAGCCCAGCTACGGCAATATTAATATTTTTCCGAATGATGGTAGAACTTTACTAATTAAAGTTTCATTTGCTTTTTTAAATATATCAAGAGAACGATAAAAAATGTGAAATCTGAACGTAAAGTGTTTTGACAGTTATGAATTGTATGTTATGAGTGTCAAAATATTGTGTAATGTTTTCAGCAAAAAGTTTGCTAAAATATTATTAATTGTTGTGGACAAAATATAGTATTCTACTTGCATAATATGATTATTGTTCCAATTCACTCGAGTGATTTCCTTCACACTCGTGGATTACAGCCATCATTATATGCTCGTTGAATAATATACCATAAATTTAATGTGTTTATAGTTACTTTGTCATTTCTATATCTATAGTAAATTTCTATCTGGAAGTAGTATTACGTAGTCTAGTATATGACATAAACTATGCCACTTATTTGTTCAATGAATCCATTGATCGCGAACACAGATTGCAAATAATGTTGTCATAGAAATTTCTATTTCACGACTCAATACGAAATTTTACAATATCGCCTAGCACAGACAGATCAAAATCAAGGCAAGATATTTACTCAAGTGAAAATGTTGAGGTTTCCATACAGAAAAGGCACAACAAAATTTCAGCGCTTGGGAAATTAGAAAACGGGCTGAACTATTAGACTATTAAATTTATATAAACCGATATTTATGTCTCAAATCAATTTCCACACCATTACGAAATATTAACTTTCTCTAAGACATTTCAATAGGCATATGAAATCAAAAGGCCTCATTTAATAATTGCACGATGCACATTTTGTTTTAATCAGTTTTCGGACGTATAATATTTATGTATGTATGCAGGGTGATTCTGATATAAATACTTTCTTTCAAACGGGTAATAGAAGATATCAAAATAAACAACTTTCATTTATTATCTAAAAATATCATATTATGTTATCTTAGATAAAAGCATTGACAAATTTCTTTGACGAAGAATTTAATTATAAACTATTTACGATCAAAAACTTAAACCAAGGGCATATACAGGGTGTAACAAAAAAGCAGGTCATCCCATTAACTGCGTATTTTTGACGACAAAATATGACGATTTTATCCTACATACCTATATACAAAAATGCCTATCTTAAAAATACAGGGTGTTGAAGTTGAACGTTTAACATTGTTTTGTCGCAATAACTTTGTCAATTTTTCACGTATCAGTTTGAAATTTAATAGATACTCGTATATTCTTTGTGGTTAAACAAATTCTCAAGAGTGTTATTATAAACAAAACCCAAAAACAAATGTAGAACCTGAAGCGAAGGGGGACTATGTCCCTCCCATATTTTTTGACGCACGCCCATGATCAATTTTCTCAAAATCGTCGCGTTTTATTTTAATTGGGTTATTAATAATTTTTCGTAAAACTCTTCTTTTTCTTAATAACTTTTTGAGATTTTCGATAGTAATGCAACAACGTTAGAGATAACCGCAAAATATTGGGATGCACTTTATAACATTTTTAAATTTCAAAATCTAAAGAAACAGCCAAGGAATAATTTGTAGATAGTTTACTTAGGTTTTAAGTATCTGATAACTATACAGATACAGAGTGCTTCTGAACATAGGGCTTCACCATCTTTACGCAAACAAATGTTTTAACCATGTAATTTAATTTACTAATAAAAATTAAAACAGAAAGAAGAAACAAATTAGTTAGACACATTTATCGTAATGCCTACGAATATCACTCTGTCTGAGAAAGCATAAACGACCTTTCATAATTTATCATTTGTATACTTCGATTCAGATAATTAAAATGATTATTGTATATTATTTCAAATACTTTAACTAAAAAATATTTTTTCCAAATTGATTGATAGAAGAGACGCAGCTATTCAGTGGCCACCACATTCTCCTAATTTTAGTTCATTGAATTTCAATTCAGTCTGTGGCTACAGTTTATACGAAACGATGTTTATTCTGAATCGGTGGAGAATATTAATCAACAGAAAAAGACGAAAAAATAATTTTAGAAAAGCCCATAACGCATTTCTTAGGCAGGCGGAGATATCGAGCAATTAGTAAATTGAAATATGGAAATAGTGAACTAAAATGTTAGTATTACAATACTAAATTAAATTTTAGAGTATAAAGGTCCATTTACACACATCAATGACGTATCAGTTCAGTAGGTATCAGTAGTATTTGTTAGCAAGCAAATTACAATTACAATACAATACAATTGATTGGACCCAATTCAATATATGTTACATATATGTTGTTAATTTATGTTACTGTGCATCTGATTCCGAGTGAAATCGTGGTGTGCTAGAACAGTGTTAAATATGTAATATCGTTTACAAGAGTTATCTGTGTGAACTTGAACACAATAAAACTAATCAATAAAACAAAAATTTAAACAAATCAAAGGATAAACCAAGTGATTCACTAGAAAATAGTTTTTATAGCAATGTAATAGTTTACACAAATAAACTGAACGATCCTCCCCACACAATAATTCCATATGTCAATAAATATTCAACTAGTGAAGTTAATTTCAATATGTGTTATGGTAAAATTGTACGTAATTTATAGAAAACATGTACACATTTTTTAAGGTTTAAGATAATCTGCATGAATGCTCCATTTTAAATTTTGATTTAATATTTATTATGCCCAAATATTTAATTTCGGAGGTATTATTTATTTCATTTGTACATGAGCAGTTTATTTAAGTTACAACCAGCATGAAATATAAACTTGTCTATGCAAACAAATTTTAAATTATGTCTGCGACTATCTTTAACGTTGTATTGCTTAAAAATTGAATATATCTCGAAAAAAAAAAGTTTTAGGAAACCTTATCACCAGTAATAAAGTATTGCAAATAAAATTGATTAACTAAGATATTGAAAGAACTTGAGACATTGTCGTACGTCAAGAAAATGGGGGACATAAAGCATCCCCTTTCTTCCAGCTTCTACGTTTATACTTTAAGCGTCGTTTACAATCTCAAATCGTGGTCAACCATTAGAAATATATCTATTAAATTTCAAATTGATACGTGAAGAATTCACAAAGTTATCGCGAAGAAACAGTTTTAAAAGTTCAACTTCAACGCCCTGTATGTTTTAAAAGAGCTATTTTTGTATATAGACAAATCGTCATATTTTGTCGTCAAAAATAGGCAGCTAATGTGATGACCGATATTTCTGTTACCCTGTACACTCATTATATTTTCATGTTGCAGTCACCAGAAAATTATCATGTTATAAAATAATGTGACTGAACCTATAACAGTTTTAAGTATTTGTGAGAAGCTTTGTTGAACGCAAACGTGACAAGGAAACCGTAGCTTAAGCAATTGTATGGAAAAAATATTAATTATCTAAAAATCTAAAGATATTATATAATCCACAAAAGCAAATTAACAAGGATCTTGCGAAAGTATAACTGTCAACCTTGGATACAATCGTAACATATATGATATAATCTGGTTCTGCAATTCCAGATGAAAGCAAAAGTGGCGAGTATGGTATAATATTTATGTTTAAGTAAAGTATAATTAATCACAGCGACGTTAAAATATACAAGTAAAAACAAAATTAATGCACAGTAAAATATATCACTGTGCAAATACAAACTCATTTATGGGTAAAATTATTTTGGTGTGGAATTTTGAGTAAATTTTAATGTAGAAATAAGCTTATCAACACAAAATTTGTGCGAGTGAGAAGATATCGTGTAAAAATAAATTTGTTGTTTTTTTACTGCATAAAAGTGATTTACTCTTACCAACATAATATGGTTCGTCAATGCTTTTTTAAATTACAATGTGGGTGCAAAAAAGTACGGAATAAAATAGACACCTTGTGCCATGACGCTGTGGTAGAAACAGGTAAGTAACAATTATAACATAGGTAACAGAATTTTATAGCATAAATTTGGAACATTCAAAAGTGGTTATGGTGATACTTTTCTGCTGCCTTATCCCTTGCATACGTTTGCTAGTAAATAACAGTTGGGTGTTGTTATTTATGATTATAATTATTCACTAAAATAATAATCCCAATCGTTATCTTATTTAACTTGACGAGTAAACATGTTTTTTCAAATACTAAATAAAGAAAATATAACGTAATATAATAATAACAATAAGAATAACATCAATAATAAGCATGATTATTAGTATTATCATATTAAACAAGTTCTGTTTTTATGGACTGTAATTTGTATAATTATAACTATTTATAGTTAATATAAACAATAATAATTATTATAAATAGTCAAAAATATTTCAGTTCTGTAGTGGTTATACAATATAGGTTTAAATGTTCATAAAAACTGTGCAACCAACAAATTATAATGAGAAAATACCGATATATTAAGTAAATTAGAGAAAATAATTCTAAATTTACAAAGTTTTATACATAGCATTTTCTGGGCATATTAAATATTAATTATTTCCAATTTTTATATACACTTATTTTGTGATATAAATTGTGACTACCATACAATTATTACAAAAAGAAAATCTTACTTGATTACCTTAATTTATATTTACGTCATGCTTTAAAATGGAATTCGGAATTGCTTCTTGAAAAATTAATAAGCTACTTCCTTTTTAATCGGTTAGGTTGATGATACAATCAACAAATATTTGAGGTATGCGTATACATTATATTATTAGGTATTAAGAAAATATTATTGTTATTTCGTTATTATCAGCATGAAAGTTGAAATATAAATAATCGCCTCTTACGAAAATAATTACTTACGTAGCTCATCTAAAAAGTAAGACTGAAAATTGAAGAAAAATATCATACGACGATTAAGTTGAGAATGCAACTGGATGACTACAACAGTTCTATAGAACCATCCAAATGCCGAAAGAAAATAAAACTATTGTCCCTAAGTGATGGTTAGAGTTTACCAACGTAAGTCATTCCTGGCCGCAAATGCAACTCTGATTAATAATATACCCCCTCTCCCGTACAAGTCTCAGACTACACTAAATCTTGCAATTAGATCCCAATGGGCACGCTAAGTTTAAAAAACATTTAGTAAAAGTGGTTGAAAACTAAAGGCTGAAACAACGAACAAATGTCTTGCAAGAAAATGTTATTTTTAATTAAAACAGAAAAGTTTACTTTTAAATAACATAAAAAATAATTAATAAACATTTATGAAAAACGTTTTATTTAGAGTTCTATAAACGTTTATAAAATCTTTCACGTCACGTTTTGAAAACATTTTTTAATCGCATTCTACAACAGTAATAAAAAAATTTATTAAGGTACAATTTTGTTATCAAATTATGATAATAATTCAGTAATGATTAGATTCAATAGGATTTCGAGAAACAATTATTCTGAGGGTTAATGTCCCGACAAGTAGTTGAATCAACCATTACGATGTTTTAAAAACGTTATATAAACGTACGTGTACATATTGGTCATATTCCATGCTTATACTATATGCAGTCATGTAAATAAATAACGTTGTAACCCAGAATACTAATATAATTTTCTCTTGCCACAGTCATCATGGATTATTGTGATGCCGCTTAGTGGCAAATATCTAGTTCTATTTCAAAATTACCTAATATCGTATAAATTGATTCCAATAAAAAAACGTTGTACTTAAAGCGTAATTAAATATTAAACCTGTATTATACTTTTAAATATATCGTGAAATAAACGTTAATAGAAAACATTTTATTTCGATGTTCATTTCTACCTTCAATAATAATTATTGAAAAGAGTATTTTACATGTTTTCTTTTTATGTTACTAAAACGTTGTGTAGGTAACGTGTTATTAACATTTGGATAAACGTTTAATATATTAAATTCATATATGTATTTAAAACGTTTAATTCGATGTTTTACAAACGTTATATTCAACGCGCAGTTTAATATTATTAAAATATGAACCTATATTCAGCTGTATTCTGTATCTTATAGGTTAAAAATAACCATCCGGTTAAAATTTTAATGTTAACCCTACTACTAAAAATAATAACTCCAATTGGTATTCTGTATAAGTTTTTTAACGGTCCAGTTAAAATTATTTTTCAACCATATGTTAATATTTCAGTGTTAGTGAAGTTAGCAGTAAGGTAAAAGCATAGAATATATTTATATATTTCTATGGGTAAAAGATTTCGATTTGTGATAACATAACCTCGATTACTGGATTAATACAAATTTGTTTCTGTTTTAATAACCAATTTACAAGGTTCTTGTGATTTACCCGAGTATGGGGGATGAAAAACAACATTCCCCACGCAAGACAAACAAAAAAGATCCAGTTAATTGTTGACTTTTTGAAAGTCAACAATATTTTACTAAACAACAAATTGCAGCCACATGAAATTATGATTGATTAAATAAATGACAATTTGTTTTGAAAGTCAAAAGAGTTACTTAGAAGTACAATTAATTACTTAATTCAAACGGTTTGCTTTGATCCCTCAAACTTTTATGAAAAAATCTAAAATTGTGGCTGAAAAAATAATAATAGGTAAATATGGAACTATCAATCAATAAATGCAAATAAATAATACACTTTATTTACGTCTATTCCAATCTGTCAGCTTCATCAAATAAAATATAATTCATTTGAAGTGCCATTATAACATTTATGTGGAAATAAATAATAGAGTGGTATTCAATAGGTTAAATTTTAACAGCATCTATTTTGGTTCCGTTAAATTTTAACATATTTGGTTAAAATCAACCTATTAAAATTTTTACAGAATATAGTATCGGGTTAAATAATTCAAGGTTAAAATTTTAACTTTGGCCTTGACGTTATTTAACCAAAAACATTACAGAATAGACCTGTATATACATTTAAATACATCGCGAAAGAAACGTTACCAGAAAACATATTATTGCGGTGTTAATTTCTATTTTCAATTGAAAACATATGCAGTATCAATGTATTTTACACGTTTTATTTTTATGTTACTACGCGTAAAACGTTGTGTAATAAATATGTATGTTGTTAACATCCATATCCAAACAAATCGTTTAATATATTAAATTCATATACTAAAGTATTTAAAACGTTTAATTCGACGTTTTACAAACGCTGTACTTAACGTAAGTTAAATATTATTAAAATATAAACATATATTACACATTTGTATACGTCAGTCGGATAAACGTTATAAAAGAAACGGAAATTTATAGCGTTCACTTCAACTTCTGGATTAAATGCAAATGTTTTTAACGTATTTTAAACGATATATTTTATACGTTCAACTTTTTAAATAAAAATAAAATTTGAAATCAACCAGTACAATGTTTTAAAAACGTCATATAAACGTACGTGCACGTTGGAAAAGAATAAGGGGTAGAAATATTATCGTATGCCTAATTAAAAATTTATTTGAAATATCAATATTGTTCCTTTCTTCGCTCGAGCTTTCAAAGAACATTGTTAAATAAGATGTTAAGTTCATAACATATACAAAAGATAAAGGTAATGTGAAAAGGAAATATTTAATTGTTTTCAATATCCTAATTTTGTATTATATATCTGATTACTGTTCATGGCTTCTCAAGATAAATTCTTTATCAATAACATACATTTTCTTGAAAAATCAACAATAAAAAAGTTTACAAATATGCGGTATCCTACCCGGGGACATATTGTATACTTCATCGTACTACAATGATAAATCAGAGAATATTTAACTCCAAAAACATCTCTGTTTTCTTGGATAATAACAAAGAACTGATCACTAACCTTCACTACCGAAAAATATTTGCTTACATCGTGACATTCCGAACTACCAGCTGGTCCAAGGTAAAATTTCTACCTGGATTAATTTGAGAACAGTGTATTCATCCTATTAGGCATAGGGTAACGACCCCTCACATAATCTTGGAAGGCAGTATGCTTTGCAGATGATTAGCCTTATTTCAGGTATGCTTGATCTCTAAAATTTTTTCTTCAAAAAATATTGTAATGTGAAATGAAATGTGTTGTAGCGGTTACTAAGAATAAGGAGTGGGCTCGGGAGTGGGTAACTAAATCTGTAAATATCTGTAAATATATAGTATGTCAACACCAAAGTTGACTTGTTTCGACAATCTTGCAAGTAATAATTGATGAGAGTCCTTAAAATACCTAAACCAGGTGGATTTTTCTTGGACCACACCGTACAATATTTTACAGCAAATATTGACCAAATAAGACATTAATAAATTCAACAAAATGTTATAGGTAGCTAGTTAATATTTTGTATTAATTAATTTTTTATACACAAAAACCTTTCAAACATGAAAGTTCCCAAGGTTTTACAGTAAAGTTATGTAAAATCTCAGGTAAATTAGTACCGCTTTAATAATAGTAAGTAGTAATAATTGTTAATAATGAGTTTTGAATTTGTATTAATTTGATATACAGGGTGTTTATTAAAGAATGGGCCATACTTTAAGGTTAGCATCCTTGAACGAAAACGAGGTGATTTAAACCAACTTACCTTAGTAACTTCCTTAAAATGTTATAGGCCCGAGAAAGTAGTTTTTTACGATAGTTTATTTATTTCTTATATAATCGCATTCAAATTTTGTAGAAGAAGGTAAATTGTGCGTATATGATACACACGAATATCTGATTGTGATTTAAGTGAACTTACCTTAATACAACTTTTCTTCCGAAGAAGTTATTTAATACTTTCTCGAGTCTACAACTTTTTAAGGAATTTTTACCAAGGAAGGTTGACTTAAATCGCCTTATTTTCGCCTAGGAAGCTAACCTTAAAGTATATCGCACTGTTTAATGAAGACCCAAGATTTTAGAGTAATACATATTTATCATTTTTCAAAAAACTATCTCCATAAAAAATGCCCTGTACATTTAACACAAAAATCAATCAGATATGTATGTGTATCATACAAAAATGGACATTCTTGTACACAATTTGAATACAATTACTCAAGAAATAAATAGTAAAATAAATAAATAAGATAACTACATTCTCCAGCTTGTAACTTCTTAAGAAAGCAAGATGGTAAGGTAAGTTGATTTATATCACCCTATTTTCGTCTAAGGAAACTAACCTTAGAGTATGGCACATTCTTTAATAAACAACCTGCAAAATTAAAAAATGTAGAAAATATACCTAATGATAATTATTTTATTTTATTTTAATTGATTGATTTCAGAGCAGAACCTTTTGAGTGTCTAAAAATGTGACGACATTTATTTCTTGTTGCATTATGGATATTTTCCAAAATTGGATCATAGAAACAAAATAAATATATACCCTCGTATATACCTATGGTGGGATGGAAACACGTTGGCTTGGATAAATGTGAGAAAATGATACCGGTCGGTATTTGATTATGCCCCTATTTAATGAAGTTTTCTTCAATCATGCACTTAATAGTGGATAAGGCCTGCTAACGTATACAGGGTGTTCCAGGAATGATGGTCAAATATTTTAACAGTGTATTCCACAAGCCATTTCAGGGGGGGATCTTCATATGAAATTTTTGGGCCCTTATTGTTGAGATATTCGAGTTTCAAAATGGCGGAAAAAAATTGTTTTTTAATTTTTCCTTAAAAACGGCTACACTTAGAAACATCAATTTTGGTAACATTATCAGCTAGTCAAAAGCTATTTTGAGGTGGTGTCTATTCCTTGGCTCATGTTTCTAGAGAACGGTTATAAGCAACCCCTAGATTTATTTCTTTCTGAACTTTTTCCTGCAATGGCCGATTTCAACAAAACTTTTTTTTTTAAATACTACATATAATTATACTAATTTTTTCCCGCTTGTAATTTTTTCATACAACTAACAGTTTGCGCAGAAAAAAATAAAAATAATTTTCCTTACTCTAAACACCTTTTCGTCACCGGTTACTAATAACCGCAGTAGGCGGTATATTTATTTCTCTGTTGTCTTGTCAAACAAATCAGTCTTGACAATTTTTGCAAATATTTGTAAACATAACTGACTCTTCCGTATAATTAGCGAATAAATTGACGGAATATGCATACGGCAGGATTGTCAACAGTTATAGGAAAACCTTTGATTAGAAATATTTGCAAAAACTGTCAATTATAGACCTAATGGCGATTTATTTGATAAGACAACAGAGAAACATCAACATAGCAACCGCCTACTGCGGTTATCAGTAACCGGTGACGGTGATGTTTAGAGTAAGGAAATCTATTTTTATGTTTTTCCGTAAGAGGTAAAAATATTGATATTTATAATTCAGCAAAGCAATTTAAAAATGTTATGATATTATGTCATCCTGAAATTTCCGATCTGAAATTACTAGAATTTACTTATCGTTTCCTAAGAACGTCCTGACATAATTATGTGGATTGTAAGTGTATTTTTACTTTAACACGCTGTGTGAAATATTTAGCAACGGAAACACAGATAGAAGATACTTAATTAAGAAGAACTTTATAATAATTCGAAATAATCTATTACGTCCATAGAAATCAAAAAATATATAGAACTCCAGAAGCCTTTACATTAGGTACTCAAAATAGTCAGACTATAGAGCTTAGAAAGTAGTCATCTGGGGAAAACTTAATGTAAACTTTTGGTTATACTGTATTTTAATACCAGCATACAATTGAAACCAAAACGGAATGTTTTTAATTGGCCCATAGAAATTGTATGTTTCTAAAAATTGGACGTAAAATTTTCCCTTAAGGTGGGGATTTTGTAGAAAAGGAATTGCACAGCCAGAGTGAGCGAAACGACGAATCAATCAGACCTATGAGACAGTATACAACCTCTGAAGTTTATCGTGCATAAACGTACATAAAAATGGAAGCCGTGATATATGTTATGATTTTACTCGAGGACACAAAATGTAAAATTACCAATAAATATTAATCTGAAAGTGAAACACAAGTTGTCCTATATGTCCTGGCAAGTGAGTGAAGTAATTTGGTGGCTGTGGCTGTGATAATTTTGCCGTAATTGCGACATATTGGCGTAGTAACTGTGTGGCTAAAATTGAGGTATTTTAACATTTATTTTAATTATTCTTGTGATTTTATGAGCAATGAAAATTATCTCACGCACTAGCGGGAACCTTTGTGAATACGTGGATATATAATAATAACCAATTATTTCAATTTTCTTGGAGTTGTGTGTCCTCGCTTGAAGCCCTGTTAGACGGTTAAAATATGTATACAAAATCCCAGCCTTAATACAACCAACTCATAAAAGCTAAGTTACTGCAATATTACCAGACTCGCGTTTTCTCCACACGTTGACTATTTTCAGTATCTCTTTTGGCGCTCTATATATTTTATGATTTTTGTGATTACATCATAAATAATTTGATCACAGTGGCGTTTGTTATTTCTTGCCTATTTCCATTCTTCACCTTTCATTACAAAATTACCGATGTTGAATGAAATATTTGTTATTAAATAATGTTAGTAATTAATACGAAATATTTCAATACAAGCATCAGCGTAGCCTTCACACCAGTTTTCCTAGTTACATTTAACAAACAAATCGTTAATTACAATGACCTACTTTTTGACCAGTCTTACGACGAAGGTCATGATGAAACAGATGAAAACCTGTCAATGGCTACCGCGATGTGAAAAGGATAATCGGATCAAATTCGAACGCTACTGGACACAGCGTAAATAAATATAAACAATTTCTATGATGTCATATTGGTCTGTAAAGTATTAAATATTTGTTTTAGTTTCCTGTTTGAAGGTAACACGATGCATGCATAGGGTATTTCACAATGTACCTACTATCCATTAGTTTATAGAATATTCTAAAGAAAATTCTAAAATCTTTGGTTTTTGAAAATAAGTAACCATGCATGCATAGGGTATTTCACAATGTACTATCCATTAGTTTATAGAATATTCTAAAGAAAATTCTAAAATCTTTGGTTTTTGAAAATAAGTAAGAGGGCTACGGAATCAAAATACAGGGTTCAGGAGGTGATTCCTCACAAGAAATTAGGGTCACGAAGTCCTATAACAATTTTTCGGAATCTCAATATTAACGGAGACACAGCGTGTTAAAGTTAAAATTTCAAAATGCACGATAAACTTCAGGGAACCTGGTGGTTCGGGCCTATACGGTTTGTATACTGTGTCATAGGCCTCGCTGATTCGCCGTTTCGCTCACTCAGGCTGTGCAATTTCTTTTCTACAAAGTCCCCGCCTTAACGATTAAAAATAATTTACTTATAGCTAGAAGGCTTGAAGTAAAAAAAATCTACAGGGTGTCTTTAAATGACGTAGCAAAAATGAGACTACAGATTCCTTAGGTGAAAATAAATCGATTCAATCTAACATACCTATATGCCAAGTCGCAGATACAGGATGTCAAAGTTAAAGTTTTATTTTCGATATTTGTAAATAACTTCTTAAGAAATTCAAATTTGTTTATCGTTTTGACGTTACTAGTAGAGGGCGCCACTTGTGACACACCATGATTTTTCTGACTATTGAAACAATCGATTCTCCTACCTGTTATATCTGAAAAAGGTATACCTTATTGAAGTCTTTAGGAGTAACAGTTTTCATTGTTCATAAAAAATATTTGCTTCTATACAAGTATAATCGCATTATCATGGATAAACTTTAATGAACAAAGGTAATACATAACAAAATAATGTAAACACTTGAAACGTAAAGTGGCTTTAAATTTAATTTTACAAAAATAAATATTATATTGAAAGTTGCTTGTAATCAAAACTAAGAATATATTTCAAAATATAGATAGAGGGTAAAATTTTACAACAGTTTTTGACTACATCTACAGGATGTTTTATTTAAAAAAAAAACAAGTTTTGGCGGTTCGAAGTTAAGCAAATTCGACAATAAATTTCCACCCCTTGTATAAAATTAAACAGTCTTTAAAACAATTGTAACAAATGATAGGCATTCCTACCTGTCTTTCAAATAACAAAACTTTACCTTACACCATGTAAAAAATATGCAATTTTGAATTATGTCAGCGAAAAGCAACTTTTTTGATGGAATTGAAATATCTCGAAGGTCATTAGAGATAGATATAAGGCAGCTTAATATAAGTCCCCCTAAAATTATGCGTAGAATTCAAATATGCAAAACTTACAGGGTGTTCCATTTAAAATAAGCAAGTAGATTTTAGTAAAAAAATATCAAACTATGTTTCCTCATGGTTATTTGCCTAAATTACTGGAAATTATTCAACTTGCGAGCGCTAACTTTATTCCTAGGACACTGAATTTTAATTTCAAAGGTACTTAACATACCCCAGTCCCACCTAATTTCATCTATGATGTGAATGATAATTATGAACCTTATTTAAAAAAATGGTGGAGGCGCACACGACTTGCACTGCAACATAAAATGAAATTTCTTCTAAATCGTTAATTTACATGGAAGATTGTTATCATCACCATCATCGTCATATCAGTGAAATTTTTGAATTATTAACCAGTGGACATAATGTAATGTACTTATGACAAAATTCAATATGGTACACGTGTTATCGACCACCAATTTTTCCAAATGCATAGTCCTAGTTATAGAAAAGACTTTCCAATTCGTAACTTTATAGAGGCCCGTAAAATAGTAACGAATGCCCGCAGGGGAAAAAGTATGTCTGTAAGTGTATTTAAATGTAATCACTTAGCCGTATTTATTTAGTGTGAACAGATAATACAAATCGTAAGCAATTAGAAACTTCCTTCTCACAAACATTAAGAGTGGGCAATGGTAGACACATTCGTCAAATTTGCGGTCGCAGAAGGGGGTAGGCATCACCGGTAGGCATGTCCTTAGAAGCAATAAATTATCTGGGCTGCAGTAAAAAATGACACACGCTCGACAGAGTCGAACTCGGACTTAAGCTCGGCGTATTAGGTACATCGGGAATAGGAATAGTCCGTGGCGTCGCGCGGACTGTTAAAATTAATAATGCTTAACATATTGTTCCAATTCATGACCATTTTAATATTAGCTCAGTTGTAACACTATATATTATTTGTTACCAACATCAAATAATTTGACAAATTTAATGAAAATTATATACCTATAGTTGTATTACTACTGCTACTGTTACTCATAAAATACAGGGCGTCCCTGAAATGCATATACCAGTGAATCACACTATATTCTTAATAGTATTAATAATAATTATAATGATAATGATAAGGATAATGATAATAATAATTATAATAATAATAATTATGGTTATAAAACAACAAAGCGTCGAACGATTAAAATTAAATTTGACATATGAAAATATATTGATACAATACTTTTCCTGATAAACTAGATACCTCACTCAAAAAAATAATATATATTTTTTTGTGTATTATCTGCCACAATTTATTTTCTAGTAAAAGCCAAAACTTTGTAGAACAAATTCTCTTCCAAATTTTTGATAACATAGTTAGGCAGTGTTACCCACTATTTTCAGTTTTTAGAAATTATTTCTTTAGTTATTTTTTTATATTCGCATGTAAGTTTGTACGTTGAAGCTTTCTGTTGTAAAACATTTGTTTAATGTTGTTCAACTTTTGTAAAACATGTATCAGTTAAGTTGTTTCCATTATTGAGTAAGAATATTTATATTTTATATTAAAATTTATGTTTGTGATAATCAATATAAATGTAATAAAAGACATATACAATTTAGGTACTTAATACCTAGTTCGTGTTTTTTATTTATTTCGTTTATACAACAAATAAACTTATATAAATAAATATTTTGGTTTTATTTGAAGAATTAGGATTTTATAGTAAAATATACAGAAAGACGGCAAGATGGAGTGTGCACGCGGGCGGCCAACACCCTATGAACGACCCTGATCAGTGTACTTTAAAAAAAAATTGAAACTAGTATTTCTACCTTAAAAAATATTCTCGCACATTTGTGCATTTTGTGAAAAGCTAAATACTAGAAAAATAAAAAAGTGTATTTACAAACTTTTAAAATCAATTCTCTTCCTTATAGTGGAGTTTAAAAATGATTCTATCGTGTCATTCCGTTTGCACTTTATTGCTAAAATGTAAAACCTATTTTATATTATTCCTTATGCCTTTAGAAAGCAAAATCGCCTGGTCGTCAAAAAATCGTGGTGTGCAGGGGTAGTTAGGGGTGGTTTTCCAAAAAATTGTAAAAAATGTTTTGCTTAATTTAGATCTACACAACATGTTTAATCATTTCTGAAAGTTTTGTCTTAAATTTCAAGAGGAACTATTTTATTTTTAATTTTAAATTATCCGTGCAACACGCTGTTATATGTAGTTCCTTAATATAAAACGGCTCGCGCTGAAACATCGAAATTGCAATATCATTTACACCAAGATAAGTCAAGAATGCTAATTCTAATCAAAAAAACACCTTCTACGAACGTTGTAGATTAAAGATCAAGGATTAAAATGCTTTTTTATTTTTGAAAATCCGATAAATAGTTTCGTCAAAAAACTGTAAAATGTCAAAGCATGTAGTTACCACCGCGTTCTAACGCGGAGATGCGAGGATGGTTGAAATTCGCTTGGCACGCCGTTTATCTGCATGACAAAGCCGTCCTTATGTATTTTGGAGCCTAGACGGTCGCTTTTCGTTTAAAACAGTAAAAGATACAGTGATATTATAGCGAGCGTTATGGTAATATAAGACACATTATTAGAATATAGTGGTTTTTAGTGTACAACCTATGTATTTGAGTAGGTATTTGTAAATATCTTTTCAAATGTAATTAAATAAATTAAAAACAGTTAAATATTAATAAACAATCATAACAAATATTATTTCAAAAAATCATTTTATTAATTATTATAGTTACCAATGTACAGCATTTAATTATGTTAAAATTTGCGAGGGTGCTTGTGGAGTAGATGTTCCGTGGTAAAATCTGCGATTTCTGTAAATAAACAAATAATAAATTGTAAATAAGAATAATATTACAAAATTATTTTGCAGCATTTAGTCAGACTCGGAATTTTTTTCAATATCAGATAACATATTCTGGGACGCATTTGTGATTTTTAAGTCTTTCCTTACTTTATTTGCACATGTAATTTGAGCCATACATTTGCAGGACCCAATGCAACAAATTCGTTTTGTCTTGCATGAACATTGTGTAATAATATACATACTTATAATAATAACTTCTATACCTTTTTTTACAACTGCAAGTATTTAAAGCACGGGTGTTCTCGGGTAATATTGATACTGTAGTTAAAATTAGGGATGTCCGATTTAAATCGATTTTATAAATAATCGATCTTTTCAAATGCGATTTTCGATATTTTGAATCGATTTTCTGAACAACGATTATTTGGTGAATCGAATTATTTTCCATTGAGATCAGTTAAATATTTATTATAGTGCAAACTCTCCAATCTTAATTAAAAAATCCCTATTTTCGAGGGTGCTGAACACGAATCTAAAATTAGTTCTGTGTGCTCGAGCCTAGTTTTCGAAAAAAAATTGTAACCTCTACCTATACTTACATTAGGTTGAAGTTGCAATATAACGCCTGTACCATCCTCATTTCATGACGATGAGGCTACAATTTTGAACAACTTTTCGCACGAAACTAATTTTAGATTTATGTTCAGCAGTCTTGAAAATAGAGTAGTAGAATTGTTTGGAACTATCGGAAACCGATCTTTTGCATTACGATTTTTTAGGAATCGATCCTAAGCGATCCGATCTGAATCGATCCAGAAAATCGATCTTTTTTACAGAATCGTGCATCCCAAGTTAAAATTGGCACAGGTTTTCGTCAAAAATTTTCTCCCACAATCTGTTACATTTGGCAAGGATGGTCTGGGTAACGTACTGTTTAGCCATATTTTAGTGTGGTAGTATACACGAAGGCAATGCTGTTTTAAGCTATCTAAACTTGGAGGTAATTTGCTGATCCGCTTTGAGGACGCTAAAGCCCCTCTAAGGTTTTTGAATATTTTCGTTGTTTATATAGAATCGCATTACAAACTTTACCATTTTATTAAAATCTTCTTCTAAATTGTCACTTATGCCAACATTACTAAGTAAATAGTAAGTAAGTAATTGTAAAGATACAAATGTTTTGTTACTATTGACCCATTTCAAAGATATACTTACGCCGAAAATTTGGATGAAGGTTCAATGACAAAATGCCTACCAGCGTTTCATGCATTCACAGGTTGTGATACAACCAGTCAGTTTGTGGGAATGGGCAACAAATCATGCTGGAAAGTGTTTTCTCACATCACTATTTACTTAGTAATGTTGGCATAAGTGACAATTTAGAAGATTTTAATAAAATGGTAAAGTTTGTAATGCGATTCTATACAAACAACGAAAATATTCATTGCATAAACGACCTTGGAGGGGTTTTAGCTTAATACAGCATTGTTTTCGTGTATACTACCAAACTAAAATATGGCTAACCAGTACCCAGACCATCCTTGCCAGATGTGGCAGATTGTGGGTAGAAAATTGTTGACGGAAAACCTGTGCCAATTTTTAACTGCAGTATCAATATTACCGAGAACACCCCTGCTTTAAATACTTGCAGTTGTAAACAAGGTATAGAAATTATTATTATAGGTATGTATATTATTAATTTAAGAAACAATTTTATAGATTACAACGGGCCACAATGTTCCTGCAAGAAAAACAAATTTGTTGCATTGGGTCATGCAGATGAATGGCTCAAATTACATGTGCAAATAAAGTAAAGAAAGACTTAAAAATCACAAATGCTTCCCAGAATATGTTATCTGATAGTGAAGAAAATTCCGAGTCTGACTAAATGCTGTAAAATAATTTTGTAAGAATATTCTTATTTACCAATTATTTTTTATTTATTTACAGAAATAGAAGAATTTACCACGGAACTCGACTCTACAAGCACCCTCGGACTATTTTAACGCAAATTTTAACATAATTAAATGCTGTAATTGGTAACTATAATTAATGAAATGATTTTTGAAATAATATTAGTTATGACAGTTTATTAATACTTAACTGCTATTAATTTATTTAAATAAATTTGAAAAGATATTTACAAATACCTGCTCAAATACATAGGTACACTAAAAACACTCTTTTCTTATAATGTGTCTTAGATTACCATAACGCTCGCTATAATAGTGTATATTTCACTGTTTTAAACTAAAAGCGACCGTCTAGTCTTGAACATGCATAAGGACGGCATTATCATGCAGATAAACGGCGGGCCAAGCGAATTTCAACCATCCTCGCATCTCCGCGTTAGAACGCGGTGGTAACTACATGCTTTGACATTTTACAGTTTTTTGACGAAACTATTTATTGGATTTTCAAAAATAAAAAAGCATTTTAATCCTTGATCTTTAGTCTACAACGTTCGTAGAAGGTGTTTGTTTGATTAGAATTAGCATTCTTGACTTATCTTGGTGTAAATGATATTGCAATTTCGATGTTTCAGCGCGAGCCGTTTTATATTAAGGAACTCCATATAAGAGCGTGTTGCACGGATAATTTAAAATTAAAAATAAAATAGTTCCTTTTGGAATTTTAAGACAAAACTTTCAGAAATGATTAAACATGTTGTGTAGATCTAAATTAAGCAAACAATTTTTTTACAATTTTTGGAAAACAACCCCTAACTACCCCTGCACACCACGATTTTTGACGACCATGCGATTTATCTTTCTAAAGGCATAAGGAATGATATAAAATAGGTTTTACATTTTAGCAATAAAGTGCAAACGAAAATCTTTTCTAGAAGGAATATCTTTGCGTTTAAACTCTATTATTATTCAATAATAAATAATAATTGATTTCTGTAAGCAACAAAACAGTGATGAAGATAGTTATTTATTTTTGTGTGACTGTTTCTTTTCTATTAATAAGTATATATTCTTGTGAAAAATATACATTATGAAGCATTAGGGTTAATTTATATTACATACAATATTAAGTTAATTATTATATGTATAGACAAATAAAAAGAAATAGTACATAAATACCGAATTATTGCCGAATTACCGAATTGCGAATTTTACCACAAACATGATATAATTGTAAAATTCACGTAAAATTCGCGAGGTAAGCGTAAATGGGCGCCGCCGGCTCTGATACCACTAGATTCCAAGCCTGCAATCCAGAATAGTAGGGAGAGCTAAGCCGTTTAACAACGGCACAAGAGTGGGCAATGGTACCTGATATAAACGCCAAATTTAATGATTTTTTTGATGCACCGGAGATAAATAATGAAAATCTAACAAATTTCGGACTTGCACTACTATTCAAGGATTAATTCCTTTATTTTTTATTTACTATCAACGAGTTTTTTTTAAAATCAAATAAATAATTTTGCACCTATGTAGTTTAATCAAATTCGTATAGATGGCGCTGAGGACCAGTTTTAAACTATTTTATTTAATTACGTCTATTAGACAAACCATATACAAGAAACCAGTGAAATCGGACTTCAGCAATATATTGCAGATTCTAAATCATGAGTTGTTTAATTTTTTATCCTATGAATCCAGAGATATCTCTAATAATCTTGTTAAACGGCTTAGCTCTCCCCACTATTCTGGATTGCAGGCTTGGAATCTAGTGGTATCAGAGCCGGCGGCGCCCATTTACGCTTACCTCGCGAATTTTACGTGAATTTTACAATTATATCATGTTTGCGGTAAAATTCGCAATTCGGTAATTCGGCAATAATTCGGTATTTATGTACTATTTCTTTTTATTTGTCTATACATATAATAATTAACTTAATATTGTATGTAATATAAATTAACCATAATGCTTCATAATGTATATTTTTCACAAGAATATATACTTATTAATAGAAAAGAAACAGCCACACAAAATAAATAACTATCTTCATCACTGTTTTGTTGCTTACAGAAATCAATTATTATTGAATAGGGAAGTGAATTGATTTTAAAAGTTTATAAATACACATTTTTAATTTTTCTAGTATTTAGCTTTTCACAAAATGCACAAATGTGCGAGAATATTTTTTAAGGTAGAAATACTAGTTTCTATTTTTAAATTACACTGATCAGGGTCGTTCATAGGGTGTTGGCCTGCCCGCGTGCAGACTCCATCTTGCCGTCTTTCTGTATATTTTACTATAAAATCTTAATTCTTCAAATAAAACCAAAATATTTATTTATATAAGTTTATTTGTTGTATAAACGAAATAAATAAAGAACACGAACTAGGTATTAAGTACCTAAATTGTATATGTCTTTATTACATAAATTTTAATATAAAATATAAATATTCTTACTCAATAATAGAAACAACTTAACTGATATATATTTTAAAAAAAATTGAACAACATTAAACAAATGTTTTACAAAAGAAAACTTCAACGTACAAACTTACATGCGAATATAAAAATAACTAAAGAAATAATTTCTAAAAACTGAAAATAGTGGGTAATACCGCCTAACTATGTTATCAAAAATTTGGAAGAGAATTTGTTCTACAAAGTTTTGGCTTTTACTAGAAAATAAATTGTGACAGATAATACACAAAAAAATATATATTATTTTTTTGAGTGAGGTATCTAGGTTAAGCCATTTATGCATGTTGATAATTAACATTAATTGCATCAGGAAAAGTAGTTTCGAAAATAACCCTTGACTGTTCCGTTTGGCGCAAGGGCTTATTTAATTAATCTTTATTATTTTTCAGAAGTGTGGCAAAAACCCAACAAAACTAAAGAAAAACTAAAATTATGCCACAAATAAATAGCTTCAGACAATATAATATATTTTCATATGTCAAATTTAATTTTAATCGTTCGACGCTTTGTTGTTTTATAACCATTATTATTATTATATATTAAGAATATAGTGTGATTCACTGGTATATGCATTTCAGGGACGCCCTGTATTTTATGAGTAACAGTAGTAACACAACTATAGGTATATAATTTTCATTATATTTGTCAAATTATTTGATGTTAGTAACAAATAATATATAGTGTTACAACTGAGCTAATATTAAAATGGTCATGAATTGGAACAATATGTTAAGTAAGCATTATTAATTTTAACAGTCCGCGCGACGTCACGGACTATTCCTATTCCCGATATACCTATTTTACCTAATACGCCGAGCTTAAGTCCGAGTTCGACTCTGTCGAGCGTGTGTCATTTTTTACTGCAGCCCAGATAATTTATTGCTTCTAAGGACATGCCTCCCGGTGATGGTTACCCCCTTCCGCGACCGTATGTTTGACCAATGTGTCTACCATTGCCCACACTTAAAGCGGAAAATATATAAAATCGATTAACTCTCCCTTCAAATTAGCTATCGTCGGTGTTTTATGCAAAAAGGAAATACCTCTCATGGATATGCCATCCCGACACTGCTCAAAACTGGATCACTTCTCGACCGCACAAGAAAACCACCGCGGAACAATGCTATTCATTAACCTCGGTAAGAAACACAAACCACTGTTCTCGTTACTGAACGAAACAAACACAGACTAATCCGATATCGAATCAACAGATACGAGATAGGAGAATATTGACCACTCGCCAGCTCCCCTTGATGGAGGCAGGTGTATGTATTAATTCCGTACCTACTCGCGTGACGAGGGGGACGAAGGAACAGACCGCGGAGACCAAACAAAAACCTATGCGGCAAACGCGTTCACTTTCTCTGGTGCGGTCACACGACTGCCCATTGTTTAACAGCGACATTATGCCTTATACCGTATTATGTCAACAATTAATTATTAATAAGGCACTGAATTAATTATCATCGCGTCGAGTTGTGCGTTTGAATGGGAAAATTTTGCCTTTCACCTCTCTCTTTTGGAAGTGTTACGTAGGCGGAGAGTTCGGAATTTCTAGTGCATGACATTCCTAACTTTTATGTTTACATCGAAATATTTCGCCACTTGTTATAAAATAGTACGACGGGGTGTAACAGGTTGGACTTTGTCAGATATACTTCTCAGCAACAGCAAAGTGAGACCGACCTGTTCATTCATAAATTGCCATTTATCTTGTATCACACATTGTGCATGACAAGAAATCAAAGAGGAAAGATGAATTTCCGACTTCGAGCAACGCGACATATTTGCGGTAAATAATTTCCTAGCGCGTGTTGTTGATTAAACTTCAGTGGGGAACAGTAGGCGAGGGCTTCAGTAAATATTTGAAAGTAATAAATTACAAATAAGAATCACTAACTGCTTACTTAAATCAACTTATTATATCCGGTAACATTAGAATACATTAGCTATGTAATACCTATGCCTCGTCGCTATGTGAGTGCGACAAAGACAGTCTAATATAGTTTGTCATATTGTACGGTCGTTTCGAGGTTCCTTTCCCGTTATTATATATACAATTTTAGTGCACTGTAATTTAATTGTTATTGTCGTTTCTCGTACGTTTTAGTAGTTTCAGATCTGTACTGTAACTTTGTAACGTGAAATGGCAATGCTCGGCGTCTCAAATACCACCGAAGAACATGAAAACATGAGATTTATGCTAACGATATTATTAATTATTCAATAAAGCGCGCATTTTCAAAATTGGTATAAATGGATTTGTCGATTTAAAAAGTTGTCGTGAGATTTATTAATATTTCATAATAAAATTACTCATTGTATTTTTTCAAACTGCAAAATAACATTGATAAGTACAAGTAAATAAATTATTAAAACAGCATTGGACGCATGCGCGTGAAATAGAAATCGAAAATTCATTAATTTGAAAGTTCGGAGAAATCGTCAAATAGTAAAAAAAATAAAAATGAATGCATTCGCCTAACAAAGCAGAGCAATTTCAAATAATCCTGTATCTGTATTTTTCATTTACCTATAATGAATAAGAAAAGTTTCCATTGTTAATTCTATATTTCATGTTTGGAACAATCCCAGCCATGCCTCACTAGTTTAAAAAGTCAAAAACCACCACTGCTAAACTTACCCATGAAAAGGCATTTGAAGATGAGAATAACTCAATTTTCCATACACTTAACACTGACACATCAATTTCTAGACAATGTGAATAAAAGTTTTATGGAAGAACATCGAAAAACCACAGAAAAAGATTCCGTCCGCAATGTGATTCCGACTGACAGCAACACTGTACACCGAGGTTTACTACGTATAACAGCGTAACGGTTTAGAAACGTAAGCAACATTGCTATATTTTCTCTACATTTTGTTGGTATGAAACTGCAAAGGAATAAATATTTGATAAACCTTATATTAATTTACATTAATTATAATATATTTCCAAACCATATGTTAGGTATTTATGCTAGAATTCAAGAATTAAGTTAATTACTATTCAAATTCACAACGCGTAATTAAAAGAGATATTCGTCTAATCTGTCAATGGCAGATTTAATTATGGTAGACTATTTTAATACAAATCACCAATTTGTAAGTGCTGCAATGAGAGGTGTAAAAAAATGAAACGGTAAGTTCTAAATCAAAATCGTTAATAACAGCTAGACGTTTCAAATAACGTACATCATAACGTCAACGCGCAGCGTTCTATGCATTTTAATCATAAGCGATATTTTTGTAATACATCAGATATATATTAATATAATATACAGAGTGAGTCACTCATAATGTCATTAATTTTAACCACGTATTCGGGAGGCCTAATAAAGGCAGAAAATCGAAAACAAAGTTTTTGCTCGCCCTTTAAAAGAATTAACAAATCACCCTATAAAAATCGGTAACACGACGCTCCTGGTCGAGCTTTCTGATGACGCACCCATACGACAATCGAATGCCGGATTAAACATCGTTTCCACATCATGTTTACATATATAATATCGTCTAACACTTTAGTGTGTTATTCAAATTTACCCCCATTTAGCACTTTCTGCATTTTCCGCATTTCTTTCCCCCCAAATTTGTAGATCACGCCACACATTTGGAGGGAGAATGGAGAGAATACAAGTAGTAAGCAGTAGTTTGTTTATTTCGCAATGCATAATTTTACAAATTTCGAATATGCGGAAATAGTAGTGTTATACGGAGAATGTTTACGAAATGCGAATGGCGTTGTTACGTTTTATTATTAAAGTGCTATGAACGGATGAGTGCGGTTTTACTCGAACAGTCATTTTAAACAGGTTAGTAGGTATCATACTACTAAAAAACAATAAATTTCTAGGCTAGATGTACGTAACTACAAACGAATAATTAATTGTACTTACGAGTAATATTAAAAATTCATATTTATTTGTAAAACGTAGTGAAAACGCATTATCAAAATTATTAAACTGTAATAACCTAACATTCTAAAACATTTATTTTATTATCTATTGGCTGAAATTGATCTGAACAAGGAATTATGATATTCTAAAATAGTCAGTACAACCGTTTATTTGTGATGTCTAAAACCTAAGTAGGTAGGTACTAGAAAAATATTTCAACTTGGCAACGTTGCATCAGGTCGACATCGAGTTGAACTGCGAGTTGTAAACGACCAAGGCTGTGAGCGGTCACTGACAGTGTGAAAAGGGGGGTTTAAATAATGATTTGAAAATATTATTTTTTTGGGGTAAATATGCATTTAGATTTTTTTTAATCGCGTATTCGCATTATACTCATATATATAAATATAATTATAACGCCTGTAGGTAATAATAATACATCAGAAGAAAATTCTACGTTTGATATTTCAAGAAAAAGCTGCTTAGGCGTACTTAGAAATAATTGGAGGGTTACCTCCATTCTCCTTTCGAAGTATGCCCGAATAAGATAAAAGTACGTGCAAAATGTCAAGCGCGTATCTTACAAAACAATGGGATTATTAACAAAAATAGTTTTTTTTTAAATATAAATATAACATCCTGTATATTGAAACAGGGATGCCCAAAACAAAAATAGCATAAGGAAAGTCGCATTATTTTTGTCCAATGAATATGTGGTTAATGGTTTGGCCTTCTATTTTGGTACACTCTGTATACCAATTAGCCAGCATTATTAAGTAACTGTGGTTACTAACTATATAGGGTGTGTAAACAAACTTTCAAATTTATTCTTTTCTGACTTCTAAATATTTAAATGTTGTATAAAAACCTTATATATCTTTTCAAATTTTTTCTTAGAAACCATGACGATCGTTAAACTAAACAGTAGATACGTTGTAAAATAATTATGGGGAATCTGCCACAACTACCTAATCTTTGAAAATTACAGATAAGGCCATACATTTGAAAAACAGGGTTAACTACTAATAAATACAAACATGTCAACCACGCGCTTAGGGAGTTCTAAAAGAGAATAGCTAGCTCGATATTTAAAAAGTGGGGCAAAACCTTCTTCCCCTCCGGAAAATCGGCGCCTCTGAAAAGCATCAGGCGAGATGACTTTGATCCGTCAACTACCATGCGGTCGTTTTTTTTTCAGCATTTCCAAATGTAGGAACGACGAAAATGAACATTTTTATTAATTATAATACGCAACAGTTAACAGTTAATCCGGCTAATTGCAGTATTTTATATTTATTTTTCGTTCTTTCATTCCAAACTCTCACAACTACATTACAAGTCCGTCAGGATTAGCCACTAACAACAAAACAGAGTTCGCGTAGACTTAAATAAAAAGATCATTTATTCTAAGATAATAGAAAACTTTGAATGCACCTGCGACTGTCTTGTCCAATAACCTAGAAAAACAAACCGGTGAACTATATTATAGGAAAATATCTGTACCCGTGACAAATTCCTTTATTTAGTAACTATAAAACGTTTGAAATTGCAAAAAGGCACCAAAAACTGAAAGAGAATACAAAATTACAACGTTAACACATACGCTTTTAATTATGACAACGAATTTTACCGTTAGTGTTGCTGGTTGCGTAACTCTCTAAAAGTCAAACGTGCGAAATAAATAACATCGCGGTAGGCGGACGGCGATATTCGGTGATAAACTGGGGTTTAATATAGGTAGTTTCGAAAAATATTATCTTTATAAATAAGTTTCCAAGTTCTTTGATAGGCAATTCCATTAATTCTTATCTTTCTCTATCCCATCTTAAAATACTTGTACTTAGTCATGGTCAAGCCTGTAATATATACATAACATAACTTATTGTGACGTGACTAAATAGTTATTTGCTTGTTCGAAATTGGAATTTATTAGTCTTGAATGTGTGCCGTCACGCCCAAATGACATGGTAAGCCACAAACCTTTGAAAGAGGGTTATGTAGGTACCTGTTTTGGGATTCTTTGAAATCCAGAACGGACCACTTAGGGTGAATAATATATCTATTAAATATTAAACACTAACAGTAAAGTGAATGCGGGAAACAAAGCTATTCTCTGAGAATTATAAACTCTAAAGCAGCTAGATCGTTCTGACTAAATTGTAAGTGGGTATACTGTAAATACATACAAAATAAAATTAAAATATTGTTCTATGAAGTAAGATTCCAAAAACCCTTGTATTTAGAAATTATATATTAAAATTGCAATTTCGAGCATGCTACGATTATATTCTAAATTGGTAAGGATATATGTACGTACACAGTAAAAAATAACACTGAGTAACCTCAATCTCACTTATGCGTGAAATGTTGAATTTTGAGTAACTAAATATTTTAACAATAATGCTTATCAACACAATTTTTGGCCTGGGAGATGGTTTGAGGAAAACATAACGACATATTTTGATAACTCAATTTTGTGTTTGTAGTAACCGAGGTAGTAACATACAGTTCAGTAACTCTAAAGTTATTCAATGTTACTCGTAAGACTTATTTAGGTAACACGTAACTGATACTGAACCCAACAAACTGTAATTTTAACACAGTCGGGTGTGGACTCATTTTAACAATCAATTGTATTGATTTTGAGTGAAATTTTAATCAAATTTTTTACGGTATAAATACTTCATAGATATAAATTTATATTTGGAATAAACATAAAATGATAAAATAATTGAAAAAATTATCATGTACAAGAAAGTATTATTTTTTAAATTAGATCTTCAGAGAACATTTTTAGGAACAAGACATATATTTTGAAAACAATATTCTCTGTATTACAATTAGTATCTATGTATTAAGATATGCATAAATGCATTATCAATACATGAAAAAAAAACTTCAATGCATCATATCTGCCAAAGTAAAATAAAAAAATATATTATTTCATAAATATGTAAGAAATATTCTATTTTTGTATGCATAAAATATATTACAAAGGATTATTTACTCGTATCTTATTAGTTATTTAAGTACAGATACATATTCATTAATTTATTTACTTACTACCTTTCACCAGTTAAAAATTAAGTAATTAGTCAGCAAATTGCCCTTGACTTATTACTGTATGTTAGTAACAATGACAAAAATTATTTTTTTAAAATGGTCTGATATACGACTTTCACTACAGCGAATGGACTGACTAAAATAGGAATTATCTTTTACCACGCTATAAAAACGAGAGGTAAATGATACGCAAGTATTTTGGACCAACAGTGGAGAGAATTGCTGAATATGTAAAAACATATTTCCAATATGTGTTAAACCTGGCTATTTCATTATCATTTTTAAATGAAAAATGGAAGGATACACTATACCTCCTTAAACTATGTTTAACGCTTATACCATTTCGTTTCCCAGTGAAACTTATGGCTCTATGATTTGGTAAATAAAAAAAATATTTCTTTGTTATAAACACAGATATGACTGTCATACAAATATTACTAAGTAGGTTATCACTATGTGTTAAAAATGTATAATACTTGTCATAATATCCGTCAGATGGTACTTGAGAAAGTTTCAATTTTATGTTATATAATATTATAATTTGAATCATACACTGAGGAAAGTCAACCAATAAAAAAGTAAAAAAGATAGCATGTACATGCTTTTACAATAATAATGACACTACCTCAAAACAGTTTTTGAACTACTAGATATTCTGAGTTGAAATTTCATTAAATCTCTATTGGTGAGTGAAACAACTAAGAACTAATGTTAATAGTTGAAAGCACATTTCACTACAAATACGTCAGCAGCTCAAAAGATTGCAAAATTCATATTAAAGAGTGCCATTATTACTCCAAACGATGTATCTCCGTTGGAATATGTCTTGTAACTGCTGCAACTATTATAACTTGTTGCAGCGCGTAACTGACTTTAGTTGAAACCTTATTAAGGCTGGGATTTTGTATACATATTTTTACCGTCTAACAGGGCTTCAAGCGAGGACACAGAACTCCAAGAAAATTGAAATAATTGATTATTGTTATATATCAACGTATTCATAAAGGTTTCCGCTAGTGCGTGAGATAATTTTTATAAAATCGCAAGAATAATTAAAATAAATGTTAAAATACCTCAACTTTAGTCACACAGTTACAGACGCCAATATGTCGCAATTACGACAAAATTATCACAGCCACAACCACCAAATTACTTCACTCACTAGCCAGGACATATAGGACAACTTGTGTTTCACTTTCAGATTAATATTTATTATTAATTTTACATTTTGTGTCCTCGAGTAAAATCATAACATATATCACGGCTTCCATTTTTATGTACGTCAAAATGCACGATAAACTTCAGGGAACCTTGTGGTTCGGGCCTGTACGGTTTGTATACTGTCTCATAGACCTCGTTGATTCGCCGTTTCGCTCACTCAGACTATGCAATTTATTTTCTACAAAGTCCGCGCCTTAACGACTAAAAATAATTTACCTATAGCTAGAAGGCTTGAAGTAAAAAAAAATCTACAGGGTGTTTTTAAATGACGTAGCAAAAATGAGACCACAGATTCCTTAGGTGAAAATAAATCGACTCAATCTAACATACCTATATGCCAAGTCGCTTAATAAAGATGATACAGGGTGTCAAAGTTAAACTTTTATTTTCGATATTAGTAAATAACTTCTTAAGAAATTCAAATATTTACATAAAATTTGTAATTCGGGGTTTTTTGCGAGCGAGAAATTGAAATTTGTTTATCGTTTTGAGGATACTAGTACAGGGCACTTGTGGCACACCATGGTTCTTTTAAATGGCAGAACTTTTTTGCAGCTTAGTGTATCCATCTGACTATCGAAACAATCGATGCTCCTACCTGTTTTATTTGAATAAAATATACCTTGCTGCAAAATATTTGGATTTTTTAAGAAGTTATTTACAAATATCGAAAATAAAATTTTAACTTTGACACCCTGTATCTTTTTTATTATGCGACTTGGGATATAGGTATGTTAGGTTAAATCGATTTATTTTCACCTAAGAAATTTGTGGTCTCATTTAAAAACACTATAACTAGAAGTTTTGCTAGCGCGTAATAGTCGTGGCTAACATACTAAAAAAGGACGCGTTATCTACTCCTTTTCGTATACATTAACATACATACAAGGGCTATATTATATCAGTACAGGTACTAATGATCAACAAGATCTTGTGATATGCTTATATTATTATATGAAAAATTTTTTATATAAATAAATGCATGATTAGAAACTTCAGTTATCTTGCATTTTACTTCAAACTTTTTTAATGTAAAATAAATGTTTAAAGATGGCGTTGATAATTGAACCAATTTAAGTGAACTTGAGCATTTTATAAGTCGAGTTACAGAAAAAAGAACGAAAAAAAATAAATATATTTGGTAGCACTGCTAGTTCTCCTAGCATGAAAACCCAGAGCAACCTTAATATAAACATTTGCTAGAGCGACAAATTACAAAAGCTACTTCTGAAATACGAATGTGGGGTTGTAGAAAAGTCAAATGTTAAAAAAATAAACGACTAGTGGGTTCCATTTGCAAAAATTGTTATTTATGATAGCAACGTAACCTTTCCTATCCGGAATATATTAAATGTAGATAATTTCCTGGAAATAATCAATATCTACAAATGACTGTGTGTAAGTATTGAGTAAAACTGTTATTATTCAAAATGGTGTAAGTCAAGTACTTTCTCGAAATACACAGTTTATAACGGTATATGACTATGGTCTAACTTAACATAATTTTTTCATTTTTGGATAATTAATTCTGCCTGAAGCCAGAGATGAACATTTTTCTATAAAAAATTATCTTTGACAATTATATAAATTGTTACCACGACCAAATCAAATCACTCTTTTCGATAAAACCGGATATTCGAAATAATACCTTTTGTATTCTACTAATTACTTCCTAATAAACGCCTTTATACCTTTCATAAACAATTAATAGAACATTAAGCTGTACCTAATTATGCTGAAAATTGGTCCATTGTTAAAAAATCACAATGCAGTAATTAATATGAAACAGTTACATACCCTGTAGAGGCAAAACCGACGTCGGCACGAAATACTTTTTTACTTGAATACTACAGTTTGTGCACGATCTTAATTGCCGGTTCACTGTCACTATCGCACTAAGTTCGTTGAAAATGAACACAATTATTAGTAACAATTAGCAGAGAGCAGTAAGTAAGAAGCGAAACTTTTTTAAATTTATAAACAATATTAACTTTATCAGCTTGAAATACTAATGTGTAAGATATGCGCAAGTCACGTAGACGATGGTTAATTATGTTATCTATAAATAATGCGTTCAAAATAGTTACATGATATTTTTATTAATAATTAATGTTTGGAAGAAAACAAGAACGGGCAACATAAAAATAAATACTCTTAGCGAAATGTAGCCAGCATATAACCTTTAAAACGAAACGATCCATGTAAAAAAATACTTGAACTAATTTTTAATCATCAAAACCCAATTAATCGTTGTCAAATTTAAATAAAGATGATGTGTTTACAGTCTAGGAAGGTAAAAAGAGCATTCCATAAGAAATTTATATTTAAATCATATCTAATTACAAATCCCAAGTAACACAAGATATTGTATAGCGGTGGTTAAGAATGTTCCTGTAATTAATTTTTGGAGAGTTAAAGTTGCAAGGTTTAGTCGCATAAACATCTTATTGGCATCACCACAGCAGCTAATAACCTAAAATTAGCACCTTTTTATAAAACATAGTTACTGTATCAAAATTATATAATTTTGTTTTAGCAATGACCTTACAGCATTGATACAACAAACTATACAATTCCAATAAAGCATGTCATGATAATGTCTTATAAAATACAATTATTCTGCTTTATTTACAAGCCCATCACAACTATAAAGGCCGCTTTACATTTAGGAAATGGAGCATGCAATGCAATGGAAACTATTTTGCAGCAAAATCTTTCATGCAATATTGCAAGGTGCCACTTGTTTTACATTTATGCAATATATTGCGCATTGCCAAATTAGTAAAATGAAAATGATTTCGATATGCTGGTCTGCTGCAAACTATCAAAACATATTGGTGTTGTGTACTGTGGTGTGAAGTTTCAATCAACCCAGAGTTTCAATGGATGAAATAATAAAGAAAACTATTATCGTGGTTATAATAATTACATGTACATGTGCCTTATTAATTAACAAAAAAACGAAAGTATTGCTGGGTTAAACCCTGGTTACAACAAGAGACATTTAATTGACACATTGTTGATGAGTTTAATTCACTTTTTACTTAATTCTTCGCTGTTAGTTCCTTTAGGATGGCAAAACTGAATATTACCAGAAAATGCACCAGAATTTCACGTGCTATGCAATCAAATTAGAGCAGACTCTATATTCGTGCAATGGACAATGAACTGAAAATTGCGTAGGTAACTTTAATCCGCAGGCGCGCATGCAATAAGAATTGCATAAATCTAAAGCGGTCTTAAAGCTAATATTCGACTTTCTTTAAATTTTACGACATATTATGTCTATTATAAGTATCTTTATATTAGGTATACGATGTTATACATATAAACTAAAAAATATCTAATTCAAAGTTGAATTTCAGGTACGAATAAAATTTTACTGTGATAAACGAATAAAAGTCAAAAAGTCATAACGCGTCTGCATAATACTAAAAAATAAAGATACAATTTTCGTTTACAAAAAAAAAACTGAACATTTAAATACATGCAAATTTGCTGTTAAAAATATCCTCAGTGTGAATTATAAATTCCATATAATAAAAACTCTTATTTTTAATGAGCAACGAAGTTATTTTCATAAAAAATTTCACGTAAAAGTTGGTTGATTTTTTTTAAAGATGGACGCTGAAAAGCAATTGGAATTAAGTGAATAAACATGACGCTAACATAATAAAACAGTTTGGTCACTTCAGAAGCATTTAAAATACTAATGTTATGTAAAAGCGAAACATAAGAACATTATGTCTTGTAGAAAATCGTTTGCTCGTGTTAACCACCTTTAAGAAACAGTTTTGCTTATTGTCGGGCAAATATATTTCAATACAGCATTTATAAAACAAATGCTACAGTTTTCTGAAACTAAAGTGCTGCATAAATAACGTAAGAACTTTCTTGACATAATTTTTATAACTTCTATAAAATACTTTTATTTTTGCTGTAAGAATCTTCTCAAACATTTCTCTTCCGACCACTACAAAATTGATTGACTAGTGTGCTACTTGGGATAGTTGTTTTAAAGGTTTTTCCAATTTAAATGCAACACAATAAAATAAGGAGTCATTCTTTATGAAATTAATGTAGATACATTTTAATTATATGTATACATATACCAGCTGTACCACCGGAAATTCCGTCGATCTGGGAAAATACTAATCCGAAAAGTTTGAAACTTTGGCAACATTGCAAAGTCCTTGGGGCAAATACAGTTAAAATATCTAGAATTCTCCAGCACTTCTGGTTATGCCGGAAGTCGACACCACCTACGTTATATTAAGTGGGGTATAACATTCTGTATAACAAGAAGTTATAGATTTTGTGATATTAATTTATTAAGAAAGACATTGACGTATTAAGAACGTTTTGGTATTTTAAAGAACTTTAACTATGGTATATTCGAAAATTTTAAAATATGAAACTCGTTTTATTCTTATTACATTTTGATAATTTTAAAAAGCTATAACTTATTTGTCTGAAATGAAACAATCTGTATTTTCTCGCTCGGTCTTGTTTATATCAACATTGTCTTTCAATCTATCTAAGCATTGTTAAGATTGCGATTACTACTACCGAAGATATTTGAACATTTCTACAATTTGGGCAGTTTTTGCCATATATGGAATGCTATCAAATTTGCCATGAATGTAAACTATGGCGACACACAATATTTGACATATTCCAAGCCAATTTTGTTGTTTTTGAATAGTTCTAGATATTTTAGTTGTGTTCGCCCCATGTTACCAACATTTCAAATTCGGATCATTATTTTTCCAGATAACGATCAGTGTCCGGTGAGACACCCTGTATAAAGCTTATCCACAAATTAACAGCTTATCAAAATGACTGTACTAATACCATAGATGATAAATTTATATATTGATATTTAGAGTGCCAGTATATTCTAAGAATAAATCCAAAACAGTATCATAATTGCAAGAAGTAAAATTAGTACAATGATAAAAAGAGAGAAGCACCATCACCAGCAACCTATTTGAAAATAGATGTGTAAAGTTCTGACAACGTAAGAGCACTATCTTTGTTTCTAATGGTATAAAATAATTTGCCACATTTAAAAAAATAATATTATTTGTATTATACAGTGTTTCTGAAACACGTATGTTCTTTCAATGGGTACGAGAATATAAACAATTTTCAAAACCAACCAATGTTCTAAAGTGTTAACGTAGTTTAGAAAAAATTGCTAGAAATTTTACCCAAAATTTACGGCTAAAGCGTATTTACAATACACTAACCTAGGTCACTACTCCATTCAATTCTTAATATTTGGCAACACAGCATAGACATTAGAGAGTTATTGGACGTGTCATAAGGTTAAGCAGTATTTAGGTTTTACTTATATCTAAGCATGCGCATATGTGCTGAATTATTAAGGCAGCAATAATAAGGATAGTGCACCATAATTATGCACGATTAAGGTAACGTTAAGCAATCCCTTATTTGATAATCCCAACATAAAATAAAAATAAAATGTTTTCCGTTTTTTTAAGTTCCATCGCATGTTTGAAGAAAATGAAATAAAGATAAGTAAACTTATCTTAATTTTTTCAAAATATTGTCTTTATTCCTTTTCTCATTCACCATTAAAATGGCAAGAATAAGGCAATCCCATCCGTCAAATTATTAACCAATAATTATATTTTTCTGGACAAAATAAGAGCAAGCAGTATTTAAATAAAGTCGTACCTAATACTGTTCGGCAGAATTAAAGAGATTTCCAATAACTCTCTATTATCTTAGACACTGCAGTATGATTTATGTCGTTTTATTTAAAAACAAAATCGGTTGTGATACGACGTCTTTGACAGAGCCAGCTCCATCACACACAACAAAGCCTAATACATTTTAGACCACAGGCTGCGTATTGAAAAAATTTATTATATTCATTTCTTTTTCTCTTTGAAATTGCACATCCTGCATATATTTACTCAAATATATCTCTGATCCAACTAACATAACCTAACGATTAAAGAGAAAACAAAACAGTGCAATACCTAATCTTTACTTTCGTTCAGAGTATCAGTAAGTTTTAGAAAAAAATCTTTGTCACTATACAATTCGGTTTTCTTTTTCTTAATCTATGCACGTGTTTTCTAAAAAAATTTATTGTCACACTTCATGCAATGCAACTCGATCAGAAAATACAATTATGTAAGCAGTTTACTAAAAATGTTATTTCCAGTAATTTTTCATGTGCAGTTTCCAAAGAAAAGTTTAGATCAAAAACTATTTACAGTAAAGCGGTTTTATATTAAACGAAATAGTATGTACCTTGCATATATATATATATATAATCTTTAGTATCACACAATTCGTAGACACTTACAGCAACACTAAAATGGTAACACTAAAATCAACATTTCACTACATCACTACATTCACAACTGGTCTGCTGAAACAACTGGACACTACACTGGGTTCATTTTCTCGAGAGACGATGACTTTTACGACACTTATCAATTAACCTGCTCTAAACACAGATCATAAACTTTGACTTTTGACTTGGAGTTCCTAGTACCGTTGTCAACGATGATCATGAAGTCATAAATTAGATAAACCACTCGTCTCTGTCTTCCTACTCGCATGTTATTTATATCTTATATCTGTTACGTTCATAGTGGGGACTATTTAGGTGGTCAAGATTCAAACATGTGTTCCATTTGGCAATATAATAGAATGTGATTAGAGTTAGTGATTCCCATAGATATTGGTATAGTTTTGACTCATAAAGTGGGCAAGAAAAAGAGGGAGTGAGAGAAAAATGTAGTTTTTTCCTCATGTGTTATGATTTTGTACAAATCTAGGTGATGACAAATGCTTTCTGAGATTTTGCCATTTTTTTAAAATATAAATTGAAATAGATGTTTCATGATTCCGTAGTAAGGACATCTTAGCATCTTAAGACAACATTGAATGATAAATACGTATTTAGTAGAAATAATCATCTATACAGTAAATCAAAGTAAGAGAAAGGTTTTGTATTGAAATTTTCTAAAATGTCTTGGAAAATGTAAATGCAGGATGATGAACCTTGGACCAACGACTTATTTAACTAAAGTCCATCTAAAAGCTGTAAAGAGTTGAATGATCTAGTAAACCCATAAACGGAGTTGCCATATCTAGTTCTGACATTTCTCAATAATTCAATAGATTTATGCAGAAACGTCACAGGTCCATAAAAGCAAATTATGACTATTATTTAGAATACATTTTGCTTCACTTTAACCATTAAAAATAATAGTATGATGCACTTCTAATGTAAGATTGACAAAATATATACATATATATTTTCTACGATGCTTTTAAACAATGAACATGTGAATTTTCTGCATAATTTATAGTGAAACGGTAATAATTATTTTTATCTACGACTACTATATTAAGAAGGTTTAATATGTCTGTTTTCCGTGGATTAAATTCCTTTTAAAATACTGATGGATTAGAATTTCTAATATCGCGCTTCGATTTTATATTATTTTATTTAGAATTATTATTATTAACTCATTTATCTTAAGAACGATCTTGTCATTTTGACCGGGATTATTTAAATTCACTCGATAAGGAGTTTCTTCGCCAGGTAGGACTTGGATTTTTTCAGCAATTGCTATATTGCTGGACAGTGAATTTTCAATATAAATTTCCGCTACCGATTTCCAACTACCATTCACAGTGGTAATATCATCCCCAGCATTGGCCAGTAATGTTGCCGCTAATGTACCATGGGGTCCGTTTTTCAATTCAATAGTTTGGTATGATGGACTCCATATAACCAATCAAAATTCTTTAAACAAACCTTTAAGAGCACATTAGTTGGTTCCAACACACCAAACTGTTGAATTTTAAACAGGTCCTTGTCAGTGGTCGCGCGGTTTAAGGCGTCAGTACTTGAATCGAGGTGACTAGATCGGAGTTGGTTCGCGCCCAGCTGCCGGTAGACCGTATATAAGCTATATTCGTGGAGAGGATTGGCACCCTTTCTGCGGGTATGGTAGGGTGGAATAATGTTAGCTTGGGTCAATGTGAGAGATTGATACCGGTTGATATTTGACTACCCCCCTAATTAATGAGGCTTTCCAGGTTTCCCTCATTCCTGCACTGAATAGTGGTTAGGGCCTACCAACGTAAGTCGTTCCAGGGCGCAAATGCGGCCTGCTTAATAATATGCCGCCTCCTCCGCACAAGTCTCCGACTTCTGGGCTAATCCTTGTGATTAGAATGAGGGGTAGAGATATTATTATTATTATTATTATTATTATTATTATTATTATTATTATTATTATTATTATTATTATTATTATTATTATTATTATTATTATTATTATTATTATTTCATACTTCGCAAAACAACATATCAGGGACTTGTATGATTTTGCTGCTCATCTTCTGAAGCTAAAGTGACTAGGGGCATATGCTGTTTGTTCATAGCATATCATGACCTATGTGGATTCATTTTCTGCAACATCCCGATTTTAAGGAAACATTGACATGTATCATTTCTGTTTATACCAATTGAATTGGAAAGTGTATTCATTTGATCGTTTATTTCACATTTAGTTACTCATACAATAATATAAAATAAAAGATTGAAAGATGTTTTTTTAATGAATTTTGTTGTTCGAATAGTATACAATAAAAGAATGAAGATTTTTTAGTATTGAAAGAAAAGTGGAAATCACTACAGAATAAATCTGAAGAACTGTTATTTTAATTTTACAGATTCATATAGTGTGGGTCATCGAAAATTTGCTACTTTCTGCAGTTTGATGTAAAAACTAAAAAAAACATTCTTACCATTTTTTGTTTTGAGGAGGACACATGCGCCAACCTCCATGGAGTAATAGAAAGAAACATTGCTCAAAATGTTTTATAACCCAGATCATTCATAAATTAATTCAAGTACAAAAATACGTACCTAATAAATAATTTTGATAAAAATCTATTTCTACAGAATTTTAGAAGGTTTGATAAGAACGCTGTAATACCCTAAAATAGAGCGTTAGGTCCCAAAAAATCTTTAAAAAACGGACATGAGAGAAAGAAATGTGTAATATACATATAAGTGTCGTACACACCCACAAAGTTACAAATATGCCTTTCCAAAACTGAAATGTACGTTTCAGATATCCGCTCGGGTGTAGAAGCTGGAACCGAACCCAAGCAAGACAAAGCGCCAAAGGTTAAAACTAATATCGTGTAAGAAGAGAACGTAAATATGACATTGATTTGAATATTACGCAAAGGAAGACAATACTGGATGTGGCGTAGCTTTTACTTCAAAAACTAAAGGTGAAGGCCATGGAAATAGTTATAGTCACGTCTTTAGCTCGGGGCTTGGATTAGGAAATGTTGAAAGTTTTATTCCCGTCAATACCTTTAACATTAACGGAAAACAGAGCGGTAATCGGAGTTTAAAAGATAATGCTCTCTATGACGGCCGAGATACACTTAGATATAGATATAGGAGAGTATTCATGGCATATACTATATCTATGAAAAATATTGACCAATTAGAAAGAACGAATAAATACTTGTTTAATTTCAATGAAAAACTGCACATGCTGTACATGCAGTATACTTTGCATATCCTTACATCAATCACGTATATTAATTCCTGGTTTGATTAAGACGGATCTATATCGATAGACGACAAGAAGTGTCCGCATCCACCCTGTTAACTACAATGAACTAGTGAGACCGACCTAATTATACCCAAACGCCAAAAATTCAGATAGTGACTCATGTTATGAACCCATTCACAAATTATAACTGTGGAAACAAAGAAACATACATGCAGCCCCTATATTTTTCCTATAATATCGTGTGCCGCATATCTCTGAGAGCATATTTGATTAAACAGCTTCTGCTGCAGCAAATACGCAAGCGCCATATCGACGAAATTAGCCTTCTAATTTGGTTGTGACGAATTAACGGATCCACCTGTTTCATTTCCAGCGCTATCATGAACGGGATATTTGGGCGGGCAAAATTTCGGGTATATCTTTCCGCTAATTTAATTATGTATGAAATTAATTTATTACTGATTTTGTGTTCTTAAGAATGCAGAATAATTCAAGTTCTACAGGGTATTTTCAAAATCGAAAACGTCCTAATTTAACAAGTGAGGAATATCCGATGATGACATGCTCAAAAAAAAACTTACTAACACCACATAATAACGAAAGTAGCAATAATATTTACTGTTTTGCACAATTTGACAGAAGTTGGCATTTTCATGCCATAAATAATTAAAATAAAACGTGCGAAATTCGTGCAACCGTCCGTAGATTTCGTATTCATGAGGACAAGGGGGTGGTGGGCCATCGCCGTCCAAAGGGACGGCATCCTAATTTGTGGAGAGGATGGCACAGGGGAAACATTTAAAGTAAACTGTTATAAAATTATTCTGTAAAAATGTGCTAGGTTCAGTAGGCGTTAACATATTTTTGATAATTGTGTGCTTTGAACCCTTCTCAAGTCGCACGCTTAGGTAATAATGCAACCTTCGCTTTCTATACTCGTCTCTGTGCTGTTTTTCTGTTATTTTCGACCTTGGGCAATTAATAATATAAGATAAAAACTTTAAATTTGGAAATAACTATCATATTCATTAGCTAGCGCCTCGAAATTGGCTAAAACTGTTACATCACTGTTTCTATTAAAAATATTGGATGTTATGTAATGCAATTATTTTTGTCATTTTTTGTATATTTTTTATATCTCATCTCCTTCAAATTTAGTACACCTATGAAATGTTGCTCCTCGCACCCTTCAACAAAAGTACAGAAGTAATACTTTTCCTTAAACGATTCTTTTAGAGCACTAAAAATATACATTACATATTGATTTGCTCAAAGTAGCTTCATAAGCAGAAACTGATCAGTAACGTCAGAATTAGAAGATGTGTGAAAGATTTCAATTGTGAAAAGTTGACGAATAACTCCACTTTCAATCCAAATGTTTGTGTGTCTTGAGTTCTTTAGCAGAATGCCCAGTTCCCAATAAAAGTATAAATCCATGACAATATCAGGAGCTTTGTTAGTAGTGAAATTTAGCCGAAAACTAGAAGTTTTGGAAATATTCACATTTATTTGAATGATATGATCGTCACACTGATAGATTCAACTTTTCGGTAATGCTGAGAAATTAGTGCAAAGTAGGTATCTTTGTCGTATTTATTGACGTGTAGGTTTGAACCTATTTTTACAAAAAGGTCAATAAGCTCAACAGTTTTCATTGTATTATAATGAATTATTCAAATATGTAACGAAGATTATCTTTAAAGCCATTAGGTATATTGACCTATATCTATGATCCTCTCTGCTGACGAATATATAACATTATCATGTTTTCGAATGTTTACCCGTTTCTTTATAAAAAGCTACAGAAGCTCAAAAGTTCAAATTTTACATAATGAAGACTACTATGTGGTAATTGCATAAAATAGTATATTATTCAACGAGCATATAATGATGGCTGATGTAATTCACGAGGGTGAAGGTTACAGGACGAGACGTATGTGAGAGTTTTAAATCATCCGAGTGAATTTCAGCCATTATACGCAAGTCGAATACTATACTTTGCCCACGACTATTAACAATATTTTATAAAACTTTTGACTGAAAACATTACACCCTATTTTGACACCTGTGACATGAACATAACATACAATTCAAAACTGTCAAAACACTACTTTAAAGTTTGACATTTTTCGTTCACTTGATAAATTTGAAAAAGCAAATAAAACTCTAATATGTAAACTTCTACCATCTTTCCCAAAAATTTTAATATTGCCGTAACTGATAGAGTGGGTAGCATTTGACTTTCACACAGAAGGTTCAGGTTCAATTGTTGACACCGGAGGTGTTTTGATTTGTTAGATCATTTCCGATTCTTGGAAATCGATGAATACTGATTTCATTATTGTAATACACAATAAGATGACGCTCCATGTGTTCTACATATGACGTCATCGATGATTTTTTTAAGCAGCAACAATATATTTTTCCCGTCAGCTCTTTCCGAGTTCGGCAATATAGCACACTTTTTAATTTTAAGAAGCAGAGGTTTAAACAAATCGATAAATGTTTAATAATGACAACTCTACGGGTACACAAAAATACCGTACTGCTGCATTAAAATTAACAATTGGAAGACCCAATGTTATCTTTAAACACATTTAATACGAACAATAAACAACTTAACTAAAACAACCTGCAGCCTGTCATAATTAGCATTTCATTTATTTCTTTTGCGGGTAACATCTTTATTTTTATTGATTAAGAACACTTTTGACAGTAACAACATTATTTACTGTCACTTTACTGTTTTGTTTCCAGCGAGCCATAGCACAATTATTTGTTTAAAAATCTCTGTTTCTCAAAATTATGAACTTTTATAGTTTTTATTTCGTATGAAGGGAAATATAAAATCTTGCAGCCATCATTATACTCGTATGTCGCCCTCCAAGCATATTCATCTACATAACGCCCTTGGTACATAAATAGCTATTTATAAGGATCGTCGTGGAGAAAATAGCTTTCCCTTTCGGTCTTTGAACCGTAGCAACCGTAGCAAATGTTCTTCCTTTTCTTTTTGTTTTGATGAAGAACTAACTCTGAAAATTGTTACCACGGCGTTAGCCCCTGTATATATTTGGTTCGATGCAATGCAATATTTCATAATTGCTAACTGTTCCAATTAATTGTAACCTAAAAGCAGCAGCAACAAGCTTAAATTGGTTACGTCCCCAATAAATATCTAATACCTAGTTGAAAACTGTATTACCTATCGATATTAATGAAATAATAAACATCGACTTAAAACTGATGCTCGAAATGAAATCGAAAGTGACACTGACCCACTTGATTTGGCCTATAGCTTCAAGTGAGAGTTATTTTGCTGTAGTTTGCATAATATTTTCATTTTTTGGTTTGCTTTTAACCACAAATTGAGGTTACTTAACAATTCATTTAATAAGTCATTCTTACACAAAACCTAAAACTAGATTGTGGAATTCATATATCGATAACTTGACATTTGGGTTCATTTCAACACATACATAAATTTCTTTTCATTTATACCTACAACTAAGTATTAGTAGGTTAAAAATACTGATGTACCCGATTTTCAAATAAAAATAAATAATAATAAAATAAATACATTTGTGTTTCTACGATTACCGATATCGACATAAATAAATAAACCTTTATAAAATATTAAGGAATCTTTTTAACACTACAATCCTTAAATCAAATCGTAAAAATTAAACGCTACAATAAACATCGTATTATATATAATTTCGTAATTATTGTAACTGTTCATATTTCATATTAGGTGAAATCAAAGACGAACACATTTGAAGTTTCGATACTTTTATATTAGATATTCTGGATTATCGATGTCACAATTTAATACTAGTTCAGGGCCAAGACGACACAGTCGTAAATTAATGTCAAAGTAGGACATCGATCGAACACGAAGAAATATCGAAAAGTAGGCTAAAGTGGAGTAGTTAAAATACTTACATTGGGTGTTCGCCCAGAAATAACCAATATCTATATTTTGTGATAAAAATTAACTTGAAGATTTTGCACATTGTAATGATAACTGCAGTAGACAATTTAAATTTATACAGGATGTAACAAAAATAAGATGACAAACTTCGTCAGCGTCACTTAAAATTAGTAGGGGAATTTTATATAAAATTTTTCCTTAAAGTGCTTCATTGGTGAGATATAAGATTTTGAAAGGTTTATAAAAAAGGTATAACTGGTCTTTTTATCCATCAAATTACTGGAGAACGAAGGCTCGCCCGAAAAAAAGTGAAAATATACTCTGAAAAAAAAATTTCTCTTTCAGCTTTTCCACACTCTATCTTATCAATGAAGTACCCCCACTAATTTTAAGTGTTATATTTGCTGACGACATTTGTAATCTTATTTTTGTTACATCCTGTATATTTTCATAAAGGTAAATTTTAGCGCCATTTATGCCAAAAATATCCAAATGTACCTATTACTGTTATATATACATTTTTTATGAGATATTAATATTGTGTGAAATTAAGTGCAATGCCCCGCTCAGTTGAATTATGCCCATAATATCTACCCATATACAGGGTGCGGCAAAATGATAGACACTATTTGGGATGTCAATAAAAATCAAACCACACAAAACAAAGAAAAAAGTTTTTTATTTTTGGAAACTACATATCATGCCATTTTCAAACGTTATGTTTGAAAAATTTCATCTCTTAAATGACGGTCATTATTGTCGATACACTTTTGAACAGTTTCACGGAAGCGCGCCATTACTTTAAAGATCATTTCATGCGGAATCGCGGCAATTTCTTGTCTTATAGCCTCCTTTAATCCTTCCAAGTTCTGTGGTCGATCTCTAAAAACTCCTGATTTGAAGTATCCCCAAAGACAGAAATCGCAGGGGGATAAATCAGGCGAACGCGGAGGCCACCCGAGGTCACCCCGTAAAGACAAAACTTTGCCCGGGAACATTTCTTGAAGAAGATGGAGTGGACGACGCGTGGTGTGCGATGTAGCACCATCCTGTTGGAACCATAGATCTTCTCGCTGATGATCGTTTAACTCGACTGCCAAAAGCGCGATGCGCTCTGGTCCAAGCCATGTCGATAACTGAAAATGGCACAACCTTATCTACCTAAGGCGACTGATTAGACATTGTTGCTGCTTCTGCAAGCCGAGCAACGACTATTTAAAATAGTGTCTATCATTTTGCCACACCCCGTACCGTATTTATTTATTAGCTTTTTTTACTATACTTTAAAGGTATTTTAGGTCATTTGTATGTCAATCCTTCCGAACAAAAGAAATTACTTTTAGCGCACATATCGTGAAGTATTTTTCTACAAGCATTATTAAAAGTATAAATCAATGCACTTTACGTTTCTAAATTAAATTAAATAAAATATCATTTTGAAATCCAACTGTCGATGAAATTTATTGCTGCTAAGGTGGTAATAAAAGTTCAATCGTTTCTTGACAAGCAACTTTAAATCTCATGACACGGAAAACGATCAAGAAAATGAAGTTCTCCCGGTGTAAATCGAAGAAGCTTCTTTTTGCCACTTTTGAATTATTGCCTAATAAGGCAAAGCAACGAGTTCTCGTACAATCGTTTCTTGAGATGATGTGACCGGACAAATTTTAGTGGCAAGTTCAATGAAGAAGTGCTTTTGGCATACTTTGAAAGAAAAGTTCAAAATATTGAAATCGTCATACGCTTTGGTTAAACTACTCCATGTTGAAGACGATGATGAATATTAAAAATCAGGACAAGCTTGCTGCTTTTTTTAATCGGAGGGGCGAAGGATATCTACCAAAAACAAATCAAAAGTAGTAACCAGGGATCAAATCGACAAATTTCTCTAAAAAGCGCAATATGAAACTACTAGTTACTAATGAGATTGGCTATGGAATTACTTATTCTAATTGTAGTTTCTATAACTGTACATTTATACAGTAAATATCAGTGCCTTAAAATTGCATTTTAAACACTGACAGTATACGTTAAAAATTGTACTTTTACTGAAATTTGTAGAATAGTTATTTATACATTAAGTAGCCAAAATCAGTATTTCTTTTAATGACGTGTGAGAATATGAATTATCGATTGAGACAAAAAATGATTTGAAAGCGCTATAAAACACTGATTTTATATAAGAAATATAAAAAACATATTTTTTTAATAGTGTTACCAAAATTGTATATTTAGTTACCCAATTTGAATTAGGAAAAGTTCGATTTTTACCAACTGGCGCAGTACAAAATTTCGCCGAACATAAAAAATACTTGATAATTGTTGAATTAACTAATTCATTTATTCTCAAATTATCTCATATTATCTCATTATAAATTCTAACTGTAACTTTTTACCAATTGGTTATGTATTATGAAATAAATAGGCTATAATGATTGAATCGTGATTTTTGACGATTCTTCTATATCATCTTCTATATTATCGTTGCAAGTAGAAGATTCTGACACAATAATATTAACAAAAACCTAATAAACAAACTTGTTTCTATATCAACATTTCCTCAGGATTCTTGATTCACATTTCCGAAATTCACAATTTTCAATAGAAAATTATCAAAACACTATTAAAAAATTCATGTGTGTGTGGGCCTTGGCTTGCTACATACTATGCATGAATTCGTGATGCGTGGTTTGTGAGCAATTCGTGAGTGTGTAGGGTCTTGTTTGATAAAAATCCATTAATAAAAACCCTACACACTATGTACGAATTTCATACGAATGAGGCATTGCGCATCACGAATAGCGAATTCACGCAGTCTGTAGCGAGAATTAATCACGAAGTAACCGCACTGAAAATAAAACAACTTTTTTTCACGAAAGCAGGCTTGTGCTCATCGTCGTTAAAAAATGGCTAATTTTGCATATCTATAGCACAAACAAACATAATAAATGAACACATTCAAAACAATTACTAAATAAAAAAATTGTTTATACGAGGTGTACCAGTAGTAAGTATTCAAAGCTTGTGAGCTTGTAAAACAAGTCGAAAAATTACGAAAATCTTAGTACAACTTTTGTCAGTGGCGGCTCCTAAGGCAGATACGCTCACTTAAAGGGGTAATCTAAGAAACAGTTTTTAATGCGTAACATCAGAACGGTTCAACATTAAGTCACGAAGTTGGTGGGATATTAACCTTCACGTGTTTAATAAGTCTCATAAAATACATTTCGAAATTTTCTACAAGGGTGTGAGAAAATGCAAGACTCAGGACAAATTTAATCATATCTTTTTAGTAGTTAATTTTTCTAGTTTTTGACTCGAAAATATTTAAATTTGAAGCATATGACATAAAAACGGTACTCTTGTTAAATTTCAATAGGATGTACCGTTTTTCAGTCAAATCGATTTCAATCATTCTTAACGTGCCAGACACTCAACATCCATAGCCAAATGAATTAATTGCAGTGTGCCATGAAGAAAACAACTACTCTGAGTAATCTGACAGTTAACAAAAATGTCAAGTATTTTTAATACTCTTAACAGTAACATTAAATACAATAGTAGGTAAAAATAAAAATACCGTGACATAAATAACAGAAAAACAACGCCTTTCGGTGCATAGAAATATTTTATAATTGGGTACATTTCTATTGGGAAACTTTGTACCATGTCGGTGTGCGGCTGCTGTTCCGCTTCCATGACACTCCACCTAACCTCAAAAGCATATCTACATACTCAGAATATGTATACTGTTGCATTTTTAAATAATTTTTATCTATTTTTGTTCACTATAAAATAGCACTGCGTAGACTCAAATAACACAATTTTCAAACTAAAAATACTTGACATTTCTGTTAACTGTCAGACTAGTTGTTTTTTCTATGGGACACAGCAATTAATATTTTTGGCTATGTATTGGATGTTAAATGTGGGTCATGTTAGGAATTATTGAAATAGATTTTACTGAAAAACGGTACATCCTATTGAAATTTAACAAGAGTACATTTTATATTAAATACTTAATATTTAAATATTTTGGAGTCAAAAACTAGAAAAAATTAACTGCAAAAAAGATATTATTAAATTTGTACCAGAGCCTTGCATTTTCTCACACCCCTATAGAAAATTTTGAAATGTAGTTTATGAGATTTATTAAGCACGTCAAGGTTAATATCTCACCAAAATTTCGTGACTTAATGTTGAACCGTTTTGATGTCACACATTAAAAACTGTTTCCGAGGTTACCCTTTAAGTGAGCGTATCTCCTTAGGAGCCGCCACTGACAAAAGTGTACTAAGGTTTCGTAATTTTTCGACTTGTTTTACAAGCTCACAAGTTTTGAATACTTACTACTGTTACACCTTGTATATTCTTTGCCACCGTCATAATGAAATTAAAATTGTAATTGTTTACCTTATGAACAAGTTTTGGAAACTTTTTCCTCTTCATGACACAAAACACAGTAAATATCTTATCACTATTAGTACTGCACTACTTCCCTATGTCAAGAGATACACCGCTGACGTGAATGTCATTGCTCCAAGTTAGCGAGAATTCTGAAATATGTAAATAAAACACTACGGTTGCAGAGGTGCAACTAAACCAATGTTCTTATAAATAAATAACCACACTCGATGGAGACCGTTACATGTATAACAGAACGCGTACGGTCGCTTTTTCTGCTGACGAATTCAGTACGATTTGGACACCCCATTTCCAGTTACTGAGGAGAAGTTAATGTTAATGAGATATATTTTGCAAACATTGCACGGTGACCAAGACTGCCTCGACCCAAATAAGCGTTGCTAATGGAATAGAGGTAACATCTTGAGACTGTTTATATTTCTCATGTTTATGTTTGTGTAATTCGCTTAAGGTTAAAACTAGACATTTGTCTTTAGATGAGTGAGTGTTGCTTAACCAAGATGAAGATGATATTGTTCGCATGATATTGTGATATGCATACGATACGACACGTTTGAGGTTGTTTTGTGATACAAAATTATAGTACAATTGAAGTGCTGTTGACAGAACTTGTTTATGTTAAGTGTAATTTAAATGAATATGTCGTGGATTATGCAGTAATAAACACAGATAATATTTGACTATACCTACAAAATATATTTTAAATTGAAACGAAGACAAATCTGACAACTGTAGAAAAAATACATATTATAATATGTAAATGATACTGCAAGAAACAACTACTCCGCGGACTAATGCCCCGACCGGCATTGAATTACTTCTGCAGTATCTGTGTGAACAGCCAAGAACCCTTGTCGGACACACCACCAGACATAGATCGGTTTCGGGCTTGTTAGCCCTCATTAGTATGCCATAGGTGAGATGACCGACAATTGAACTGGCTGTTCCTTCATATGTATGTTCACATATAAATTGAGTGCAGGTGAGATATAAGTGGTCTGCGGCTCGACTTACAGGAAGTGACCTACAGTGCTGCAGGTACTTAACGCAAACCTCTCGCCCTGGGCGATGAGCCATTAAATCTGTAAATTATACTGCAGGAAACAACTACTCCTTCTTGGGTGGTTCTTGGCTGTTCACACAGATACTGCAGGAGTAATTCAATGCCGGTCGGGGCATTAGTCCGCGGAGTGGTTGTTTCCTGCAGTATCATTTACAGATTTAATGGATCGTCGCCCAGGGCGAGAGGTCTGCGTAAGTACCTGCTGCAATGTAGGTCGCTTCCTGTAAGTCGAGCCGCTTAGGCCGAGCAGAAAGTAAGCAGACCACTTATATCTCACATATTACAATAGATATACAATTATAGAGATATGTTTTTTACACTGCGAGCAGTTCAAAAAGTAGCATAAAGCACAACTGTAAGACCAAATGATATTGATTGAAAGACGGTTCGTCCAATGAAAAAATTGCACCGGAGATGTCTCATCGACATAAGGGAATAAAAAACGGCATAAGAAAGTGCCATAAAACCATCAAACCATTAAAAATAATTTTTAAATTTGCCATTAAACTTCAGTTTTAGTTATATACCCTGTATATTATTAATGTCAAGGTTATTTAATAATGACGTTTTCAAATGCTGAATTTTATACGTGAATAAAGTGAAAATAAAAACAAAAAACACTTACCAAATGCTTCCAGAATATCCATAGGTGACCACTTTTACCATAATTTCTGAAAAACAACACATGCTAATTAATTTATATATTTCTTCTTTTCACAAATTGACTCAACTTACTATTTACATTTTTATCTGTCAAATTGGCTAATACGTCAACAACCGACAACTGTCAAATCCTTCATTATTATCTTCCAAAGGTCCAAGAAGGGTGATTGTATAACTCGAGGGATGATTGTCCAGAAATAACTGAAACTACTGCCATCTACTGTTTGCAATCGAATTACTAGAGTAACTGGTAGGTATGATTGCAGTATACTGTAAACATCTCCAATTTTTACTACGTGTTAACTGCTATTACAAGTTCGTTACAGCTGAAAAAAAGAAAATAATGTAACAATTTCGAAACTAATTAACAAATAAAATATATATAAGTCAGTATCAAAAATTGTCATACTAATCAATACAAAAATGATATCACTTCAAGTAGATGTACTTAGCGCCATCTACTATATGTTTTTCAAAATAGGCGTTCTTAGTATTGATTTTTCTCAGGATTACAGTTAAAATACAAAGATGGCTGAATATTTAATTCTCAGGATCCCAATGAAGTAAGAGACCTTTTAAAATTTTGGTCCTTCAGAAACTAAAACTTTTCGAATACACATTCTGATTCATAGATGGCGCATTCATTAAGTTCTCAACGGAAAATAAATATTGCATGTTTTGTAAATTTCATTTCTTCTAGAAGTGATACGTTAATTAACTAGAAACTTTATTGTGTAATAGGTATCAATCGATTCGTAAAAAAAGTTTAATTGAGAGCACCCGGTCAGTATCTCGTCAACTTCACTATTTCAGAAAAAAAAGTTATTTTAGCAATTTGCTTTAAAGTAATCAAAATATATAAGGTTCCCTTTCTCGTCATTTGGTTAAAATATTCATTTTAGGTACACTATGAATGGATGGATATAAAAAATTAAAAATTTTGACACTGATATAGCGCAAAAGTATTATGTAGGTACTCTCATATCATTTAAACTAAATCAAAATTTTAGTTTTTTTCTGGCTGAAGTGTCCGATTTTGTTAATAAAATTAATGTTCATTCGTTGCATACTTTATTCGTTTTTAATTGATTCTATTAGTATTAATCAGAAATGCCTCTGCAACAGGTCGCATCCCATGCTTCAAATGTTTAGTGGCTTTCACTGTCGGTATCTTCACTGGTGACTTCCGCGCCTACGAGACTTCTCTCAGGACCACTATATAGCAGTTTCGATGTGGCAGCCGTAATCCCAACAATATAAACCGAAATCAATATGTAGGCAGGTTCAGTAATACCCGCCAAAGCTTAGCCCGAACAACAAGTCAGAAAATCTCTACTAGGGCTAGGGATGTGCATTTTAATGCTGTCACTGACAGCGACCAATTACCTAGGTCATGGCATAATAACCCGGAAAAGCACTATAGACCGAAAACTTATTATTCAGTAATTATGGACCTACAGTTGAAAAAATTGTATGTGTAATATTTTGTAATTTAGGCAAAGAAGGTGTATTATCTCATTACTATAACTGTACAAATACAAAAATTACTTAAAAATAGTAAAAATCCATTTTTGGTATATTTACTCGTTCTTTTGTAAGTTCTCTGTAAGTTACTAGATGCTTTTTGTAAATAACCGTTGTACTTTTACAATGTCAATGCAAAAATATTGAATACTGTATATTATCATATAAATGTGAAATTTCAATAGGAAATGTAAGAAGGCATAGGAGGGCCTTGTTTACAATTTGTTTTAATTCAGAATTTAATCTCTGAATTCATACTTTTAACTCAGAAATTCAGAGTTTGAAGTCATATTACAGACTTTATTATCTGAATTCAGACTTTAATATCCGAATTCAGACTTTAATCTCTAAACTTACACTGCTAACGAAATTATTGGACAAGCCGTAGCACTCAGAACTTTCTATATTGAGAATTGAGATTTAGAGGAGATAATATACAGAGAAAAATGAACATTTTACGATATTTATCATCAATTATGCAACATCCTGTCTGATTTTACTGTTTTTGATTTTAAAGACAATTTAAGGTGCGACTGCACTTGAGAAATATTGAGCCCACTTAATTTATTTAGACCTAAGATGCTAACATCAATTTCCTGATTAAATTTGATTGTACCACTAAATTTGTCATGAACAGTACTATTTAAGTACTGGGTGTACAGCTGCAGTTAATCGTCAGCGGTGCCAACAGACACTGATTTCGAACTGGTTAGCTCCTATCAAGTGAGGCAAGTAACTTGCAACCGTATCTGTTCACAATCTGTCATAATCGTTAAAAGGACATGAGTACGCTAGATGTAGCACCATTTAGTAGTCATTAGCTACTCAATGCTGGACTTACAGTCATAAACAGAAAGCGACCCACAAGTTTATTTATCCAACAGATATTATAAATACAAAATATATGACACATATACCTTATACACATTACATACATACATACATTTCAGATACACACACATATACACAAATACAACATATCTACAATCAAAAAAGACCTGATTAATATAGTCAATAACAATGACAAAAAGAAATGAGAATGCAATATTGAAGCAAACATAAACTATTCTTTTATTTTTCATTTATTTTTTAAATAATTAATTTGTATTTAAGCTTATTTACAGTTTTACTAGACCTAATTTCGCTACGTAGAAGATTGAACTGTACAACACCCTTGTGAGACAGACTTTTCATTGTAGAATTTTTTATGTTTTTTTTTTTAACATAATAACTAGGGGTACTATCCGTTCTTTCATTACATCAGTGAATATTTCTAACATGCATCAGCTGTTGAGAGAAATATAACGGCAACATATTATTAATTATCCTGTATATAAAAATCATTGTATGTAATTTAAAAAAATGTTCCATATTCAACCAATTCACCGTATCTAACATCAGTTGACTACTGGCAAATCTATTACAATTTAATATAACACGCATAGCTTTATTTTGAAGCACCTGTAATCCACTGAAGTTTGTACAACATACATACAATATGGAAGAGCAATACATAACATGGGGTAGGTAATATCAAAGTGTTGTAAACAGTTAATTCTGAATATACTGATACGTATTGAGAAATTCTACTGAAGAATCCAATTTTTTTCCAATTTCTTCTTTGAAAAGTTGCGAAATCTCGGAGCTGGAGATACTGGTGATCAAAAAAAGTCGATTTAGTTAAATATGCCTTATCCGAATGTAGCTGGTTTCAAAAATACAGTGCATTCAATGCTAGAATTTTATTTTGAAATAGCATCTCAATAACTTTGAAACCTGTCGGAGTATTAAAAAAAAAATGGCACAATTATGTTTTTTGGCACGGCAAATAAGAATTTTTAACTAATTTTGACGTCACTAGTAGAGGGCGCCACTTATGGCACATCACATTTCTTTTAATAAATAGCAGAACTTTTTTGCAGCTTAGTGTATCCATCTGACTATATAGAAACAATCGATTCTCCTACGTGTTGTATCTGAAAAAGGTATACCCTGTTGAAGTCGTTAGGAATAACAGCTTCAAATGGCATGGCCAAAATTTAACCATTATTTAAAAAAATTGTCGATGATGTCATATCTCTAACAAAGATGACGTCACAAATATGGGTCGTATGTCAAAAAGTGCCTTTTTTAAATACAAAATCTACGTGCCAGGAAATATTTTCTAAAACTTCTCAATTTAAAAAATAATGAATTTATTCGTTACTTTTCGAAAGCACTGTAATCTAGGACACCCCGCATAACTGGGTACGAAATAACGTTTCTCTCTGTTTTACGGTAAGTTAGAATTATGTTTTTGAGTTATTTTCGTTATTACTTTATCATCTATCATATAACTAGTTTATCAAATGGCAAGTGTTTAAACATGCAAGATTTACACTATGTATTCAATATTTGAATACATTCAAAAGGTAGCGGCACTGCAAAACTTACAAGTGATCAATACGTTCCGACAGCCTTTTGAGCAGCTGACAACGGCGATATATAGTGTGCCTTTAAAATTTCACAAGTACTTCATGAATAAAGTTTGCCGCTGCTGAATGGAACTTGTCAACTATAACATTCCACAATACTAAATAATTCATGATACTTTCCACCTTCACAATGTCGCGCTCTTCAAAAGTTATATTTTATCCTAACAGCTCAATTACGATGTTATAAAGGACCTATAGGTAACGTTTTCTCTTTTATTCGCAGACAAATTTTGTAGAAATTAAAAAACGTCTATTTATGGATACCTATTACTTTTTAATAGGATTACAGAAAATGGTGACTTAGAAATTTATACCCAGAATTTAAATTATCATTAGCTATACAGTGTGTCCCACCACGATCGATACATGGAAAGGTATATACAAAATGATAAAAAAATTTAGTCAATGTCGGTAGGGTCTATGTTTTTAAAAATATTTCCACATTTTGTTATTTTCAGTTACATATACCGGAAATTGATACCGATCTGCGTATTTTAAAGTAAACAGCCTGTATATTTCTGCACTGTTTAACTCCTTAAATTTTAAGTCAATTTTGTATACAATCGATAATATCTAGTTATTTAAAGCTTTAAGAAAAAGGTAACGGTAGCAATACAGGGTGTTTAATTGGAAAATATACACAGGGCCTCAAAAAACCTGTTGTTGACGGGTATAACCATTGGCATTACCGAGATACAGAGCGTTTTAGCGATTTTGACTATTTCTTTAACTTGCCAAAAAATGCGAACCACTATGTATTAAGTGAAAATTGGTAGGGATATTCTACTTATTTTATTCAATCCACTAAAGTTATAAGAGAAACAAAAATTCAGGTCTGATGGCATAATTTTTATTTAATTTATTTATTCACAAAAACAACACCCTGTATGTAGGGTTTTGAAGAATCTGTTCAGGCATTTGAGTATATAGAGCAGAAATAGTAGAGTTTGTGGAGAATTCACTGAAGCTGCGCATGTAAGTCTTCGTGTTTGATTATTCGATCAAATATCTGCTGAAAGATGTCTTTACTAAAAACTATTAAATCTACTTTCATCGTCAAATTCACAATTAATTCTTATTTTATATGTCACCTTTGCATTTGGGGGAAAATACATTTTGAATGACAATTTTTCCAAATATATGCATAGGTCGGGGGCCATTTAAAATAGAAGTATATGAAATCAAGCTTTGAATATTGATCGAATCCTGCAGTAAATGCCAGAAAACTCAAACAATTTTGTCAAATTTATCAATTATTTATAATTATCAATTTTTAGTATAAAGTAATAAGTATTTTATGTGTAGAAATGATAATACTAATAAAATAGTATTATTTTTTTGTAAATTTGAATTATTATAAACTGTCTAATTCAGCTAATAATAATCTAATAATTTTTTTAAAGAGAAAAATTAAACAGTATGCTAAATAACAGATAGCAATAAAAACAGACAAGAAAAAAAAACAGAAACAATTTTAGGTAACACTGCAATAAATGCTCAGTATCCACCGTTATGTTGAACATACTTTCACGTTTATTTCATAATCACTGTTACAGACAATATTCTTATTATATATCAGGAGTATTTTCTTAGTTAACTAAGGTAGGGAGGTATTTAAATTTCGCTCAATCATTTGCTCGGGACTGTTAATTTCAATTTCATATTTTAAATGGCACCAAACATATAATAATCAACAGAAGAGATGTCTGGTGATCTTGAAGGCCACTAAAGAGACCCACCCCGATCTAGCATGTTTGGAAAATTTTCATTCATATTTTTTTCCTACAAATGGAAAGGTAGTCCTACGTATAAAATAAGAATTAATTGTGGATTTGGCGATAAAAGTAGGTTTACTAGGTTTTACTTTGAAAAAATCTCACAGACAGATATTTGATCGAACAATCAAACATGAAAACTTACATACGCAACCAAAGCAAATTCAGCATAAACTCTAATAATATTGCACTATTCAAAAGCCTAAACAGATTTTTCAAATTCCTACATACAGGGTAGCAAATAAACAAAATAAAAAATATATGCCATCAGACCGACACATCTATTTCGCTTATAACGTTAGTCGATTGTGAGAAGCAAGCAAAAATCATTTGATTATACAGAGTGGCTCGTATTTCATGGTTCACCTTAAAGAAATAGCCAAAAATCGGTAAAACGCCTTGTATCTCAGTAATGACAATGGTTAGAACCGTCAACAAGTTTTTTAAGACCTCTTAGATATCCTGTATTCACTGTTATCGTATGTACATTTTCCAGTGAAAACCCTGTATTTGCTGCGGGTAAAATATTATTCCTTATGTAATGCCCCGTATGGGTTTCGAAAATCCCTGTAAATAGGGACCTTTGAATTATTTTTCAACAGCAAACCGATTTGACTCGAAATTATACACAAACGGGAACATTGAATAAGTTATTAAAACAAGCGTTACTCTAGTTTATTTTCAAATGAGGTAACAGAGTTAATTAAATTTGAGCCATTTTGACCATAAAATTACTTTTTCATTTGATGAAAATGCGTTTTGTTAAATTCGTTTCGTATAGAGTTTTTATAATTAAAGTTAAATACAACTTTATTTGTTTTTGAAATTACATTAAATAATTTAGTCGCGGATATAACCATGTTTTATGCCTTTTAATTATTCATTATATTTCCAGAGGACAAAATAATGAATGCGCGGGTGCAACAAACTAATTTAAATTTACAAAATACGTATGAAAATGGGTGGCGTTTTATTTGAATGCAGTAAACGCGGATACAACTACTACTTTGTTAATGTTTAAAATGCATTTCGCCGCTCGTTAAATCAACCGCTGGCTAAAAACGGCAAAACGGCAGATACGGGCAGGTTTATGAATAGCCATATATATTTAATTAAATCATTTTTGCTAAACAAACAACGTGCAAGTAATTTGTTTAATGGAAATCCTCTTACTTAAATTACAATAATTTTATTTGCCACCTATATTCCACTAACAGAATATAACAATTTTATACCACTTATTTATTCATAAAATATCATTTTCAAATAAACATGTGGCAGGTAGATTTAATATTCGAGCAATAATTTGTTAAGTCTCTATTCCTCTGCACATTTGTGTATTGTGTGACCTATGGAAAAAAATAAATCAGTAATCAATTATTTTTTCCTATCTATCCACCTATCTGCGAAATACTTTTATGTTATAGAACGGCAGTCTTTTTCGTTGTAGAACATATAACAAATGTAAAAATAATTTGTCATTTTTCGAAACTTATTTATGATTTTATTAATTAAACAATATATATTTTAAGCAATATAACATTTCAATACATAACAGTAACTATTATAGACAGCCCCATTACCATTTATTTTGCACTACATGTAAATTCAAAGTGCCGATATTGCAGTGAGTTAAATTTATGCCATATCCAGTGTTGTTAGTTATCGTAGCTTTTAGTTCTAAGTGTTAAATGAGGTTGATGCTGTAATTGTTTAAGATTACTGCGCATGATGTATTACTGGCAAGTTCCGTAGATTCTGCTGAAGATGGTAATAATTTATTTGCGATTGCAATTTTATTTTGTATTTTGTATAGAATCTTCTATAAGTCTACGCTGCCGTTCTAGAACGGCACCAGCTACCATGCCGTTTAATGATGGTAATATCCACAGACCACATCAGCCCATGCGTTGGCTAACAGAGTGGCGGAAGAACGTCTAACGCAGTGCTCTGTATAAGTTTCCAGATACGGTAAATTGAAATAAGTTGCTATTTATTTTGCCACTTTCCTTATTTTGTTGAAAGCAACCACTTGGTTAATCCAGTTTTCCCTGACAAAAAATCTTCGACTTGTAGTAACTGCCAGACGTAAGCACAATATTTGCGGTATTTCTCCATTTGGTCTGGACTTGAAATCACAAAACATCTCCGGCTAAGAGTTTTGGAATCCGAAATTCATATAATAATGGTTGAATATTTGTCTTCTATATCATCGATCGTTATCTTTAGTAGCTTATCTCTTCTCAAAACTCTTCAAACGCCAATTATTGAAAAGTTTTCCAAAACTAATTAAATCAATAATTGATTTATATTATTTCGGTATCGATACCTAATCTATTATCAGGTTCTTCTTGTAAAAATCTCTCAATTTCCTCTTTCGTTAGAATTGTGGGCTTATTTGCACGGTTTCTTTGGCATTTAGTGTCCTTTTTAACATGGAATATACTGACCATAACGACTAAGATATAATTTTATATTCGAAATATGCCAGTAGTACAGCTTCGGATACTTTTTGAATTTTCCTCGAACTACACCACCCTTTGAATTCGTTGTAGACAATCCGTAGTGTCACGACGATTTTTTGGGGATTAATTGTGAAACAGCACTTTGTGGCGCTTCCAGCACTTCTCCTGGTAAATGCTCGTCTTCACTATCTGAGCTCATTTTGAATTTTTAGTCTTAGAATATTAATTACAATATATAATTCTGAGACTACTTTTCCAAACAACTAATTTTTATTGTTTATTAGGTTGCCATGATAGTCACCGCGACTAAACCATCCTGATTCAACCACGATTCCAATTTTTGTTTAGTTGTATTCGGTTGTAAATGATTATGTGAATAGGTTTATCTCAAGAACGACATACAGTGCCTTCATAAATGATTACAAGCTACGTGACCAGGACTGTGATTCTCGAAGAACAACTCGTTTGCAAATAGATTTCTTGTCTCTCTCAATTGCCGTAGTGAGGAAAAGGATATTCGCATATGAATTGCTCTGCGATTGATTCGAGAATCTCGACCCTGACCACGTGGCTTGTAATCATTTATGAAGGCACTGTATAAAAGTAAATATACTCTTAGATTTACTAAAGAAATAATAGATATTCGTCAGGCAGTTTTCCCCTTAACATTTCTATGTGCCGTGAGGATTACGAAACTTTTAAGTACTTACGAAATAAAACTAAAAAAAAGATATTAAAGTTGCTTATAGAAATTATCTGCAAGCTCTCGAAGGAAATTTATATTTTAATCCAACAAGTTTTGTTAATGTTGGGAAAACCTCAACCTCGGCACCTGATACTATGATTTAATAATATTGTTTTGGACAAACCCAGAGATATCGCTAATGAGTTTACTAATTTCTTTCGTTCTGTGCATGTATAATCGAATAACGTCTATTTTAATAAAAATAATGTTAATACTGACATATCACTTAATCTGAACAAGAAGACATCTTCAAAGTTTTTAAAATACTTAAACCTAATTTTACTGCCGGAGCAATAGTTTGCCTGCTTTGTTTCGTAAAAGATTGTGGCACTACCAAATACCTTGATAAATGGAGTCTCAAAAATATGCCTCATTTTTAAGAAAGGCGATAGGTATTTTTGCGGAGCTAATCCCTAACATATTCTGAGGGTTACCACATGCGCACTTTAAATTTGACTGTTCACAGTGGAATTAATTTTAATTCTAGATTAAAAATTCCGTGTTCGTGGAAAGCACTTTTTTATCTTTGAAATTGTTCGTAACACATTCGACAGATTCTCGAATCGAAGCAGGAATATCTAATTCAAAACAAATCATAACCTAATCTTATCGACTAAAAATGTAATTATTTCAAATTTCAGAAGGTTGAAATAAAAGAACTAGGGAAGAAAGAATAGTAATTAGCAGATATGCTTTCTGTATAGCAATAAAAATATTCAAATGTATATAATATTCTCAGATAACGCATTATTAAAGTGATGAGGATTTGAAAGAGTTATATAGAGTCTCAAATGTACCCAAAAATACAATTGAGATATAGAAGCCTAACTTGATTGGAATAAAATAAAATCACTAACATATTCAGTTATATTGTCTGAAGCTATTTATTTGTGGCATAATTATATTCAGTTATACTGAATGTATTCGGACCATCCGGATTAAGGATGAGTTAATAGATATGTATTCTTATTATACGGGTGTTTTAAAATCAAGCATTTACAGCATTTTGAGAAAAGAAAAAGCGTACGAAGAAATACAAGAACCAAAACAACAAAGATGCCAAAAATGCCATACGACGAACTGTTCTCCCCTTTTTTCAAAAAAAAACTTTATTGCCATCGTTAGAAATAGTATGATAAGCTTTTGCAGAAAACGAAATAATTCCTAAAATGGCAATTACACATTGAGAAAAGTTCTAATAACATAAATTTTCAGTACGGGAGGTCGATGTAGGAGCTCTCTGATTGACAAATATGATATACCTACCTACTTAGTTATATGGAGAACAGATAATCTAAAGAAAATAAAAACACAAAGCAACAAGGAAGAAAAAAATATTACAAAGACAAAATGGAGGTCAACGAGGGACATACAGATAAAAAAGTGTGGTAAAAAATGGTAATGTGACAAATGCTCGAAAGCAGCAATAGACGGTCGGTCTACTGGTTTAAGAATGCCATTTGTAAAGGGTCGTCGTTTGATAGTGAATTTCTGGAAAATGGGGAACTGATATTTCTGTAAAAAATATTGCAGATTACAATGACAGATGCAGAAGTTTTTGAAAAATGGTTTGAACGCATTATTGAAAATTTCGAACTCCAACCTGGCGTCGTTATGGGCAATACTACATACCACAGTCGAATATGTGAATAAATGCCACGACAATCATGGAGGAGAGTAGAACTCCAAGAATGGTTACGAGTAAAAATAATCCTATTGTGTTTATTTATTTTAACGCTCATAGTAGTTTGAATGCTGACATGCTGGTCTTGTCCTGCCAGTCATGTGGTTAAATGCCAAGATTCTGTGAAATTCCTCGGCTTACATTTGGATAGTCATTTAAGGTGGACGAACCATATTCATATTTAAGTAAAAAATTAAATGCATCCTATTATGCTATTAATGTGATAAAAAAATCTATGCCGTTGAACTGTGTGATAGATGTTTATTACAGCATGGTGTTTAGCCATATTAGTTGTAATATTGTATTGTGGGGTGGTTTGGCCTATGCAAATCGTATCTTTATAGCACATAAACGTATTATTCGTATGATCTTCAATATTAAACCCGACTCATCTTGTAGACCTTTATTTTCAAATTATAAGATACTTACAGTGCCTTGTGTTTACATTTTAAATTGTATTTTATTTGTTAAAAGTAACCTCCATAAATTTAATACATTATCATACCACCATACCTATGGAACGCGTCATGCTGATACACTTTGTATTGTATACCAGTTCATAGAACCGCAAAATACCTATGAATTCTCGCCAGCATACCAGGGTATCAAATTATTTAACCATCTTCCAAGAGCCCTTAAAGATTTAAATAACTTAAAATTGTGTAAATCCAAGATGAAATCTTTACTAGGTAAAAAATGTTATTATAGCACTAATGAGTTTATGGAAGATAATTTTATGTAGGTAAATTTTATTGTGTTGTTTGTGTTACTAGTTTGTGTTTGACATGTCCTATACATTGTTTAATGTCCTACATGATCAATAAAGATTATTATTATTATTATTTGATGAAAACTAAGTAAAACCCAACTTATGGAAAATTGTGCAGAGAAATACCAGGCAATATACAAAATTGCAGTGGATGAAATGGCTTTGATTCGTAGAATAACAGTATTAAGACTACCCCCTGATCACTATGAACTAAATCCAATAGAATTGATATGGACGCAAGTAAAAGCAGACGTAGCCAAAGAGTAGAGCCGTATAGCAAAAGGGCAATTGTAAAGGTAAGTGCAGAAGACTGGCAAACATTTATAAGTCATAAAAAAGAACAAAATTTGCGGGATTTAGATCTTGAAATCATATTGATCCACTTATTATCCATATTAGAAATAATATAGTCATAGTGATTGTGGTGACTGCTAATGAAGGCAAAATCCTGAGCTATGTTATTTATATGTTGACAGATTTTATTTATTTGTTTATGTATTTAATTAATATGTTTTATTTTTAGTTGAATAAGTATTTTTTTTAATATTTTCAGTAATACGTGTTTAACTTTTTATATTTTGTTATCTATTGATTCTGGAGATATTTATTTTTGTTATTTAAATGGTGATTGTTCGTTTTCATGTGGGAAATAGCGAACCACCCTCTAAAAAATGGTAACGTGTTATAAGCAATAGTTCAGGAGTGATGTGAAAAATGGCTTATACCTAGCTTTGTAAGAGCACAAACATGGTATGCTAAATTATTTACATTACTGTAAAAAATTTAAACATGTACATTAATGCTACTTAATTAAAATGCAACAATCCCATTAATATCTATTTTTACCTATATTAACTGATTATTTGTAGAAAAGTGACACATACGTCTCTGCTCTAGAGTACATACGTTACATTTGCAAATCATTCGACTTTTTATAATTTTTGGATGGAGGAGTAATATTTAACAAAGTATTTTAATCATAGTGCATATCTTATACATTACATTTTATTGTAACGATGTAGCAGCTTCTTGCAGTGAATCTTATATTTTAATTGAAATGTGGGAATATTAATTATCTAGGCGGAGTAATAAGTTTAAAAATCGAATTATAAGCAATCTATTTCTAAGTATCCAATATGCTAGATAAACAGGCCGCATAAAGTGAAGTGAGGCATGTGTCATTTTAATTACCTCGCATGTGGCATTACAGGGTTAAATGTAGTGTAAAAATTGCCTGGTTATTAGTAAGCGAGCAAAATAAGTTTTGTATAATTTATAAGGAATTTATTATCACGTTCTGAAGATTGCAAGATCGGAGCGTAGGTGTAATGCAATGGGAGCGGATATGGATGTAATGACGTTTGAAACAAATTTATTCCAGAAACGCTTATTCGTTGCTTCCCTCAAAGTTAACTCTAAGTGGATGGTAACCTCTTGCATTTAGAAGTTAAGGTGAATGATTTAATAACAGATACAGGATATTTACGAACTTTTTGATGCTAAACAGAAAACGTTAACAGTATTACAAGTAGTTCCTAAAAATAAAATCACTTGACTGCAAAGTTGTGCCTAGAATTAATAACTATAATGAGCATTATTAAAACTTATTGAGAACCCCTGGAATAATCCTAGATTTACATTACATTTACAAAAAGGTGAATACAATAAGGGAACGCGAACATAATCCCTATACATGTGCTCGAATGTAACGCGTCGTTCAATTTCTTTACCTATATTTTATCTGTAGTACACAGTACTAGTTAATCAATTCTGCTTTAATCTCTTTTCCAAAACACAAGAGTTGTGATTGAGAAGAAGATGTGGTGTAAAAAATGTTAGTGGTAAGCTCATTTCTACAGAGAAATAAATAATGAAAACATAGGAAGGATAAAGTAATATATGTGAGGGATTAAAGTGGCATTTAATAGGAGAGGAAACAGTGAGAGAAAGATGGAGGCAATATTTCGCAGATATGTTAAATGAAGAGAGTGAAAGGGAAGGAGAGGATTAGGAAGAGAGGGTAAGGAAAGAGGGAGTGGAAGTAGAAGAGCCTACAAAAAAAAAGAAAATAGACATAATTATAGAAGCTTTAAAAATAATAAAAAGTCCAGGGAAAACAGGGAGTAACGGTAGAGAGCATGAAGTACGCAGGAGGGAATTTAAGACAAAGAATATACGAATTAATCCTAAAGATTGGGAGAAGAAGTATGTGCCTGAAGACTGGAGAGTGGAATGCTATGATTATACAAATTTTAAAAAAGGAAGATGCAACAAACTACAGAAACTATAGGGGTATATCACTGGTAGATACAGGGTATAAAATCACGGCAACGTTAATAAAACAGAAAATAGAACCTATAACAGAACTACATATAGAGGAGTATCATGCAGGTTTTAGAAAGGGGAGGTCAACAACGGACCAAATCTTCATGGTAAATGAAATCTTTACTAAATGGTATGAATATGAGATTAAAACCATGGTCTTATTCGTGGACTTCAGGAAAGCATATGATTCTGTCAAAAGCCATAAACTAAGTAAAATATTTAAACAATTTGGTATAATAATCATACTGATTAGGATATTGAAAGTGACCTTAGAAAATATTAAAAGCAAAGTACGAATAAAAGGTGCATTTTTGGAAAGTTTTACTATCGACACAGGACTGCGACAAGGAGACCCACTCTCAACGCTTCTTTTTAATTTAGTACTAGAAAAGGTCATAAAGGATAGCCAGTTGAACAGAGAAGGACACATATTGTTTAAAAATCACCAAATAGTAAGTTATGCAGATAATGTGGCCATAATTGCAAGAGATAGAAGGAAATTAGAAAAAGCAACGAGAAAACTTGTGGAGAAAGCACATAATGTGAGATTGCAGATAAATCAAGAGAAAAGTAAGCTTTTGAGAATATGAACAAAAAAAATACCAATTTCAAATTGAGAAGAGAAGTTCAAGAATATGTGTACTTGGGAGCGCTGATAACAGCTAAATGTAACGAGGAGCAAGAAATCAATAGGAGAATAATAAAAGCAAACAAGCAAAATTGGCAACAGTCAACAACTTAATGAAATCAAAAAGGAGTAAAATTTAGAATGTACAAAACAATTTTGAAACGGAGAGCACTGTATGGCAGTGAAACCTGGATCCCGAATAAGAAGTCGAGAGAGAAATCTTGTTAAGGTGGGAAAGGAAGATCTTAAGAAAAATTCTAGGGGGAAAAAAGACGAAGGAAGGCTATGCAAGAAGAAATAATGAGGAAATATATTGTAACCTCGAAATTAGGTTATCGTTGAAACACGTCACGTAGACAAACAATCTTTATTGTCACTCTTGATAATACAAGAAATATCCTTCAACAAATTTCGCAACTGTCAACGCTTTATTTTGACGTTTGTCACTCGCGTTTGGCTGCTCAATATTAACTGACTGCAGCGGCCGAAAATGGTAAGCTTATATGGTTTTCAAGTTCTCGAAGTTTCTGAGATCTCGAGAACGTGTCGAGAAACAAATAGAATATAGCCTGGAATATTCCGGAAAACGTCAAAATAAAGGCATCACAAAAATTATAAATTCTAACATAAACAGAAACGTAATTTACAAACTAACGAGGTAGGTGAGCTTCAACTATAAATTCTAACGAAAACAGGAACATAATTAACAAACTAAAAAGGTAGGTGAGCTTTCGTAACAATATGCAATGCACCAGGTATCAAACACACGATTGTTGTAAAATCCAGAAGAGTGCAGTGGCTAGGCACTAGTGGCAAGACCGACGAAGCTATGGAGAGGGGCTGTGACAATAGATCTAAGGGAAACAAATGTAACGGATTGAAAAAAATCAGTAAAAAAGGTGCTATTGTCAACGCTTTAGTCAAATTACTCGACGGCGTTGACGGCGATGATAAACATAAAGAATCAGGATATAAGCAAAATATTACAGCTTTGTTGGTTTTTTAAAGCGAAAGGGTGACGGAAAAAGTCGAAAGTATTGACCAAGGAATAAATCGACAAATTTCTCGCAGAAGCGCAGGATGAAATATCTCATGCATAGAGTTGCCGTAATTTTTGGTGTATCTGGAGTCCGTCATCTCGTCGTCAAGAACTGTAACTAGTGTAGTGTTGTTGGGCATTAAGTGCAACAGATAAAAAGAGAACATAGGTATACTCAAAAAAGAGGACGTCTGGTGTATTATCACATTAAATTTCCTGCTTTGATAAAGCTTATTTTATCAAAAACGTAGGTGGGTATATATACATAAATAAGTCAATTTCATTACATTTCAGTTTAATCATTAATTGTCTTCTACAGTTTTAGAGAAAAATGTATTTTGTCGTATGAATCACCTTGTAGATCCATCATTCGCAAGCTAAAAATAATATGTATTGAATATTTTTAAAAAATTTGAATGGATTTGAAATAAGACGTAGTATGTTTATTATTAGAAATCTTTAACGAGAAATTATAATTAAAACTAATAATTACGATTATTTTAAGACTTCATTCGTCATACTCAATAAGGCCTGTCAGAATATTTATAGAGATGTCTTTTACGTCATCCAGCGCTAAAAATTCAATAATTCTCAAGTTGCAGATACCTGTGGATACAAACTGGTTTGGAGATTTTAAATTTTAATTCTTTATAGTCAAGCAATATCTAATGAGATGCATAAGTTCTTGTTTAAGTGAATGTTTTGTTATAGATCTGAGATTTAAACTTATTTTGTTTCTATTGGTAAAATGCAAATAAATAAGTTGAAACAACATATACAAGATCTTAAATATAAAGTAACCGAACAAAAATTAACTATTTTCAACTTATTACTTATTTATTTATTCATATTGAATAACAAGCAGTATGCCTAATTACAAGAGATATAAGTGTATAAACATGTAGACATAAAAATAACATATAAGTAAATAACTTAAATTACAAATAACAAATATGTTGTTGTAACTCAATTCAATCACATAATAATAAAAACAATTTCTACTGCAATGGTTATGGTTTAATATCTTTTTGAAATTATTTAAACTTCATGAAAAGATCGCGATCGCCCAGTGCGTTGAATTTGAAGTCGAGACTTGTGGAGTATACGCATTGTATATACAAAAATACAACAATAACCTCTTACAAAACATTATAGGTACACTGAGAAACTAGAAAACGGAACAAATGACGTTTAACTTTTTGTTAAGATATTAATAATTCAAGATTTATCTTGTTTATGGAGTTATATACAGGAAATCTTAGGTATTATTGGCATCCATGGAAGGGCTGATTGTGCAGTCAAAACAAGATTTACCCAAATATATTTATGTCTAAAAGTTCACCGTTTCCGAGATACAGGGTGTCAAAGATTTCGAAATTTTTATTATATTTGCATTTACCTGCAAACTTTCGTGATAGAAAACAATAATTCTAGGTTGTAATGGGATATCTTTGGTCTAGCAATTCTAGTATATTTAAATATTTTCATTATAACCAGTGGCATAGAATGGTACACCACTGTATTAATTACAAAAAAAAAACATAAGATAATTTAAATTATAATTATTTTCAAGAAACAATGATTCTTTCAAATTATCTTTAAAATACATTGTATTTAAGTAATTGTTCTTTAAAAATATCTCGCATTTCGTAGTTTGTCTGTGGTTAGGTCTATTATGCGTTAGTAATATTTTCTGATTGATGACTTTATGTCAATAATAATTGTTTACAACTATTATACTTTTAAAAAATTACTTTAGCACTGTCGTATCATTATTAGAATGGATTTCCTTCAGTTTTTGATACAAATTTGTCAGAATAACTATGCACAAATTACGAAATGCAGAATTTTAAATAAAACAATTACAATTCATTTTAAAGCAAATTTCAAAGAATAATTATTTGACTATTCAAAACTTAAAGTATCTTCCGATTTTTTTTACAATGAAGACAGTGGCGTACGATTTCTATTGTAAATAAAAGAGTGATATAAGATTTGTAGGCCACTGGTGATCGTGGAACTAGGTATTTTAACATACTAAATAATTAGACCTAAGTTATCCCATGACAACTTAGAATTATTGTTGTTTTATTACGAAAAGTTTGCAAGTAAATAAAAAATCATAAAAACTTCTAAATCTTTGACATCCTGTATTTCGGGAACGGAGAACTTATCTCTTTATTTTGAATGAACAATCTCCCCTTCCATTGCTGTTTTATATTTCCTCTTCTAAGTGACAAACTCTTGTGATCACAGTTTTTTAAAAAAGGACCTTCCCTTAAAGTCGCCACATAGCTGCTAGCTTTGTACCGGGTGTCCCGTTAAGGGCGACTAGCGGCTGTATCTCGGAAATTATTAGTCCTAGAGCTTTCGCAAAGGAATATTGATAACAAAAGTTACCTCGAAATGTAAAATTATTTCCAGCTTTCAAATTTTGCCTCTAGACGTATTTTTAAATCTAAATCTAAGAGTGAGATTTTTTACATAAAATCAATAGTGAAGGTATGTTATGTGGAACGGTTTTGAACTCTCCTATTGACACAGTAGAGCAGAATCGTATTGCAGAAAAAATTGTAAAACTCTCGATTACGTTAGTCGATTTAGCAAACTTTGTTTTAAAACTGTTTGATAGCCGAATCATTATCTGTAACAATACTTTTAATTGTTTTTGTTTAATCTTGAACCACCACATGGCGTAATTTGGTAACTTTAGAAGTTATAAAATATTTTTGCTCATAACTTAAGTTTGGAAATGATGGCCGCTTCCGGTTTGTATCATTTTTGAAACAATTATATGAGTAATAAGATGGTAAAACAAAAGAATAGTCTTCGATTTAATTTTCCAGATATCAAATAAATTATAATTCGGCTATTAAACAGCATTAAAATAAGACCAAGTTTGCTAAAATCGGTTAAAGTAGGGAGTTTTCGAAATCCTTCTGCAGTACGATTCTACTCTCCCCCTACCCCCTACGTTAAGAGATAGAGCAAAATGTCACAGAAATAATTTTTCAAATGTCAATAGAAGAGACCAAAACCGTTCAATAAAACATATCTTCACTACTAATTCTACGGAAAAAATCACAGTTTCGATTTGTATTTAAAATTACGTCACCTAGCAGTAAAATTTGAAAGACGAAAATAATGTTGTAGACTGCTTGGCATCACTTTTGTTATCAATATTTTTTTTAGCTGTGGGACGAGTAGTTTCCGAATATAGCCGGTGACCGATCTTAAGGGACATCCGACTTTTATTAAAAATATCACATTTCAACTAAAACCACTGGCGTAGATGCAGAATATGTATGTAATCTAAAGCAAAAAATATGTGACCACTTATTGCTAAATTTTATATTACAACAATTCCTTCTAATACCATAGTGGTTTTTAGGCTTTCACGGCCAGTGCTGTAATGTGATACATGGTGATAACAACCCGGAAAATCACCATGTATCAAATTCCTTCTAATACCATTTAACGACCATGTGGATTTATCACAAGAAGCTGTTAAACTACATTTAACACTACCTCGGCGTAAAATATGTATACCAATTAATTTTATGAATCGTATGAATATATTAAGACGGAATATTCAACCAGTAGCAGTAACAGTGCTCTTTTATTTGATTTAATTTATGGATGACTTTCTCATATCTGCGTTGTCGGTGATGTTCTCCACGGGGGGTGATACAGGTAGATCCCTTCTCTCCAACTAGAGATAATCTCAGCTATCTGTTTGAAGCCACTAGGAGGAGGTCCGTTTAATAATTGCCGTGGCAGAATTTTTACAAAGGAGCTGCCAATGCATTTAATTGTTGTGGGTAAAGAGCATTATTTTTAAGTAGTTGCTAATACTACCGTTTTGTATTATCGAGGGACCTGCTAATGTTCCATTATTGGCTTCTTTGTTTAGAACAGTGCAAGGAAAGGGTTTAACAGAAGGATAATTGTTATTTTTATTCTCTCAATTGGTTATTCTTTGAATTAAATTTATTCCTATATAAAACTTAATCTCTTCTTCTACCTTTCGATAATGGGTAATTCGAGATTATTTTGTTTGCAATTAGTTTCTTAAATTTTCCTATCAGATTACAAGAATTTGCTGTTACATAAGGAATCTTGTAATTCGATTGCCAAATTTCTAAAGGATATCCCTTTAACCAAATTAACATAAAACGCTTTAGTGAATTAGGCGTAAATTTTAAATTCTTACAGAGATACAGAAGTTTGTAGCTGGTGTGTTCACATCAGTATCATAATTACACATTTTTGCAGTTTTCTTCACACCAAGATTTTTTTGTATGCAGAAAATTGTTTTTAGTTTATAGTAAAAAAGAGAGACACTAAGTAAAACTGCTTTTGAAAAATGTTGTTAAGGAACAGTATCTTTAAGTAAAACTATAAAATAAAAGCTATACCTACATTTTTTTTATTAAACACTCGCTATACTCGATACTCGCTATAGATGCCTATATTATTTATTTATTGTTAGATTTATATAGCGTGTGTTTCAAAAGAAATAAAACAAATGGTACCGGTGAATCTGCAATTAAAAACAGTTGCATAAAAATGACTTTAGAGAAATGTTCACCCCTTAAGAGATACAGCTCTTCAAAGATTCCAAAAAAATATATGGAATAGCGGCTGTAACTTGAAAACAAAAAAAAAATCAAATTTTACATAAATTTTCAACAATTTTTTGAAAATTTCTATCCCTTGAAAGGAGTTGAAATAAGCATCCGCTAAGTTATTGGTTGCTATATAGACTTACTTGTTTGACAAAAATTAAGTATTAAAAAATACCAGGTTTATTTTAAAACTTTTATCTCTCTTACTTTTTGCTTTAAAAGTAACCGTTTATTAACAAAAGTAAGTATTTTAACTAATGTAACTTCGTTTACTAAGAAAAAGTAAAACAATATTTAAGAAACTTATCAGCCAAACACTCATAGTAATTTCTACGCATATCCGCCTGTCTTAGCAATGCATAAACAGTATTTTATACTCGTACTTTGAAATTAAAAAAATCTAAAGTTCTTGTCAAAATTTTTTAACATTATTGGTATACTTCCACTCAGAGGATTAAATAACTATTTTACATTATTTCAAATGCTTTTTAACTTAAAAAGCATTTTTTCAAATCGATAAGTAGAAAAGTTATGGGGTGATAAAAATTCACTGAGAAAAACATATTGCTTGGAGATAGTTTATCAAATTCAAATGAAATTGGGCATATGTCTTAGGGTTTTCAATAATCACATGAAGGAATATCCTTTTCTCATTCATAGTGATAGGAATGCAATTAAGTGTTTCCTTCTCTAAATAAATTGTACATGGCATATTTCGTAAAATAATATGTTTTTGCACTCTTAGGTGATATCAATAATATATTCAAGTTTTTGAAGAAAGTTCGTAAAAACCATGTTTTACATTTTGGTATGACACACTCTAAAAATCAAAAATGGCATGGTTTCAATATTTACAAAATATTACTACTGCTCTGAGTTGCAGTAATGTCAGTTTATAACGCACAGGGTGGATCGTTAATAATGGACCATAGAGTAGGGGCAGCATCTTTGGGAAAGAATATGATACCAGAAATATGTCTTGGATAAATGTTGCTGTAGAAAAAATACATGTTTCAGTTGATTATTATAATTTCTACGTAAAAGAAGGCGGAACATGGTAATTCCTATCGATTTCAAGATAACTGCCTTAAAAGATTGCTTCCATGCGACTTCAATGATGCTATTGAAATGTATTTTCATAAAATCAGTATTGTGATACGACAAATCAATCTTATTTTATAAATTTTTAAAGTAACTGGAAAAAAAAATCTAATTTACTCATTTCTTTGCATTATCTAATTTTCTTGATAAGCGATTTTTGCACATAGAAAAAACATTTGGTTACTTATCCCCTAATAAATGTTTAAAAATCTAGTATGTAGTACTTTTGACCTGTCACTTACATGGATGTTGTTTTCTGTTTGAGATGTTGTTAAAAACAAGATTTTCTATAAATGTATCTCAATAGCATTTTTCGAGTTCCGCGTAAGCGTAAGAAATCTTTTGGGGCAATATCAATTGTACCTTTTTTACGGAGAAATAACGTCCGGTTAAAAAATAAGAGAGAAATTCATCATCATCACTCATCAGGCATTGCTAATGTGGCGATTTAATTTATAAATTATGATTCATTTTCTTAAAAAAAGTTTCCCTACCAAGTTTGATGACAACTGGTTGAGCGGTATTCGAATTATTTATACAAAAAAATATTTCAGTTTGACACCCTGTATCTTTTGCCGCAGCAACATTTTACTAAGACATAATAATATTTAGCTATATCTTCATATTTTGTACCAAAGATGTCGTCCTTGCTCTATGGCTCAATATTAATGGTCCACCCTGTATAATGCACGACACTGACTATTATTTAAAAAGTTTTAAATGTAGGTATTCAATATGTCGCAAATACCTACTTTCAAAATTTTGACAAACAAATTATAACATATAAGCAAGCTATGTAACATTTATTTCGGTTAGAGACAGAGAACAGGAAATGAATTATAACTTATGTGTCTCGGGTAATACTGACATCCTGGGTGATTGTACAGTCAAAATAAATTCTTAGATTTACCCAAGTATACCTATATCTAAAAGTTCATCATTTCCGAGATACAGGGTGTCAAAGATGTTGGCATTTTTATATTTTTAATTTACTTGGAAACCCTTTGTGATAAAACAACAATAACTCTAAGTTGTAATGGGATACCTTAGGTCTAATTATTTAGTATGTTTAAATATTGCCAATGTCACCAGTGGCGTAGAAACTGTGCCACTTTTCTTTTATTTACAATAAAATGGTACAATACTGTCTTAATAATTATAAAATAACGTTAGACACTTTAAGTTTCCATTATTTTGAACAAATAATTATTCTTTGTAATTTTCTTTAAAATATATTGTATCCAAGTTAATTGTTCATTCAATATCATAGTTTATGCATGTTTGAATCAAAATTTATAGGAAATCTAAAATTCAAACTAAAAATTTTGCACATGGCCATAATTTGTCAACACAAGTAATATGTTGATTTTTTCGACGGAAAAGGCGTTTTACTAGAAACCAAAACAATTTTTATTTTTTCTCGGTGCATTGAATATTTCAAATAGGATTATTTGGAGAACGGTTACTAATAACGACTTTAACAAGGTATACCTTTTTCACATAAAGAATGTGAAAGAATCGATTGTTTTAATAGTCAGATATATATACACTAAGCCGCAAAAAGTTATGTAATTTCAAAGAAGATGTACCATATGTGGCGCTCTCTACTAGTAACGTCAAAATTAGAAACAAATTTAAATTTCTGGCCTCCAAAAACACTGGATCTTCAAAATATATCCAAATATTTGGATTTTTTTTAAAAATATTTACAAATGTCGAATATAAAATCTTTATTTGGACATCCTGTATCTTTTTAATCATCAACTTTTGACCACAGTAAGTTTGGCTAGATCGCTTTATTTTGTCGTCAGGAATCTACTCTGAATTACTGAAGCACAAACTACGAAATGCAGAGATATTTTTAAAGATCAATTACCTAAATACGATGCATTTTAAAGAAAATTGCAAATATTAATTATTCGTTCAAAATAATCTAAAGTTAAAAGTACCTTACGTTTTTTTCTAATTAAGACAGTGACGTATCATTTTTATTTTTAATAAAAGAATAGTGCCACAGAGTTTCTACGCTACTAGTGATAATAATGTTTAAACATACTGAATAATTAGACTAAAGCTATCTTATTCTAACCTAGAACTATTGCTATTTTATCACGAAAGGTTTCCATGCTCTACATAAAAAAATATAATTTCGAAACCTTCGGCACCCTCTATTTTAGAAACACAGAACTTTTAGATATAGGTAGATTTGGCGAAATGTTATTTATTTTGACTGTACAACCACCCCTTCCAAGGATGCAAGTAATATCTGAGACATCCTGTATACTATAAGAATGATTAATTTTTATATGTATACTGTCATTATTAATGATTTATTTGTAACATTTATGTTTTACTTTCTTTTTATCCCCAACCAGATAAAATAAAATTGTATAGATACATATGTAAATCATCAAAAATTAAAAAAAATATATTCCTCCTATACTGCACCTGTCGAATAACATAATATGTTGCATATTCATGCGTTTATAAAAAAATACGTAATTATTTATTCCATACTTTCCGCATTAATTAAGAATAATATTTAAAAAAAATACATTGAGAGGTACCACTGCTGCCATACAAAGAATTCCTGCAGGTTCAAAAAATGATCTTCACAATGTCGGCAACATGTAAAAAGCCAAAGCCAGAGCACGGTTCCTTTCTTCTGTCTAGATGTAACATGTCTACAAATCTTTGCCCATTCAGTCGGTTTCTCATTGTGTTTACCTTTACAGGTTTGTTATTATTACTTTATGGATTGAAATAACCATTATGGGCTACTGTATTATGGAAGCTAGATCCATAAGCGTCGTTAATGGGTGGACCATTTGTTTTAGATATTTAGCTAAATGTCCCAAGAAACATTTACGGTTAAAATTACGTTAATGTGACCTCTAAATTGGTTAAATAAATTAATGACCTGTTCCGTACAGGGAAAGCCTACCTATATTTGTTGGCCCTTTTCCTTATGTGGGGAAAAATCGAGAGTAATATTGGTCGGCACGAATTTTATTCCAATAAGATAATTGGACTTAAAAGAAATACAGACCAAGTTTATGTTAAAATATCAAAATATAAACATTATTACCAAAATATACACCAATTATGGCCTTTATATAACTTACTTCTGCCTGAGAGAGACAACAATACAGTATGCGCCAAAAGTATGGAATAAATTCAATAAAACGAAACAATTATTTTTTGGGAAAAATCCTCGAACAGGTCGATTTTTAATTTAAAAAATACATATTTTAGCGTAAAATGCGATTTTCAAATGTCATTTGTTTTCGAGTAATGACGTCATCAATTTTTTTTTAAATGACAACACAATATTTTTTTCCTTGATTCTGAAAGATCGTTTAATTCTCTATCAGACAGTACTAAAATTTTGCCCTCTTACATAGGAAAGTCTTCGAGTAAATGACGATTGAATGTTAGAAAATGTAAATTTTATCCATAAAAAGTAACAATTCTGAGGTATGTAAAATAAAATACAATTGTTTAAATTTTATACTTAAATTAAATGTTCGAATTGTCAAAAGTGTACATTAATAAACCACATAATTTAGAAGAACTTCAAAATCGCATTCGGGACGAAATACGCAGAGTTACCCCAGAAATCATTCATAATGTGCAAGAAGAATTTCTTCACAGACTTGCGCATTGTCAAGAAGTTGGTGGATGGCAATTCAAACATTTAATTTAAGTATAAAATTTAATCAATTGTATTTTATTTTACATACCTCAGAATTGTTACTTTTTATGGATAAAATTTACGTTTTCTAACATTCAATCGTCATTTACTCGAAAACTTTTCTATGTAAGAGGGCAAAATTTTAGTACTGTCTGATAGAGAATTAAACGATCTTTCAGAATCAAGGAAAAAAATATGGTGTTGCCATTTAAAAAAATTGATGACGTCATTACTCGAAAACAAATGACATTTGAAAATCGCATTTTACGCTAAAATATGTATTTTTTAAATTAAAAATCGACCTGTTCGAGGATTTTTCCCAAAAAATAATTGTTTCGTTTTTATTGAATTTATTACTTTATTGGCGCATACGGTATATGTTTGATTAAACACATTCTAATAGTGAACAGATAGGAAGAGAAAAATAGACTATAAGTCAGGATGCAAAGCTAGAAATAAGTAAGCAAAATTAGTAAAGTATAACTTCGTCTTAGGCGTTATTGGAATGTTAGCATTTGAAAACACAGAAATGGTCAACAATTTGTAACTTCAAATTCTACAGGGTGAGTCAGAAAGACTAGGTCAACACAAAGCTGGAGATACTAGACACCAAAATATTATGTTTAAGCTCGTCATGTCTAATGTGAATGTCGTTGGCTTAAGAAATACAGGGTGTTCAAGGTTAAAATTTTATTACAATATTTCTCAATAATTCCACGAATAATAAATCATATGCACGCAAAATACGCTAATATTTATTGACATGAAAATTTGACACAAGCCTATAAGAAAATAATAGTATCAGCGCGTGAAAGAAAATCACCAAAAAATACATGGAAATTTTTAAATGCAAATACCTAACTCGGAAACCGATCTAGTTAGGCGACCTAAACAAGAGTACATTTTTTATGCAGAATTGAATGTTCTTTGAGATTTATAAGCGTAGCTCAACATATAAAAAAATATGTTTTGATTTACCTAAATAAAAAACTAGCTAGCACTCATGAGCAACGTCAAAATAAGCTTTAAATTCGTAATTCTCACACCAAAAAACCCAACACTACTAATTTTCAGAGTTATGTTATCAAAACTTTAAAAATTTAAACCTTGAACACTCTATTTCTTATACCAGCGACATTCGTATAAGGCATGATGAGCTCAAACATAATATTTTGGTGTCTCACCCTGTATAAATTGATATATATTTCATATTACATGGAAGTCATTATATTACTTTTGGTAAACAAATTTTTTACTAAAATTTTGGTATTATAAGATTTTGTAACATTGAAGACTATTTTTATAGCGGAAAGTAATAAATCTCGACAATTTAGGTTTATTTTTCTTGTGTAGTAGTCTATTATGCTTATGTTAGTTGGGTAATGGTATCAGATCATTAGCACAATATTCATATGATAAAATCCTTATTCCAGCGATTAAAACTTACCCTGTGCATCACTAGTTACATGACAATCTCTAAACATTAATTATTAACAAAAATTACTACACATCATACATACACCTGCACACAACCCGTATGAAACACTTCGAATACTGTCCAACAACTAACTAATTTGAAATGATACAAAAACAAGCAGAAGCAAAAACTGCAATAGGATTTCTTTATTCTTATAGTAAAAACTGAAAGATATGAGACCGGTTCATTTGAATTGGCGTCGCGTTTGGGTTCTAGCAATATTATTAAGCAATGTGCAATGATTATGTCGATATATAATTATTTATAACATACTACTACCATTACTATTTGTAATAAAGCAATAAATGAGGCTAGGTAAATGGTTTTTATCCACTATTTACCATACAAATATATACAGGGTGTTTTAGGATGCTTGGAAAGGAAGATATGAAATCATCAAATTTAACCACAAGAATTTTGATGGTTATTTGATTACCTAATAAATATCATAAAGTGTATAATTGTCTAGAATCTGACTGAAATTTACAATATCATATCGACAGAAACTGACTTACATTTTAAAATACATGGAATATAGAAAGTAACAAATATAAGTGAAATACCTACGGCAAATATTAAAAATTACAACTTTAAAATTTCTAAGAATACACTCCAAATTTGAGTATGATTATGAATTTAAAAACCAGTAGTTTAACTCTCCAGAATTAATTGTTTTCTGTGTTGAATTTTCTTGTGCCACATGGCGCTGAAAATTATAGTCTGATATAGAATCAGTTTGAGACTAAACTAAATTATTGTTATAATTATTATTTTTGTAATGTGCAAATGTAATCTTTGAATAATATGCCAAGCCTTCCTGTGTAAGTTTTCGATTTTTGGATAAATCCTATAGATTGGAATTGGTGGAGAAATGGAGAAATATTTTTTATTGTTATTACAATTACTATCCTAATATTAATATTAGAAATATATCTTTAACGTATTTAAAAAAAACTTTTAAATTTACGTTTCTATTTGATCATTTTTTATATGTTCTACGTTTGTTATTAGGTATGTATTTAATTTTCAAAGCTTTGTTTTTACAATTCATATTCACAATAACATCTCCTAGTTTTACAATTTTCTTTTAGTTTATATAAATCCTTACGTACATTTTTGTAAACCTTACATTACGTTGCAGAAGCGAATGATTTCTTGAGCTTTGAAATGTTTGTATATTTTTTTAAATAAATAAATATCTAAAATTCTACGTAAAAAATAATATTAAGTTGACATGAATGTAAAATAATGATTTGAATATTTTAAATCAACGTATTATTGGAGAACTTGTAGGAATCACATTTTGATCCATGAAAATTTTGGTTTTGTACTTGTTTCACCCAATAAAATATTAATTACATTATCAAATTTGTGAGGATTTTAGGTACAAGATATCTCAACAAATACAACAATAAAAGTAATATCAAAAATAAAATTCGTTTCGATTATACACTGTTACCTACTATTTAAATTTCCCTAAAATAAAACAAAAACATTTAAAAATCTTTTGTATGACACATCTTTCCAATTATTCTAACATACCTATAAATAAAAGTGAACAATGTAATATGTTGTACTAACTAACTTTATGTTATAATAATATTTACATCTACAGTTAAATTAAAAAAATACATGTTTAAAAGATTGCTAACCTAAAAATTTGAAGCTTATGCCACTTTTCTCGTTATTTATTCGTTTTACTTTGGTATCTTCGAAAATTCGCAAGTGGCATGAGATAACATTCTTTCTATTTGCTAAGGTCTACATAGTCCAGTTAAATGTCTAAAATTATTTATATTTGTAGAAATTAAAAAACAATAGTTTTTGTTGTTTTACTTTATTATTCGTACTCAATAGATAGATATAAATATTTTATTATATTATTATTATCATTTTGAGTAAATTGATGATCTGAATTTCGAATGTAAATATTAATGGTAATGTAACTGAAGCTTCATCAAAAATACTAGTAGGAAGTTACTCCTTTTCCTAAAAACTATTCCGTCAAATATTAAATGTGCATCCATTGCAATATTGAATATGGTGTCTTACAAAAATCCAAAAGTGATATGATTATTAAAAATTGCAAGTCAATTATCTTCATTCATGGCTAACTTGATAACTATTTTTATGTAAAATTTTTAAAAAATGAAAAAGTAATATCCATAATACATTAAATTGATACGAAGGTTATGCTACCAGTATTTCTAATATGAAGAAGGGTTTTCCTTGTACGGCAACCAACATCAAAAAACCACCATAACCTTAGAATGAAAATAAATTTCCATTTAACCCCTTACCTACTTCCATGTCCAAAATTATATGCTATTCATTCCGTACATTCATCTACTATATCCTTTTCTCACCATTCAGCACAAACATATTTAAAAGGAGATGTTTATTGTGTAATATATTTTCGAACCAACTTTGAAAATCGAAGCGGCACACTTCTATCCTTATTCAACACACTTCGGATCCATAAGATGACAGAGAGAATAGATGATGTAAAATTTATTTTTATTTGTACCACAAAGGTAAGTGTTGTAAATCATGCGGCCTGTTGAATGCCCATTTAAGCATTTGTCATGGTCATTAGGGAATTGTACATAACACGTTTTTTGATTGATTATTCAGGAGGATGAACTGGGAATTTCTACAGGTCAATATACAAATACATGAGTATGAGTAATTTGTAATTAGAATAAAATATTTTAAAGACAATGCGATATACACGTGTCTGTGCAACATGAACCAGATAATTTCTTTCAATGTTTCAATGTCTATTAGACCTTGGTTTTATCAAACTCTGAATACAGAAAATGTATAAATAAAATGTATTAAATGGTTTTTGAATGGGGAAGATGCATGAATTTTCCATTGATTTGAAATGTATTAATTAGATAATTTATTCCTTTTTATTGCTAGTTACCACTAATTGCATTTCTCCTTAAACATTTTTGAAAAATCTTTATTTATTACTTTTGTTTATTATATTTTCAGAATAAAACAGATAATTTAATGTTGTGAAGTCGGATAGCAAAATTTTATTAATGCCTCAAATAACATTCTACATCTAATAAATGGTAGGAGCAAATACAGAACATGCTATTTGAAATCGCAATGAAGCATCGAATATAATAAATGAAAAAAAATGTAAGTTTGCTTTACCATTGATTTTTCCTGTATACATTCCGGTTTTTTACAAATTTACATTTTAATTTTTTCGATGAACTTAAACCTACCTGTGTTTCCAATTCAACTTACATTAAAATGGTCTTCACAAACAAACAATGATGCAATGCTGGAGAGCTTAACGTTTTCCCTTCGTCGCGCTTCATCGCCCTACACCACATTTTTCATTTCATTTTTTTTTATCATAAATAGGTGCTGTATGCTCTATTCTGTGCCCATTTTACAAGTCTATTTTGCAATACCAATGTTTACTTAACTCAATACCTCCTAATAATATCACAAATGACAAATAACTTCTAAACGTATGTACTGCGTTGACTGAAAATCGAAATCGTTTACAGATATAAACTACAGAATACTGCTGTATTTGGGTATACAAGTGCGAACTTATTATAGACTTATTTTTACACAAAATTGTCTATGACAAACACCATTTTGATTAAAATGATATTAATTCTTTCTTTTGCACGTCATGCACAATTTCCCCATTGTTTGTTTGTTCATGTACTTCTCTCTTCAAGAATTAGATGTAATTTTAGGTGTTTATTTATATACTTATCTACTTAAATAACTGCATACAATTTTTCGGTTTGTTTATCCTTTTATAATTTATATCTTGTAACTACACCTCATGTAGGCATAACTTACAAACAAAAAAATAAGTAAAACGTGAGGAGCAAAAGGTAACAACTATCCTCTCATACTAATGTAACAATTGTCTCCCATATACAGGGTGGTCCAAAAGTCTGGAAACGGTGAATTTATTTCGCGCACGGGTGGAAAATCGGAATTCTGATACTGGGGTCTTTAGTAATTTCGCCCGAGGAATCGAATGGGCCCATCAGATTTTGGGCCCGATGGGGCCTTATACGAGATATAAGACCCAACTTTGAAATTTCAAACGCAAACCCATCTTTTTTATTGCAGATTCGGATTCAGCGGGAAATTTTACATCCGAATTGGTTAAAACCCAACATTTTTTCGTCAATTTTTTGGTCCTATGCAGCGTTTTTTGTTCGGATATAAAATTTCCCGCTGAATTCGAATCTGCAAGAAAAAATAGGTTCGCAATTAAATTTCAAATTTGGGCCTCATATCTCGTTAAAGGCCACATTGGGCCCAAAATCTGATGGGCCCAATCGATTGCCCCAGAAAAATTACTAAAGACCTCAGTATCAGAATTCCGATTTTCCACCCGTGCGCAAAATAAATTCACCGTTTCCAGACTTTTGGACCACCCTGTAGATGCAACAGTGTAATGTTTGCACTTTCCAGACAATATCCAATTAATTTAAAAACTGATTCTTATGATGTAGGAGGGAATGTAGATTTGACCTAGATTTTTTAAATTTTTGGTTATCACATTTAACTATGTATATCTAAATTTATTTCAGAATAATCAAGACACTCATGCAGCATATGAATAATTGGTTATATTATAAGCTTCGCTATACAGTATCGGGCGTTAGAAGATAGTTTCTTGCAATATTTGGAATAAAAAGTCGTATATAAAGAAGTTCAATTTTTATGTATTCTCATGTATAAATTAAATTTCAATTTCGGCAACGAAAAATTATCGTTTAGGAACATACCCATTATCTGGGAACAGCAATCTTAACATTGACATAAAAACATTTGCCAGGAAGCTCAGTCATTGCGTCTTTTCTTTAAAATTATGTAAGCCCACAGTAACGGAATTAAACTATTGATAACTCGTGAGACATGACAACAAATTATTAAACAAATATTTATATTTCTTATTTTGTTGAAAAGAAGAAAATCGTTTGCATTCCTCTTTAGAGAAGGATTAAATATTTACAAATGCAATTAAATCAGGTATTATTATTTTTCGTCATATAACAACGCATTAGCAAAACGTAACATCTCCATTTGGAAAAATTGAGCCACTAAGTCGCGTATTTTAAAATGTGCAACGTGCACTTTAATCATGAAGTCGAAACGCTTAACTCGTATCAAAAAAGGCGTTCTGTGGTCGTACCTTTTAAACGCCACCACTAAATGAAGTAGAGGGAAGAGGGACTGTACATTTAAACTTTAAATTATCAAATCTCTAAAACATAGAACATGAAATAAAAACACTGAACAAACACCTAAACAGTTTTTGACAAAGTATGTACCAATCATATTTAAAATAATGGGATGCCTTTCGGCACAACCAAGGTCACAACTGACACAAAAGCTATAAATCTAAATATGATAAATGAACTTAAGCTATTATCAATCTTAATGTATTTTTAACAAATAATAGTTCGCACCATTTTCATTGCAAATTAATATAATTTGCACTTTAATACTTACAAAGTAAGATTTCATCGAATGAGATATCAAATATTTTGTATGAATTTTATATAATTTATGAAACCATACGATAATTTAGTAAATTTTATATAATACAACTATGTTATGAAAATTTGTAAGTGCAAAATTATACTTAAGTCCAGTCCAGATTCGACCCCTGAAAGAAACATGAGACCGGAAAGTTTAACACACCACTATAGGTTACCGTGACATCCCAGATATCCCAAATATTTTAAGTCACAGTATACTTTTTAAAATATAATTGATTATTGCTTGTACCTATTCTTTTTTAATTCATTGTTACAACTTCTAACGGTTGCAACAAATGATTTTGTCACTCTTAAGCATTGCATCTGCTATGGACGGTACTGCAAAATAAAAACGCTTTATTTGCCTTCAAGTATATATATTACGTGGTTTGAACCAATTCTGTCCCTTGTCAAGATGTAGAAACGACACGTATGCGTATAAAAAAATCACTTTGTCGGTTAATCCTTTTGTCACGACGTTTACCTAACATTTCTGTGGTATAATTAATATTTTTGACGCTTTTTAAAGAATGCCTTTAATTAGTCTAACCCTTCATTTTTTAGGTACGGGGAACGGACGGCCAGCCAACTATCGGACCACCAATGGGCATAGACGCGAGCCCTGATGTTCCTCGAGAACGATATCGCGATAACAACATGTCATCCATCATAGTCCCGAACAGGGACACTTCTTTAATGAACCGACAGCCGCCTGGTACTTCGGTCGTGTTCGAGATAATGAGAAAAATAATATCAACTGTAACATAATTATCTCATGCCTAATTTAGGAGAAGTGAGGTACGTTAAGAAATTGACCGATGCGTCCAAATATGAGAGAGCTTGATAAACAAAAAATTATTATCAACTAGGTATTGATCAATATGTCCTCTGCATTGATATACTTCAGTTCTACATTCAGGGTGTCCCGAAATTAGCCTGCAATAATTATTGATTAGCGTATTCTATGACTAAAATTCAGAAACAAAGTTTTTCTAGAGTGCACTGAGAGAATTACTTTGCCACGGTTAGTAAAATCCATTAACCGTAGCAAAATATCTGCATTAAATCGGCGCCAAGTGAGTTGCTTTCTTACCACAAGAAAAACTGCTTTGCTGGAAAGAACTCACTTGCAGTAAGTAGACAGTTTTGCTAGGATCCCTTTGCTACCCCCAGCGAGTCAACTCATTAACCCCAAGTGAGTCAACTGACTAACCCCAACGAATCAACTCATTAGCCCCAAGTGAGTCAATTGATTAACCCCAAGTGAGTCAACTCATTAACATCAAGTGAACAGCTTTGTTGCCCTAAGTGAGCCAGATCAGACAACTGTAAAGGCTGGGTCTCATGGGGACATTTTAGTGGAGTCAACTTGTGGATGAACTTATTTTCAAAAACTATTTTGATCAAAAATTAAGCCGTCGGATCTATAGCTTAAAAAAGTAAATATTGTCTTTAAAGCCAAAACATCATTAAAAATAGAGTAGAGTTGGTAGCATCAAATACAAAAATGCGCAATGTAAATCAGCAGCTTTACAGTTCTATATAAATTAATCAAAATGTGAGCAAGTTAACCAGGTGTAGGTATCGTGAAACAATTTATTGCTTTTTTCTTTTATTTTGAGATATTGTAATATTGCAATGTGCTGGATGAGAAAATAAAATACCTTAAAATATAAAGCACAATTTCTGTTTATTTTCATAAAAGTTTCTACTAAAACTATAAAACTCAACAGAATAATACAGGGATAATAGATGTATAATTGCTCTCCAATGGAGCATTTTCAAATACAATTTGCAAGATGATAACCAAATTACCAGAAAAATAAACAAAAGATTTGGATTGTCAACGAGAAAATTGCACTAAAGTTCACAGGAAAATTTGCAAATACAAACTTGAAATGTTACAAACTGACAACAATTATTGGCAATTTATTCCTAGCTAACCATTTTAAAATTTGTTTTGGTACCACCCTGTCTAAAATATACTTCTATATTTATAATAAAACAACAAAAATACTAACGCATTGCACAAACATCACAGGAAGCTTCATAATTAACAAATTGTTGTGTACCAGCACAAAACGTCCATAACCCTTTCATAACATAAAGTTAAGAAGGAAGGCGAAACACAACTGCATGCGCAACATGAGGCGCGCTCAATCGGGCATGCGCACTGAATCGAATTCCGGTTTATTCTGGTAATTATTAAGTGAGGACTCACTTACCCTAAGTGAGCCCTAATTTGCTACAAATAAGGACTGACTAACCCCAACTGGATGAATTCTAAAAAAGTACATTGACTTACCCGAGCAAAGGAAGTCACTTGGGGCAGATAGATCGCCGACTAAAATAAAATTCCAACTGAGCTATCCTATAGCCACAAGACTTTTTTTTTGTTGTGGTAGCAAATACGTTTCAGCAAAACGTACTCACTTGTGGCTGCATTAATTTTTTGCTGTAGGTGCAAAAATTTTACCTACTGTAGCTAAAATATCTTAGCAAAGCCCCTCACTTGGTGGATTTCTTTCAGTGTGTTCCGCATAAGATCAAACACCAGAGCAAGCGCATGTTGGGGGTTCCAAAATATTGCAATTTAACCAAACATACCTATATACAAAGTTGCACACAGGTAGAGTTACAGGCCTTCAAAGTGGGGTCAAAATATTATCCTAGAATTACTTTAATTTGGAATAACCAAATTTGGTACATGATTTGGGATTATTATTGGTTTTCTATGAGTTCAGGTAACTTGAAACACTACAAAGTGTTCATTGAGAGTAAGTCATCCCTAAAATTATTCCAAACTTTTTTCCATTGATCGAATTTAAAAATAATGATACTATCCCGGGTAGAATTTATCTTTTTTAAAATATTTGTTTACTCTTGTTAAATTTTCAAAAAAATGTATGGCTCTCCAGAAAAAATGCATGAAACAAGATAGTGTTTATTAGAAGAAATTAAAAGTCAGTAGTAGGTTTTGTCTTTAAAATTTGAGAGTTAGTAATAAAACTATTTTGTTTTTGCTACTGTTTGTTGTTGAAAATGGCTGGAAAATTTGCATTCAGCGGACAAGTTGACATGTTGTGTTGTGCTATGAATGAAACTGTAGAAGATGTGTGCAAGAATATCGTAAGAGATTTCTAAATCGAGTGATTCTCCATAGAAACGTTTTCTGATGTTGAAAGATGGGCTCGAGAGACAAAAAAGTTTTTCAATAATATTCGAGAAAGTCCTAGTGTAATAAGGGTACAACATGAAGAAAAGAAGATGAACAGTAAATAAGTCCTAAACGTTTATCTCGAGAAACTGGATTATAAAGAACTTCTGTACACCGAATTCTTAAACGTACTCTACTACATCTATATCACATTCAAAAAGAGTAAGAGTTGTTGCCTCAGGATTTAAAACAACGAGTGACCTTTTGCGAGTTTATCTTGCATCAGAATATTAATTTCCACAAGAAAATTCTTTTCACTGATGAGGCTTGTTTCACTCATAGCGGAATACAAATGTACACAATTTTCATAAATGTATGCAATAACTCCTAGACACTTTAGATGCGAGTTAAAGATAAATATATGGGCCAGCATTATTGATCGTTATTTGATTGTTGTCTTTCATATCTAAATTAATATCAGACATATATTTATTTCTCTAAAATTGACTGATTCCTGTCAGAAAGCAAATATGCTGAGGAAAGTTTGTCAAATATCTTCTCACTACCCAAAGCTAAATCTACAAATTTCAGATGAAAACTGGAAAACAGGCAAAATATAACACAAAATATTTTAACTGAAAGTTGGAACACACATTGGAACTAATTGACAATAATTCTTAAGTTAACTTAGTACCCATAATTTCAATAATTAGTTAAAAGTCGTAGCCTTATTTGGGCATACTATATCTATTGCAAAAAATTAACGTGCCAAAATTGAATAATTATATTTTATGTCTATACTTCCCTAAAATCTATGCAAAACCGCAAAACTTTTTTATGGGTCAGATGGGTTACTCCGCGAACATATAACCCGAGGCCGTCGGCTTTTATTTCCATTTTATACCCAAAACTGCCAGGGATGGCTTAAGGACTGTACTGTTTGCCTCATTCCGAAAATGTGAATAGTGTTAAAGATATACCTACCTTATCTGCCATACATTTAAAGAATGGAGGAATTAAATGAAAACAATAGTTTTTGTACTAGTACAACTTTTCGTTACATTACAGCAAATGGTCAAGGTGGTCACCATTAACCACTGCACAATGCCCAATTCGATATTCAAATTCATCAATACATTTTGAATATTATCTGTGGGATTAATTAAGGAGAGCGGGGTGACCATTCACTCTTCCTTCTATGTACCAATTTGGAGCAAAACTTTAAGGTAATTTTTTATGCCCAACCATTCACTTTTCCCGGCCGTAGTGTTTTTCTTGCATCCAGTGCGAACTTTCTGGGTACCAAAGTCTACTATTTTGCCTGTCCACGGTTTCGTTGAAAAAATGTGCTTCAACAATGAAAATTATATGTGATTTTTACGTGAGATTGTCTTTCCAATAAATTTCTAAGTTCCTCGCAAATCTTCAATTTTCCAGATTAGGCTAAGATGGATGAGGATTTTCAGTAACAGTTAAAATTTTGACAACCAGTTTAGCTTACCGTTCTTTGCCTTCTTGATATTTCCCATTCCTTCATATTTTTTGCATAGTTTTGCACTGAAACTCTATTAACCCTCTACTCTGGATACTTATGGTAAAATGTCACATTCCCCCTGTTGACTACTGATTTTATCTCCGGATCCAATCATAATTAAAATTTAATTTTAATTTTTTTCGCTTAAACGAGCAATCATTTTTCAAAATAATTTAACATTAAAAGAGTTGAACCTAAAATTATTCACGTCAGGATCTAAGTAAGCCACTCTGGTAAATATTATGTGTTTATTAAAATGTTTGGCATGCCATCCGGTTAGCAAAATTTCCGGCAAACCGTAATGTTATTGGTTGTTTTGGCCGGAAGATCCAGCCACTACTCTCGGACTTCCAAAAAACTATCATTGTTTGAAATTTTGCCTTCCCGCATGTAAGTTGGACAGTACATGTGTGAAGAGTGGGTACAGACCGAGAGTTAGAACGACTGGAAACAATCTGGTTAACATATTCCGTAGTCTGATATGGAAATATTTTATTTATATAAAACATACTGACAGGCGAATGTCCTACTCCTATTAAAGCAAGATCATATTTAGAGATCATGTACGGTTTTAATATAAAACTGTACAAAATCAGTCAGATTTTGTGTATGTCGTAACCGAGAGTGTACAGGTTTAGCCTTCAAGCAAACCGGTTCGTGTGTGGCCACCTTAAGAGTAGGAACGTTCTTAATGAAATAATGAACAGCCATGAAATAATCAATGAGACATAAAAGACAAGTGTTTACATTATTATATGAAATATAGGTACATATTTAAAAAAAAAAATGTCGGTCATTCTCAGCTCTGTCGTATATGATTCAAAAAATAGAAATGTTGTAGCAAAGTAGTAATTTCTATGTAACTGACTTATTTCAGCGATATTTTTCAATCTCAAGGAAAAAAAATATGAATTTTGTTCTATCGTTTTGTACCACAATATATATAGGGTGATTCAGATCTTATTTAAAAATAATTTTTGAATATAAAAGACACTCATATAAATTTTGTAAAAAAAAGATCAAAAAGAGCAGTTCGAATATGATTTAAAAATACACTTCTGCACGACACTGGAATCTGCTCCCCTGTAAAACCTGACAAGGCAAGGCGACCGGACGAAATATTCAAAGAAATTCCAGAGCAAAGATTTTATACAGGAAATTCAGCTGCTGCTATTGTTATTAATTATTAATAAAATTAATTTGTGGTTTTAATTAATAAATTTAATACTTTGACATACCTGATGTTACAAGAACAACATTTTGGGCCTGCATTACCCAGTTTCTACAAATTAACACAAACCTTTCTGTTTCTTGTCCGTTTTGAACTTGTAAATTCTTGGCAGCAGCTATGATACGTTTGAGTAAATCATCAATAGTGTAGACCTCGGTACGATATAGGTACTTCATTTTTTAAGTATCCCCACAAAAAGAAGTCTAAATGATTTAAAATCAAGAGATCGTGGCGCCTATGGTACCGATGCTGCAATACACCGTGGACGCCTTGAACCTCCATTATTTCCACGATTCAGTTTCAAATTTCCCGTGTCATGCTCGCGTTGCACTATACTTACACTCACTGCACACTGCGGTAAAAGTAGCTGCAGTTGGCACATGTTCACCGGAAAATCGTTCTGCTAAAGCCTTTTCACTTCACCATAAATTAAAACGATATCCATCTACTGCGAGTACCTGGAAATCTTCATTAATTAGGGGGTAGTCAAATGTCAACCGGTATCAATCTCTCACATTGACCCAAGCCAACATTCTTCCACCCTACCATACCCGCAGAGAGGGTGCCAATCTCTCCACGAATATAGCTTATATACGGTCTACCGGCTGCGGGGGTCAAACCACACAGCGATCTAGTCACCTCGATTCAAGTACTGACGCCTTAAACCGCGCGACCACTGACCGATATAAAGGTTGACAATATTACAATTTCAATAATTCTTTACTCAAAAACTATAAGGATTTTACAACATTTTTTTTTCAATATTGACTCAATTTTTCATGACGCATCTATTCCCAAATTTTTTGGTAAATAATTGTGAATCACCCTGTACAGTATATGTATACAAAATGCAGTCCCCGCTAAATAGCTTTTACTCCAGTCCTGATTCCGTCATATCACAGTGTGAGGAGCCAACTTATTGACATTTTAACGTCCCCGGCCGATTTCTAACACAGATAGCGACGTATGAAATTACCTGAACGCCGCATCAAAACTAGAGATATAAAAGGCTTTGGTTTCACCTGTCCTTTGTCAAGTCACCTGAAGGGTGCTGTCCTGATGCGGAGAACTGATGGTGTCGATTTCTGGAGCACTTGAAAGAGAATATCTTCTTTTTGTTCCCGAAACATGACCGTTGTTTTTATTACGAATTTTATCGGTGCGGCGGAACTTTTCAAAGGAGTAAGTAGTGTGTTATAGTCTATTCTAGATGTACCATAATAATCGTCTATTTCATAAAGGCTTAATGTTTATATTCTAGAATATCTCTGTCTCATTTTAAAATTTAGCCCTACCTGAATTTCAACTTGAAATATGACACTGTAACACTAAAAAAATAATCATATGCTACAACTATTAAAATCGCCACGAAATGATAAAATAATATCTGGTGTAATTTGTTCGATTTAAATAAGTAGTTGTTGATTCCTCTGATATACAGGGTGAGCCAGTCATAATGTCATTAATTTTAAGAGGAGATAGGGAATAATGAGTATAATGCGAATACGTGATTAAAAAAAATATAAATGCATATTTAAGCTGAAAAAAAATATTTTCAAGTCATTAATTAAACACCTTTTCAGACTGTCACTGACCGGTCACAGCCTTGGTCGGTTACAGCTGACAGTTCAACTCGATATCGACCTGATGCAATGTTGTCAAGTTGTAATATTTTTCTATATAGTACCTACCCACCTAGGTTTTAGACATCACAAATAAACGGTTGTACTGACTATTTTAGAATATCATTTCTTGCTCAGTTCAACTTCAGCCAATAATAATTTAAAATGTTAATACCCAATAAAATCAAATAATAATAATCAAATAATTCTATTAAAAATTGCAAGTAACGCGGTCCACTCAGGTTTCCCGTAGAAAATACGGCACAATCAAACGATACCCGTACACTCGCGTGTCGATTTTCTCTGAGCAAATGTAGCCTGTTATGACTGCAACAAAACTCCAACGTGTCTAATAATAAACTGAGTAATAAACCATTTACGTACATTACATAAAAACCTATACCCAATGGGTAAATTATTGAGAAGCTGAAAAGTGTTTCGTGTTTAAATACTAAGTACTTAATAAAAAACCATCGTGTTGTCGACAGAAAACTGTCCAAGACCGAAATGGCACGCCGCTAATCGAGAGTTAATCTTGACCTTGACCTTATTAGGTCAATAACCTGAATTACCTAGTTTTGTACTGTTATTTAACGACAAGGAGTAAAACTATTTTTTAATCTAGATACATGAATGAATTTTCCTTAAATATTGATTTATTTGTTAATAAAAACAAATGTAGATAATAAATAAATGTTTTCGAATGCTAGGCTATTACAGTTTAATAATTTTGATATTACGTTTTCACTACGTTTTACAAATAAATATGAATTTTTAGTATTACTCGTAAGTACAATTAACCGCACACATAACCAAATTTAGAGCAAATAGCACTTTATTAATAAAATTCAGTCGCATTTCGTAAACATTCTCCGTATAACACTACCATTTACACATAATCGGAATTTGTAAAATTATGCGTTGTGGATTTACGCCAAATACGTGAGGTTAGACCGAAATAAACAAACTACTGCTTGTATTCTCTAAATCCCCCCTCCAATGTGTGGCATGATCTACAAATTTGAGGGGGAAGAAATGCAGGAAATGCAGAGTGCTAAATGGAGGTAAATTTGAATAACACGCTGATGTGTTAGATGATATTATGTATGTAAATGTGGCATCCATGGTTAATACGGCAAGTCTGTGACATTAGAATTTCGTCGGGTGCGCCATCGTAGCGTACCAGGAGCGTCGTGTTACTGATTTTTATAGGGTGATTTGTTTATTTTTTTAAAGGTCGAGTAAAAAAAAATTTTTTTCGATTTTCTGCCTCTATTAGGCCTCCCGAATACGTGGTTAAAATTAATGACATTATGACTGACTCACCCTGTATTTAGTTGAGTTCAAAATATTATGAGCTATGTATGAGTAGAGTGTGTATGAGTGACGTTTGTCAAAAATGTATCTTCTAAAACATATTTTAAAACATTTTTGCAATTTGCAAATAGTAAATATTAAATGTATTCAGTTAACTCTATACCTCTATAAATAGGTAAGAATTTTGATTTCGTTTGCAAATATTTAATACATGTGAGTATGTGTTTAGATGGTAAATCAAAATCATTATTAATTATTTCATTAAAGATTCTAGATGGTATATTCGGGTGGTGAATAAGTTCGAAGCATATTTGACTTTCATGGCAAAACTGTATTCGAAATCAAGGATTAGACATACGTCAGAGATGTTTAATGTAATACTGTCTATGTCACTGGAGAAACTACAGCGTGAAAATGGTTATCATTTAAATCCATTGAGTTGTTAATTCAACGTTTCTAATAGAGCCAGTTTGACATGAAGGATTCTCCATATTCAGGAAGTTCACGTAACAGATATTTTCGCAATTTGGCCTTTTAATTTTGATGATTGAATAAATTATTTAATCATATAAATGAATATGCCAATACGACAACAACAAGAAAAGATTAAAAATTTGGTAATAAGTCTTTCTAACTTGTATCTATTTTCGAAAGTAGTTGCAAAATAATGGTGTTTTACGCGACGTCAAGCTTCAGCCTACGGCCACGGTTGGCAACACGTTGAGTGCCTAAAACACTCCTTTCGAAACATGTACCGAACAAGATTTTTCGTAAAATCGTCAAATAAATATTCATAATAATTTCGACATAATCTTCGACTGCACTTGTTAATATGATACAGGAATTCAAAATGTACTACACGAGCAGCGGGTTTAAATAACAAATTTCTTAGATTATTACTGAGTATACACTGCTTTAGACGATGTTCTGCAACATTCCTTGCAGATGCAGGAGTCAACGTTAAAAATTTAAATCATAGCACGCGAAAGTGACAATCACTACAATCAAACTGTCACCATAATAGATGCCTACTAAGTGAACATGTTAACAAAATTTACTGTTCTGAATCATACAATCTTAAAAATGTCTAATTCATTAAAAATAAAATTTGCGTGATAATTCAAATGAATAAAAAACTTGGAACATTTCTGTTAAGGGTAGCTAGACCACTACCTTTATTTATAACCGATTCTGATGAAACAATAGTTAAAGACCTTCATGGTATGAATATTACCTACAATTTTCGTGCCATTATCTTCATCAGAAAGAAAATTATTTAAAAAAATATCCAAATGATAAGACCCCATTGGAGTTGCTCCGGATGACTAATGTTTATACACACTATTTTACATTTTGGTTCTACTTTTATCGTCTTAAGGTTTGTACCAAGTTTTCCAAACACTCTGTGTACATTTTATTCTTATTGTTAGTCGTAAAATGCGCTGATAAATGATTGCAGGATAATTTTAAGAAAATCTTTATTTTTTACTTAAAAAAGTTTATACTAATGTCAAATGTTTTAATATTAAAATATGAAACCATTTGAGTACATTTGTCTTCCTTAACAACCGTTAAATTATGGTACGAAGATATTTAAAAATATCGAAACTATAACTTTCATCGCAAAGAAAAGAACCCTTTATTTATTGTTGGGAAAGGAAGGAATAAGCCACAACACAATTTTTTAAACCACCCTATAAATGTAAATAAATATTAGTATTTTATATGATCGGGTGCTCTGTTATATTCGACAAAGAAACCGATGCCACTTATGCCGTTTAAAGCGATTGGGTTCATCAAAACCATCCGTCAAAAATACATAACAATCCGGTCTGGAGGATTATTATGTCAACAATGCACTAAAATATGATCCTTCATCCCGCCGTATGTTCAATAGGCGTATCCATTTTTATTGTGAATTACCATAATTCTCCACTAAAGATGACATCGAGCAAACAGCAGTTGGTGAGCGCCGGCCGGCGACAAATTAGGGGCACAAACAGATCTTTCAACGACCAGATTTGTCCGTCCATAATGGACTGTAAGAATTATTGGCTGACAAACAGGAAGAAGCTACTTGTGGGATCCTCAAGTAGGAGGTACAGGGCGGATATATGTTTACGGAGTTTGGTAGCTAACAAATTTTACACTTTTTCAAAGAATTCACACATTAGTAATGAATGCAAAAATAATGTATTTGCACTCTGTAGACCACAATTTTCTTTCATTTCCTATAGATCAAGGGATGCTTGATATTATGTTGACTCTGAAGGGGTAATATTTATTTTTAAACCCGCTACATATAATAAATAAATAATAATTTCAAATTATTGCCAAGAAGAACAACATTCGTTAGTTATTGTATAAGCATTGGTTACGTAATAGTTATTGATAGTACAAGTGGAATATAGGCATTATTATAAGATACAGTATCGGAAAGTTTCCACTTTTGCGTAAGAGAAACAAAATCAATACCCATATGAACGACATACAATGATGATTATATTCGCAATGTTTAACTATAATATCTAAATAATACTGCCACTTGTACTGAAGACATCTCAAATTTCTGATCAATAAAATCAAATATTCCACTTTAATAGTATCAAACTGACAAATTGCTTAGATACTGAATTGGTAGGCAAGGAAAAGTACGACGGTATGAGGAAAACTTTCAGGCACGATGTGGATTATATTATCCAATACCATTGGACAGTGATGATGGACGTCGGAAAATGATTTGCATGTGCGTTTCTTTACGGAAGTATGTACATCTACTATATGAAGTCTCGATCCTGTAACTGTCCCATTTTCTTTAATTTATGTTGAAAGATGAGAACAAACTATAAAAAATAAAGCAAGACACCACACTATTAAATCTGTATGTTCTTTAACAGGCTACCAAATAAACTCAATTGAAAATAATTGTTTTTTTCTTTTCTTGTAATTTCACTTAAGTATTTATAAACGGCTATCTTAGGATATATCAATGTAAATAAATAATAGCTGAATTAGTTTACTAATCCTATTTAGTTGTGCTATAACATTATTCTTTGGTACATCATACATCAAATAATAATTATTATCTAATACCTAATTAGAATATAAATAGATTAGGCTTGGACAAAGTATGTGCAGATGCTGCATTGAAAAATATTGGAAGGACTGGCAGGTGCAAGTTAATAATAATAATAATAGTAATTAATAATATATTCTACATCTATCTATAATCAATTCGTCTTATACTGACTTATATCGAATAAATAATTCACTGTAATCTGGTTTGATGGACATGAACGTTTAGAAATAGGTACCTAATATACTACTAGAAAGGCAATTCATTCAAATTTACATTTTAATAATACCTGTGCTATTTTTAATAAAAATAGTATCACGTCACGTGTTTTCAAAACGTTTTGTTCATAATGTTCGATATAATAGTCTTTCCTATAATGTGTACTTGTAGATGTAGAGCTTACACCGAAGTTAAAATAAATTTGCAACTTTCAGAAAGATTGGATTACTGAATTGTCTTATAATTAGCTAATTTCAGGTAAATATTTGTTAAAATAATTACATGCGCTCTGTATGGACTCTGCTTTTAGATGTTGAATGGACTGCTTTCATCTGTATAACAACATTCACATACGTCTATTATAAATCTATTGTTTGCAATGATATGAAACGCAGAATAACGCTACTGAATATCTACATACTATACATATCATTAATAGATTTCTAAACGACATGGTAGTGTGATATAAATAGTCAATTTTTCTTTAGTTTTTTGGGTTTTGCCACACTTCTGAAAAAATAATAGAGATTAATTAAATAAGCCCTTGCGCCAAACGGAACAGTCAAGGGTTATTTTTGAAACTATGTTTGCCTAACCAAAAAATCTCACACTGAAAAAACAGATAAGTAAAAAAAATAACAAAAATCACATCACTATCGCGCACTTCCGTATTATTGACGTTTCGAAAACCTCTCTGTTTTCGTTCTCAAAATCGTATTAAAAATGTTAAACGTATGTCAAGTTTGACAGTTTAAAATTTATTTATCTGCTTCCATAGAGATGTTAAATGATTTTTATTTTATTGTTACTTACTTCTTCTTGATACAACTGTAGCCAACAAGGATCGATGTTCACTGAACAGTTTGACACACACTTATCTCCGTTCAACAAAATAATCGCGGTCTCTTTTAATTTTCTTTTGTTGTGTTATCTTCCTTCTCTAAAATTTTTGCCGAACCCCATTGAATTAAATGACCGTTTTCCCAAGCGTGTTCGCAAATTTTGGATTTTTCAAATTCCCGTCTTTATGTAATTTTTATGTTCCTCAACTCTAACATTCATAGGCCGAGACGTTTCTCCAACATAGTGTTTATTGCATTCACAAGGTATGCTGTAGATGCAATTTTTTGAATTTTGTATATCATTTTTTGGACGCGTTTTAGACAAAAATGATCGCAAAGTATTAGTTGTCTGAAAAACTGTTCGAATATTAAATTTATTACCGATTCTTCTTAACTTTTCTGATAATATAGGAATGTATGGAATTTTTATTGTATGATTCATTTCTTTTATTTGTCTTACAGTGTTCGTTTTATCTGTAATATTTTTTAATGTTCTATCAACAAAATTTAGAGGGTATTCATTATTTATTAATACATTTTTAATAAATTTTATTTCGTTATTAAAAATATCATTGTTTGACGAAATTAATTTTGCTCTATCATATAAACATTTAACAACACCTTTCTTAATATCGATGTGATGGTTAGATCTAAAATTTAAATATCTATTGGTGTGAGTTTGTTTTCTATAAACACTTGTTTCTACAGAATTATCGTTGTTTTTAATTAAAACATCTAAAAATGGTAGCATATTATTATTTTCTATTTCCAAAGTAAATTTTATTGTTGGTTCTTTATTGTTAATATCATTTAAAAATTCATTTAATTCTGTAACAGTAAAAGGCCAAATTGCAAAAATATCATCTACATATCTCCACCAGATAGTCTTAAAATTGGTGATAATGATGAGCCCATTGCCATTCCGAAATTTTGTTGATAAAATTCATTGTTTAGTTGAAAATATGTTGTTTTTATACATAGACTTAGTAATTCCATTATACATCCTACATTTAGTTTTGTTCTGTTTGCCAAATTGATATCATTTTCCAGTTTATTTTTAATGATATTCAATGTTTTGTCTACTGGTACGTTAGTGAATAAACTAACTACGTCAAAACTCACCATTAAATGATTATTATTAAACTTATTTGAGGAAGAAATCTTTTCTAAAAGATGTTTACTATTTTTAATATAAGAATCGGATTGTCCAAATAAAGGTTTAATAATCTGTAACAAATATTTTGCTAATTTGTTGCAAGGTGAATTTATAGAACTAACTATTGGTCTTAGAGGTACATCACGTTTATGAATCTTTGGTAAACCATAAAAATGTGGTGGTTTACTATAATGTGCGTTTAAAATTTTTCTTTCAATATCTGAAAATTCTCGTTTGTATTTATATAATGTTCTATAAATTTTATTTTCAATAGATTTAGTTGGGTCTTTGTTTAATTTTGTATAATTTCCGTCATTAATTAAACTATTTATTTTTTCATCATAAGTTGTTGTATCTAATATAACTGTGGCATTACCTTTATCGGCTGGTAAAATTTTAATATTATTATCATTTTTAAGTGATGATATAGATTTCCTCTCCTCTAATGATAAATTACTTTTAATTACATATTTTTTCTCAATTTCAATTTTTGACCGGATTCTATATTCATTAGCAATATTTAATGGTAATTTTTGAGCAATTTGTTCTATTGATGTTATTATATCAAATTTAGGGATATCTTTTGGTGTTACAGAATAATTTAAACCTTTACTGAGAACTAGTTTTTCAGACGAACTAAGTTGTCGATTTGACATATTTATGACAGTTTTATTTATAATTGGATTGTCATTTAAATTTAATTCAGAATTTTGCCTTTCATGATTTAATGTTCTAAATTTATTCAAATGTGTATTTTTTTGTTTGTTAAATTCCTTATTATAAGAATATGAAACATTATTGTACATACGTTCATAATCCTGTTGGTTCACTGTGTTTTGAAGTTGTTCCTTTATATAGTTGATATTTCTTACCAGTTGTATCTTTTTGTGTCTATGGAATTGTATTCTTTCACGTACCATGGCTTCACTTGCTTTTCTTAAGATTTTGGTACATTTGAAACTTGAGTATGGTGCTTTTAGTCTCAAGCCTTTCGGAATTATTTTAAACTGTCTACACTTACACAAAAAGTTATACTATTTTCAGTGTGAGCTAATTTTACTAATTGATTCTAATTTTCTAAAATTTTTGGAAATATTAAGCCCATACCTTATGTTAAGATATTGTCTAAAGCTATTTATTTGTATAGTTTTAGTTTTCTTAGTTTTTTTGTTTTTGCCACACTTCTGAAAATAATAGAGATTAATTAAATAGTTCTTAAACGGAACAGTCAAGGGTTATTTTTGAAACTATGTTTGCCTAACCAAAAAATCTCACACTGAAAAAAACAGATAAGTAAAAAATAATACGGAAGTGCGCGATAGTGATGTGATTTTTGTTATTTTTTACTTATCTGTTTTTTTCAGTGTGAGATTTTTTGGTTAGGCAAACATAGTTTCAAAAATAACCCTTGACTGTTCCGTTTGGCGCAAGGGCTTAATTAATTAATCTCTATTATTTTTTCAGAAGTGTGGCAAAAACCCAAAAACTAAAGAAAAACTAAAACTATGCCACAAATAAATAGCTTTAGACAATATAAATAGTCAAAACAGAAAGACCCAGGTTAAAATTTTAAATATAAAATTTCTAGAAAATTGTTAATTAATTGCTCTGAAAATTTGCATTCGGTGTTTTCTGGGACGAGAAAAATGAATTTATGCTCTATAGAAATTAAAGCTATTGTAAGTATAAGTATAAGTTTACTTATGTATAGGTAAAACTTTGCCTTTACACCGTAAAAGAAAATTTTGTTTCAAAATATCCAAATCTTATTCCAGTAATTTACAAAAAACATTTCAATAGGATCCGATAAAAGTCTCCCTTGTCATTAAGGTTGCCATATTTCTCGCCGTTAAAATGATCAAATTTATGGTGACTTTTAGGTACAGAAATCTCGAAAAATAAAACATGTAGAGCAAAAGTAATATCAAATATAAAATTATTGAATCGGTCAGTGGTCGCGCGATTTAAGGCGTCAGTACTTGAATCGAGGTGACTGGATCGCTGTGGGTTCGACCCCTGCAGCCGGTAGACCGTATATAAGCTATATTCGTAGAGAGATTGGCACCCTCTCTGCGGGTATGGTAGGGTGGAAGAATGTTGACTTGGGTCAATGTGAGAGATTGATACCGGTTGGCATTTAACTACCCCCCTAATTAATGAGGTTGTCCAGGTTTCCCTCATTCCTGCACTGAATGGTGGTTAGGGCCTACCAACGTAAGTCGTTCCTGGGCGCAAATGCGGCCTGCTTAATAATATGCCGCCCCTTCTCCCGCACAAGTCTTCGACTTCTGGGCTAATCCTCGTGATTAGAATGAGGGGTAGAGATATTATTATTATTATTGATGTTTTGTTCATTCTCTTTTATATTACTTAAATTCTCCTCAAATAATATAATAGCTTTTAAAATGCATCTGTAAGACACACGTTATTTTGCTATTCTATCTCTACATTTTAACAATTATTTTCACATACTTATAAGCAAAAGTGAACAATCTTTAATGCAGAACTATGTAAGTTTATGTTATAACAATATTTAAGTAGGTACATCTGCATCTGAGTTTATAAAATACGCATATTGAAAGATTTCTGTACCTAAAAATTTATTGGTCAGACCGTTTTCAGTCGTTATATATTTATTTTACTTCGGTACATTTGAATATTCGCAGGTGACATGATATTCCTGTTATTGGCTAAACTCTATATTATTCAGTATTCATATTGTACACAAATGAGTATATCATTCAAATGAAGAACCTCCTATAGGACGTGATGTAAAAAAGACCAATCAATCATCAATTCAATCAACTGAACTGAAAAGAAAGTGGAGTCTGCATTAGAATCTCTACTACACCCAAATAATTCTTACTCCGACTCAAGAACATCTATAAGTGACTCAAAAACATCTCGTTTGCTTTTACATCATATAATACATTCGGACATCAGAGAAGAAATCGAAACCCTTCTATTTCCATATACTTATCAAGAGGAAACCGATGATGCTCCAGGAGACAGCATTTAAACCACACGGATAGGTTATTGACGACTGAGTCTCATCTCCATATGGTTCAAAGCAAGGTATTGTCAACACCTTAGTGCATTAACCACACATCTACGATCAGCAAAAAGGCGAAATATCTGGAATATCTATATACAAGAATTTATGCATAAGAAAACCACCTTTCAAGAAAACACTATAATAATACCGTCTATAACGCCCTACAGAAGACAGCGTGAAGCTATTTTAACACTGGTAGTAAGATGATGTAGGACTCGGAGTAGGTATATAGAAACGTGTGTATCCTACAAAATATGTATTGGATAAACAGACAATAAGTGTCATCTAAAAGTCTAAAAAGTAGATCTTCACCAAGACTACAAAAAAACAATAGAAATATAGAAAAAAAAATAAAATAATTTCAATGGAAGTCCTTGAACTACCTGTAAGTTGCAAATAATTCATTCGTGAAATGCAATAATTGGAATGTTAAAAATCAACAACTTCAAATGATGCACCAAAATGATATAAATACATTCAGGAAATATAAATAGTCAAGGAATCGACACTTCAATTTCAGAGTTTCGTCTAAAGACAGCAATATCTAGAAATAACAAGAAGATAAAACCGATTATGTGGCAACCACAGGACGTGACGTTTGTTATTAATTTACGTAAATTTTTTGAAAAAAAGGAATGTAATAAAATAGGTAATAACTTCGTTGGACAAGTGAAATAAAACTAACCTATAGCGTGTATAACTTTAAATAATCCTTTAAAAATCTTTGAAATACACACATATTGAATAGTTTTTTAATTTAGGGAAACAAATGCTTTCTTTACACAAAATAACTGTATTTTTTGCTTTTTCAAAAAAATTTTTTGGTATCAAGAAATAAATATTTGTTTGGCCCTATACAAACAAATAATATATTTCTACGAAACAAAATTTTCTTACAGGCAGCAATTTTTTTAATACTAAATATGCACACCGAATTTGGTTAAATTATTTTTGGCCACAGAATACGCCCGTGGGCCACTACATAAGAAACATCCCGTCTATTGCACTAAATTACATCTATATATTGTTTTTAATGCGACAAACCATCGAAAATTATACTGACAATAAAAACATTTGCGTAACGTCAGTGACGTAAGTCGTTTAAATTCTTGCCGCAACAATAGCACAACTTCCCCTAAGTTCATTTTACATAACAGAATTTAAAATCCTTTGAAATGGTCTACATGATATATTTTTTCTAATGAAAGCAAAGGTTACTAGTTTCTCTGATAACGAATTCTACCAGCCATGAATTTATTAAACCCGAAACATATTATGTCGGTACCTTTCTCAGACCCGTGAAGTAGGAACGATGACATTCCGTCTATTATCCTTCGCCGGACATGACAAGACACAAGGGACCACCCTAGATTTCAAACTACGAATACTACGAATTTGTAATAGATCCATCATTTAGCAAACCTCGACAAATTGAGTCCTCAAACAAACAATTTATAAAAACTACACAAATACGCCTTTATGTTCAGCTATATACTTTATTTTTGATCTCGGTGTGCGGTGAATAACAAGACAGGAACAAATGACAAGTGAAACAGAATCCAGTTAGCAACGGAAAGATATGCCGTCTGAGCCGTGGATGTTTTCAATTATATTAATTAATTAAGCCGATCGATTCTTTTAGATAAGTTCGGATTTTTTCGCGGCATGCTTTTTGCTTCATTCATAAATATCAAATGATAATGGCACTGAAAATAAAATTAGACGCGCGTTTTGTGAACATTGAAAACTGACCTTACTTGTAATAGTTGTTTATAATAGCTACAGGACTATAATATCTATCTCAAGTTCTAAATTCGAGGGTACATCTCGAAAATTATAAGAGATACAAAAACATTGAAATTGTGGCGAGGTAGCGCAATTTGGTGCTCAATCTCTAGGCGTTTCAGTGAAAGAAATCTCGAAAAATGAATGACAATTTGAGAATTAGTTTTTACTAATTCTTTATTATATGAAACTAATTCAATATTTTGAAAGATGTCCTTTTTCTTAGTTATTGAAAATACACTTGACTAGTTTTTTGACTTTTGTAATCAGAAATGTACGATATTGGTAACCGAAAACTTGCCACCCAAGGATCAGGTTTCAGTGTTTTAAATATCTGCCGGAGTTTTATAAAACAATTTATTAAATACCATGATAAAAACTCATTCTGCTGTAACAACCTTTTTTAATACTATATTAAAGTTTTTAGTGCAAAAGAGCTCATATAAACGTCAGTTCCTTTTTAAAACCTTACTTTAAACTTATCTTAGATCCAATAGAACGTATTCTTTTAATTTTTTATATTTCTAGAAAACATTAATATAGTACTACCTTAAAATTATTTTTAAATACTCTATAAATGTGTCATACAAAATGACAGTGGCATAATTTCATTATTATATTTACTTTTCCTAAACTATTTTAAGAAAGTATAAGCTCGAGACTAATATTTAAAAAAAAATGGCATCTTGAAATTAATATAGGGAGTGTGTTGTGCGTATTGCATCTACCCAGACAGAAAAGTTGAGATACACCGCAGTTTATCGTTAAATCCACAAAAGATAGTCGCAAAAAACAGTGTGCCCCATAGAAAAATAATATTAATAATCATAATCAACATTTTAATGCTAAAAATTACATAATCCATTATATCGCAGAGACTAAATGTAGAAATAATGCAAGTTAGCTCTTGGTCCCAAATGTAACCTATTTTATATGAATTTTTGCTGATTCTGACTTGCTTTGAGAAAAAAATGAAAACATATTCAAAATATAAAATATAAATAAGAATTGCATTTTTTCTATAAGTATTTGAAAACATGGCAGCCATTTTATAAAACCTAATCGCTTCTTCAAAGCCTCTAATTAAACTTTTTAGTGATGTCCTAGAATATATATTTCAAATAGGGTATATGTATATAGTCTTTTTGTAACCCACGATAAATAACTTCATTTTTAACTACACATATATGCTCACCAAGGATTACATGATACTTGAAAAGTCAGTAATATACAGGGTATCCCAACGAAAATTTGACCCCCCCCTATAATTGGAAAACCGATTATTCGGTTTTCCAATTATAGGGTGGGTCAAATTTTCGTTGGGATACCCTGTAGGTATCCAATTAGATTTAAAATAACCGCCTAGAAGTAAAAAATATGTTTGACATTATGAAGGAACATAACCTATCGGTATATTATGATAATATAATATGATCTTATCAATATTTTCAGTTCTCTATTATTCTGGTATATTTCCGATGGAAAATCTTGAACGGGCCATTTTGTAGATAGAATTGCAATAATAATGAAACTCTTTAAAATTAAGTTAGCAACTTGTTTTGAACTGCTGGCGTATTAACAATGAAATTTACTTTCAGTTCCTAAAATTAGTTCCTTAGTTGTTTCACTCACCAATAGATTTTATTACGAATACATCAGCAGTCCAAAACAAGCCGTTAAATTCATTTTAAAGACTGTTATTCAATAGCATATACGTCATTCAATCAATTATTGAAATGTTTGTTTAAAAATTGTCTCGCAGCTTGCAAGCAACGTAAAATGCGCACCATGTTGAAAAATTAAGTTTTTTTTTAAGAGATAGTTATTGGATTGTTGCCTGACGAATATTGACAGTTATGTCAACTATTTTTTTTTTAATTAATTGGGAGTAGGAACATAGCATTTATAAATATAATACACAATCACAAACATTTTTAGCTAATTTATTTGTATTAAAATGCTTTTTACAGATTACTTTCTTAGATTTTAATTTTAACTGATATAGTCACTGGTGTAAAATGCCACACACGGATATTCTTTAGTATCAAATTCTTCCGCATATCTTATTCATATTTTAGTATGAAGGTTTATTCTAGTATCGTTTTACAGAACAATTTTTTTTTTTGGCACAAGGACAATAAAATGGCAAAGATTTAATTATCATAAATTAATAGGTATCTATTTACTAAATCGTAAAAAGGCTCCAATTTAAATTTGGCAAGTGTTACAAGTGCTTGTTTCATATTATGTTCTACTCAAGAATATTTTGATAAACATCTAGCTAATTTGAGATTCTAATAGGTGTATTAAGGTGTTATTTTTTGCGTATGAACTGTATATTATCACTTTTTTACATTATACACATATTTTCCTGTTACTCCCTCTGTTATCAACAGTTAAAAATAAACTAAATAAATAACATTAAATGATAATTAAATTTATCACTTTACAATGTTATCGAAGATGAATAATTCGAGAGACATTTTAGTGGTAGAAAATGAAGAAGACATGATTTTAATGCAATCATTGTATGTAGTTTCATTGCAATTGTTCAGTTTTAAATAATTGTTACAAAATGTTGAATTATAAAATTATTTAATAATACAAACTGATAAATTTGGAATGGAAATAATAAGCAGCTCTTAACAAAAAACATAAACATATGTGTGTGTTCACCATAAATTGGAAATATTTGTTGCATTTGTGTAAATGCTATTTGCTATTATGTCAAAAATATCTACATACAAGTACAATTAAAACCATCGCTCATTTTCATTTAGTATTACAGCACATAGACGGCCACTGGCCATCGGCATTTTTACATTTTTGTACAGGGTATCCGGGAAAAAGTGGGAATTCTCTCGGGTGCAGGTAAAACATGAACAAATAAGATGACAAGTTCCTATAATTTTTTTCCTACAGGCCCTCCTTACGGAGATATGTGTCCTTCAAGGACGCCGACGGAAATCGGTTTTTCTTGAATAACTTTTAAAGTACTCAATATACCTAATTTAATAAAAATTTAATGTGATGGCCACTAGTAAGGACCTCTTAAAGTGCTTAAATAATAAATCTGGGTAGCTTCAACTTTAGACTAAAAAGGTACTCTCGTTTATAGTCGATAAAATGAACCGTACACTGTGATTCTGAAAATAATTGATAATAACTTTGTGGATTTGGAACTAAGAAAGTGTATTTTAGGTTAGAGCCTGTTAAAGTAACCGCTTACGTTCAAATAGAATCAGGCGATGAGAGGTACGATGCAGACAAAGACTGAAGATGTACAGGAATTCATACGGTTATAATGAGTTTAGCCAACGTGGCCTCTTAACTTAAATTGTTTCTTTTACTAAATACTGGGGCATTCCACGCCAACTCAACAGTCGATCCCACGTCACCCTCTCAGATCTGGCTCAAAATTGGTACATCGATTGATACTATTGAAAAAAGGATATTCTCAAATTTGCAGCCCCTAAGACCGCTTCCTGTCACCAGGGGCCCATAGTGAAGTTTTCGACCATCATTTCACCTTCAGGGGTCTGAAATCGGTTTTTCGTGTACTGACGCCGCATTTTGGTCTAAAAAAATTATCAAAAATACATAAGAAATGCCAAATTTCCCGTAGAACACGATGCCGCCATCCGTTTTCCGATATCTAACAAGGAGCCGGAAAACGCGAAAAACCGCGCTTTGGTAAAAAAATCTGATATCTCAAATACGGTCGCTTCAAACTGGCTGAAAATTTACCAAAAGGCTCTTCGATTATAGCTCTTTCGAATGTTCATACGCGCGTGGTGATCATTATATATAAAAAAAAAGTTACACGCGTTTTACAGGTTTTATATGGGATTTTCTGTAATTTTTTTATTGTAACCGCTCCACTGGCCCTATCCAGTTGGGTAATAATTGGATTTTTTTCTCTCACCAAGCGTCTCTTTTGTCCCCCTGTGTTTACAAACACAGAAATTTCTCTCTCCAGCCAGTATTAGAGAAAATATTATTTAGATAGAATGCTGATTCATGTATAAGGACGTGTAAAATAGTGAAAATAATATCGAGATGTCAACAATGATTGTAATGTGGGTTTTCTTGTTTCTTACTGCGATTTTCATTCGTTATATTATATTATATTCATATTTTTTACAAATAATAGAAGTAAGCTGCAGAAAATGTCAATTTGCTCAAAAATCAAAAAGTTGAATCATTGAATAAATAATGTTTTCTCTAATACTGGCTGGAGAGAGAAATTCTGTGTTTGTAAAGACAGGGGGACAAAAGAGACGCTTGGTGAGAGAAAAAAATCCAATTATTACCCAACTGGATAGGGCCAGTGGAGCGGTTACAATGAAAAAATTACAGAAAATCCCATATAAAACCCGTAAAACGCGTGTAACTTTTTTTTTACATATAATGATCACCACGCGCGTATGAACATTCGAAAGAGCTATAATCGAAGAGCCTTTTGGTAAATTTTCAGCCAGTTTGAAGCGACTGTATTTGAGATATCAGATTTTTTTACTAAAGCGCGGTTTTTCGCGTTTTCCGGACTCCCCTTGCTAGATATCGGAAAACGGATGGTGGCATCGTGTTCAGCGGGAAATTTCGCATCTCCTATGTATTTTTGATCATTTTATTAGACCAAAATGCCGCGTCAGTACACGAAAACCGATTTCAGACCCTGGAGGTGAAATGATGGTCGAAAACTTCACTATGGGCCCCTGATGACAGGAAGCGGTCTTAGGGGCTGGAAATTTGGGAATATCCTTTTTCGATTGTACTAATCGATGTACCAATTTTGAACCAGATCTGAGAGGGTGATGTGGGATCGACTGTTGAGTTGGGGTGAAATGCCCTAACTGACATTTTGATAATTAATATTATTTATTATACAAATACTTACCAAGATAAGTTTGAAATACTGTACAGCGTTTCCGTATTAAATCTGGCCAATAAAATAACATATTGCATGATTGTAATTGTAAAGCGTTTATATTTCTTTTTTATAAGAAAAGGCAGTTCTCGTTCCTCAATTTGTGTTCCCCTACTGCAAGAAAGAGATACCTAATAATAATCCTGTTAATCAATAAAAGTTATTGAATAAATTTATGTTACTTGTTTACACATATCATAATAGCGACGTAATATATCTTGTTATATCGATAGTGAATGAACGTAAGAGTGCGTGACCTAAACTTTTCCGTATTACTAGTTGCGTAACGAAGATTAGCCTCCTACAGAGGGCGACACCCTTACTTTCTTCCCCCTTTATATTTACACTATTTGTAACGAATCATTTTCTATTGCATTTAATGAAGAGGGCGATTTGATCCCGTGTAAGTACATACAGGCAATTCATAGAGTAACAGTTGCATTGACCCTCACGAATACTTTTAAAAGTAATTAAAAATCATTTATCGAGTGTATTTTCTGCAAACAGCTCGACAAGACGATTGATCATAATTTAGGTAGATAAATAATAAAAGTATAACAGAAACTTTATTCGTGGACTTTAGAGCATATGATTCTGACAAAGGGAATAAACTAAGTAGAGTATCTAATGACACAACTTGAAATACCAACTGATTAGGCAATTAAAAATGACACTAGAAAGTGCGAATAAAGCCTGCTTCAGAAAACAATGTAGTGTTGCTGGCAACACCCCCGCCACCAGTTTAATTTCAGTGAAATAAAGAATTTATAAAGTTGGTTTTGTTATGTTATGTACAAATGCTGTTCATCTGGATAGTTGAAGATGGAAATTTTGAACTTCACTCCACTTCACCAACGAATACACAAGTCACGTGACTAAGTGTTGCTGGCAACACTACGTCGTTCTCCGAAGCTGGCTCAGGACTAAGACAACAAAACCCGCTTTAAAAGCTACTTTTAAATTTAGTATTAAAAAAGGTCAATGGAGATAATCAGCTGAAGAGAGAAGGATACATCTTGCTTAGAAGTCACCAAATAGTAAGAGCTATGCACATCAATGGCCATTAACTAATTAACTTAACTAGAAAAATTAAGGAGAAAACTTGTGGGGCAAGCAAGTGAGACTGCAGATAAATCAAGAGAAAAGTAAACTACTGGGAATAAGATAGAAAGCAAAAAATATATAAATTTCGAAGAAGTTCAAGAAAATGTGTATTTGGGAGGCAATTCATAGAGTAACAGTTGTATTGACCCTGACAGATACTTTTAAAAGCAGCTAAAAATCATTTATCAAGTGCATTTTCTCCTAATAGCCCAACAATACGAATAAGAGAAAAGGAAACGGATACCTCTTTGTATTTTCCTAAAAAAATTATTCATTATTCATTCATTATAATCGTAATTTAGATAAGATAAATAATAAAAATATAATAGAAACTTTATTCGTGGCCTTCATAAAAGCATACAATTCTGACAAAAGGAATAAACTAAGTAGAATAATGAAATAATTTGTGATACCAACTAATCTGATTAGACTATTGAAAATTACATTGGAAAATACCAAAGGCAAAGTAGCAATAAAATGCGAATGTTTAGAAGATTTTACTATTGACACAGGACTGAGACAACCACACCCACTCTCAAAGATTCTTCCAAATTTAGTATTAATAAAGGTCCTAAGAGATAATGAGAAGGATACGTATTGTTTAAAAGTCACCAAATAGTAAGCTATGCAGATGATGTGGTAATAATTGCAAGAAATAATAAATTTAAATTAAAAAAAGTGACGACAAAATTTGTGGGGAAAGCAAGTAAAGTGGGACTGCAGATAAATCAAGTGAAATGTAAACTGTTGAGAATAGAAGAGCAAAAAGAGATATACATTTCAAATTGAGAACATGGCACGGATAAATGAAGTGCGAAGAAGTACAAGAATATGTGTATTTTGGAGGCAATTTAAAGAGTAATAGTTGACCTTCACGAATACTTTGAAAGGTAGTTAAATTAATCATTTATCAAGTGTATTTTCCTCAAATAATTCAACAAGCCGAACAACAAAAAAGGGAAGGGTCACCTCTTTGTGTTTTCCTAAAAAATTGAAATTATCCATAATGTACTTTCATTAATCGTAATTTAGATAAATAGTAAAAGTATAAAAAAGTATAACAGAAACCTTATTCGTGGACATTAGAAAAGCATATGATTCTGACAAAAGGAATAAACTTAGTAGTATAATGAAACAATTTGTGATACAAACTAAACTGATTAGGCTATTGAAAATGACATTAGAAAATACCAAAAGCAAACTGTGAATAAAAGATGAATGTTCCCCAATTGACCCACTCTCAAAGTTTCTTCTAAATTTAGTATTAGAAAAGGGTCATCAGAGATAATCAGCTGAAGAGAGAAGGACACATTGTTTAGAAGTGACTAAATACTAAGCTATGCAGATTAGAAAAGGTAACGAGAAAATTTGTGGGGCAAGCAAGTAAAGTAGGTTTGCAGATAAATCAAGAGAAAACTAAAAAAAATAGGAGAGCAAAAAATATATAAATTTCAAATTGAGTATACGGAGATGGAGTTTGAAGAAGTTGAATAATATGTGTATTTAGGAAGCAATTCATAGAGAAACAGTTGCATTGACCCCCACGGATAGTTTTAAAGCAGTTAAAAAATAATTTATCAAGTGTATTTTCTCCTAATAGCTCAACAAGAGAAAAGAGAAGAGACACCTGTTTGTGTTTTCCTAACAAAAATAATTCATTATTCATTCATTATAATTATAATTTAGATAAATGATAAAAGTATACCAACAACTTTATTCGTGGTCTTTAGGTAAGGGTATGATTTTAAAAGCTTCTATTAAATTTGGTGTTGGAAAAGGTCATTAGAGATAATCAGCTGAAGAGAGAAGGACACATATTGTTTGGAAGTCACCAAATAGTAGCTATGTAGAAGATATGGCCATAATTGCAAGATATGGGAGGACATTAGAAAAGGCAACGAGAAAACTTGTGGGGGAAGCAAGTAAAGTGAGACTGCAGATAAATCAAGAGAAAAGTAAAATGTTGAGAATAGGACAGTAAAAAATATATAAATTTCCAATTGAGGACACAGCACAGAGAGATGGAGTACGAAGAACTATAAGAATATGTATATTTGGGAGCGATGATAACTAAGTTTGTCGTGGAACAAAGAATTAAAAGAATAGTAAAAGCAACCAGAAGTTCGGCAGCAATCAAGTACTTAACGAAATCAAAAAATTTGTCAGAAGAGTAAGTAAAATTTAGAATGTACAATATAATCTTATGGCCGACAGCGCTAAATGACAGCGAAACCCGGACCTGGATAAGAAGGCAACATAAAATCCAAGATGGCAAAGGAAGATCTTAAGAAAAATCCTAATAGGAAAGAGATGGAGGATGGCTATCTAAGAAGAAATAATTACGAAATATATGGAATGTACTAGGCACCAAAAATATATGAAGTTGTGATATTCAGAAGAGTGCATTGACTGGGGTTTCTAGAATGAATAAGATGAAAAAAAAAATAGGAAGTAAATCTAAGTAGAGGTAAGCCAAGGAAGTGACGGAGAGAAGCAGTAGCTATAGATCTAAGAGAGAAAAATCTGACAAACTGGAAGAAAGGCGAGAAATAGAAAGAAGTGGAGAAAAATAATGCAGCATAAGTACACAATCTATGAAATTCTGTTCTCTTAATTAAAAAATGTTCGATTAGTTGTGTTGTATTATGGTTTTATAGGGAAGATAACGACGCAGTATCAGTACCACTGGGTTCACCCATAATATAACGATTTCAATTTCTGTTGTTGGTATTACGGCTGCCGAACGTCATGTGTCCAAAAGAAAACAAAAACAAAATTGACCTGTCCGAAAGATTTTTCAATAAATATCCGAAATGCGAACGACTTTTGAGACACACTATATATGCTACAATTATATGAATACGCAATTTTTGTCTAGTCACATTTATTTTCAGATTTGTAATTGTCACAATCCTATAATTATTTTTATCCAAAAATTATTGAAGGTCTAAAATGATTCGTATACACGGTATGAGTATTTCAAACTTACTCTATGTAAATAGATATTTACTAAGCTAAAAATAAACTGTATACTTGTGCATGAAGACGCAATTAATACGTGGAATAATCCAAAGTTAATTTCGTTTATATGTTACAGAATGACCACATTTGGAGTTCGGCAGACGCCAGAAAAAAAAATGAATAGACCATAATTTTCAATAGGTCCACAAATAGCCCGTGGTAGCTAGGATAACTCATACAAGAACAAAAAGAATGAGAACGCACTGTAGAAGCCAGTAGCTGGATTGGAGATCAAAGGCGGGCATCATTTAGAAGCGGAGTGACTGTTGGAATTCTTCGGCATATTACAAAACACCGCTGTCTTTCATACGGATACAGTCGAATGTGAAATTCAATTAGACAAAGTATAAACAGCCGCTATGTATTTTTCCATTTTTTTTTTGTTTCTTTCATGATATTTACCGTACCGCCTTTGTGTTTGAGTGATATATCTCTAGATTACCCATGCTATCTAACAGGTAGGTATAACGTATATGCAACTGAATTAAAAGAATCACAACAGAAGCTGAATTACCTACATAAGATTTTTTTTAATTCAATTTTGAGATAACATTACAAATGTTATCATCTCGTCTTCCAATTATCTTGTCTACATATGAGCAAGTTCTGCTGGATACAAATTTACTTCTTTTGCATTTAACTGGAAATTTAAACACTAATTGAACAGCGCAATTAAAGAAAGGTCAAGTCATAAAATTAGCAAAAAGTATTTATAACTAAAAATACAATTGAAATGTCTTATCCCCGATAACGTACCTTTCGTTCTACATGCAGTTGATTAATTAAAATTATTAGTTAAAGGATGGCAGGTGCTACGTCTAGCACTTAGGTCACTTTTACTTTCCAGTTCGTTGTTTTGTTATTTTGTACCTACAAATAGAAACAAAATGGAAGAAAATAAAGGATACATGGAGAATGATGTGAAGGAAGAAGAAAGTGAACAGGCAAAGTAACTAGAAAATTTTATACATAATATGGGTGATAATGGAAAACAATCCACAAATGAGCGTAAAAAATATAGGCGGTGTGGCAATGATTACAATGCTTTCTACATTGTTATTAAGGGATGTACGTGATTGAGTATAATAGAAGTATGTGGAGTATATAAAGTTTGTAATAAAAGAAAACAAACCGCATGGTGGACAAATTAAATAAAAAAAGTAACAAAGAAAAAGAAATACAAAATATATCTTGCAATAAGAATAGTAGACAACTATCAAATATACAAACAACACATAAGAAAAGTAAAAGAAATGGAAAGATTCAGAGAGAAATTAGAAAGAGATGTCAGGGAAATCAAAAACTATTATACAGTCTTAAAATCATTTAGGAAAGAGAAAAAACAGAACAAACATGTTTAAATAGTGCTACTGGAGAAACTTTAATGAACGAATCCGATATGATGAATAGATGATAAGAATATTATCAAGAATTATTTTGTAAATATCTAAATAGAAATGAAGATGTAGTGGAAAGTGATTATGACAATGAAGAGGAAGAAGAAGGAACAAACTTTTGAATAACGATAATTAAAAAAGAAAATATATGTAGCATTTATCGATCTTAAAAAAGCGTTTGACACCATACCGAGAGAAAACATGTGGAAGAGTTTACAAAATATACGAGTAAATAACAAAATTATTAGAAACATACTAGTCTATAAAAGTCTATAAAAATAATGAAAACTATATAATAAAGAGAAACATAAAATCCCAGGAATTCACAACAAATATTGGTTTAAGGCAGAGGGGAAGATTAAGTCTAGTCTTATTTACTATTTACATAGACGAATATATACAAAAAATGCGCGCTAAGATGTAGTAAGATGTAGGTTGGCTATAAGAATCTACAGATCGTAAAATAAAAATTATACTATACATTGAATAACAAATTATTTCACAACAAATTACATAGCAAACTAAAATCAGTGTCTTTAAAACCATATGCAGACCAGTTCTTATTTACAACTGTGAATTTAGAGTGCTAATATAAAAAATAAAAGTAAAATTCAAGCAACAGAAATGAAATTCCTTAAATGCATAAAAAATGTTACGAGAATGGACAGAATAAAAAAATAATGAAATTAGAGACGAATTAAAACTGGAACATTCGAATAAGTGTTTACATAAGGTACATCTTCTTAGATACCTATGCCTTCCATTCGAATTTTCGTTTGCTATTCCATACATAAAATGTATGTCGGCCAATTCTCCAAAGGCATAAATTACCTACCATATTTACTTATTTTGTAAAAAATGTATTAAAACTAACATAAACACTTCAAACACAAGTCGCTCGACACTGCGTTATTTTTTTTGTTTAAATCTCACATGGAATTTATGACAAACTGACACATATCACCTAGAAAATTGTTGTTTTTAATTAGCATTCCAAAGTTGGCCTACTGTATAAGTATATAATCAGAATCCCTTTTACCATTAGATGGTGTAGGATATTTATAAAATTCTTTTCCACTTTTATTTTTCATGTACAAATTTTTTTGCCTCTATCAATGTCTTTCCTTTTTCCTTTAATATTGCTCTAATGGTTATATCCCATGTTTGGCTTGGTCTTCCTCGTTTCCTTCTCTTATCTATTTTAACCTCCCATATCCGTTTTACTGGTATTTTATCGTCCATGCGACGTAAATGTAACCACCAACTTAATTGTCTTTTTCTCACGTGTTTTAACGTTGATTCTATTTTAAGTTCTTGGCCTACTGTAATGATTAATATATTCATTTTTATCACGAAAACGGTGCGTCAAGAGGAAAAATGTCCAAGAGATACTTTTTAAACAAAACTAACTTGGCTTTAAGAGAACGAGAGTCCAAAAATCAGTGACCTCCATTTTTTTGCTAAAAATGAGTATTTAACGGCACGAACGTCACTGATGCGGGTATATTACAAAATAAATTTATACCTACAGGTAAAAGTAGCCCTTCAGTATTGTTGTGTACCAAATATCATCTCAATATCTCGATAGGTTTTCGAGAAGACTATAATGTTTAAGAGAGAAAATTTTAAACAACTTATATCTCGAAAACGAGGCATTTATTTAAACTTTTTCCTTATTTTTAACCTGCCCCTAGATTTTCTTAACATCTTTCTGTAGCACCCTGTATACCTAGATACCTGTATTTGATGTCAAAAAGGACATACATGACTTCACTGATTGGAATATTATAAGACATCTAGGTAATATAAAACAAAAAGAAAACTGCCTTCTTTCTTTTATGAAACAGATAACTCTTATTATAATACCTACAGAGTTGTAGAATAAGCCAGTTTTCAATTAGCACTGCACTAGATTTTCTGCAGCTCGCCGAAGAAATAACACAAAATAAACGAGAAAATATTATCTGTATCCCAGAGAGTGTATAAGTGCTTTCTGTAAGTCTAGATAAGCTGCAACAATCTTTTTAAATCCCGAAGCCGCAATATTGGCGCGGACCGATACCTGTACCATGTAATCCCTATAATGTAAAATCCTCGTCCTTTCTTTGGCTTACTGAAGTTTCATTCTTCTATACGAAATTCTAAAAGCTCAAAGACACCGACGATTATGTAGTTCATAAGCTATATACACTCTCTTTTTTAGTGCGAGCGTATATCGATTTTATCTCCTTTTATTTGGCCGAGGCTAAGTAATACATACGTGTATGCGGCCCTTTTTGGCCAAAGATAAACCCAGGGTATCGTGAAAATGATAAAATAGGAGTTATTAATGGTGGTTTGATAATTTTCAATGGAGGATTTCGGCTGTTGTCTGCTCTGGTGTTACCTTGCGTGGCGGATTTAGAGCATGTGGAATTGATTCTCTGTATACTTGCTATAGATTTTACAAAGTTTATGTTGAGTAGGTTAAGTAATACTGGCGCAAAATAAAAATGCAATTGAAAGTATAAAAATGTTTACAATAATCTTAAAGGGTAAAATTTAGAATTTTAATTATTTTACCAAATGCACGCCAAGTAATTTACCAAATCGAGTTTAAAATTCATAGAAAGCGGGTAAATTTGTTATCAATATTTGCAAGAATCTTAAAGGGTAAAATGTATAATTTTAATTATTACACACCCTTTACACTGTTTCATTTTTATTTTGACACTGAGGTATAAGGTTTATTAAAGACTTAGAAATAAAAAATACAAAAGTTGTTCCCATACCATGTTTTGGAGTAATTTAAATAAACAAATAAATGAGCATAGAGACATTCGCAGTCTAAAAGGACAGGCCTAAAACTTTCATTTATTTCTTTTAATTTTAATACATCATCCACCTAAACGTCAAAATGTGAAACAGAGAACACCCTGTACATTTTGATTAAAATTTACACAAGACAATGTAGTTTTTAGCTCTTGTAGTGTAGTGCAAAATTTACCTACATTTCATCCAGGGTGTTAAAAAAAGAGTGTAAAATATTTAAGGAGGTAATAGTATCAACCAAAATAAGCACAAAAGTCAATAAACATGGGTCAGCAAAATAACGGTTGCGGAGATATGGAATGTTTTATGTTTTTAGCCCCTTTTTTATTTTGCAAAAACGTTGTGTATTTTCTTATAATAGTTGGTTGATGTTTAGTGAAATAAACAGTACGTATTTGACAGTTGTTCTCAGTGCACAAGTTTTCTTTCGCTATGGCTGGTTACTCTAACGCAGAATTAACAGACATACATTTCATGTATGGTCGTGCTAATGGGAACGCCACCGAAGCGCGACGTCTTTATGTTGACGCTTATCCAAATCGCCAGATTCCTTCACAACGCATGTTTGGAAAAATTCACCAAAGATTGCGTGATACCGGTTCCTTGACCAAACAGTGCCATTTATCTGGAAGACCAAGGTCGGTATCCACTCCTAGAGCAGAAGAAGAAATTCTTCCAGGTACGAGTGTGCGGAGAATATCAGCCGAGGTAGGAATTAGTCCTATAATTATTTTTATCTAAAATAAATACGTATACACGAGTATGAGTATTTCAAAGTTAGTGTATGTAAATAGATTTCTAATAATCTAAAATAAACTGTATACTTGTGCATGAAGACGCAATTAATACGTGGAATAATCCAAAATTAATTTCGTTTATATGTTACAGAAGACCACATTTGGAGATCGGCAGACGCCAGAAAAAAATGAATAGACCATAATTTTCAATAGGTCCACATTTTCAATTAGTGGTCCTCTTCTTTGGAGAATCCTTCACGAGCAATTGCTTTATCCATACCATGTGCGACGAGTACAGGCTTTAAATCCAATAAATGATCATCAAGCACGTTTGGTTTTTTGCCGCTGGTTTCTACGTCATGATGACCCTCGCGTTCTCGCAAACATTTTTTTACTGATGAGGCCGGTATTCACAAGAAATGGAGTGTTTAATTTTCACAATACGCATATTTGGGCCGACGAAAATCCTCATGCTCTAATAGAATCTGGACATCAGGCACGTTTTTCATTAAACATTTGGATGGGTATTGTAGATGACAGGTTTCTAGGTCCTGTTGTTTTACTAAACCGATTAACAGGCCTCAACTTTCTACAGAACACACTGTATGAGTTTTTGGAAGACATTCCTTTGAATCAGAGGCAACAAATGTGGTTCCAGCATGATGGTGCTTCAGCTCATTTTTCCATGGCCGTTAGAGAGCATTTACACCAAACTTTTCCACATAGATGGGTAGGAAGGGCCGGACCTGTTTTATGGCCTCCAAGATCGCCTGATCTGAACCCTCTAGATTTCTTTGTTTGTGGATATTTGAAGGCATTAGTGTATGGTACTCCTGTAAATAGCTTGGAAGAGCTGCAGCTACGGATTAATCAAAAGTGTCAAGAAATCCAAACCAAGGAGGGTGTTTTCGAAAGAGTTCGAATATCGTTGAGACGAAGATGCCGTGCCTGCTTGGAAATGGACGGAGGGCACTTTGAACATCTTCTGTATCTTTGTTTTTTGTTTGTTAAAAGCTTCCTTTGTCGGTTTATTCCTAATAAAATAAAATGTTTGAAAAACGAATAGTGGTCCATATCTCCGCAACCGTTACTTTGCGGACCCATGTTTATTAAGACTTTTCTGCTTATTTTGGTTCATACTATTACCTCCTGAAATATTTTACACTCATTTTTAACACCCCGTATAGTAACTGAATTACACTATTGTAAGTAAATTCTATTAAATACTTGTTAAAATACATTATTCAAGCTTTTTTGTAAAATTTACCATACCTTTTCCCGTGCGGATTTCCCTGGACCAAAACTAGTGTAAATTTCATGTAAAATTTTAACCGTCTCTTTTTGCTGTTTATGTTATATGTATCACTCGGAGAGAAAGATTCAAAAAGAAACTGAACAAAAATATTACGTAAAATGAAAGAAGGTATCATTCACATTGTGCTTTAACATCAATTTGTATTGCTGCCTTGTTGTACAAGCTACCTATACCTAAATCCTCAAAATAATGTTATGCTACGCTACACTAATAAAAATTATTAGCGATATTACACGGTGGTTTGTTGGTTATTGATTGCCTAGGTCAATAGGGCTGTGAAATAACACTTCAGAACGTAATGTTAAAACTGTAATGGAAAATTACTAGTTATGAATATTCATTTTTTCATAGTAAAACTTTCATTTTGTACATATGAGATGTGACGTTACAACGTTAGTATGTCTTTAAAAAAAATCATATACTTTTGCATGAAAGATGTAAATGCACGGTATACATGGAAATTCTTGTAATATATTAATGTATGATGTGTAGTGTAAAAAAGTGTAAACTAAATCATTTTTATCAGTTCTTGTTTTTTTTTCCAAAAAAATAACAATGAGTAGTTTGAATTTCAAACTAGGCAGACTGGAAGGACATTGAACTTTCTTTCAGTGTATGGAAAATATTCAGTATGCTATATCTATCGTCCATTTTTTTTGCCAGTATGATTATTTTCGCAAAAACAGTAGTCTCTTAGGTATCTTTACATGTATTTTGGACATTCATAATTTCCCTTGTAGGTACCCTTCAAATGTAAAAACAAATAAGTTTATCTTGATAGATAAAACATTGTTCGATCAACGGATATCTAAGTACCTACATTTCCGGTTTTGTAGAAATTTCATTTCATTTTCATTTTAATATTTTTTGCTTTCTTTTGAAATGTGATGTTACATAAACAAATTTATATGCAAAGCACTGGGTTTGTTGTTGATTTCATAATTATTATCTAGGTAAGTTAAAAAATAAATTCTTGTCACATGACGTTCTAATAGTGTTTCTTACTTAAAATTAGGTATATTATGTATATATTTTTTCAAATGATGTAAGAAATGACAGTTACAGCTTATGGCTTTTTTACGAGACGTTGCCTATATGTGTAGAGAAAAAAAATCTTATAAGTAAGTACATAATATTATAACTGATGAATACTGATCTCGAAAGCAATTTTTTTTCGAGTTTTCAATGCTTGAACATGCTGCACAAAAAAGAGATACAACTGATTTTCTGATTTTTTGCTATCAGTCTAAGACTCCTCAGCGTAGGGTACCTAATCCTAAAGTATTTGAGAATGTAAACAATAATGTGAAAAGTCATGGAAGCTTTCCAAGTATTCGTGGGCAAAGCAGGTCTCTGTCTCCAGACCTAAATCCTATAGATCACTTTCTGTGGGGTAGGATGAACACTATAGTTTAGACTAGAAATACATCCTATACATTTTTGGGAGAATTACAAAAAAGTTATATGGCTGTGAATAATCAGATAAAATAATTTTTAACATTTTAGATATTTTTGGGAAATTCTACGTCGAGCTTGAAAATTTGTATTCAGCAAAATGAAAATCTTTTTGAGCATTATCAATGCAAAAGACGACAAATTCAATTTCGTTTTTGACAACACACTATATGATAGAAAATAAGTAAGTAATTATAATTTTTAACACATAGCTTAATATTATTTTTAAACGATTAGGTATTTAAAAATTCAGCATTTTATCAATATGAACCAAGAGTATTTTTATTTAGTAAAAAGCTCTTGATATTTCATATGTTTCAGTACACGAGATCAAAAGTCGAAGCATACAAATTATGGTAAACTTTACATCTCTCTCCCCCAGATTGGGACGCATGTAGTAAACATTTATAAATTTTATTTATAAAGGCGGTACAAAAGAATTAATGCAGGTACCTATCAAATTTTATAAATTTATCCCGGCTGGTTTCGAAGTTATTTAGAAAAAATCATCACAGTGACATTAACTTCCGTAGGAAGAATTTTTGGATCCACGTTTATATAAAAAAGTAATCATTTTGGACATAGACCCTGGAGAAATATTGCCCTCTAATTTCGGGACACCTTGTATACTTATGTCATTTTTTGGCAGCAATATCACTGTCTCCCACAAAATAAGTAAATACAAAAAGTTGCTACACAAAAATATTGAGCTCTTTGATTACAAAGTATTAAAACCAAAATAACTTTAAAAATCGACCAGTCGAGTATCAAACTGAATCACCTCATAAATTACAATGTATTGATTTTTAATTATGTTTCGGTGGGTAGGATTATCGATTTTATTTTGAAAAAAAAAAAAAGAAAACACTATAATTTCCAGTGAATAAAAGTTGCTGGTATGGCTGTGTTTGTAAAACGATAGCAATCGTCTTGAAATTTGTTTTAAAATAGGTTTAAGAACTTTAAAATATCCACATTGAAATAAAATTCACTGTAAATTTTTAAAATCCATTTCTCAGCGTTTTTGGGAAAGACTGGTAGCAGTTGCTGTTCAGCTAGTTAAGAGTATGAATTACAAAAACCACCCGTAAAGATAATCTACCTTTCTCATCTCAATTTCTGTGTAAAGAGCGGCACCTTTGTATAACAGTAAGTAAAAGTAAGCTTTAGGTGACCTATTGTGTGCATTATGTCGAAAGTAATTGCTGGTTGTATTGAACAACCACATACCGCCCTAAAAGCACCCCAAGCTGGTACTCAAGACAATCTGTACGTTAGTTCTGACATCCATAGATATCAACTGCTTCTAACACGTGTTTCATTGATTTTATAACAACGTGAAAACTATTGATTTTTTAAAAACTGTAGGTACCCAGATTAGACAATATCTACGAATTCGGATTTCCATCAGTGGCGATTTTAAATACAATAATAGTTTTAGGATAATAATTCAAATACACAAAGAAAACTAGTTGACCAAGTCAAGGAAATTTTGATTCCATTGGCCAAATTATTTGGTCCTATAATGCACAACAAAATATATGTTTCAGCTAATTGATTATGTATGTTGATTTATAAATACATCTATCGTTAAGGCAGTTATACATGGTTCTCTTTCATTTAAAGATTTCATAGACTTAGATTTTTACTTCGAGTTATCTGAAAACCAGAGCATTTATATGAATATTAGAAGTGATATTGTGACTATTTTATACCTACATCGATGTACTTATAAATATAAAAGAACTACATCAATATCATTTATATACTTTGATATACTTCAATTGAAACGTAGGACATTCTTATTGGAAGATCTTTCATTTGCAATTATGTCAGCAACATTTTTAGATGATTATCTATTAAGTGCATGTTTTAAGTTAATTTTGCAAACAACGATTTTCTTTTGTCATAAACCATTTCGAAATTTTACTAACAATATTTAAATGAATAGGTATTTCATTAAATAAGAAGTGCATCTTTTTAGGTATCAATTAAATTTACTGCAAATGAAGGATGATAAAACAATTTAGTGACTGAATAAAAAACATGTATAATTTTTACATACAATTGGGTGTATTTGATTTTATGTTGTATCATTTGATCTGTAAACTTTCAATCATACTGTACCTACTTGGTTATGCAAAATGTGATAAATCAATACCGATAACTAAGATAGAAACCAGAGAAAGACATGGAATAATGATTTAAGCAACACCATCGAATACTGGAAAACAAGAATTTCAGAAAATTGACGAAGGAAGAACATAACTACCTACCAATACTCAGAATGAGCTAAAATATTTTCTTAGTTTGGTTTTATTTTGGAATCAGATTATCTGGGATGAATCAGACTAAAGAACATTTTGAAATGTCAGATTTTGTGACACAATGCTAATAGAAAATATAAACAAAAAATAGTTTATTCTCATTTCAGACTACCTACCTGTATATCTTATTGGCTTATGAGAAGAGAGTTTTGATAGCAATTAAAATACGATTGGTTTTTAATAAGCGAATTAAAAAGGTAATGCAGATTTTGATAATTTTCAAACTGTCGCACTATACCCATGGAAATTAATTTAAAAAATATTTCGAATGCTTTAAGGCATAAGCATTTTAGTAAAAAAATATAGCAGCACTATTCTAGATACCTACAGATTTTAATTAAAACATGAACCAAGTGAAGAGAAGAGTAGGCAAGCATAATTTTCAGAGCTACTGATGGATCAGGAACTGCTTTCAAAGAAATCTGTAGCTCCTAATAAATTTGTACCGAAGATATCCTAAAATTTGTAAAATACGGTAGATACTGCATCATCAATCTAGCACCATCGCCTGATATTGCACTGGACGTATCGATGGTGGTCCGCAACACAAATTTTCACAAAAACCGACATACCTGTCAATAATCATAGCATTATTTTCAGAAATGTAAAACACACACCTTGCAAAAAACTAACTTCCTTTCAAAACCATTTCTTTAAGCGTCATATTGTTGCAGACATCGGGACGACAATGCCGTGTCGACGTCGCTCTGAACGAGCGTCGTTTTGAAATGCGCCGTCGCCGTGTACAGGAGAACAATGGCGCCTATCTTCGCTCCAATCAAATTCACGGATTAATACGGCCAGTCACGTGTAAGTAATTCGGGCGATACGCCTCTCGTTGAAAATTTCCCATTCTTAGCACCTTGCACCAAAAATCGCCGACACCAGTTTTTTTGGATCAGATATAAATAAATCTGTGCAATAGGAAAACAAAAGTTCTGGTAGGTGTTAAATTTTTTTGTTCTAGCAACTTTCACAAATCAATATTGGTCAATTCCTTTATAATTTATAAGCTACCGCATTGGGTGTTCAACAAATATCCTTCGAAAATATACGGAAGGAATCTTAAGAATTCTGTATCGAAATCTGAACATGGGAAAGGATCTTCATTATCCTAAGACAGATAACTGTGCCTTTCAGCTTTTCGTTTCAGGAACAAGACTCCCTTCCACGTTAAAAAAGGGCGGGTCGGCGGCAGGCTCCTCCCTGTCGTACCTTGGATCAAGTCACCCTTGAACAAGAGAGTGACATGATGCTGAAGCCAGTCTTCTGTATCCTTCGTGTGGTGAAACACATAGATCCTTACCAAATATAACTTTTGAGCACGTGGTACCGCCGAAAGATCAGCGGACCACAAAGACCGCGTAATTATCGGTAAATCAGGCGTAATAGGTGTACGCCCGCGAACTTAATCGGGTAGAACAAAAGTTGACCGGACTTTTTTTGGGAGATTTGGTTTGCTTCGGTGCCCTCGGACTGGGACGATTCCGTTTTGGTGTTGTTAATTCTTAATCAGTGGACTCTTTTTGGACTTTGATCGTGCCGACAGTGACGATTCCCTTGAACGTATAGGTAGGACTTCTTTAAATATCTGTCAGTATTCCCGCACTTAAGCTACACGGCAAAAAATATGTTTACATATAGAACTTGTATTTTCAAATTAGTTTTCTACATGAAAGTACTTATCTATAAGCCTCTTCACATCTCTTATAAGCAAATAAATAAATAGGGAATTTCTAATTTTGGACCGCTGAAGGTGTTGCGCATAGGTACCCTTAAAAATGTTAGGCATATTCCGATTCCGATGATGCTGTTATAGTTCCATTCATTTTCGGAAGTCGGAAATAGATACTAATAAGAACTTTTTGAAACTTGATTTCTCCTAATTCATCCAAAAAAAGTGGTATCTCGGAAAAAGAAAAAAGATCATTTAGGTGCGCTTTTGAACTTGAATTAATTCTGAAAAATTCCACCAACGATGAAGTATACTATTATGAAATAGGACACCTAATAAATAGGTATCTAATCGGTGTGTTAAAGAAATATTCAATAGACACCGCTAATAATGATTAATATAAAATAAAAACCAAAAATAATCTATATGCAAATAGTAGCTACATAGACAAGATATTTTTTTGAATTAACAGCATTAATTTTTGGTCTGTTTAAGAACATATAATCTTGAGTGAGGAAACTGGTTCTTTAGGTGAGATATATTTAAGTGAATAATAATACAATCTTGAACTAAATAAAAGTATTTTACTTAAAACAATTTCGACTTGAGAACGAGTTTCTTAATTCAAGATTATACCGGGTGTCTTAGTATTATTGATCAGAGGTTTAGCAATTTATAATCAATCATATTTGAATGCCAAAAGCTGCTACAAATATAGGTCTTAAAATGATACTATTTTGAGATAGAGGGCGTTGGTGTGAATAAAATATGTTTTAATAATAATTTCCTAAGATGTTAAAACATATATTAAGATTTTTGGAAATATTAAACTGTGATTGTTTTGTACAACCCGCCTATACCTATTTCTGCAAAATATTTGCAAACCACTTTAAATCGGAAAATCAAGTTTGCCGCGAAACTACGGCATATACCTACTATATATTTAAAAATATCAGGCATTTAGAAACACATTACTTTTTCGTAATTTAATAATCTATAAACAAATGATTTATGTTTTTGATATCTAAAATCCAGGGCCGCTATATATCCACATTTTTAATGGAACCAGTAGCACTGATTACCCATATCTCCGCCTTTGGTTAATTTATAAACTTGATATCATTTACTATATTTTATTGATGTACCTATGTTCTGTACCAAATTTGGTTGGAATATCTTTAACAGTTCATAAAATAAAAAATTAAAACGTTTTATTTTAGCAAACTTTAACACCCTCTAGGTATCTTATAATTAAAAAAAAATGGGACCCATACTTACGTATAGTCGCGGCAAGAATTCAGACGACTTACGTCATACGAACAAATGAATAATTCATTATAGCTATTTTCATCAAAATATTTAAGAAACTGCAACTGAGAGTAATAAAACTATACTACAGTATGTTTGCATTATATATATTGCACTAAATTGCAAAAAATGATGGTTTTTAACGCGACCGAATATCGAAAATTATGTTGGAAATAAAAACAATTGCGTCGGCGTCGACGTAAGACCTCTGAATTCTTGCCGCGACTATATATGAACTTCTTACATTAAAATAAGACTGTTTATAAAACCCAAATGTCTTGCCAACAACTATCATGCGGTAGAACCGCGCGCGGCTCAACTACAAGAAATGTATAGCCAGCCTTAGAAAGTAATTAATAATATGCTAACACAGTAAGGAAAAATATACAGGCCCTGGATATGATTAAACAAGAACAAGAGAATACTTTTAACGTAAACACTTTTAATATTACATGGTAAATTTTTGGTAATTTATTGCTCAAGTTATTAGTGTGAAATAAAACACCAGAATGCAATGTAAAAACTGTTATGGAAAATTACTATTAGAAGTGTAAAGTACTGTTTTGTATTATTATCCTGGCTGTACTATGTAATTTTCATGATTTGTATTTTTTATTTTTCCAATTTCATTGTATTATTAATCCGTAATGTTTCTTAATCTGCCTTGTAATGCGGATGCGAAATTAATATCAATAACAAGCTTACGCATTATATTACCAACAAAAATAGTAGCTATGCATTCGTATGAATGTTTTTAGGCATTATTTTTTACAACAAACATAAGAAAACTAATTTTTATTTAATTTTATTCATTAATCAATAATATTTAAAAGTAAATAAAGAAAACTACTAGCTAACTTCGAAAATACCGAGATATATTTACAGAAAATAAATATACCTATATGTTCTTCATTTTGCCCAATTTAACGTAACACAACCTTCAATAATATATTACTGTTACAGTAATTTCCCAATGGTTTTTGAATGAAAACGTAGCATTTCCAGCGTTACTGTTGCTGCTGTAAAGGTGAAGCAATACTTCTGCCTGTTTGACTTTTTTTTCCTATATATTTCTCAAAACTGTTGTTTTTTTTAAGTATAATAATGAGTAAACAAGTTTATAAAATAATATGTTAGGTCACTCTGTAAAATATATAACAACACCACAACAAACGGTAATAAGTCCTTTCAAGTGCTTTCTTCTAACAACATATGCCTAAATGGAATTCCTCACCTCACACTCGTGTAACCACGTGATATGGTACAAATAATTTTATTGGACGTTATTAGGTATATCTTGTTTGCAAGTTCACAATACGTTATGTAAATACACACTATATGTATTTTTTGGAGTAGCTATAACCGCATTAGAGTGCGCATAAAACTGCAATTTTACAACATCGTAAATTTTTAATAAAAATTATGTAATTTGCATAAAAAATGTAATTCTACTGTATTTGCCTGTGGTACAGTATGTATTTGGTATTTTCTACAATAATACATGGTGTAAGCATCATTTTTTATCAGTGTATAACAACAATACTGCTTATATCGTCTTCTGCTTATATAAAAATATTGGTATTATAATTTATATAGAAAATATAAATAAACCAAAAATACAGTGAAACCTCTTTGATACTGCCTCCTATGAATGTAAATGTACCCATAATCATAATCAAATTGAATTCATTCTAAGTTCTGCAAATTGTTTATACGCCAAGTAGTGGTTTTTAAGGTTCATGTATAATCATAGATTCGTAAATATAGGACAACAATTTTCGGAACGAGTTCGGTTCAATCAAATACTGAATAGAAATTATTGCTAATCTAACGACTACCTACATACGTAGGTTGTACACAGAAAAACTTTCATTCTATGATGAGGAACTCGTTCTTTGCGTCCAATAAGTTGTCCTTTGATGTTTTTTATGTATTGCCATCCTTTCAAATTTGGCTTTTCAGCGCGGCATTTGATCTATTCACGTCCCTCAAAGCCGGGTTACTAGATTTCATGTTATAATTATTATGAGACTCGCCGACTTGGATCCGTACTTCACCAACGCCATCATCGAGGGTCTGCCTCATACAAATCGGCGCACATCACTGGGAACCCTTGCCATAATTAGAAACCGCATTCATACACATTTTTGCCACAGCTTAAGCTTAATGATGTAGGTTTACATAATTATTTAAGAGGAGGAGGAGGGTGCAGTGTTCAGTTTTGTACTGCGTATGCAGAACAGGTGCGAAAAGTATTTTTGGAACTGTTGCTCTGTAAAAAGGTGCCCATGGAATTTATGAAGGAACATAAATAAATTGCCACAAATAAAATTTCATACATTTGAATCTTGTACACAAAACGATATTCTTTCTACATCACATGCTTCTTCAAAAGTTAGTGGTAAATAAGTAGCTACAAATTTACGTGAATATATACAGGGTGTCCGGAAAAGACGTGTACAACGGAAGACCACAGATTCCTGGGTTCAAAATAAGCCGATTTAGCCCAATTTACTTATTTACAAAATTGCTTCGTTTAGCCGCTAGGAGCGCTAAAGTTCGCGAAATTTTTTTGTTTATTCCGAATATCTCGAAAACGACTTCATCGATTTTAACCATTTTTGGGCTACGCAGTTATAAGTCTAACCGACACTTTTTGACATTATTTAAAATCTTTTGCAGTGATTAGAAATATAAGAAAAATCATGTACCATGTAAATATAAACACATATTTTTTTAACCCCTGTACAATTACTCTCAGTTTTTCTATTAGTAGCCGACTTTATTTAGAAACTTTTTTTATACTTTCAGAATTTTGAATAGAATAGTAGTTTAGGCAGAACAAATATTTTTCGTATGCCAACAATATCGGCATTCGTTCTGCAATAAATAACGAAGTACCAGAAGTTGGCTCTGATATTTTAAGTATCAGTTGTGTGTTAAATCTAATCAACTACTGAAATTAGTCTCTTGATTTATTGTTCTTGCTCGATTACTTACTTACTTTAGATATTACTTTATTTTTTGTTGTGTTTGTTTCTGTTCCTCATTTTTCATTATTATTCCTCATTATTTCATCATGGATACGTATACATATTCCGAACAAGTTGATATGCTTTTGGTTTATGGAGTTTGTCAAGATAACGGCCGCAAAAGGATCTACATGGACAGATTCCCCATCGACGAGTGCCAAATCATCAAACTTTTGCCAACATCGAAAGGCGACTTCGCGAATTTGGTACCTTCCACCAAATGAATGTGGCTCAAGGGCGTCAACGGACCACGAAAACTATTGAGTAGGAGGAACAAATCCTAGATAAGATAGAAGAGAGCCCAAAAATTAGTGCAAGACGCATTGGACATGAAATAGGGATAACAAAAACCATAGTTCATGATGTTTTAAAGGAGCAGTTACTACATCCGTACCATATTCAATCGGTTCATGAATTGCTACCCATTGACCCTGAAAAACGTTTAGCATTTTGTAATTTTATACAAGATCAAAGAGCCCATGATATCAATTTCAGTAAAAACATTTTATTTACAGATGAAGCATGTTTTTCTAGGTCAGGAATTATTAATAACCATAACAAACACGTTTATACTGATGATAATCCACACTGTACTGAAATAAGACATTTTCAATATAAATTCATAGTAAACGTGTGGACGGGAATGATTGACAATTTTATTATTGGCCCGGTTGTGCTTCTACATGGATTAAATGAAATCAACTATTTAAATTTTTACAGCAAATATCACCTAATTTATTAGACGATTTACCATTACTACTTCGTCGTAACATGTGGTTTATGCACGATGGTGCACCCCCCAATTTACAATACCCGTTCGTCAGTATTTACATAACCTGTATCCTAGCAGGCGGATTGGAAGAGGAAACCATGCTCCTATAAAATGGCCACCTCGAGCACCAGATTTAACCCCTTGCGATTATTTTTGCGGGGTGCAATAAAAATCAATGTATAATAATGAAGAGGAATTTTTTAGGCGAATCCAAGACGCAGTTAACATTTTACGAGGTAATCCAGTAATCATGGAGACTGCACTACAACTTCGTAAAGGGATTACTTGTTGCGTACGAGAAAACGGGACACTGAGCATTTATTGTAAAGAGATTATAACTCTTTTTTTTGTTATATTAATATCTTATTATCTTGTATTTATTAAATAAAATATAAATGAGAATTTTGGAATTTTTATTTGTTGTAGAACAAATGCTGATATTGTTGACATACGAAATATATTTTTTCTGCATAAACTACTCATCTATTCAAAATTCTGAAAGTATAAAAAAAGTTTCTAAATAAAGTTAGCTACTAATAGAAAAAAACTGAGAGTAATTGTACAGGGGGTTAAAAAAATATGTGCTTATATTTGCATGATACACGATTTTCCTTATCTTTCTAATCACTGCAAAAGATTTTAAATAATGTCAAAAAGTGTCGGTTAGACTTATAACTGCGTAGCCCAAAAATGGTTAAAATCGATCAAGTCGTTTTCGAGAAATTCGGAATAAACAAAAATTTTCGCGAACTTTGGCGCTCCTAGCGGCTAAACGAAGCAATTTTGGAAATAAGTAAATTGGGCTAAATCGGCTTATTTTGAACCCAGGAGTCTGTGGTCTTCCGTTGTACACGTCTTTTCCGGACACCCTGTATTTAACAGCTGCAAAAGCTGCCTCAATCTGCTGAATATTTCAATAATTAATTTCACTCCATTAAAAGCCAGGGCAAGTGTGAAATATAGATATACTTGATATGGTAGCAATGATTCGACAGTGAGCATATAAAATTAAAAGAACTAAGTATAAAGAAACAGTTTCGAATTAGTCTTTTAAAAAATGATAATGATGTCTATGGCGTTACATTTCATTTTCTGTATTACCTAGTCCTCAGTTCTTAAAAATCTTTCACTCTCCTGTAGGTAGCTATTACTATATTGTCATAATCATAAAATTTATTAGTGATTTAATTACCTAACCCCAAAGTTGTTTTACTTCTTTCTCACTTTCAGGAAAAAATTAGGTATAGGTATTCCTTAATGCGAGCGTGAATATACTTTAACTATTCTTAGTGTTATTTCAAAACGAAAAATTTAACGCTTAGTTTCTATTATGAAACTATTTTTGAACAAAAATATATGAAAGGATTTTTGTTAACTTCGACAATCTTTCCGACGGTTATCAAAACAGTAAAAATACATTTGTCTGTTATTACCAATTTTAACTTGCTAAATAAAAGAAAATAAATAAACTTATCCATTCCTATATGATATTTTAAAATAAGAGTAACTGAAATACGAATATAATAAATGAAAAACAATTATTATTAAAAATCATTTGTCGCTATGTAATACTAAAGCAAAAAGTATCTAGGTATGTATTTATTAATATGAGATAATTTATAACTCTGTGTAACCGCCTACAAAAATGGTTTGTTGTAGAGGCGAATTGCCAAATGTAAAGAAATTGCTAGAATTTAGATCATTTACATTAACCGTCGGAATAAAATCTTAATTGAAATTATTTCCGTAGGTACTTTAGGTATATTAGTTCCTTTATATTTGAAAAGAAGCATGTAGTAATCTTTATATTTAATAATCAATGTATATAGAATCTTGAACACACTAAGTAAATCATGTATGATCAGTCATATGAAGACAGACAGTGTTTTATATACCTACCTAGTTTTATTTGTGTGGCAAATATACTTAATATACCTGCCTAGCAGGTGCTTTACATATGCATGTATTTTTGACGTCAAAAGTGATATATGTCAAGTAAACAATAACAGTTTAGGACTGGTTCAGAAATAAAAAGGGCAAGGATCAATTACTTATGCTGGAATTTATTATGAGTAAGTTTTCTTATATGACTGGTAGGTTCCGTAAGGTTTAAAAGGTTTCTTGTATTATATTAGAACTTATAAAGTAAACACACATATATATTTTGTACACTACTATATTATTATATATTCCTAAATAATTCGTCTGTTTCTTCGAGTATACAGGGTGTCCAGAAACTCTCCTGACAAACGAAGACCGGAGATTCCTCAGATAATTTTAAGACAATTTGACCCAATTCACCTAGTCCGAAAATGCTTCCTAAGGGAACTAGAGCTCTTTGAAGATGGCACCTTGTAAATAGTTTTGTTTAAATACCTCCAGAACGCTTCTACTTAGAAAAACAAAAACTGGTACGCTTGTTTAGCCTTCAGAGATGAATCGATTCAATCAATTGCGAATTTCTAGTACCGGTCATAGGCGTCCGTTTTGGGTAGGTCAACGGTTATTTTAACGCATAACTTTTTTGTATTTAACTTTTAAGCATTTGTGACACTAGATTATTAAATTTTCAGGTATTTTAGTACTAAAAGGTACTCTTACTTTAAGTCATTAGGATACACCGTTTTCTAGAAAAATGGATTTGAAAATTTTTCGTTTTTTCGTCATTAAAGTTCAATTTATATTTTTTGCACTAGTTGGCTCTGAACTGCCAACAAAAGTAAAACATACATTTTCATTGTCAAATTGTTGTCAGTTCGCGAAGTTTATCTTTTAATTTTTTATGTGGAATTCAAACACAACGATTTTAATTTTTTTTAAAATGATTTTTACTATTAGGAATACGCCGATATGCATTTAGTTTATGGCGAAATGAGGTGTAACGCTCGAGCAGCGCAACGTAGATACGCTGAAAAATTTCCCAATCGTGAGCATCCCACTCACTCAAGATTTACAGCTCTTCATCAACGAATAAGAGAAACAGGTTCAGTGGTCCCAAAAAATAATGAAACAGGGAGACATAATGATGTAACAGCAGAACATGAAGATGTTATTTTAATGGAAGTTGATGAAAATCCAGAAATTAGCGTTCGAAAACTATCTGCCATGTACCCCACAATTTCAAAATCTTCCGTAGGAAATATCTTACACAAAGAAAATTTATATCCTTTTCATTTTACAAAGGTGCAAGCACTGCTAGAAGGAGATTTTCCTGCTCGTGTAGAATTCACTAGATGGTTACAAACCAGAAAAATCAAGATGAAGATTTTTTCAGATACATTTTTTTGGTGACAAAGCTACATTCACAAAAAATGGAATTTTTAATGTACATAATGCATTATTATTCGTACGTTGGTGACAATCCCCACGTTGTTCAAGAATTTAAGCATCAGCATAGGTTTAAGATAAACGTCTGGATAGGAGTAGTTGACGATTATCTACTTGGACCTATGGAATTACCTGCTCGTTTAAATGGTGCTGATTATTTACATTTCCTGCAAAATATTTTACCTGATTTGTTAGATGAGGTGCGTTTAAATATTCGGCAAAACTTATGGTTTCTACACGACGGCTGTCCGGCCCACTTTAGCAGGAACATACGAGACTTTCTAGATAATAACTACGAAGACCATTGGATTGGAAGAAGAGGTCCAGTTGCTTGGCCAGGAAGGTCGCCAGATTTGAATCCTTGCGATTATTGTGTTTGGGGATACATAAAAGCATTTGTTTATTCCGTTCCGATACAAAATCGTGCACAACTCTGGCGAAGGATACAAGATGCTTGCAACGAATTTAGAAATAACTTTGGAATTTTGAAGAATTCGGCGTTCTCTAAGCAAAAGGGTAAATTTATGCATGCTCTAGTTCCCTTAGGAAGCATTTTCGGACTAGGTGAATTGGGTTAAATTGTCTTAAAATTATCTGAGGAATCTCCGGTCTTCGTTTGTCAGGAGAGTTTCTGGACACCCTGTATATAATGATGTATATAAGCAGTGATTAATCACTTTTCACCTGTGATTAATGATTAATCACTAATATTAAATTCTTCAGTGCGACAGTATAGGGAATAGACTAGCAAAACAAAAATTCTCCGGCGTTAGCAATTGAACCTGAACTTACTGTACCCACTATACCAGTCACGACAATATTAACATTTTTCCGAAAGATGGTAAAAGTACTAATTAAAGGTTTATTTCCTTTTCTAAATTTATCAAGTGAACGACGAATGTCAAACCTGAAAGTAAAAAGTTTTGACAGTTTTGACTGTAACGTGTCATATTCATGTTATACATCGCACGAAGAAGAAAGAAAGAAATAAGAAGAACGCACCAGAATCACATAAAGAGAGGAGTTTAAACACTTTTTAACAGCTTGTGTGCCGTAATGATGTAAGGTTTGCATAATTATTGCAAAGGCCAGAGAGAGATCAAAGGGTTTTTTCATTCGGAGCGGAGTGTAGTGTAACTGCACGGGAATAAATATTGAAGGGAAACGTTACATACAGTTCACTATATACAGGAGTTTGGGAGTCGAGGATTTATAAAAGATTACTTTTATGTCAAACTTTTAAAGGCTTTACGCTTCTGCAATAAAATTGTAACGACTTTTATGTAGGAATTCCTCGTGAAAAGCACAAGCGGGCACTTGCAGTATCGCGAGTAAAGCTCCGAACTTGGAAACAACTTTTCAAGATGCTGAAAAGCTGATGTGCTATAATAGATATAGTATATGTTTCCTAAGTAAGAAGTTTCTGAATAAATAAACACCGAGTGCGGAGCTTTATATCAAAGCCTGGATGGAGCTGGGATACTTTTATACTCGTAGTTAGGGAAGTACGTAAAATACAAGCGCCATTTCTTCTGCCATTTTATTCATTTATATATGTATTGTTTAGTAACGATACAGTAAACCATTGTTTCATTACAAAATGTTTTCGATGAAAAAAAATGTGTTATACTTTAAAGATTATCAAAAAATGGTAATAACAAGCAACACTATACTGCAAAAATGCGGATTCATAAATCCAGTGTTTATAAAGAAGAAAAATGACAATTAAAAACATTTATATTAAGTAAAATTCCGTATAAAACAATACCATATATAGGGTGTCCGCATATTTCACCGACGTTTGTATATTCATAACGATTAATAAATACAATCTACGAAAAAAGATTAAATAAAATATTTTTGGTTTCTGAGTTATGGCCTTTCAAAAAACAAAACGAATTTATTTAATAACTTCATAATTTCTTTACCAGTCACGTTGAAATTTGGAACATTTTTTTAGACTATTATTGTGTATTATCTCTTAAAACTTTAGTGAAATTGATGTACTGGGTGATATTTTTCTCCTGTTGCCACCACCATTAAAAAAAGTAAAAATAAATTTTACATTAATATACAGGGTGGTCTCTAAGTAATGGCCAATGGAGACATACTAGATCTTTCACTTCAAAATATTTAAATATAAGCCTATATGCCTCAATAAAATGTTGATAATAAAATATATACGTACAGGGTGTTAAAGTTGGAATTTAAAAAGTGATTTTTTATAATAATTACACTTAAAAATTTGGGAATAGAATAGTTATTGGATATGAGAAATCATAATCTGTTGACTATTTCGACGTATTCCCCAGAGGGCGCCACATACGCCATATTTGTGAATACGAGCATAACTTATTTGACTCTAACGTTATCACATTTTCTTATTAAAAAATCTTAAACCTAAATTGTCTTTGAGGGAAAAGGTACTATACTTGTCAGAAATTAACCATTTTCGAGATAATAGCTTTTCAACAATCAGCTGCATATTTCCTTATACAATAGCGTAGCAATAGTAAGTTAAACTTTAACAATTATTAAACAAAATGTATAATAAAATAATTAGTAAGTATTTCTAAATGCAAGGTATTTATCCAGTTTTGGTTAAAATCAATTACTTTACAAATTCGAAAAATTCTGAGATACAATAATTTTTCATTTTCAAATATGAGTGACTGTTATTTGTTGGCAATTACATTTCAATGGAT